>JAOPSE010000069.1:7832756-9032756 GCA_029449295.1 Zea luxurians | reverse complement strand
ATTCGGAGTTATTCGATCGCGAGAAATAGCCAATTTTGGAGCCTGTTAAAACTTTTATTTCTCGGAACGAATGCAAACTCAAAAATCATTCTCGAATTATAAATCTCATCTGAAGCTCATTTAATCAAACTCTCGATGATTGTTATTTGATCTGAGCCCTAGTCTAATTCCTCGAACCTCGATCGGTGTCCGACTATTTTAATCCGAGTCCGTACTCTCAAACGGAATACTCAATATGTCGTCCTCTAATCAATTTTATCCAACTCAGCCAAGTATCTCATGTCCGAACCGAACTCAAAACCCCGTATCGACAGCGATTTTAAAATATCACGATTTGCCTTCTCTGACTAAAAATCCAAAGCCGATCAAATCTCAGGACGATTTATTTTCGAATCACGCGTAGGAAATTATTTTCGAGCAAAATCAAATTAGACTCTCGGCCGAATTAATCGCTCAATCGTCCATTCGTCCGAACTCTATTTCGCTTTGTTCTCCGTAGAAACGAAATCCGCAGGAACATTTTTGTTCCAGAAAATGAATTAGCGTAGCCCGTTTGAGCGTTTTGGGCCAAGCTCATTCCAGCCCAATAGGCCCACTAAGGAACCCTAACCCTAGCACAGGCCTATAAATAGGAGCCCTCTCCCCTTGCACTTGGCAATTTTGCACTCCCAACCCTATTCTTTTTTAGCCGCCACTCCCTTTCTCTCTTCTCCCAGCCGTCTCTTCCGTGGAGTCTTCTTCCCCAGCGCGCAGATCCCTCCATGGCCGTCAACGGTGCTCGAGCTCTTCTCCCCCATGGCCATGAGCTATCCCCTCCAACTGCTCGACGCCCACTGCTCCTTCTCCCTCGCGCAGCAGCAGTCGGCGCCCCTTTTCTTCCTCCCTGGTCTCCACGGCAATCAGCAGGGAGCTCGATTTCTTCCCCATGGCGCAGGGACCTCTATCCCATGTCTGACTTCCCTTCTCCCCCTTGGTCGTGGCTGGATCTCTGCCCTCTCCTAGCCAGCGCCCTATCTCTTGCTCAGTCGCCTTGGTGCGCAGAAAATTTCTTCCTCGCGCTGTTCGGCTCCCTGGCCGAGCGCTCCACTGTTGAAGTCCCATTGGCCGATGCTCTCTGCTCCATCCCCTCCTCAGCGCCCCTTCTTCTTCTTCCAAGGATGTGCCCCTCCTCTCTGCTCCCCTGGAACACGAGCGCAGGAAGCCAACGCCCTTCCTCCTCTCTGTTTCCCTTGGGCTCAAGTGCAGGGAGCTGCGCCCCATTTTCTTCCATGGAAAACCAGCATGAGCTCCATTCCTCCATGGCTGCCAGCTTTTCCTTGCTGCGACTCCCTCCCAAGGACAGCGCGCCGTGGCCTCCCCATGGTCATGGTCTGCGACAGGAAGTCGCGCGCTGCGTGTTCGATGTTTTGCGCAGCAGCCCCGATGTCTCCGCACACTGTCGGCTCGCTCTTTTGTGAAGGCTAGTGGTCATCATGTCGTCGATGCTCATTGGTTGTTGCTGTTTTGCGCAGCCCCGACATCGTCGTCGTTCACCCCCGGTGAGACCACGTCGATCCTTGTTCGATTCCGCATCGGTGTTATTTCATATGATTAATTGTGTATGTTTGCTATTTTGTTTTTGTTTTGTGGAGGAGAGGAACCCCGTGTTTTGCACAAATCGTCGGATGTTCGGAGCAATGCACAAATCTGAATCGCCATCGTCCTTACAAAAACTGATTGGGTTTATTTATGGTGAGCTGATGCATGTCGCTCTCGATCGACTCTATTAATTATTTTGAATGGATGTGTGTAAAATGTTTCGGTTATGCGCATTGGTAGGATCGCGTTTGCGATTGGAGAACAGGAGGTTATTTGATGTGTGCGATTTGTAGTTAGTCTAATTAGGTTTTGGTCGATGATGTGCATATGTGATTATGTGTGTGAAAATACATTTGTATGAATGGAAGCGTGTAGAGAGGAAAATAAAGTAGAAAAGAACTCCGATGTTTTTATATCTTGGTAGGAAAAATATACGATGCGTTGTTTGATGCGAAAAACTAAGTTACAAAATGCGGCTTTTGTTTTGGGAAATGTATCGATATGTGGTTATGCGAAAAGTATAATTGTTTTATGCAATGTGATGGGATTCATGATTATATAGGGAGTATATTTATTGATGTGACGAGTAGTTTAGAAAATGCTAGTTGCGTAGCGGATGAATTATTAAAACATGAGTATCGGAGTTCATATATTAGTGGTCACGCCACATTGATTGAAGTGTCTCGAGTGCACGCCACCATATGGTTGTATGCGAGACAAGGTTATGCGCATGATGAGTTTAGTAAAAATCCATCGGTGTCACTAGTGTTAAGTTGAGATTTATTTGTGCATGGAAAGTAACAGTGTGTTTAATACTTAGAACTCTTAGTCGATAGTAGAAATTGCTTTGGCTTATGTAGAGAGGTGATGACATGCCGTAAGTAGTCATCACTTCCTCTATAATTATAAGTCGAGTCTATACGCGTTAGGCGTTCCTTAAATTGTGCTTCGCAAATAAGTGTATTTTGTGTAGTGTGGATTGATTGTGAGTGCATGTGTCACAAGAAAAGAATTAGTGCGCATATAGGCGATGAATGGGTGTGATGAAATGGTGACATGCCTTCGTAGTCATCATGTCGTCTGTTGGTGACCTAACTGAAGGTCGTAGAGAAACATCGATTACTTGTGTGTTATTATTGTCACCTTGCGGTTCTGCATGAATTGCAATGTGAAGTAGTAGGTTCTCTATGTGATGCTAGATGTCTAGGTAGACTTTCGTGAATTGTGGTGCTCGGACCGTCGAGATGAAGGTTAAGTCGGTCGATGCCGATTAAGTAGTTAAAATGATTAATGGAATAATCTTGGGGTTAAAACTAGAAACTAGTGTTCTCGCACCCGTTTGGGATGTTGTAGCCTAATTGCGCACGGTTATGATCATGGGTAAAAATTAGTAATGCTCATGTGGTGTCTAAACCAAAAATGCGAACTAGTGGGTGAAAAACGCTTCGATATACATATATGCCGGATTTGATGATTGTGGTGAATGCGTTGATTAAATGTGTATGTTAGTTCTAGCGTGCGAAATAACTTGTATAAAAATTAGTGAGTCTACTTGTTAGTTCTCACATGGTTATTTTAACTCTAACAATTGTCAAAGTGTTAGAATAATTCAAGTACCTAGAACGTGGCAATTCTTGAATTGTATAGGAGCTGAAATTTATTCGTTGCTGTTTTGGACTGCACGCAGTGATTTCCTCGTGTTGTATGTTTGATGAACTAAATCATGTTTTCTGTAGAAAAGTCATATAGAAGAGTTGTAGATAACTCTATTATCTTACTTGTGTTAAAACTTGACAACCATAAGTCTGATCGTTTAGGAGTTATGCTTTTTACAAATTCAGTAACTGAATCTGTCCAAATTCTATACAGATTTCAGAAACTGTATTGTTTGCTTAAGTTAATTTTAGAATCAGTCCTTGTCAATTATAATAAAGTTGTAGATGCTTTTCTCATCTTGCTTGTGTTAAAACTTCATAACCATAGGCCTGACAGTTTAGTAGTTATGAATTTTACAAACTGGTTGCTGTGTTCTGCCCACTGTCAGAACAGATTTCGAAAACTGTAATGTTTGATTTGCTTAAACCTGGAATAACTTATTAGTGGTTATAAAAGTTATGTAGTTATTTTCCCAAGATTTCCAAAAAGTCTTGGATCACTCTTTTTGGTGGTCTGAAGATTAAGTTATGGATGTTTAAAGTCTGAAGACTGAATCTGTCTGGTTCTGAACAGCAAAATCTTCTAGTGTATTTTACCCTTGATACATATTAAACCAGCCAGGGATGTTTATAAATAATTTGTAGAACAATTAATTAGCTTTCCACAAATTCTAAGATCATTTTGTTTGGATGTCTGAATCTTTAGTTGTGAATTTTTGAAGTTGCAGGTCTGAATCTGTCCAAATCTGGACAGAGCTGTTGTATTAGCACGTTTTGACCTTGCTAAGTGTTGAATCATATTGTGATAAAAATACCAAAGTTGTAGTTCACTTTTTAATCTTTCCAAAAAGTCCTTGTTTGCTCTTTTTAGATTGATAATTGAAGAGTTATGATTAAAACGAGTGACTGTTGTGTTGCTGTCCCAAAAATCTGCAAGTGCGCATTTGATTGTTTAGTTCACCTTTTGGCTAAAAATGCTTAGTTAGCACTTAACGGATATAGACTTGTAATGGCTAAACTTAGGTTGACATGTGTTCCATGATTAATATGCTTGCTTGCTGTAGTTGAGTGTGGATAGGAGTTCCGTAGTTATTGATGTCTATGTCGTATCCAAACTTCCTTTGTCTTGGTTGGACTTGTGTGGTCGGTGATGCTTTTGCGCGATCAATAGGAGAACTAATGAAAAGTCGTATCCAAATAAATAAAATGTGCGTACTTGTGATGTTCTGTTTGTGTTGGTTAATTATAGGTAGTAATTGTCATCCTTCCAGTGGTATTGATGTGGTGCGCTCGATGAAGTGTAGATAGCTAATGCTAGCATATGGTTGTCTACGGTGTCTTAAAATTAAGTGTCTAGCTCGCTACCGTGTGTCTTTATATATCTTGTGATAACTTTTCATTATATTCATATATATGCATCTTGCATCTCATTTAGGACCGAGAGGTGATGATCATGTAAGTGATGTGGTGCCAACCACAAGATGCAGTTGGTGGACAACCTGAAGAATGATGGACATAAACAGTGGATGCTCGCCAAGCGAGTACCCCCCAGCAAACACTATCTAAGTGTTAAATTAAAGGCAAGCCCCGGTTTTATGCATAACCATTATATATGTTATTTTACTACACTTAATGTTTGTAGGCTTGTACTGTGCACTTAAGTGTAGGATTTGACTGAAACCCTAGTTGCATGAACTCAGGATTCCCTTTGAGATGGATACTAGTATGCTAGGTCAAGTAGCTGCTTTACTAATTAGGGATCTCGGTAGAAGTCGAGTGATTTTTCTAGCACTCGCGCGAGATCAGGAATTGGTTGTATCCATTTTTATATCGTAATGATGATGGTCTGTGGACAACGATCCATGGGGATGCGTTGTCTACGAGACGGAAATTGGAATAAGGATTAAGGTGCGGTACCGTGTGTCAAGCGTTTGAACTTACTAAACACATGCCGAGAAATATGGTAAATCAGTAAGCCTAGTACCTGAGTGAACCTGGCAGCAGATTGCCCTTCTCACGCGACCTGAGACATGGTCTCCCATTCCGGTTATGGTGGGTACAAGTACAGTCACTGCACGACGGCAGTCAGGGTCAGTGAGGCATAGTACGCCAAGGCAGTGAGCCCCTCTCTGCTGGCGGGGAATCGATAGGGACGGTTGATGTGTGTGGGGACGGAGTGCCTCGCCACGTCGTGTGTTTAGGTTTACCTTGCAAGGATAAAAACTCGATTCGAATCGTCTGCTTCTCGCAGCTAATGAGACTGCTTGATCCATGCTGCTACATTGAGTAATAAGTGGAAATGAGGTGACTAACAAAAGGTGTTGATTGGTAAAAATGTTTGATACCATGTATGATTAGCTAGGTGCACATCTAGTCTAAAGGATTCCACTAAAATTTGAAAAGCTAAAACTTGTTTTTAGCCTCAGCTAGTGCTTTTGGCAAACCAAACCCCTCAGCCAAATAGCTGCATGTCTAGAGGTAGAGGAGTAGACTCCTCACACCGGGTAAGTCTAGCTTAGTATTAGTATACTTAGCCTTGCTTGTGGCATAATTTTTGCAGGTACCTCCTTGATTTGGTTGATGGTGTGGCTTGGCCTTCATCCCTGTCACCGGGATAGATGATCGAGTGGGTTACTGCTTCTGTAGAAGAGGACCAGGTGGAGTAGCGTGGCCAGGCTTCGCCATGTTACTCTGTTTTCTCCGTTAGTTATTTCTGTTGCATTAAAATTTATGGTTATTATTCTGAAACTCCAATAATATAATCACTAATGATACTTATTAAATTTGTGGTATTATGTTTTATTGTATTTCTCTGTACCTCACCTTCGTGTGAGCTAGTGGTATTTGATCCTGGTAAGTGGCTTTATCGGACTAGATCCGAGGGACTGATGGGTTATTCCGGTTTAAGTGTGTTGCTACCTTTAAGGGTGCGACTTGGGCACTTAAGCTGGAATAATTCGGGTGGTTCCGCCACAGCGCGCCAAATGTCGAAGAGGGAATTCTTCGTGTGACACCCCAGATGTCTATTTCACATTATATTGGGAGATTTATCCTAATCTCGGATGTTCAGTAAAAATTTCTATTCTCACTCGCGTATGTCTCTGATTATTCGTATTATTCATCTATATTTCACCAAATTCGGAGTTATTCAGTCTCACAGAAGGCCAAATTTGGAGCCTGTTAAAAGCTTTTATTCTCGACGCGAACGCAAATTCGGTAATCAGTCCCGATTTTTAAAATCTCGTCTAAAGCTCATTTAATCAAAACTCTCGACTATTGTTAGTGGATCTGTGCCCGAATCCAATTTCTCGATACTCGATCTATGTCCAAAAATTGATCCGAGTTCGTACTCTCAAATGGAATACTCAATATGTCGTCCTCTAATCAATTTTATCCGACTCGGCCAAATATCTCTATGTCCGAACCGAATCCAAAAATCAACATCGACAATGATTTTTATTAATCTGATTCGCTTTAATTCGATTACGAATCCGAAGCTGATCGACGTCGATTCATTTTATTCTACTTATGCGCAAGAATTTAATTTCCAAGCAACACCCAAATAAAATGTTTCGGATCATTTTATTCTGTGGGCTCGCGTTCGTCCGGGCCTCAGTTCGCTCTGTTCCCTGTGTCGGTCTCAGCCAACGAGTGAGCTACGCAAATCAACCAATAGCTGACCACCTCCCTCCTAACCAATCGGCATCGTCACCCTCCTCAACCAGTCGTTGCACACCGGTCTCTTCACCAATGCCTGGCACCAGCCAACCAGCAGCAGCTGGCCGAGGCCACCAATGCCGCGCGTGGTCGTCGCCTTAATAGCAGAAGCACGCACCCTGCCCTGCTCGGCTCCCTCCCCCAGCGCACAGAAGCCCCCTGGCCGCCAGGCTTCTCACGCACGCAAGCACCTGCTCCTGGCGCACCCGCATGGCAGCCAATGGCCTGCAGCCGCTCCTTTCAACCAGTGCCGAGTGACCGCGCCTTCGGCCAATGGAATTCCAGCGATGCCTCGTTAAATCATCCCTGCGCTCTCCCACTCCCTATCTTCTTCTCTAGCCGGCGCCTCCCTTCTCTGTTCCTTAGAACAGAAGGATTCTCCTGGCATCTTCCTTCTCCTCTCTGGTTCTCTAGCCGGCGCTCTCGGTGTCATAGCTCCAGTCGCCCCCCTTCCTCCTCCTCTAGGCTGGGGCACGCTTCTCTGGCCCATGGCTGCCAGGATCCATGGGGCTGAGCAGCACCACTGCTCCTCCTTCCTTCATCCAATGTTGACTGACGCCATGGAGCCGAACCCGAGCTCTCCATCTCTAATCCAACACTCAAGGCTCCGCTCCCTCTCTCCTCCAAGCGTGTGGCACCTTCCTTGCTCCTCCATGGCGCCACTCCTCACCGGGATCTTGCTCGCCTACGTGCTCGGCTCCAGGTGCAGCGCCCCTCTCCATCTCCTCCCCTGTTGGATGCCGATTCTCTCTCTGGCTCCCTCCCCTGGCTCGTTCTCTCCCGTGCTCGATGGCTAGCACAACCAGGGCGCCATCCTCGAGTTGCCCTCCATGGCTACTCCATCTCCGTGGCAAGCGCGGGCTTCCCCCAAGCCTCGACGCTCGGTGCTCTGGCCATGGACACGCTGCTCCTTGTCTCTCTGCCCCATGACGCCCAGCCCTTCTACAGGAGCAGGCGCCTCCTTGCATCTCCCTGGCACAGGAAATCCCCAAGTGCAGGTGCCCAGGACTCCCATGGCCGTCAGCCTCTCCATTGCAGCCGAGCTCCCTTACTTCCTAGCCATGGACGAGCCTTCAGTGTGCACCGAGCTCCCCTCTGTTGCTGTGGCCAGCAACTCCTTCCAGTGGGCCTTCATCCTGTCGTGTTGGACGCTGCTCCTTTCCCTGACCACCGTCGAACCAGCGTGGACCCGATCTGCGCTGCGCAGCAGCGCCGGCCCACAGCAGCAGCCTCGACATCCCTTCTGCGTCGTGCCCTCGGCATGCTCGACGAAATGCCGCAGCATGCAGCAGCAGCGACGCCCTTCGCTGTGTCGCGCTCGCCAAGTCGGGCCACCTGCCGTCGATCTGCGCAGCATCTATAAGTCATCATCGAAACCCGCGGTGAGCTCCTCCTTGTTCCGTGTTCCTTGATTTTATAAATTGACCAAACAAATAAATTGTGTAATGATTGTGTATGTCGTTTAATCGTAGCCCTTGTCGACGTCATGCCTCGCGCATCGCTTGTCGGCAAAGAGCCCAAACTAATGGCATGCATGCACGACACGAGTCGGCCAGGCTGTTCACCTTGAATGATTGAGATTTGTTTTATTTACGTATTTGATCGATGATGTGCCTGCGTGTTTATATATGTATGAAAATATATTTGTATGAATGGAGCGTGTAGAGAAGAAAATGAAGTAGAAAAGAACTCAGATATTTTTATTTTGATAGGAAATTATGCGATGCGTTGTTTGATGCGAAAAACTAAGTTACAAAATGCGGATTATGTTTTGGGAAATGCATCGATATGTGTTTATGTGAAAAGTGTAATTGTTTTATGCAATGTGATGGGATTCGTGATTTTATCGGGAGTATATTTGTTAATGTGACGAGTAGTTTAGAAAATGCTAGTTTGCGTGGAGGATGAATTATTATTTTCATGAGTGTCGGAGTTCATATATTAGTGGTTACGCTACGATGATCGAAGTGTCTCGAGTGCACGCCACCATATGGTTGTATGCGAGACGAGGTTATGCGCCTGATGAGTTTAGTAAAAATCCATCGGTGTCACTAGTGTTAAGTTGAGGTTTATTTGCGCGTGGAAAGTAATAAAGTGTTTAATACTTAGAACTCTTAGTCGATAGTAGAAATTGTTTTGTCTTATATAGAGTGGTGGTGACATGTCAAAGTAGTCGTCGCTTTCTCTTTATTTATAAGTCGAGTCGAGACGATGCGTATTGTGTGTTCGATAAATTAGGCTTCGCATATAGTGTATGATTGTGCTTACGATTTCGAGTAGATGCTTCAAGTAAGTCAAGTAGGTTTGTGGTACACGTGTGTAATGGAGTTAGTTGTTTTAGGATAATTATTGAAGTACTCGGCTCATATGATAAACATGTATGCATTCGTGATTTGGGAAGTAAATGCATGGTGATTGCAATTTAGAGATTAGTGGTTTACGATTCATATAGATTGGTCGGTGTGCGAAAATACTTGTGAATCAGTGTGTTTATAAAAATGTCAGTATATGTTGTGTCTCGGATTGCAGCGATAATGGACTAGACGACGTGTATGTTATTTAGCGGACTATGTCGTTACTCTAGTTAGCCGAATCATTGGACGGCTTTGGTTAAGCACATAATCGCGATAAATTGCTTGTTGTAGTCCAAATGTGTATGGTTATGATCGCGGGTAAAAAGTAGTAGTGCTCATGTGATGTCTAAGTTGAAATGCAAATTATTGGGTGAAAAGCGCTTCGATATTGATTATCGTAGAGAATGCGTTGTTAATTGAGTATGGTACTTCTAGTGTTCAAAATGACACGGATAAGAATTAGTAAGTCTACTTATTAGTCCTCATTCGATTAATTTAATGATAACAAATGGTGAAGTGTTAAATTGGTTTGAGTCTCTAGAACGCGGCAATTCTAGAAGTAAATAGGAGCTGAAATTATTAGTTGTTGTTTTGGGCTGCACGCAGTGATTTCCCCGTGCTGTATGTTTGATGAACTAAATTGTGTTTTCTGAATATATGTGCTATAGAAAAGTGGTAGATAACTTTATTATCTTGCTGGTGTTAAAATTCGACAAGCATAAGTCTGATCGTTTAGGAGTTATACTTTTTACAAATTCAGTAACTGAATCTGTCCAATTTCTGTACAGATTTCAGAGATTGAATTGTTTGCTTAAGATAATGTTACAATCTGTTCATGGTCGGTATAAGAAAGTTGTAGATGCTTTTCTGATCTTGCTTGTGTTAAAATTTCATAACCATAGGTCTCACAGTTTAAGGGTTATAAATTTTACAAACTGGTTGTTGTGTTCTGTCCACTGACAGAATAGATTTCGAAGACTGAATTGTTTGGTTAAACATGAAATCACTTCTTGGTGATTATAAAAGTTGTGTAGTACTTTTCCTGAGCTTTCCAAAAAGTCTTGGATCACTCTTTTGGGTGACCTGAAGCTTGAGTTATGAGTGTTTAAAGTGTGAAGACTGAATCTGTCCAGTTCTGGACAGTAAAGTCTTCTAGTGTCTTTTATCCTTAGTTAAATATTGAATCACCTTGAGATGTTTATAAATGATATGTAGACAATTTCATTATCTTTCTAAAAAGTCTAGTATCACTTTATTTGGATATATAAATCTCTAGTTGTGAATTTTTGAAGTTGCAAGTCTAAATCTGTCCAAATCTGGACAGAGCTGCTGTGATTGCACGTTTTGACCTTGTTAAGTGTTGAATCATGTTGTGGTGACAATACCAAAGTTGTAGAGCACTTTTTAAGCTTTCAGAAAGTCCTAGTTTTTACTATTTTTGGATTAATATTTTAAAAGTTATGATTAAAACAAGCAACTGCTATGCTGCTGTCCCAAACATGTTGAATGTGATTGATTGCCCTACTTTGTTGTAGCTGTCTTGAGTCGACTGCTTGTTTGTTTTGGGATTTGGCTGAACATGAGTAATAATAAGTGACTAGTATAATTGGGGTTATATATAAGTAAGTAGTACACATCTCACTAAGTTAGTGAACTTAATTGGTTAAGCTCTAATAAGTAGCTTAGCTTAATCAACAGTTAGCGAGTGCAGTTATATATTAGGGAAACAAAATGAATAATGTCCTGTTTTTGGCTTTCTGCTAATATTACTAAGCAACCAACGTCATTAAAGTAGTGCAATTTGTAATTATGAATAAACTATCTCCTCATGTGTGTTCTCTGGGGTGTATGTTTGCAGTAGAAGGCTGTGATTGATTGTAAAACCTGATTAAGCAACTATTCCTTTTTAACTAAGTTTGTCTATGTGTAAGTCATCGTAAATTTATGTGTACTTAACTAGTTTAATAATAAGTAGCCAATGAACGATTAAAGTGAATGTGATAAATGCTTGCACATGTGATGCTGTGTTGCGCTGGTTAATTCTAGAAAGTATTTGTCGTCTTTCTAATAGTATTGATTACGTATGACCAATGACGTGTAGATAACTAATGCTAGCGTATGGTTGTTTACAGTGTCTTACAATTTAATGTTTAGTTCGCTACCGAGTATTGCATATCTTGTGATATTTTTCATATATTCATGCATATGCATCCTGCATCTCATTTAGGACCGAGAGATGATGATCGTGCAAGTGATGTGGTGCCAACCACAAGATGCAGTGGGTGGACAACACAAAGAAGGATGGACTTAACCAGTGGATGCTCGCCAAGCGAGTACCTCCCCCAGCAAACACTATCTAAGTGTTAAATTAAAGGCAAGCCCCGGTTTTATGAATAACCTGTTCTATATGCTATTTTACTACACTTAATGTTTGTAGGCTTGTATTTTGCACTTAAATGTCGGAGTTGATTGAAACCCTAGTTGCATGAACTCAGGAATCCTTTTTGAGATGAATACTAGTATGCTAGGTCGACTAGCTGCTTTGCTAATCAGGATCTCAGTAGAAGTCATGTGATTTTTCTAGCACTCGCGCAAGGTCAGGAATTGATTGTATTCATCTTGATAACGGGATCTATGTTAGTCTATGGACTTGGATCCAGGGAGGATGCCTTGACCATGAGACGGGAAAAAGGAATTAAGGATTAATGTGTGGATACCTGAGTCAAGCTTTTGAACATACTAAGCACATGTCGGGAAATATGGTAACCGGTAAACCTAGTACCTGAGTGAAGCCGGGCGCGGACTTTATCCCTCACGCGACCTGAGACTGGGTCTCCCATTCTAGATATGGTGGGTACAAGTGCGGCCACTGCACGGCGGCAGCTGGGGTCATGTAGCATTGTATGCCAAGGCGGTGAGGCCTGGCCGCGAACGGGGAATCGATGGGGACGGTTGATATGTGTGGGGACGGAGTGCCCCTACATGTTGTGTGTTTAGGTTTACCTTGCAAGGTTAAAACTCGATTCTAATCGTCTGCTTCTCGCAGCTAATGAGACTGCTTGATCCATTGTACTACATTGAGTAATAAGTGGAAATGAGATTACTGGCAAAAGTTGTTGATTGATATAATATTTGATACCATGTATGAATAGCTAGGTACTCATCTAGTCTAAATTATTATTCTAGAACTTGAAAAGCTAAAACTTGTTTTTAGACTCAGCTAGTGCTTTTGACAAACCAAACCCCTCAGCCAAACAACTGCATGGTCTAGAGGTAGAGAAGTAGATTCCTCACACCGGGTAAGTCTAGCTGAGTATTAGTATACTCAGCCTTGCTTGTGGCATAATTTTTGCAGGTACCTCCTTGATTTGGTTGATGGTGTGACTTGGCCTTCATCCCTGCCACTGGGATAGACGGTCGAGTGGGTTACTGCTTCCGCAGGAGAGGACCAGGAGGAGTAGCGTGGCCAGGCTTCGCCATGTTACTCGGTTTTCTCCGTTAGTTATTTCCGCTGCATTAAAACTTATGGTTATTATTTTTGAAACTCCGATAATGTAATCACTAATGATACTTTCTTAATTTATTGTATTATGCTTTATTGTATTTCTCTGTGCCTCACCTTCGAGTGAGCTAGTGGTATTCGATCCTGGATAAGTGGCTTTATCGGACTAGATCCGAGGGACTGACGGGTTATTCCGGTTTAAGTGTGTTGCTACCCTTAAGGGTGCGACTTGGGCACTTAAGTTGGAATAATTTGAGACGTTCCGCCACACTTTGACCGGGTGGCGGAGTGCACCCGCCCTAAATCCTAAGATGAGGAGGGGGCTTAAGCGTTTTGCCTGTTGGTAGATGAACGATGAACTCAGGAACGCGCGAGGATTTAGAGTGGTTCGGGCCGCCGGAGCGTAATACCCTACTCCACTGTGTGATGTATTAAGCTTGAGAGCTTGTATGAACTTGTGAGCCTGAGCTGGGTCTAAGTGTGTCTGTGTAGTAATGTTGCATACCTCCCCTTTTATAGCTCAAGGGGGGCATGTACAAGAGTGCTGAGCCCCGACATGTGGGCCCAGGAATATAACGGATGTAACACTTGGAGCAACTAATGTTTGTTGCTGGGGCAATCTTCTTGTGCCCTAACATCCATGATCCGCGTAGTCTTGGCGTGCAGGGGAATCTTCTCTGGCAACGTATAAGTGATGATGGACACAATGCACCGAACAGCATGGGCGTACCGTTCGACAATGGACTGGACAGGTACGCTTCCTGTAGGATGGCCTGACGCCGCCTGCCAGTGGAGTGGACAGGACACATTAAATGCTGAGAGGGCACATCGTCTGTCAGCTGGATAGACAGGCGGCATGTCCTCTCCATAATAAATGCATAGACCACGCGACCCAGAGGCCTGCTGCTGCTCCCACCTCAATAAATCAGCCGGGTGCCCCTGGTACTCGTTTCCCTGCCCTCCCCAGCTCCTCAATAGGCTGCTTTAATTGTGGAAAGTCTGGACATTTTATCAAGGACTGTCCATATCCGAAGCAGAACATATCAAATAATCAGCAGAGTTCAGGGAGTTCCGCTCAAGGCAAGGGAAATGCGGCGAACAATACGGTGAGCAAAAATATGAAGAAAACTGGGCGGATTTATTATACGTAAGTGGCCACGACACCGGAAGGAGAACCGGTTATGATGAGTACTGTTGGGGGCCTTCGTCTTCCGAAGGTCCTCAAAAACATAATTTAACAATGTTTCCCAAGTGTAATATGTGAACAGGTGCCTTCGGACTCAGATCAGAACCACACAGTGTGAAAAGCACGAACAATACGAAGGTTGACGCAGCGCCGAAGCTACGTGCAAGGGAGCTTCGGCATAACGGCAGAAAGGGGAACCGACTTAAAAGGGAAAAGGCTATTTAGACCTCGATGGATTACCTTAAAGTTATTAGCAAATGTAAAGGGCATGAATGTAATTTTACACGGGCTGTGTCCCGTGCCTATAAATAGATGAACAGTACCCCCATACTGTTCACGCTAACTTGTACTCATTTTTGCGTCACGCTTGTACTCTCATTTTCTTTTGAGCCGAAGGTACAAATGTAATTCAATATTGTCATTATTCATTTGTTCATTTATGATTGTATAATAAGAAATGTGTATGATGATGTTATATGTTTGTTCACATTATCCCTTATGTTTTACATGCTTCGTCCACCCTTGATATGTTTATATTTATATATTGAGATGATGAAGGTATGTCCTTTATGACCTGCGTCTAAAGATCATTATATCCTTAGGGAAATAATGTTCTGAAGGGTTGGGGACTTGCTCTCAAATGCTATAAATTGAGAACAAGGCAACACAAAAACAGGTTATTTGTTAATGCCCTTCGCCCTTCAGAACATTATTTCCCTAAGGATATAATGATCTTCAGACGAAGGTCATGAAGGACATACCTTCATCATCTCAATATATAAATATAAACATATCAAGGGTGGATGAAGCATGTAAAACATAAGGGATAATGTGAACAAACATATAACATCATCATACACATTTCTTATTATACAATCATAAATGAACAAATGAATAATGACAATATTGAATTACATTTGTACCTTTGGCTCGACAGAAAATGAGTACAAGCGTGACGCAAAAATGAGTACAAGTCAGCGTGAACAGTACGGGGTTACTGTTCATCTATTTATAGGCACTGGACACAGCCCGTGTAAAATTACATCCATGCCCTTTACATTTGCTAATAACTTTAAGGTAATCCATCAAGGTCTAAATAGCCTTTTCCCTTTTAAGTCGGTTCCCCTTTCTGCCGTTATGCCGAAGCTCCCTTGCACGTAGCTTCGGCGCTGCGTCAACCTTCGTATTGTTCGTGCTTTTCACACTGTGTGGTTCTGATCCAGGTCCGAAGGCACCTGTTCACATATTACACTTGGGAAACATTGTTAAATTATGTTTTTGAGGACCTTCGGAAGACGAAGGCCCCCAACAGGTACGTTTCTTGTGGCCAATCACCCTGCAGTTATTCTTTTTGATTCTGGTGCTGCACACACATTCATAAGCAAGAAGTTTGTGGAGCAACATTGTATTCCATACAATGAATCAAGGGAAGGGTTTATAATTCATTCGCCTGGGGGACAAATATTCACTAAAGAGGTGGCTTACCATGTACCCGTAACATTGGCTGAACGGGACTTTCCCACAAACATGATTGTTCTAAAAGGCCAAGATATAGATGTAATTTTGAGCTTGAATTGGTTAGCCCAGCATAAAGCAATCCTCAACACTGATCTGAGAACCATCAGGTTGACTTATGGCCAAGAAGAGGTTCTCTTGTCTATCCCTGTAGCTATTCCAGCTAAGCCATGTGGAAGAGTATATGAAGCCATCATACTGGAGATCCAAGATATTTCGGTAGTATGTGAATTCCCGGACGTCTTCCCGGAAGATCTGCCTGGATTGCCTCCAGAAAGAGATGTAGAATTTGTGATTGAGTTGATGCCCGGTACGGCTCCTATTTCTAGAAGGTCGTACCGAATGCCTCCGAATGAATTGGTAGAACTCAAGACCCAATTACAATATCTACTAGAAAAAGGATGCATCCGACCAAGCTCATCACCTTGGGGTTGTCCAGCCATCTTTGTCAAAAAGAAGGACCAAACACTTCGGATGTGCATGGATTATAGACCCCTTAATGAGGTCACCATCAAGAATAAGTACCCTCTTCCCCGGATTGACATCCTATTTGATCAACTTACTGGAGCTCAGGTATTTTCCAAGATTGACCTCAGGTCGGGTTATCATTGGATCTGTATCCGACCCGAAGATATACCCAAGACCGCATTCACTACGCGGTATGGATTATTTGAATATTTGGTTATGTCTTTCGGACTAACAAATGCTCCTGCACACTTCACATATCTAATGAACTCGGTATTCATGCCCGAGTTGGATAAATTCGTGGTGGTATTCATTGATGATATCTTGATATATTCTAAAAATGATGAGGAGCATGCTCGGCATTTGTGGATCGTATTAACGCGCTTAAGGGAGCACCAATTATATGCTAAGTTCAGTAAGTGCGCGTTCTGGCTGGAGGAGATCCAATTTCTGGGACATGTATTACCTGCCAAGGGGATTGAGGTGGATCCCAGCAAAGTCAAGGATATTTTGGAGTGGAAACCCCCAACCACTTTACATCAAGTCCAAAGTTTCCTTGGACTGGCTGGTTATTACCGCCGATTCATTCTAGATTTTTCCAAGCTTGTGAAACCAATCACAAGTTTATTGAAGAATGACACCAAATTTAATTGGTCTTCGAAATGTAATGAAGCCTTTGAGCAGCTAAAAGTATTATTGACCACTGCTCCGGTATTAGCTCAACCGGACATTGAAAAGCCCTTTGATGTGTATTGTGACGCATCAGGCAGTGGTCTAGGCTGTGTTCTAATGCAAGAAGGC
The DNA here is from genome assembly GCA_029449295.1 of Zea luxurians. Lineage (NCBI taxonomy): Eukaryota > Viridiplantae > Streptophyta > Magnoliopsida > Poales > Poaceae > Zea > Zea luxurians. Next base: position 9,015,983 of record JAOPSE010000069.1, on the reverse strand, counting down.
CGAGTGATAGCTTATGCTTCAAGGCAGTTGTGCTGGCATGAGGAACATTATCCAACTCATGACCTGGAGTTACCGCTGTGGTTCATGCCGTAAAAATATGGCGTCATTATCTGCTGGGAAATATCTGTCATATTTATACAGATCATAAAAGTTTGAAGTACATCTTTACCCAGTCAGAGCTTAATATGAGACAAAGGAGATGGCTTGAGCTTATTAAGGATTATGAACTAGAGATTCATTATCACCCAGGCAAGCTAATGTAGTGGCAGATGCGTTAAGCCACAAGGCTTCCTACCATTGTCTGATAATGAAGACTTCTGACATTACGTTGTGCCAAGAAATGGAGAAGTTGAACCTAGGAATGATTCAACATGGAACTTCAAATCACTTAAAGGTTGAGTCAGTCCTCCTGCAAAGAATAATTGATGCCCAAAGAAATGATGAGGGTATGAAACACATTCATGAGAAAATAGAGGCCGGTAAAGCCAACTGCTTTAGAAGAGATGATCAAGGTGTTGTATGGTTTAATCACCGCATAGTTGTGCCTAAGAATGATTAGATCCGCCAACAAATTCTAGATGAAGCACATCTTAGTTGCTATTCTATTCATCCCAGAAGCACTAAGATGTATCATGATCTAAAATAGCATTATTGGTGGACAAAGATGAAGATTAAAATTGCACGCTATGTGGCAAGATGTGACACTTGCAGACGTGTAAAAGCCATACATATGAAGACTGCTGGTCCATTACAATCTCTACCTATACCAACATGGAAATCAGAGGATATAAGTATGGACTTTATTGTGGGATTGCCCAGGACAGCAAAAGGGAATGATTCCATCTGGGTTATCATTGATCGACTTACAAAGATTGCCCACTTCCTCCTAGTCAAAGTAAAGTATCCAGTAATCACATATGCGGAACTGTACATTGCTCGCATCCTCAGCCTGCACGGTGTTCCGAAGACAATAGTGTCGAATTGTGGACCTCAATTCGTATCCAAATTCTAGGAAGAACTTCACAAATCCTTGGGTACTAAATTGCTCCACAGTTCGGCCTATCATCCCCAAACTAGTGGATAGACTGAGAGAGTAAATCAGATACTTGAAGATATGTTACGAGCATGTGTTCTGAAGTTTCCACAAAAATGGGATGACTGTTTACCATTAGCGGAGTTCTCGTACAATAATAGCTATCAAGAGAGTATCAAAATGGCACCCTTTGAAGCTTTGTATGGGCGACGATGTCGTACTCCGTTAAACTGGTCTGAACCAGGTGAAAGATGTTTCTTCAGGCCTGATATGGTAAAGGAAACAGAAGAAAAGGTTCGATGAATAATTTATAATTTGAAAGAAGCTCAAGCTCGTCAGAAGAGTTATGCAGACAAGCGACGAAAACCCTTGTACTTTCTAGTTGGAGACTATGTCTACCTCAAAGTCTCACCGATGAAGGGTATATCACGTTTCGGGGTAAAAGGGAAGCTTGCACCTCGGTACATTGGTCCTTTCCCTGTTCTTGAACAATGTGGACTAGTGGCATACCGACTCTAGTTACCCAAAACATTGTCTGCCGTACATAATGTATTCCGCGTATGGCAATTCAAGAAGTATCTTCGGGTTCCTGATCGAACCATTGAAGTAACGGATGTTGCCTTAGAACCGGACTTGACATATTCAGAACATCCTATTCGAGTCTTGGATCAAAAGGACAGAATTAGCCGAAGAAGAACTCTCAAGTTTTACAAGATACACTGGAACCAACATACAGAAGATGAAGCTACTTGGGAAACTCAAGACTTTTTAAATAAGAATTTCCCAGGCTTTTTAGCTTCGTGTAAATTGTAAGATGTGTACATTTGTTATAATAGAGGAATGAACCCCATACCACCCCTGTCTTGTACCAAAAATAAGGAAATAAAATTATGTTGTGTTTCCTTTTCCATTACTTGCCCTAGACTTTTAATCTCGGGACGAGATTCTTTTATGGGGGAAGGATGTAACACCCCTAGTGTTACTATCACTAAAACTTGAGCATGACATCATAAGCATTGGCATATCATGTGATTGTCACACCTAGAATGCATTCACTAGGCAAAAAGTTCAAACAAGTTGTATTGATGTGGCATTTTATGGGTGCAGCCCTACGATACAGTACTTAACCCTAGGCTAGGCTTAAAAGAGTAACCAAAGTTTAACCAAGAGAAAACTTCAAAACTTAGTTGAAATAATCATAAAAAGTCACCATGGATGGACTTAAGTAGTATCCACACCCTAGAAGTACCAAAAATCCTAAATAGACCCCTGAAAAACCCTAGACTGAAATCCTAGGGGGTTATCTGTAAAAGTGTGCACATTTTGGACTTAAGTGCAAAAACCATGAAATTAGGGTACCTTAACTCATATGGTTCACATATTTGGAGATTTGCAAATTAAACCTTGAGATTTGGACTTGTTTGCAAAAAGCCCCACTTAAACTCTATTGAGTTAAGTCTGAATTTCAGTGGTATGGGCTCAACTTTGAAGCCCTATATCATCCAAATTATGAAGATCTTGCCATAGGTCAATACATCAAGTTTGTAGAGCTACTAAGGGAGAACAACTTTGCTATAGGGATTAAACGATGGTCACATGAAAAATTTGAAGAAAAATGTGCCCAAAGTCGAGCTGTCATACTGTCTTAGGTCTAAATTCAGGCTAACAGTATGATGGGGCAATCTTTGGACTTGGATTCGACCATATTCCAGTCAGTATTTGGCTATGGTTGCTATAGTAAGATTGTAGCTGGATCATTAGGCTACAACTTTGATACAGAACAATGGCCTTGTTGCCATGTAAAATCAGGAGAAAATCCACCCCAAACTTGGTCTGTCAGGCTGACTGAAGAACAATCCCATGGTACAGTAACAGATAGGATCAGGTTCTGATTCCCTCGCCGCCGACGAGCCGCGTGCGGATTCATTCTATCGCCATGGTGATTTGCGTTGGAACAGTTGGATAGCACTGGGGGTAAGAAATATCGCCCAGGGATGAACTCCAGCCGCTATTTTACTCCGGCCGCCGTACCGGAGCGTGTCGTGGCCGCCTTGGATAAGTTCGCTAGAGATAGCTTCTTCGTGGCCTTGCGCCACGTGCCTTGGCACATTAACCTCACTGTCGTGACTCACGTTAGCCCGTCTGGTGGTCGCCGGAGAGCTTGCCACAGTAATAGGCCACGAATCACCGCGCCAATACCCTTCTTTCCGGCCACCGCGCGTCTTCACCAAATTCATTGGTCGCCGCTTAGCGCCACTATAAATTGATGGCATGGTCTGCTACGTTGGGTCATCACCAAGCCCGAGCACCCGCTCCTGCCACCGATTAGCCACCACAACTCTCCAATTTCCCGTTTCCCTCAATTCTGTTTCCGCCACCGTGGTAGAGCCCTCAGCGTGGTCAGCGAATCCCAGATGCGTTCAAGCTCCCTGCTTTCTTGTTTCAGCATCCTTGGGTTCTCCTGATGCTCCTCGACCCTACCAATTGGACTAGGACTTCTTAGATCGCCGGGAACATGTTAGTTTGGTCGTTGATCACACGGTCACTGTGGACCGAGCGTGTTAGTGCGCCATTAGTGAAATTAGCTGAGGGGAAACTCTCGTTAGGACTTTAATTCGGTCTCTACCAAAGTAGAGCACTGGTCGTTGCGTAAATCGGCCGGTGTAGGCTCACCGGAGCTCGGCCCCGCGCTGTTCGCCGTCGTGGACTTCGGTCTGTGAAGGAATAGAAGCGTGGGGGTGTTCTTACAAATGTCAGTGAGACGTGTGAATAGTGCCAAGGACTATCTCTCTGATTTTTGAACCGGTAAGGGTGTTTCTGCAAAACCGACAGCTCGGGCGCGCGCGGGCGCGCTTTCGCCAGTGAATGGGCCGACCCAGGCCAGTTTCAGCCCAATCCTGTAGCATGTTTTCCTTTTTCTTTTTCTTCTGGACTTTGATAATTCCTAGAAAATTATAGAAAAATGCTAAAAATACAAGACCAATTTTGCTAGACTTCTAATTTCCTATAGTATTTAATAAAAATAGTTTCATGATTTTTAGTTCCAATAGGGAATTTTGGGGCATTTAAAATAGCCAAAATCCATAATTTTGGAATTTTAGGGAATAATTAATAATTCCAAAATTCACCAAACTTTTTAGACAAGCTTTATGTAATATTTAGAAGCCTTGGGTAAAGTTTGGTATGGTTTGGACCATGTTTGATACTTAGAACCCAAAACCCTAGCCCCCTGCCCTATGAACTTCACTATAGACTCCGAAAACCCTAATTTCTCGGAGATCCATGAAGGAAAGTTATATTCAAGACATTAGATAATAAACTTTTATTATCTTAGCATTTTCATGAGCATTACATGAGAATTCATGATTATATATGGTTATATCTAGAAAACAAAGAGGAAATAGAAGTTGAAGAAGCGAGGACTTCACCACCCCCACCTGAAGAACCTCAGGCAGGAAACTGCTTTTACTTTGATATTTGCGGAATATAGCCTGATTCACCTATCACACAAGGCAAGCCCCGGTGCATTTGCCACCCCCTTGTTATTTTGAAATCTTTCTCACTTACTTGATGCATTAGTGATAGGAGTTGTGTGCTAAACCAGTTGCTGCATTTCCTTCCTTGGATTTGATTACTTCTCCTTAATCCCCTGATTTACAAAAAGTTTTTTCTTATGCTTAGCTTTGCTCTAGAAAAACTAAATGTTTTGTTTTGACAAAAGATGATGCTTCAAGTGGGTGGGATGTTTTCAAAAATAAAACTTGATGGTGGATCGATCATGGCCATGATGGGTTCAACATCGGAAAAGATGTACTTCTGCCAGGTACCGATCTTTGGGTTTGAAATGATAAAGCTGAGACCGGGCGGGTGACTTGCACGAGAAGAGAGTCTCTATGTAGTGTCTCCGTCTGAGTCGATTAAGGACCTTGTCGATGTAGGCTTGATGATCGAGGACCCTTTAACTAGTGACATGCCTCGTCATGGGTAAGCTTTGCCTCGGGCGGACTAATTCCAAAATAAGATAACACGCAATGGGAGTGGAGAGATGGTGAGAGTAGCGTGTACCCTCTGTGGCAAGAGGCTGGACGGTGGTGTATCTGTGCTCTCGATTGGCATGAAACTGATCTGGTCTTAAGAACCCCAGTGGCGAGTTGACATATGCAAGGGTTAAGTGCTACATATGTCGTGTGATTGGAGATCCTCAGCTGAGTATAATCGATTCGGATCGCCGTAACTTCGCGGACATGAAGACTTGGTCACTGCCCTACATGTAGCATTCCAGTGAATAAGAAGGGTTGAAAAGAAATTGACTAGTATAGGTCAAGTGATTGAACTAGGGTAGAAAGAACCCTAGATGCAGGTAACTTTACTAAACCTGACAAATAAAACTGGATTTTTAAGGATCCACTATTAGTAAGCATTTCTGCAAACAGAGTCTTTGATTATTGATTAGCCATACCTTGACTCCTAAAGGCCAACATATCCTTGAGAGTCTTTTATTTTGACGGGTAAGACTTGCGAAAGTACATTTCGTACTTAGGGCTTTGTCCCATGTTGTTTTAGGTGAAGAAGCAGCGAACTTTTGTTGCTTCTGTTCCAAGGTGGTACCAAAAGAAGAAAATCAAGACTGAAGCTGCGGGAGGAAAGGTCCTCCGTTAAGAAAAACTTTTTATTGTTTATCAGGAGGGTTTTTTGCCTCTCAGGTTATGTAATAATAATACTCAGCACTCTTATATTTGTTCTGGTCTGTAATAAATACTACTTTTTCTTACTTTTAAATAAAGTAAGTTATTGTAACTGCTTCCGCATTTTCATACCTCCGATGCATTGTAATGTTTGCGTGACGGGTGAAACACTCTTTGGCAAGGTAAGAAATTCAGATACCGAACTTGTCAAGTGATCAGGTGCACCTGCAGGGTTGTCTGAGGTCCATTGGATAAGGACAACTGTAGCTGGGCCTAATGACTTGGGAGGTTCTGTCTCAATTATGGCCGTGATCCCGTTGAGAGATCTCTTCCCCTGACATTCCTTTGTCGTTTGTGTGTGGAGGCTTGTGGGTTTCGCTGACTGGATCAAGAGATATGGAGGGGTGAAGTTGGGTTTGTCTCACTGCCGAACACTGAGAGAAGATCCCGGGTTTGACATGTCCAGGGCACGCGTCCCAATGCCATCTTCAGGTATGAGGTAGAGGGGTTAGTTAGACACATTTTTGTCAATGGAAACTTAGAGTTTTGAGATAGAGGTCAAGGTGAACGCGCTCGGTTTTGGTTAAGAGGCTGAAAATTCAGAAATCTGAATTTTAGATTTCCCCATTAAACCTCCACTTGAATGGCTTGCTTGGAGTTTTTAACAAACTATTTTGGCCAAACTTTTATAATCTTTATTGTAGCTTAGTTAGTGTATTCCAATCTTTATAATTGGCCTAAGCCATGATTCCATGTTTTTCAAGGTCTTTTATCCCTTTTCTTCCTTTCTACTTAAGTGGCTTAATTAGGGTTCGTCTAAGGTTTCATCATCTCTTTTTTTGAAAACCTCATTTATTTTAGGCATGATTCTTTAGAAGCAAACTTAGTGGAGCTTTTATTCTTAAGTTGATTGGTGCCTCTTGCCCAATTTGGTTTACATGAAATGATGGCACTTGAGTTAGTACTGAGAAGAAACCCTAGGTGACACTGGGGTGTCACATATCGTGTCAGATAGAGGAGCACCATTCGTAGCACATTTCTAGGAGCAGCTACAAGAGTCACTTAGAACAACTGTGATTAGAAGCTTAGCATATCATCCTCAAACTGATGGTTAGACAGAAAGAGTAAATCAAATTCTTGAGGACATGTTGAGAGCATGTGTGATACATTATGGCAAAGATTGGGACAAATGTCTTTCTCTAGCAGAATTCTCTTACAATAACACTACCAATCCAGCCTGAAGATGGCACCTTTCGAAGCCTTGTATGAGAGAAGGTATAGAACACCACTAAATTGGTCACAAGCTAGAGAAAGGGAAATTTTTGGATCTGATCTAGTGCTTGAAGTCGAGGGCAAGGTCAGAGTCATTAAGAAAAACTTGGAAGCTGCTCAAGCCAGGCAAAAGAGCTATCATGATAAAAGGAGGAAGCCTTTACAGTTCAAAGTGGGGGATCATGTGTACCTCAAGGTCTCACCCACAAAAGGTGTTCAGAGATTTGGGATCAAGGGCAAATTAGCCCCTCATTATATTGGGCCCTATGATATCAAGGAGACTTGCGGACCTCTAGCATACCAATTGAAGCTCCCACCTTACATGTCGGCAATTCATGATGTATTCCATGTGTCTCAGCTGATGAAGTGTGTTCGCTTACCAACAGAAGTACTATCAGAACCTGAGTTGGAGATAGAGCCAGACTTGTCATATCAAGAACACCCCGTCAAGAATTGGACCATAAGGAAAGATCAACTCGAGCAAAGTCAATAAAAACGTATAAGATCTAGTGGAGTCACCATTCAGAAGAGGAAGCTACTTGGGAAACTGAGGATTTTCTGCGCTCACACTACCCCGATTTTCTGCCCAAAGAGATCGGTACGTAACTCAGATCCAAAACCCCCCACCCGCCCTTTGAATCTATGTATGAGAGAAATAGAGTTAACAAGAACTGAATAAGTTGTGAGACTAAATCTAAAAGGGCTTCCTTCTGAAGTTGTAAAGAGGATGACATTCGAAGAGCAGTTTCTAGAGAACCTTGACAAAAGAAACCACACCGCACAAGCATGCACCTTCTTAGCACCCCTCTAAAGGATCCCTACCCAAATCTTGGGACAAGATTCCTTTAAGGGGGAGGGCTGTAACACCCCAAGTGTTACCCAGAGCCCTGGCTCAATACAGGCCCCATGGTCTATTATCACCTGTGTGTAAATGGGGAGAAGGGGCACTAAAATTTAAGAAACCATGGCTTAATTAAGTAAAGATCATGATAGAAGGGATACCCTAGCCTTTCATGTATCTTCACCATTGAAAAAGGTTCTAAAACCCTAGACCCCCCCCTCTTGAGCCATTAGACCCCCAAACATTGGATTAGTGGGAAGATTATGCAAATGACCATTCCATGACCTACACCCTTTACCAAAGTTGAAGTACATTTCTATATCTACAAGAAAGAGTAAGGGATTTATTCCAAAAAGGTCCCACAAAACCCCCAAATTCAACCCCAAGTGGAGAGCACTATAGAGTAACCCAAGATTAGAGATGTTCACCTAGTTGCTGGCACCAAATCCATACGATCCAATTGACAAAAAGGAGCCAAATTACCCAAGGCACGCCCCAGAAAAATTTGAAACCAAACCAGAAACGTTTGACACAGTTTGGCACAAGTTTTATCACAGGTTGAACAGTACCGACACCCCTGACTTGGCGCCACCATATCTCCCAAACCAGACCCAAACTTCCCTTGGAACTCACTTGGACTAGGTAGCCCTAGGTGCAGAGAAGAGATCTCACAAAAGTCTTATGGCGATATTCGCACGTTTGGCTACTCAGAAAGGGCTAGAACTCGGGCAGAAAGAAATGGCCATGTGTTCGACACGCCCTGGCAATGCCAGAGCACGCCCCAGCGCTCGGCCCCACGCGCACCGTGCCGCGCCACGCCAGACCTCGCGCCCACGCTCGTGCCCGCGCTTATAAAGCTGTCCCAAGCCTTTATCGTACACCCCCGCTTGCTCTCAACCCCGCCCGAGCGCAAGTTCACCGGTGATCGCTCTGAGCATGGCATGCCAGCGGCCGCCCGAGCCCCGACCATCGTGGACCGGCCCCTCCAACCCTCCTCCAACCCGACCAATCCCTTGGCTAGCCTCCCCGGAGTTCAGTGAAGCTCTGCGAGCCCTTGGACCGAACACCACCTCACCGGAGGTGCCAGATTGATGTCGTCGGACTTCGTCCGACTGCCATCACGAGTAGACCGAGCTACATGGTGAGCCACTGGTCGATTCCTTGCGCATAGATCACCGTTAACCTCCAGTGAAGCTCCACGAGCAATTTGATTGAACTCTACCGCCGTAAGCAGGCCGGAGAACGCATCGCCGACGAGCCCGACCGCCTACACACGGGGCCAGCCCTACTCCAACCACCATCGCCGATGATCCACCCCTTGACGTGACCGCCAGAAGCCCTCGGACCTCACCCGAACCTCCGCCGGACCTCTCCTATCACCGGTAAGCCACGCCACCGCTTTTTCTCTCTGTGGCTACTGTTCCGGTGAGGAGGGAGCTTGGGTTAAGAGAGGCAAAAGCGAGGGGGGGTATTCGCGAAGTCAGTGACTCGGTTAAATAGTTCCTAAGGGGCACGATTTGAACGGTTTAGTTAAGGAAGAACCCAGGGACCTCGCTGTGAAGCCTATTTCCTTTAAACCTTAAGATTTATTCTTTTAAATGAATAGAGAACTAGAAAAATTCATACACTAAGTTTTATTTAACCAAATTTGGTCAAACCAATTTTGCTAGGTCCTAAATATTATGAAATACCTAGTGTTGGGGGCCTTCTTCTTCGCCGAAGGTCCTCTAAGCAAAAACACCTTCGGCAGGACAACATGCAAGCAGACACAACACGAAGGTGTACACCGAAGCTAAAATCCACGGAGCTTCGGCATGATGACACGCCTTGAGACGAAGGGCGGCACCGACTTAAAGAGAAAAAGACTGTTCAGTCCATGATAATTTGTCACGTTTATAATTAGTTATCGAGGACATAAATGTAATTTTGACCGGGCTGCGTCCCGTGCCTATAAATAGGTGAACAGTAACCCTGTACTGTTCACGCTGACTGGTAGTCATTTGCACGTCGCTCTTGGATTCTCGCCTTCTGTCAAGCCGAAGGTACAAATGTAATTAATATCATTAATGATTGTTCATGATTATATAATGAGAACACAAATAATCTGATGAATTAATGTGATTATTCATGTTCCTTTCTATGTTTTATATATCTCTGCTTTAGTTATTACATACTGAAATGATGAAGGTATTTCCTTTGTAACCCTCGTCTGAAGATCATTATATCCAAGGGAGATAATGCTTCGAAAGACGAAGGTCTTTAACCATTAACATTTGTGTTGCCTTGTTCTTAACTCATAACATTTGAGAACAAGTCCCCAACATTGGCGCCCACCTCCGGTGAATTCACTTCCACTGATTAAGACGATGGCTTCGTTCAACAACCAAGCTGTAGCACCTTCGGTCACAAAGCTGGTGCTCCCAATCATGGGCGGTTCAAGTTCAGAGCCTGCCAACAAGAAGCAGAAGAAGGAAGCGCAGAGAAGAGTGTAGCATGTTGGGGTGCAAGGACCCTTCGTCAGATCCAAGTGGTCCCACATCCCAATCACCTTCTCCCAGGAGGATCTTCAGCTCAAAGACTATCCTCACAATGATGCTATGGTTATATCTTGTGTCATCAAGGGATTTCTGGTCCACAATGTTCTAGTTGACACATGCAGTGCAGCAGACATCATATTTGCAAAGGCTTTCAGACAGATGCAAGAACCAGAGGACAAGATTCATGATGCTACACACCCTCTTTATGGCTTCAAAGGAAGACAAATTGTGGCACTTGGCAAAATCACAATGTCAGTTACCTTCAGTTACTTCCACAACACAAGAACTGAGCAAGTTGTTTTTGACATTGTCGACATGGGTACCCATACAACGCAATCATTGGTCGAGGGACGCTTAATGCCTTCGAAGCAATACTTCATCCCGCGTACTTATGCATGAAGATACCTTCAGAGCAAGGGCCCATTGCTATCCATGGAAGTCAAGAAGCTGCCAGAAGGGCTGAAGGGAGTTGGATAGATTCAAAGGCGATCCATAACATAGATGGAGCCGAAACTTGTCAACAATATAAGCACAAAAGAAAGAAGGTTACTTCGGCAGATCAGCCGAAGCCTATGCTCTTATGTGAAGATATAGCAGATCAAACGGTACTATTGGGATCTCAGCTATCTGATGAGCAAGAAAAGACTCTGCTAAGGATTTTGTTCAACAACAAAGATGTCTTCACTTGGATAGCCAATGATCTTTGTGGTGTCAACAGAGATGTCATTGAACATTCACTTAATGTGGATCCATCTTTTAGGCCAAGGAAGCAAAGGCTTCGAAAAATGTCTGAGGATAAAGCTTAATGTGCTCGGAACGAAGTAAAGAGGCTTCTCAGTGCTGGTGTTATCAGAGAAGTAACATATTCAGAATGGCTAGCCAACACTGTTATGGTGAAGAAGGCTAATGGCAAATGGAGAATGTGTATTGATTTCACAGATCTCAACAAAGCATGTCCAAAGGACGAGTTCCCATTACCAAAAATAGACTCCCATGTAGATGCAGCAGCTTCTTTGAAGCTCATGAGTTTATTGGACTGCTACTCAGGTTATCATCAGATTTGGATGAAGAAGGAAGATGAGCCAAAGACTAGCTTCATAACTCCTAGTGGTACTTATTGCTACCTTCGGATGCCTGGGGGCTCAAGAATGCTGGAGGAAGCTTTAGCACAATGACAGCTAAGGTCCTTCACTCTCAAATAGGCAAGAATGTGCTGACTTATGTTGATGACATCATAGTAAAAAAGCACGAAGCAAGAGAATCACATTGCTGACTTGCAAGAGACATTTGCCAATTTCAGGCAAGCTGGTCTTAAATGAAATCCAGAAAAGTGTGTTTTTGGAGTAAAGAAGGGCAAGTTTCTTGGCTGTCTGGTATCAACAAAGTGAATCGAAGATAACCCAAATAAGATCGAAGCTATCCTTCGGATGGAGCCGCCAAATTCAAAGAAGGGGGCTCAACGATTGGTAGGAAGGCTAGCATCGTTAAATAGATTTATATCAAGATCAACAGAAAGGAATCTACCATTCTTTGAAATACTAAAGTCAGCCGAAGTTTTCCAATGGGGTCTGGCTCAGCAAAAGGCTTTCGAAGAGTTAAAGCAATACTTGATAGACTTGACAACTCTAACTCCACCTTCACCAAGGGCTCCGTTACTCCTATATGTAGCAGCCTCTCACTCTGCAGTCAGTGCGGCGCTTGTACAGGAGAAGCAAGATGGTCAAGTCAAAAGACAAGCACCAATATATTTCGTCTCCGAAGTTCTAAGCTTATCAAAGAAAAATTATACAGAATTGGAGAAGGTATTATATGCTGTGTTGATGGCCTCCAGGAAGCTTCGGTATTATTTTCAAGCATATCATATAATTGTTCCTTCATCACAACCTCTGAAGGACATAATGAGGAATAGAGAAGCCGAGCTCAATGAATTCGCTATTGATTATGTACATAGATCCTTAATTCAGTCCTAGGCGTTAGCGGATGTCATTGCTGATTGGACGCCAGGGGCTCAGGGAGAAGAAGTAACAAAAGACACCGAAGCCTGGAAAGTCTTCTATGATGGTTCTTGGGGAACCTTTAGCGTAGGAGCGGCTGCTGTTCTAGTAGCACCCTCTAAAGTCAGAACATGCTACGTAGCAAGGTTGGAATACAGTTGTACAAATAATATTGCTGAATACGAAGATCTTTTGTTGGGGCTTCGGAAGCTAAAGGCAATGGGAATAAGAAGGGCGATCCTTAAAACTTACTCCCAAGTCATTTCTGGCCATATAGACAAAAGTAGCAAGACAAGAGATCCGAAGCTTGAAAAATATTTGGATACAGTCTGAAGATTGGAGGCTTCGTTGGATTCTCTGTAAAAAATATTCCAAGAGGGGAAAATGAGCATGCAGATCTGCTAGCTAAGTCAGCGGCACAGGGGCTCCCTCTACCTTCGGAAGTATTTTTTGAGACAATAAAAGCACCTTCGGTTGAACTCCTGGAGAGAGCAGTGCTTGCAATATCACCTGTACGTAGTGAAGATTGGAGGACTGAAATCATATCTTTTCTCCAAGGTAACTGTCTTTCGGATGACGAAGTTTATAATAAAAGAATGGAAGCAAGGACAAGACCATATGTCATAATAGAAGTGGAGTTATACAAACATGGAGTCTGTTCTCCGCTTCTCAAGTGTTTATCCAGACCGAAGGTATAGAGCTGATGAAGGAAATACATGCAGGTTTGTGTGGATCTCACATTGGATCTAGGACTTTGTTGGGAAGGTTTCCAGACAAGGATTTTATTGGCTGAAGGCAGCTTCGAATGCAGCAGATCTGGTTCAAAAGTGTGAAAATTGTGAAAAATGTGCAAGAGACCAGAAACAACCTTTGTTGCTAACCCAGTTAATACAGCCAACCTGGCCATTGCAAAGATGGGACATAGATTTGTTAGGTCCACTCCCACAAGCATAAGGCAACTTGAAGTATGTTGTAGTGGTAGTAGAATATTTTTCTAAGTGGATTGAGGCGAAGCCTTTGGCTACAATAACTTCGGTCATGGTCCAAAAATTCTTCTGGCAGAATATTGTTTGTCGCTTCGGTGTGCCGAAGGCAATAACTATGGACAATGGAACACAATTTGATGCCGAAGCATTCAAAGATTTTTGTGACCGAATTGGTATGAAGATTCATTTTGCATCAGTCAGACATCCAGAATCAAATGGGCTGGTAGAAAGAGCAAATGGCATTATAATGACAGGAATAATGAAGCTAATCTTCAACCAGCCCAGAGGAAAGTGGCCAGATGAATTGATTAAAGTGGTGTGGAGCCACAACACAACTCCGTCAAGGTCAACAGGATTTACACCCTTCAAGCTCCTATTGGTGACGAGGCAATAACTCCAGAAGAAGTAAAGACAGGGTCAATAAGAACAACAGCTTCAACAGAAGATGAAGCTAATTATCAAATAACAAAAGATACTATAGAAGGGACCAGACTTCAGGCTATAGAGCACATCAATAAATATCAGGCCGAAACAATAAGGTGGCGTGATAGAAAAGTTCGATTGAAAAACATCAAGCCAGGACATCTCGTGCTTCGGAGAGTGGCCAACCTAGATACAGTGGGCAAGTTGCAACTGAAGTGGGAAGGTCCTTTTCTGGTAATATCTTCGTCAAGACCCGGTTCTTATAGGTTGAAGGATATGGACAGCAACGACATACCCAGATCTTGGAATGCGGATGAGCTTTGGCGATACTATGTGTAATTTGATGTAATCTTTTTTCATTTTTTCTATGGTACCCTTTTCCTTTCAAGAGGGGAGAAAGGTTTTTAATGGGGCCATAGCTTGTAATTTTTCATTCTTATTTAGCCCTACGAGGGCCAAATCACCCAAAGATGTAATATGTAAAATCTGAGCGTGCACCATCGAGTGCAAAAAGAAAAACAGAGAGAAGCTCAAAAGACGTCCCCAAGGGGATGCAGAGCATGACGAAGCTGCAAAAAAGTCGTTCCTAAGGGAGCGCAGCATAAGTTTTCTGCTCAAAAGTCGATCCTAAGGGAATGCAGAGCCAAAAATTTGACAAAGATGCAAAAGTCGTTCCTAAGGGAGAACAGAGTAAGTTTTTTGCTCAAAAGTCGTTCCAAAGGGAATGCAGAGCCAAATACCACCAAAATATAAGGTAAAGAAGTTCAAAAGTCGTTCCTAAGGGGATGCAGAACTTAAATGCCACCAAAATAGAAGGTGAAGAAGTTCAAAAGTCGTTCCTAAGGGGATGCAGAGCTTAAAAGACTCAAAAGTCGTTCCTAAGGGGATGCAGAGTCTAGGTGTGGTTTCGTGTGTGTGTTTGGGACATTCATATGCATATTTCATTACATCATTCGTTGCATTCATACACATTCATGTAGACATTTATAGGATCATCATCATCATAACATGAAGCACAAACAGAAAATACTTCAGCTTTGACAACAATGCTTCGATGAGCACGAAGAAGCAAGGACATGCTTCGTTGTGTTCAAAAAGAAGGGAAGGTGTTTTTCGCCTTCGGCTCAAAAGATACAGATTTCATCCACAGCAAAGCAATTTATACATGGATGGAAAGGTAAAAATATAATACAAGGTATGGACAAGTATACAAAGTAATGTTCAATTCTCGATTGCAATGTCTTTTACCAAGATAATACAAATGCTTCTAAGTTCTATACAGGCAGGCCTAAAAATAGCTTCAGTAGTGTTCGGAATGTGCTTTGGACTATCAATCTTCAGCACCACCATCCTGCACACAAACAAGCAGTATAAGGTAAAAAGTAATCACAAGAGATGGCAAGCAACAGGTATAAGTTTCATATCGGCTTAAGCAAGCTTCGAGCCTCGTCACCAGCCAAATCCCGCCCACCCTTCGCCCAAATCTAAGTTATAAATCTATTTCCAATACTCTGGGCTTCGCTGGGGATATCAACCAAGTCTGATGGAGATAGACTGAAGGTTGGTTTGTTTACCGTTTTTCCGTGTGTGCAACCAGCCTTCATGAATGCTACAGCCGTGCCACGAGAAGCCAGCAGCACACAGAAGTCGTCGTGCCCGGCTATCACTTCATCAAGCGCCTCAACTTCGCCTTCAATGTGTTCGAAGGTGCTTGGTATATTTTTAGCTGAAGGGGTAAACTCTTCTGTCGGCGTTTCGAGACCGGGGGGTCCCTAGGCCGACGAGTGAGTGTGCCGCGTGCCCCAGCCCAGATGGGTCGAGCGCGTGGGCGAGCGCGAAGGGGGGAGAGAGCGAGGCGGCCGGAGCCGGGTCGTGAGGGAGGCGGAGATTCCCGCGGCCTTCGTGTTCGTCCCACGCCTAGGTCAGGTGCGCTTGCAGTAGGGGGTTACAAGCGTCCGCGCGGGTGAGGGGAGCGAGCGGCCCCAAGAGAGCGCCTGCCCCTGCCCTCGTTCCCGCGAGGCCAACCTTCTCTAAGAAGGCCCTGGTCCCTCCTTTTATAGGCGTAAGGAGAGGATCCAGGTGTACAAATGGGGGTGTAGCAAGGTGCTACGTGTCTAGCGGGGGAGAGCTAGTGCCCTAAGTACATGCCAAGGTGGCAGCCGGAGAGATCTTGGCACCCAGCTGGTGTGGCGTCGTGGCCGTCGGAGAAGCAATGGAGCCTGGCGGGAGGACAGCTGTCGGAGTGGTTGGGCCCTTGCTGACGTCCCCCTGCTTCCGTAAGGGAGCTGAGAGCTGCCGTCGTCATGGGTCTAGCGGGGCGCCATCATTGCCTATCTGGCGGAGCTGGCCAGATGGGACGTCGGTCCTGTTCTCTGCGGCCCGAGTCGGCTCGGGGTAGGGTGATGATGACGCTTCCTGTTGACGTGGCGGACTTGTGCCCTAGGTCGGGCGACGTGGAGGCTCCTCCGAAGCCGAGGTCGAGTATATCCTGCATGGCCGAGGCCGAGCCCGAGCTCCTGGGTCGGGCGAGGCGGAGGTTGTTCGGCAGAGGCCTGGGCGGAGTCCGAGCCCTGGGTCGGGCGAAGCAGAGTTCGTCGTCTCCCGGGGCCTTAGCCCGAGTCCGAGCCCTGGGTCGGGCGGAGCGGAGTTCGCCGTCTTCCGGGGCCTTAGCCCGAGTCCGAGCCCTGGGTCGGGCGGAGCGGAGTTCGCCGTCTTCCGGGGCCTTAGCCCGAGTCCGAGCCCTGGGTCGGGCGGTGTTCGCCGTCTTCCGGGGCCTTAGCCCGAGTCCGAGCCCTGGGTCGGGCGGAGCGGAGTTCGCCGTCTTCCGGGGCCTTAGCCCGAGTCCGAGCCCTAGGTCGGGCGGAGTTCGCCGTCTTCCGGGGCCTTAGCCCGAGTCCGAGCCCTGGGTCGGGCGGAGTTCGCCGTCTTCCGGGGCCTTAGCCCGAGTCCGAGCCCTGGGTCGGGCGGAGCTTCCTATGGCGCTTTTGGCCAAGCCTGGCCGTCCGTCAGTCTCACTCTTTGCGTTAAATGCCCCAGTGACTCGGTCGGTCGGCGCGGTGATTTAGTCAGGGTTGCTTCTCAACGAAGGCAAGGCCTCGGGCGAGCCGGAGATGCGTCTGCCGTAAAAAAAGGGGGCCTCGGGCGAGACGGAAACACCTCAGGGTCGGCTGCCCTTGCCCGAGGCTAGGCTCGGGCGTGGCGTGATCGAGTCGCTCGTATGGACTGATCCCTGACTTAATCAAACCCATCAGGCCTCTGCAGCTTTATGCTGATGGGGGTTACCAGCTGAGAATTAGGCGTCTTGAGGGTACCCCTAATTATGGTCCCCGACAGTAGCCCTCGAGCCTCGAAGGGAGTGTTAGCACTCGCTTGGAGGCTTTCGTCGCACTTTTTTGCAAGGGGACCAGCCTTTCTCGGTTGCACTTTGTTCCGGTGGGTGCGCGCGAGCGCACCCGCCGGGTGTAGCCCCCGAGGCCTCGGAGGAGTGGTTTCACTCCTCCGAGGTCTTAATGCCTTGCGTAATGCTTCGGCTGGTCTGGCAGTTCCCTCATGCGAACAGGCCGTAGCCCGGGTGCACTGTCGGGGCCCAAGTTCTCGGGCTGGTATGTTGACGCTGTCAACTGTTCGGCCGGAGCCGGGTTTGCGAGAGCAGCCCCCGAGCCTCCACACAGGGCGAGAGGACGATCAGGGACAGACTCGGCTTTTTTACATACGCCCCTACATCGCTTTTCCGCAAGGAGGAGGGGGGGAGAGCGCCATGTTACCCTCGATGGGCACCGAACATGGTGTCTCCGGTGAGCTGCAATCGGGTAATCCGAGTGGACGTCCGTGCCCCGTTCATTGGGGGTCGGCTAGGGGCCCGGAGGCACACCCAAAAGTACCTGCGGGTGACCTGCCGGACCCGGTCCCCTGGCGATGGGGTCCGAGGGCTCGATGCCTCCCTCCGATGGGATTCCGTTACAGGTTCGTTCCCGCTGGTCTCGGAAATGTCCTAGGGTACCTCGGGAGCGCAGCCCGAGCCTTGGTTATGTATCGAACGTACCCCTGGTCATCCCTCGCTCGGTGTCTGAGGCGACTGTGAACCCTTCGGAGGGCCAGCCTTCGAACCCCTGATCAGTAATGGGCGCGGAGCCCGAGTATCCTGAGGCGGTCGTGGAACCTTTCGGGAGGCCGACCTTCGAACCCCTGACCAGTAGTGGGTGTCGGGCCCACGCGATCTGAGGCGGCTGTTGAACCCTTCGGGGGCCAGCCTTCGAACCCCTGATCAGTAAGGAGGCTCGGAGCCTAGTTCCTTCACGGGGAAGGATCCCTTTGGGGGTATTCCCTTTCCCGGTCCCTGTTGCAAGAGATAGAGAAAGAGAAAAAAGGGAAAAAGGATACGAAATTGAACGACGTGGCGTACCTTTTTTGGTGTGGTCGTTTTGGCGAAGGCGAAACGTCGCCAGCTGCTCCCGCCAGAAGCGCTGCTCGTCGAGCCGCGGAGTTAATGCGCCGGGGCGAGTAGTTGGCGAGGCTGTCGTTGCGCGTGCGCGAGCCGTTCGAGGAACGGGTCACGGGCGTGTCGTCTTCACACCGTGAGAGGGGGTTCTCTCACTGCCTCCGGATGGGACGTGAGCTTGGCTGATGGCGTGACTGCTGCTCTCGCGCGCCTGCCACCGTCATTACTGCCGGCCCGCTTTTGACCGCGTTTGACCGCTGCGTCAGGCTGGCGCTGCTGGGTCGCGCGCTGGGTCGCCTCGGGTCGCGATATCGGTTCCGCAATCGAGGAGGTGCGGCGGTGGCGCAAGTGGTACAGTGGCTTGCATGCAGCATCCGGCGCGCCGGTTGCGCGACGCGTGGGCTTGAGCCTCCATGCTGGCCTGTCAGGAGTCAGAGAGGCGCGTCCACTTGGCGCGGTTGCATGCCGCCCGCATGGCCGCCCGCCCCTTTGGCCCGTTGGTCTGGGCAAAAGTGGAGGGTCACTTGTAACCGCTGGGTGGTTGCGTGCGACGTGCGCGGCGGTTCGGCTTCTTCTGCTCGGAGCCGGTCTGCATGACATGTGGGTCCCAGCCCCTGCGCCACAGGGGAAGGCTTTGGAGGCGTGTTGGAGAAGACTCAGCCCGTGACGGTCGGGGGCGCAAGCAGGGAGAGTTGCCTTTAAAAGGAGGGAGACCCCTTTCGTAAGGCGACCATGTCTTCTTCCTCCCTTATGCATCGTGTCTTTCCACCTTTCAAGCCCCCGGATGGGGGAAACCGCCGTCTCCGTGCCTCATCGTCGGAGGACACTACTCCGTGGGAGTGGGTACCTTTCAGCCACCGTTCGGCTTCAAGGATTTTCATCACACAGCCCGGCGGCTCCCCTCCGCTGGTGATCACCCAAGACGGTGACCTCCAGCTCCCGGATGGGGAGAGGTAAACCGGGCTGTGGTCCCGGCCCCGCCCTCAGTGTTGAGGGTGTTTGTCATCCTCGCCGGGGCGGGGAGCGAGGCGAGCCGGGGCTACACCTCCTGCGCGGGTCGGCGGTCCACCTCATCTTCCAGCTTCTGGTGGTGGCAATCGCCCTTTAGCCCCACGGCGGAGACATCCTCCAGCCATGCCGGGGAAGATTCGCGGCGAGGACGGCTGCGAGGATCTGCCGGGGTGCTTAGGGGCGTCCCTCGTTTGCTGGTGATTCGCCCAGAGCTTGTCGCTCCGCGGGCTTCCCTGGCGGGGAGGTTGTCCGTACCCGCGGGGACGGAACCGGAGTTCCGTTTGTAATGGCACTTCGAATGCCAGTGTTTTTGTTCATTACGGCTTTCGGGGCCTGAACATGTATATAACATCGGCACAGAGCCGTGTTTTTTCCTCATTTTCGAGCACTAAGACTCGCTTGCTGATTATCTGAACCGCTTTACCAAGCATGAGTCGCCCCGCGTCAAGGTGACGAGTGAGGTATCCGTATCCCGGAGGCGTAGGAGTCCCTCGGCTCGGTCGGCCCTGTTGTCCGAGGCTCCTCTAGCTTAGTTAAAGAGACCCCTCGGCCGCTCTTCGACGAGCCGAGGCCAGGGGTAGCGATATCAGCATGAGCAGAGGCGGAGTTGGTTCGGAAATGAAACCTGGTTGGCCGGGGCCTAGCCGAGTTGTCCGTTGGCAGGACCGACGCCGGAGTTGGTCAGCCGAGGCTTCGGACCGGGCTGGTGCCTTCGGAAGGTGGTTGGCCGAGGCCCCGGAGGTGGCTGGCCGAGCCGCCTGCTCGGGCCGGATTCCCGGAGAAGTCCCTGACAGCGATTGCCCGGGCGCGATGACGACGTCGTCCTTCGGAGCGGAGACCCTCGGACCTCGTCGCTGTCCGAGGCTAGGTCGGGCCTCGCCGAAGGTGCCGTTGATGCCGGGGGTGTTGCTGCCCCCTTTCCGGCGTCAAGACCCGAGCCTGCAGGATCAGATTGTCTTGTAGCGTGTGCCTTGTGCGGCCGTCGAGGCCAGAACACACACCCTTGCTGCGTTGTAAAGCTGCGTCTCTTTTCCTCTTGTTTCGAGTGTCTGGACTTTTTGTCGGTAACAAGGATGTTTGTGCGAGCGAAAGTTGCTTCTCGCGGAAGGTGATGAGTGAGGTATCCGTATCCCGGAGGCGTGGGAGTCCCTCGGCTCGGTCGGCCTTGCCGCTTACGCGCACTTTTACTCGTGCATGAGGCCCTATCACTGACTTGGTCGAGAAAACTCGATGAATCGCTTCAACAGAAGGGCTTCCGAACATAAAGACTTGTTCGATCCGCGGAGTCACCTTATCCGAACGCGAGTTACTTATCGCAGAAGGTGATGAGTGAGGTATCCGTATCCCGGAGGCGTAGGAGTCCCTCGGCTCGGTCAGCCTTGGCTGCTTACGTGTACTCCGTCGTTTACAGGACCCACTTTTCGAAGTAGTCAAAAAGCACGGAAGATATTCTGGTAAAAGAGATTTTCTGTTCGAGGAAAATTTTGACGCAGAGGGGGTTTCCCCCCTTTTAGCCCCCGAGGGAGGGTCGGGCTTTGCCGAGGCGAGGCCGACCCTTCCTTGTTGACTAAACTTTGCGTGGGTGCGAGGTATATGAACAACTTGGAAACATCTTAAGGGTAGAAGCGACGTAGCTGTTGGATGTTCCAGGCGTTGCCGTAGACCTCGCCTTGACTGTTGGCCAGCTTGTACGTTCCGGGCTTCAGAACTTTGGCGATGACGAATGGTCCCTCCCAGGGGGGCGTGAGCTTGTGCCTCCCTCGGGCGTCTTGCCGCAGCCGAAGCACCAGGTCGCCCACTTGGAGGTCTCGGGGTTGGACCCCTCGGGCGTGGTAGCGTCGCAGGGACTGCTGATACCGCGCCGAGTGTAGTAAGGCCCTGTCCCGAGCCTCGTCCAGCTGGTCCAGCGAGTCTTCTCGGCTAGCTTGGTTGCTTTCATCGTCGTAGGCCCTCGTCCTCGGGGAGCCGTATTCCAGGTCAGTGGGCAAGACGGCCTCGGCCCCGTAGACCAGGAAGAACGGCGTGAAACCTGTGGCTCGGCTCGGCGTCGTCCTCAGGCTCCAGACCACCGAGGGGAGTTCCTTCATCCATCGCTTGCCGAACTTGTTGAGATCATTGTAAATCCGAGGCTTAAGCCCTTGTAGAATCATGCCGTTGGCACGTTCTACTTGCCCATTTGACATGGGATGAGCTACGGAGGCCCAGTCTACCCGGATGTTGTGATCCTCGCAAAAATTTAAGAATTTTTTGCCGGTGAACTGGGTGCCGTTGTCGGTGATGATGGAGTTCGGGACCCCGAAGCGATGGATGATGTTGGTGAAGAACGCCACCGCCTGCTCGGATCTGATGCTGTTCAAGGGTCGGACCTCGATCCACTTGGAGAATTTGTCGACGGCGACCAGCAGGTGCGTGTAGCCCCCGGGCGCCTTCTGCAGAGGGCCGACGAGGTCCAGACCCCACACAGCGAAGGGCCAGGTGATGGGTATCGTCTGCAAAGCCTGAGCGGGCAGGTGGGTCTGCTTCGCATAGAATTGGCACCCTTCGCAGGCGCGAACAATTCTAGTGGCGTCAGCCACCACCGTTGGCCAGTAGAAGCCTTGGCGGAAAGCGTTCCCGACGAGGGTTCGAGGTGCTGCATGATGGCCGCAAGCCCCCGAGTGTATTTCCTGCAGGAGCTCCTGACCTTCGGCGATGGAGATGCATCGCTGGAGGACGCCCGAGGGGCTACGGTGGTAGAGCTCCTTCTCATCGCCCAACAAGACGAACGACTTGGCACGTCGCGCTACCCGCCGAGCCTCGGCTCGGTCGAGGGGCAGTTCTCCTTGGCGGAGATATAGCAGGTACGGGGTCTGCCAATCTTGATCTGGCGTGACCCCGCTCCGCTCCTCCTCGATGCGCAGTGCTTCACCCTCGGGGGCCGAGGGTTCCTCAGGCTGAACCGAGGATGGCTCGGGCTGGGCCGAGGCCACCTCCGACGGGGCCGAGGGCGCCTCGGGCTCGGGCGTGTCGTCGATCTTGACGGAGGGTTGGTGCAGATCCTGGGAGAAGACGTCCGGGGGAACCGTCGTTCGCCCCGAGGCTATCTTTGCCAGCTCGTCCGCAGTCTCGTTGTAGAGCCGGGCGATGTGATTAAGCTCGAGCCCGTAGAACTTGTCTTCCAGGCGTCGAACCTCATCACAATAGGCCTCCATCTTCGGGTCGCGGCAGTGGGAGTTCTTCATGACTTGGTCGATGACGAGCTGCGAGTCGCCGCGTGCATCGAGGCGTCGGACCCCTAGCTCGATGGCGATTCGCAATCCGTTGATCAGAGCCTCGTACTCAGCCACATTATTGGACGCCGGGAAATGGAGGCGGAGTACGTAGCGCAGGTGTTTCCCGAGGGGCGAGACGAAGAGCAGGCCCGCGCCGGCTCCCGTCTTCATCAGCGACCCGTCGAAAAACATGGTCCAGAGCTCCGGTTGGATCGGAGCCGTCGGCAACTGGGTGTCGACCCATTCGGCTACGAAGTCCGCCAGTACCTGGGACTTGATGGCCTTCCGAGGGGCGAACGAGATTGTCTTGCCCATGATTTCCACCGCCCACTTTGCGATCCGTCCCGAGGCTTCTCGGCACTGGATGATCTCCCCCAGGGGGAATGATGACACCACAGTCACCGGATGAGACTCGAAGTAATGTCGCAGCTTTCGCCTCGTCAGGATCACTGCATACAGTAGCTTCTGGACTTGTGGGTAGCGGATCTTAGTCTCGGACAGCACCTCGCTGACGAAGTAAACTGGCCTCTGAATGGGCAAAGCATGCCCCTCTTCCTGCCTTTCGACCACGATCGCGGCGCTGACCACCTGAGTGGTAGCGGCGACGTAGACCAAGAGGGCTTCTCCATCAGCTGGGGGCACCAAGACGGGCGCCTGGGTGAGGAGCGCCTTCAGGTTCCCGAGAGCTTCCTCGGCCTCGGGAGTCCAAGTGAAGCACTCGGCCTTCCTTAAGAGACGGTACAGGGGCAGGCCTCTTTCGCCGAGGCGCGAGATGAAACGGCTCAAGGCCACGAGACATCCCATGACCCTTTGTACGCCTTTTATGTCCTTGATGGGCCCCATGCTTGTGATGGCTGCGATCTTCTCCGGGTTGGCTTCGATGCCCCGCTCGGAGACGATGAATCCCAAGAGCATGCCTCGGGGCACCCCGAAGACACACTTCTCGGGATTGAGCTTGACGCCCTTCGCCTTGAGACACTGGAATGTCACTTCAAGGTCGGAGAGAAGGTCAGAGGCTTTCCTCGTCTTGACTACGATGTCATCGACGTAGGCCTCGACCGTGCGACCGATGTGTTCGCCGAACACATGGTTCATGCACCGCTGGTACGTTGCACCCGCGTTCCTCAAACCGAACGGCATGGTGACATAACAGTACATGCCGAAGGGCGTGATGAAAGAAGTCGCGAGCTGGTCGGACTCTTTCATCTTGATTTGATGATACCCTGAGTAGGCATCGAGGAAAGACAGGGTTTCGCACCCTGCGGTGGAGTCCACGATTTGATCGATGCGAGGTAGAGGGTAGGGGACCTTTGGACATGCTTTGTTGAGACCAGTGTAGTCTACACACATCCGCCATTTCCCCCCTTTCTTCCTCACAAGTACAGGGTTGGCAAGCCATTCGGGATGGAATACCTCTTTGATGAACCCTGCTGCCATCAGCTTGTGGATCTCCTCGCCTATCACCCTGCGCCTTTCCTCATCGAATCGGCGCAGAGGCTGTTTGACCGGCCGGGCTCCGGCCCGAATATCCAGCGAGTGCACGGCGACATCCCTCGGTATGCCGGGCATGTCCGAGGGACTCCACGCAAAGACGTCGGCGTTTGCGCGGAGAAAGTCGACGAGCACTGCTTCCTATTTGGGGTCGAGCCCGGAACCGATCCGGACCTGCTTGGAAGTGTCGCCACTGGGGTCGAGAGGGACGGCCCTAACCGTCTCCGCTGGCTCGAAGTTGCCGGCATGTCGCTTCACGTCCGGCACCTCCCGGGAGAGGTTTTCCAGGTCGGCAATGAGGGCCTCGGACTCGGCGAGGGCCTCGGCGTACTCCACGCACTCCACATCGCATTCGAATGCGTGTTTGTACGTGGGGCCGACGGTGATGACCCCGTTGGGGCCCGGCATCTTGAGCTTCAGGTAGGTGTAGTTGGGGATGGCCATGAACTTCGCGTAGCATGGCCTTCCCAATACTGCGTGGTAGGTTCCTCGGAACCCGACCACCTCGAACGTCAAAGTCTCCCTTCGGAAGTTGGAGGGTGTTTCGAAGCAGACAGGAAGGTCGAGCTGTCCGAGGGGCTGGACGCGCTTCCCAGGAATGATCCCGTGGAAGGGCGCAGCGCCTGCTCGGACGGATGACAGATCGACGCGCAGGAGCCTGAGGGTCTCGGCGTAGATGATATTGAGGCAGCTGCCCCCATCCATCAGGACCTTGGTGAGCCTACGTCGCCGATGACGGGATCGACGACGAGCGGGTACTTCCCCGGGCTCGGCACGTGGTCGGGGTGGTCATTCTGGTCGAAGGTGATGGGCTTGTCGGACCAGTCTAGGTAGACTGGCGCCGCCACCTTCACCGAGCAGACCTCCCGACGCTCTTGCTTACGATGCCGAGCCGAGGCATTCGCCGCATGCCCTCCGTAGATCATGAAGCAGTCGCGGACCTCGGGGAACTCTCCTGCTTGGTGATCTTCCTTTTTGTCGTCGTCATGGGCCCTGCCACCCTCTGCGGGTGGCCCGGCCCGGTGGAAGTGGCGCCGAAGCATGACGCACTCCTCGAGGGTGTGCTTGACGGGCCCCTGATGGTAGGGGCACGTCTCCTTGAGTGCCTTGTCGAAGAGGTTGGCGCCTCCGGGGGGCTTCCGAGGGTTCTTGTGTTCGGCGGCGGCGACAAGGTCCGTGCTGGCGGCGTCGCGTTTCGCTTGCGACTTCCTCCTGCCTTTCTTCTTGGCGCCGAGCGGAGTAGATGCCTCGGGGGCATCTTCCGACGGGCGGCCCTGGGGCTGCTTGTCCTTTCGGAAGATGGCCTCGACCGCCTCCTGACCAGAGGCGAACTTGGTGGCGATGTCCATCAGCTCGCTCGCCCTGGTGGGGGTCTTGCGACCCAGCTTGCTCACCAGGTCACGACAGGTGGTGCCGGCAAGGAACGCGCCGTTGACATCGGAGTCGGTGATGTTGGGCAGCTCGGTGCGCTGCTTCGAGAATCGCCGGATGTAGTCCCGAAGAGACTCTCCCGGCAGTTGCCGGCAGCTTCGGAGGTCCCAGGAATTCCCGGGGCGCACGTACGTGCCCTGGAAGTTGCCGGCGAAAGCTTGGACCAGATCCTCCCAGTTGGAAATCTGCACCGGAGGCAGGTGCTCCAACCAAGCGCGAGCAGTGTCGGAGAGGAACAGGGGGAGGTTGCGGATGATGAGGTTGTCGTCGTCCGTTCCACCCAGTTGACAGGCCAGGCGGTAGTCCGCGAGCCACAATTCCGGTCTCGTTTCCCCCGAGTACTTTGTGATAGTAGTCGGGGGTCGGAATCGGGGCGGAAAAGGCGCCCGCCGAATGGCTCGGCTGAAGACCTGCGGACCGGGTGGTTCGGGCGAGGGACTCCGATCCTCCCCGCTGTCGTAGAGTCCCCCACGCCTGGGGTGATAACCTCGGCGCACCCTTTCGTCGAGGCGGGCCCGACGATCGCGATGAGGGTGCTCGTCGCTGAGGTGGCCCGGGGCCGCAGGCGCGGTGTTGCGCGTGCGCCCGGTGTAGACCGAGGCTTCCCGCATGAGTCGGGAAGTCGCGGCACGAGGTTCCGAGGGGTACCCCTGCCTTCGGGAGGCAGAGCTCTCGGCCCGCCGGGCCGCAGCGCCTTCCAGGAGATGCTTGAGCTCTCCCTGGATTCGCCGACCCTCGGTGGTTGATGACTCCGGCATTGCGCGGAGGAGCATCGCTGCGGCGGCCAGGTCCTGACCGGTTCCGCCGGATGCGGGTGGCGGTCTGTCCCTGGCATCGTTGGCGATGCGGTGCTGGAGACCTTGGGGCAGGTGACGCATTTCTCTGGCCGGGGGCTGGCCCGCCCATACCTGCCCGACGTCCCGGCGGATTGCCTCGAGCGCTCCTGCTCCCTCATCGAGCCCGGCCTGCGCCCCGCGGACTTGCTCGAGATGTGGGTCGTGACCCTCCGCCGGAACGGGGACCACAGCTAGCTCCCGCGGGATGTCGGCGCGAGGCGCTGGCCTAGGGGGATCACCATCCTCCGGCATGCCGAGACAGCTGCCTCCGGAGGGATCCCCTAGCTCGACGTGGAAACATTCGCGGCTCGGGCCGCAGTCCTTGTCGTCAAGGCTGCGGCTGCCGTCGGAACAGTCGGAGAGGCAGTAGTCGCATGCGGTCATGAAGTCCCGCATGGCACTGGGGTTGCCAGATCTAGAGAAATCCCAGCAGATGCTGGGGTCGTCATCTTCCTCGGACCCAGAGGGTCCGTAGGTCGAGACGCCCGTCAGTCGGTCCCAAGGCGACCGCACACGAAACCCCAGAGGGGTTGCACTCGCCTCAACGTGAGCGCCCGCCAAAGCGAGGTCGCTAGGCGGATTGAGGCCGAGTCGAAATGACAAAGGATGGGAATCAGCCGGTACCTTTTGGTCGACGAGGAGCGACGAAGTCACATCGGGGGCTGATCGCGCCGTCGTCCTGGGTGCGAGGGCGACGTCCTGCAGGCCTTCCGTGAGCGCGCTGGCGTCGTCCACTTGCTCGGAGTCGGCGTGTCGCGGGGGGACAGCGCTCGCCTTCGCCTCAAACGCGAGGGTGATGCCCGACGCGTCCTCCGTTGGGGCACTGGGGATGTCGATTTGCTCGACAGCCGACTGAGCGCAGCCTCCCGCTCGGCCCTGGTTGCCCCACCTCCTCCTCCGATGGCGAGGGAGAGGATGGGGCGAGCTCGAAAGTTGTCCTTCCCCCACGCGGGAAAGACGTCGTCGATTCCGCCGCCGGCGGGCGGGCTGTCCGCCACCATTGTCGCTGTCGCGCGGCGGTGGAAGGAGTATCATGTCGTAGCTGCCGTCGAAAGACATGAACTCGAGGCTCCCGAAACGGAGCACCGTCCCGGGTTGAAGAGGTCGTTGGACACTGCCCATCTGGAGCTTGACGGGAAACTGCTCGTCAACACGCAGCAGGCCCCTACCTGGCGCGCCAACTGTCGGTGTTTCGAGACCGGGGGGTCCCTAGGCCGACGAGTGAGTGTGCCGCGTGCCCCAGCCCAGATGGGTCGAGCGCGTGGGCGAGCGCGAAGGGGGGAGAGAGCGAGGCGGCCGGAGCCGGGTCGTGAGGGAGGCGGAGATTCCCGCGGCCTTCGTGTTCGTCCCGCGCCCAGGTCAGGTGCGCTTGCAGTAGGGGGTTACAAGCGTCCGCGCGGGTGAGGGGAGCGAGCGGCCCCAAGAGAGCGCCTGCCCCTGCCCTCGTTCCCGCGAGGCCAACCTTCTCTAAGAAGGCCCTGGTCCCTCCTTTTATAGGCGTAAGGAGAGGATCCAGGTGTACAAATGGGGGTGTAGCAAGGTGCTATGTGTCTAGCGGGGGAGAGCTAGTGCCCTAAGTACATGCCAAGGTGGCAGCCGGAGAGATCTTGGCACCCAGCTGGTGTGGCGTCGTGGCCGTCGGAGAAGCAATGGAGCCTGGCGGGAGGACAGCTGTCGGAGTGGTTGGGCCCTTGCTGACGTCCCCCTGCTTCCGTAAGGGAGCTGAGAGCTGCCGTCGTCATGGGTCTAGCGAGGCGCCATCATTGCCTATCTGGCGGAGCTGGCCAGATGGGACGTCGGTCCTGTTCTCTGTGGCCCGAGTCGGCTCGGGGTAGGGTGATGATGACGCTTCCTGTTGACGTGGCGGACTTGTGCCCTAGGTCGGGCGACGTGGAGGCTCCTCCGAAGCCGAGGTCGAGTATATCCTGCATGGCCGAGGCCGAGCCCGAGCTCCTGGGTCGGGCGAGGCGGAGGTTGTTCGGCAGAGGCCTGGGCGGAGTCCGAGCCCTGGGTCGGGCGAAGCGGAGTTCGTCGTCTTCCGGGGCCTTAGCCCGAGTCCGAGCCCTGGGTCGGGCGGAGCGGAGTTCGCCATCTTCCGGGGCCTTAGCCCGAGTCCGAGCCCTGGGTCGGGCGGAGCGGAGTTCGCCGTCTTCCGGGGCCTTAGCCCGAGTCCGAGCCCTGGGTCGGGCGGTGTTCGCCGTCTTCCGGGGCCTTAGCCCGAGTCCGAGCCCTGGGTCGGGCGGAGCGGAGTTCGCCATCTTCCGGGGCCTTAGCCCGAGTCCGAGCCCTGGGTCGGGCGGAGTTCGCCGTCTTCCGGGGCCTTAGCCCGAGTCCGAGCCCTGGGTCGGGCGGAGTTCGCCGTCTTCCGGGGCCTTAGCCCGAGTCCGAGCCCTGGATCGGGCGGAGCTTCCTATGGCGCTTTTGGCCAAGCCTGGCCGTCCGTCAGTCTCACTCTTTGCGTTAAATGCCCCAGTGACTCGGTCGGTCGGCGCGGTGATTTAGTCAGGGTTGCTTCTCAACGAAGGCAAGGCCTCGGGCGAGCCGGAGATGCGTCTGCCGTAAAAAAAAGGGGGCCTCGGGCGAGACGGAAACACCTCAGGGTCGGCTGCCCTTGCCCGAGGCTAGGCTCGGGCGTGGCGTGATCGAGTCGCTCGTATGGACTGATCCCTGACTTAATCAAACCCATCAGGCCTCTGCAGCTTTATGCTGATGGGGGTTACCAGCTGAGAATTAGGCGTCTTGAGGGTACCCCTAATTATGGTCCCCGACATCTTCGGAGCTGGCTCCAACCGAGTTGAGGACCCTTTTCAGTCGTTGTACACAGCGGTTGCCGAAGTTCAAACATATATTCCGAAGCTCTTTCAAAGTTTGTTGCAGCTTTGTATTTTTGTCAGCTTCAGCTTCGTATTTTGTCAGCAAATCTTTCCTCTCTTGTTCGAAGCTCTCCGATTTTTGGAGAAGTTCCTCGTTTAATCTAGCGTTTTCGACTTGGGCTTCTGCAAGTGAACCCTCCATTGCCTGAAGGAGGAAATCTTTCTTCTCAAGAGAAGCTTCGTAGTCTTTAATTTTGTTTTCCAAACCCTCGATTATAATTTCATTCTTTTTGTCTTCGAGGTCTTGCTGCATTCTCAGCGCCTTGCTTAGCAACATACTCTGTAGAAACAAACCTTCATCAGAAAACTTTGCTTCATCACAAAAATAAAAAGAAAATTTTGTTTCATCTAAAAAGGAATTTTACCTTGAAGTTCGAATAAAACAGACTACCGACGATATGTTGTCGCGGGTAGCCGCTAATATCAGCTTCGAGCTTCGGGAAATTGACACTCTTCGATAGTGTGCCGATTATCTTTGCCCCGGTGCGGTCGCGAATGCATCCTAAGGCCCCTTCATCGATCCCACCAAAGAGCATGGCTCCTAGCTGGTAGCCATAGGATATACCATACTCCTGTAGCTCCTTCTTTTCGGCCTTGGATAATTCTTGCCTAACTAGGTTCCGAAGGTCGAAGTCTTGTTCCTCCGAAGCAGCATCGGCAATCTTCTTTCCCTTGTTAGGCTCTGTGGCCATGACCTCCTCTGCAACCGCAGCTGTCTCTTCCACAGCCATATTCAAGAGTAGTTTATCAATTCTAGAAAGTGTACTCTCAAGGTTGGTGGCTTCAGCAACAGCTGCAGCTTCAGCAGAGGCATTTACTTCAGCAGTGGCCTCGGCGCTTGCAAGAGGTGTTATTTTAGATGCCGAGGCCGATGGTGGCGTCCTTTCAATGGCTTGCATTACGGTAATGATTCTTCGCTTTTTCTGCCCATCCGCCTTCTCTGTAGCCGAAGGCTCGTCCTTCTTCTGTAAAAGCTTCGTC
This sequence comes from Zea luxurians, assembly GCA_029449295.1. Classification (NCBI taxonomy): domain Eukaryota; kingdom Viridiplantae; phylum Streptophyta; class Magnoliopsida; order Poales; family Poaceae; genus Zea; species Zea luxurians. Next base: position 8,985,900 of record JAOPSE010000069.1, on the reverse strand, counting down.
ATTTCTGGTCCCAGTGGACTTAGCAGCTTGATAGGTAGAGATTCAGTCATTACCTTTAAAATTTCTGCCACTTCGGCAGTAGGAGGTGTCGAAGGAGTCTCCTCTTCTACCTCAATTACCTTCGGCTCTGGAATTTCAGCCTTTCTTTTCTTCAAAGCTGCCACCTTCGGCTCAGGACTGGATTTTCTCTTCTTTAAAACCTTCTCATCCTCCTTCACCATCCTGGCAGCTTGTCTGTTTAGAACGCTGACAATTCTTTTCCTTTTCACCCCTTCGGCACCCTTGTTGAGCCGCTCATGATCAGGGTATTCGAATTTTAGAGCATCCATCACCCGGTTTAGCCTTCGTTTTGGCTGGGTGCCGAAGGCTGCTGTCATCAATTGGTCTTCTTTCTTGGTATATTTTCTCAGTATTTCATTACACATAGTTTCAATCATTTCTAGCCATTCTTGGCAAGGCTCCTTGAACTGTTTTTCAAATTTGAAACGATAAGGTAATCGGACAAGTTCATGTTTCTTCTTCGTTCCCTTCATCTTCGTCATCCCCCAGCCACTTGACATTGGATACGTCCGGTTGGCCAGGTATTCTTGCACCATGTCCCTGGTGCTGATTTGTGCAGCCACCTCCCTGAATTCTACCTCAGCCAGCTGGCATGCTGACCCTAGCTGCATGTTGCACAGGGGCCTGGTCATTCCGAAGTTTAAAAACAGTGGGCACATGACCATCGTCATCAGTTTCCCCCTCTTCTTCTCATCAGCCTTAATATAAAATCATTAACCTTTCTAGCCGGTTGGCCATTTGGTGCGATAACTGAGAACTAGAGCCTTCATATCCTTGTGATACGCAAAATTGTAGCAACCAAAATTTTCATGAAGACCGTCTACCGTGGCCTTCGTCTGGTAGTGCAACTCGTGCACTCGGCAGAATGCTTCGGCATCTGGGCTCATCCCTTGCCTTTGGAGGGCCCAGATGAAGATGCTAAGTGTGGCAGAACTGCCCGAATTATTCCAACTTAAGTGCCTAAGCCCTGCCTTAGAGGCTAGACCACACTTAAATGGGAATAACTCGTCAATCCCTCGGATCTAGTCTGACACGGCCACTGACAGGATCAAGTACCACAGTCTCACTCGATGGTGAGTCACAGAGCAAATACAATAAAGCATAAAACCATGCATGGAAGAGTGTTAAATTATTACATCATCATTGTCATCATCGGAGTTTTTGCAAAAGTGACCATCAATGTTCTGAAGTGCAGCGGAAATAAACTAACGGTAAATAAAACGAGAGATGGGGAAGCCTGTCCCATCACTCCTCATGCTCCTCCTCAGCCGAGGCAGGGTCCCACTCGACAGTCCAACCCGGTGACAGGGTGGATGGCCAAGTCACTCCAGCAGCCATTTCCTCCAGAGAACCTGTAAAAATTATGCCACAAGCAAGGCTGAGTATACTAATACTCAGCTAGACTTACCCGGTGTGAGGAGTCTACTCCTCTACCTCTAGACATGCAGCTGTTTGGCTGTGGGGTTTGGTTGCCAAAAGCACTAGCTGAGTTTCTAAATCAAGATTTTAACTTTGTCAAAATTAAGTGTGACTCTCTTAAGGCTAAAAGTGTACTATCTACCCATACATAGTAGCAAGCATTTTTAGCAATCAACATCTTGTATCATCTCATCACAGTTCCGCTTGTTACTCAATGCAGTACAATGGATCAAGCAGTCTCATTAGCTGCGAGAAACAGACGATTCGAATCGAGTTTTTATCCTTGCAAGGTAAACCTAAACACACGACATGTAGGGGCACTCTGTCCCCACACACATCAACCGTTCCCATCGATTCCCCGTCAGCAGATCAGGGCTCACCGCCTTGGCGTACAATGCCTCACTGACCCCGACTGGCCGTCGTGCAGTGACCGCACTTGTACCCACCATAACCAGAATGGGAGACTACGTCTCAGGTCGCGTGAGGGGATATGTCCACTGCCAGGTTCACTCAGGTAATAGGCTTACCGATTTACCATATTTCTCGGTATGTGTTTAGTACGTTCAAATGCTTGACACAGGTATCCGCACGTTAATCCTTATTTCATTTTCCACCTCGTGGGCAACCAATCCCCATGGATTGTTGTCCACCAACTAGTATCATGACAGTGTGAAAGTGGGTACAATCAATTTCCTGATCTCGCGCGAGTGCTCGAAAAATCACTCGTCTTCTACCGAGATCCTATTAAATAAGCATCTACTCGACCTGTCACACTAGTATTCATCTCAAAAGGATTCCTGAGATCATGCAGCTAGGGTTTCAAACAATTCCTACACCTAAGTGCACAATCAATCCTACAATCATTAAGTGAAGTAAAATAGCATAAATAACAGGTTATGCATAAACCGGGGCTTGCCTTCCAAAGCAGTGGCAGGCAGGTCCTCTGGTGCAGGCTCGGGTGCTGGGTCTGGGGCAACCTCCTGGGCAGCTCCTTGCTCCGGCACGAGGATGTACTCTCCGTCAGCAAGATTACAGTCTATCGAAATGCAATGAACATGTATGTCATGATTATGCAAGATTTAAGAACATTAAGCTACAGAAATTAAGTCAAGAATTAACTTAGGGTTCCTTGGCTATGTGGGTCTTCTAGTGGTATATATATAGACTTATTACCTTTTAGGTTTAGGTTTTCTTTTAGGACAACATAGTGGATTTGCATTGCCTTTATGGATTTCAGTGGACAATTTACAAAGGTCTTAGGAGGACATTAATTTCCATCATCCATTTTCCTTTCTTTAATTTCCATCTAGGGTTTCTAGTATAGGTTTGAACTATGACAGTATTTTAAAAGTTTCCAAAAATTCTGTAAAAATTACAGTGGGTTGTCACTGGCTATTCTAGCTTGTTTTAAGAATTTGAGGCTTAGAGTACAAAAGCTAGGCTTTAAACAAAAATAACAATAGTTAGGCAAAATGGGCCACTTTACACTACAAGTCTTTTATTAAAGTGGGTCCTGACCTAAGGGTTATTTTTGTTGGCCTCTAATAGTGATAATAAGCTCTTGTACCAAAAAGGACAGAGAGCAACATGATGGTTAATTAATGATGGATTTTTAAAGTTTGGTGCAAAAAGGGTGCTTAAAACTAACTTGTCATTTGAAAAATATCAAACAACAAATTTCAGATTTTTCCTAAGTTCTTATTATCAAAACATTAGTTATCCTACGGTTTGGGGAGGTTTCACCTTAGGGTTATTTGTGTAGGGTTTTTCTAAGTTATCCTTATTTTATTAATTTAAAAGGTATCTTTCTTATTTTACACTACAACAGGGTATGATATATTTTTCCAGTGAACTACATTGACTAAGTATCTCAACAAAATAGGGGTGCCCTCTGGTTCATTATTTATGTCACTTTTTCTATTTTTCTTAACCTTAAGCATATTATGGAATAAGGGGTAAAAACTAACTTAATGTCATGGATAGAGGGGTTTAACATTTTTAACTAGGTCAGTAGGTAGATACAAACTTCTCCAAATTTTTCCAACCCTAGTTAAATAGTACAACCATTTTTCTTGCTATTATTAAGCTTTTGGTCAAAACTAAAATTAAATCAGAACCTTATATTTTTCTCTAGTACTTATGGGGTTTTATATTTTTCTTAGATAGGTTACATTATTTAGAGTCTGGCAAAATTAGTTTGACCAAATTTGGATAAACCAGACAGAAGTTATGGGTTTTTAAAGTTTCTGTTTGAATTTAAATCAGGTTTTAATAAAGTTTTTCTGAAAAAGCAGTTTGCTCCGAGGTCCCTGGGCTTAAACCGAATCAAACCTCACAGATCTACCCTCGCGCCACTATTCCCCTGAGTCTCTGACATTTCACTTAACCCCCTGGCTTTCTCTCCCTCTCACCCGCAGTCCTTCCCCCAACTGAAACAGTAGCCGCGGGAGAAAAAAAGGATGGCGCGGCTTACCGGCGGCGAGGGAGGTCCGGCGAGGTGGTCAGTGACGTTCGGGAGGTCGCGACGGACATGTCGATGTGCGGGTCGTCGCCGGAGGTGGTCGGAGTTACCCTGGCCACGAACACAGGCGGCGGGGATCGTCGGCGGCGCCTGCTCCGGCCAAACCACGGCGGTATAGTTCAATTAGGGTGCACGAGGAGCTTCACGGGGGGACACAGAGGCCATGCGCGCATCGAATTGGAAAATGGTGTAGGGGCTTACCCGGTCCACGTGCGCCGGTGGGTTCTTGAACTCCGGTGAGCACGATTTGGCTACTCCGGTGACGCGGGTCCTCGGGTCAAGCTTGAGCAAGTCTCACGGCCTCACCAGGAAGCTATCTGGGGGCTTGGATTGAACGGAGGAGGACGGGAGAGGGGTTGGCCACGGTGGTTGCTCTTGGGCGGCACTGGCGGGTCGCGGGGAGGTCGCCGGAGGCAATGGCTGGCTCGGGCAAGTCAGGCGAGGTACGGAGGAGGCAATGGGGAAGGCAGCCGAGCACTGGGGCGGGTTTTATAGCCGTGGCGCGGGCGTGGTCACGGGCGACCTCGGGCGCGCGGGGGTTCGCGCACGGGCGTGCTCTGAGCGCGCTCCCGTATGCCAGCTCGCGTCGAACACGTGGAAGGTTGCTTCTGCCAAGGTTCAACGGCCGATTTGAGCGCCATAGCGTGTGTATCTCGGCAAAGTCACTGTGTACGGTCACTTCTCTGCTCCAAATCCTATCCTTTTGCTGTGAGTTCCAAGTCGAGATATGGTCAGGGCAGGGAGATAGAGAGGGAAGAAGTTTGCTGTGTCAGCTGGGTCCAAACCGAGACAAAAGGGGTGTCAAGTCGTGTCTAGCGCCCTAGGGTAGGTGTCATCTCTTGCCAGGGTGTTCTAGGGTTAATTTGGCGCCATTTTGTCAATTGGGTCGACAGGTTTTGAAAAGGGGATCAAGGTGAACATGTGGAGTCTTTGCTCAAGGGTTAGGTTCTATACTTATGCAAAATCTGAATTTCTCCCTTGTGTTCAACCTTTGGTGATCTTTTTAGGACTTTTCTGAAAACTTTTTGGGGGTACTTCCTTACTATTAATTGTAGGTTATTAAGTATATTACAACTTTTATATTTGGCCCAAACCATGATCATGATGTTTACATGATCTTTTGATCATGGCTTCAATTAGGGTTCTTATTGCCTATGGAGGTTTTGCTCTAGGGTTTTGGGAGAGCCCCACTTAGATGGGCATGACAAGCTAAGGCATGATATCCAAGATAGTGTGCACTTGATTAGGACCTTGAATTCCAAGATTGAAGTACTTTGCCCATAAATCTTTATGTAATTATGGGTTAAAAGGGGGTCACTCTGGGGTGGACACCCTGAGTAACACCTAGGGTGTTACAGCTAACAATGGCGTTAGGGGTCAGCTGATGAAGATATATTTCGAAATTTTTCAAGACTTCCCCTATCATCTCGTTCAGAGGAAATCGCAGTCCTACTCTGAAAAAGCTCTTGAAAACTACTACATCATCATTCTTCGGTGTTGCGGTGGTCTCTTCTCCGGCAAATCGGACAAGTTTCCTTTCAGCTTCCCCAAAGTAGCCCAGCTTCATCATCATGGGCATGTCAGCTTCATACACAGTAGATTTCTCAAAATCTAGATGGCTAGGTTTTGTTGGGATCAAAATACTATAATCTTCCTCATCCTCTTCAATATTTTCTTCTTCAGCAACGGTCTGTTCAACCTCGGTAACAGGAGTACCTTTGTCAGTAGTTCCCTCTGTCACAACTAGACCTGATTGATTCATGACTTTGGAAATTGGTGCTGTCTCGGTGACCTCGGTCTCTTCTCCCTCACGAGTCACCCTTGCAGTCGAACGCACTCTGGCCATTTGATGGATTTTTTTGTGGTTTTAACGAAGTTGAATTTTGTTTTTGCAATTTTGACGAAGCTCACTCTTCTGACGAAGTTATCTCTAAATGATGAAGTGCTCACTTGAGAGCACAGTGAAAAAAGCTTCGGCTATGATTAAATTTTTTAACAGCACAACAGTGCAATGGCAATGAATGTTGTGGTAACTCTGCACTAACTCGTCTGTTTATATAGTGCTGCATGAGGGAAGGTGAACCACCAGATCGCCTGCACCTGCTGAACGGTGGACCACTCGGCGCTTGGAAGGTGAACCGCCAGATCGCCTGTATTCGCTGAACGGTGGACCACCCGACGCCTGGAGTATTTTAATCGTTTCTCGGCAACGAGTTCAAGGAAGGTGTTTTTCGGATCTTCGGCATTCCGAAGCCTTCAAGATTTTTCGTGGATCGAGCTTGTTACGAAAAACAATCTAGCACCGCGAAGGGGCTACTGTTGGGGGCCTTCTTCGCCGAAGGTCCTCTAAGCAAAAACACCTTCGGCAGGACGACATCCAAGCAGACACAACACGAAGGTGTACACCGAAGCTACAATCCAGGGAGCTTCGGCATGATGACACGCCTTGAGACGAAGGGCGGCACCGACTTAAAGAGGAAAAGACCGTTCAGTCCATGATAATTTGTGTCATGTTTATAATTAGTTATCGAGGACATAAATGTAATTTCGTTCGGGCTGTGTCACGTGCCAATAAATAGGTGAACAGTAACCTCGTACTGTTCACGCTGACTGGTAGTCATTTGCACATTGCTCTTGGATTCTCGCCTTCTGTCAAGCCGAAGGTACAAATGTAATTAATATCATTAATGATTGTTCATGATTATATAATGAGAACACAAATAATCTGATGAATTAATGTGATTATTCATGTTCCTTTCTATGTTTTATATATCTCTGCTTTCGTTATTATATACTGAAATGATGAAGGTATTTCCTTCGTAACCTTCGTCTGAAGATCATTATATCCCAAGGGAGATAATGCTTCAAAAGGCGAAGGTCTTTAACCATTAACATTTGTGTTGCCTTGTTCTTAACTCATAGCATTTGAGAAGAAGTCCCCAACACCCAGCAAAAATGATAAACATCCTGGTTTTAACAAAGCTTTTTAGAGTTTGGATTTAAACAAATATAATGCCCAAAACTTAATAAACAGAGGAAAAATAAAAATACTTTTGAATTAAGGCTGAGAAAAATTGGAGATGTACTTAACTAGTAATTACACTGTTTAAAAATGTTAAACTTCCCAGTATACTAGGTTAAGGGAAGATTACCCATTAAAATTGCTATTGGCCCAAACCTTAAGAAAATGAAAAAGGGAATTTAAAATGAGAACCAGAGGGCAACCATATTTTCCTAGCTTGCTTAGGTGATGTAGTTCATAAGAAAATTTTGTTGAACCCTCATTTAGTACAAAGAAAATGCACCACTTGTTATTTCATAAAAACAAGGAGAACTTAGAAAAATGCTAGAAAAATAACCCTAAGGAGGAACCACCCCAACCTTAGGAATAACTACTACTCCCTCCGTTTCATTTTAGATGTCGCTGGATAGTACAAAATTGAACTATCCAGCGACAACTAAAAAGAAACGGAGGGAGTATTATGCTAGTATGAATCTAGGTAAAATACAAGTTCTGTTGTTTGATATTTTGAAAATGGCAAGTTAGTTATAAGTGCCTTTTGGGCATTAAACTTTAGAAAATCACAACTAAATAACCATTAAGTCACCTTCTGTGATTTTTGGCACAGAGGCATGTTATTACCCATAGATGTTAGCAAAAATAATTTTTAGTATAGACCCCCACCTAAATCAGAGTTGTAGTACAAAGTGACCACCTACCCTCACTTTTGTTATTTTTGCCAAGAGTATATCCTAATTATTGTTAACCTCAAATTTGAAGCATAAACTACATTGACAAATTTTAACCCACTATAATTTTTGCAACATTTTTGGAAATTTCTAAATCATTATGGTAGTTCAAACCCGCCTTAAAAGCATAAATAGAAAATAAAACGGGGAATTGTGGAAGGAATTAATGTTACACACACCCTACAACCAGACCTCCCTAAGTGGCCACTAAAACTTTAATGAATGATTAAATTCTTTATTCCACTCAAAACCCTAAACTAGGTAAGTATAAAGCACTAAGAACATCATACCATAAAGAAACCCTAGTTTACCCACTACCGTAATATTGCTTCACCATAGATCGTGTTTACTAGATTTTCATATCATTAACATACATGTATCTTATTCATTGCATTCGATAGATTGTAACCTCGCTGACGGAGAGTATGTCCTCATTCCGGAGCAAGGAGTTGCTCAGGAAGGAGTCCAGGAGCCAGCACCAGAGCCTGCTATCGAGGATCTCCCTGCCCTAGCTTTTGAAGGCAAGCCCCGGTTTTATGCATAACCGTTATATATGCTATTTTACTCCACTTAATGTTTGTAGGCTTATACTGTGCACTTAAGTGTAGGAGTTATCTAAAACCCTAGTTGCATGAACTCAGGATTCCTGTTGAGATGGATACTAGTATGCTAGGTCGAGTAGCTGCTTTACTAATTAGGGATCTCGGTAGAAGTCGAGTGATTTTTCTAGCACTCGCGCGAGGTCAAGAATAGATTGTATCCATTTTTATATCGGAATGATGATGGTCTGTGGGCTACGATCCATGGGGAAGCATTGTCTACGGGATGAAAAATGGAAATAAGGATTAAGGTGTGGTACCGTGTGTCAAGCGTTTGAACGAACTAAACACATGCCGAGAAATATGGTAAATTGGCAAGCCTAGTAGCTGAGTGAACCTGCCCGTAGATTGCCCTCCTCACGCGACCTGAGACGTGGTCTCCCATTCTGATTATGGTGGGTACAAGTGCAGTCACGGCACGACGGCAGTCGGGGTCAGTGAGGCATTGTACGCCAAGGCGGTGAGCCCCATTCTATTGCTAGGGAATCGATGGGAACGGTTGATATGTGTGGGGACAGAGTACCTCGCCACGTGTAACACCATAAAAGCCATCAACTAAAAATAATAAATTTGGTTATTACGTTAATTAGGGTAATAATTTTTTAAGTGTTTAATTATTTATTTGCATTTTGAATCATTTTTTTTGATTTCGCATGATTGAATTGTGGATGTTTAATAACAATTCTTCTTAAGAAAATACTAGTAAAAAAATATAATAATTATTAGTATAAAAATAAATATTGTATTTATAAGTAATTTTGGTGAATTTTTATGAATTTTTGAGCTCTTTAAAAATTCATTTCGAAAAAAACAAAAACCTCCCTAACCCTAGCCCAACTAAGGCCCAACTACCCCAGCTGCACGTGCGCGCCCCTGCCTCCTGCAAGCAGCCGCCACCGCCCCTACGTCCCTCTCTTCCCCCTATTCTCTCTCTCCTCCCCCTGCTCTCCCTTGCTTCTCTCTGCCAGCGCGCGCATCAGGCCGGCCGAGCCACCCTCCCCCAGGGCACCCAGGCCGCTCACCGAACCAGCCCCTGCGCCCTGCACCCACCCCCGCTGCGACCGACCAAGCAGCAACCCGACACCGGCGCGTGTCGCAACCGAGCCCGACGCGACCGAAGTCCTCGACGTCCACGCCCGTCTTGCTACCCGCGCCCCGAGCAAACCAACCGTCGCGATCGAGCCGTTTCGTCGCTCCGCGTCCTTGCGTAATGGAGGCATCGAACGGACGCCCGCTGTGATACCCCAGGTGTCTATTTCGGGTTATGTCAGGAATTTATCCTAATCTCGGATGCTCAGTGAAAATTTCTTTTCTCGCTCGCGTATGTCTCTGATTATCCAGACTATCCATTCATAATTCACCGAATTCGGAGTTATTCGATCGCGAGAAACAACCAATTTTGGAGCCTATTAAAACTATTAATTCTCGGCACGAATACGAACTCGTTAATCAATCTCAATTTATCAATCTCGTCTAAAGCTCATTTAATCCAGCGCTCGACAGTTGCTAGTCAAGCTGTGCCCGAATCCAATTTCTCGATGTCCGATCTATGTCCAAAAATTAATCCGAGTCCGTACTCTCAAACGGAATACTCAGTATGTCATCCTCTAATTAATTCTTATCTTACTCAGCTTAATACCTCTGCGTTCGATCCGATTTCAAAAATCAACATCGGCGTTGATTTTTAAAAATGTCACGATTCGCTTTATCTAACTAAAAATCTGAAAGCCGGTCGTATCCTGAGGCAATTTATTTTCGAATCATGCGTAGGGAATTATTGCCGAGCGAAGTCAAATCGAAGTCTCGGTCGAATTAATCGCTCAACCTTCCATTCGTCCGAACTCTATTCGCTCTGTTCTCCGTAGAGACGAATTCCGCAAGAGCATTTGTATTCCGAGAAATAATTAGTGTTCCGATAATCCGTGTTTAATCAAAACGCCATAAAATAAAATGGAAATAAATTATCGCGGCCCAGTTTAGTGTTTGGGCCAGCCCAACCTAGCCCAATAGGCCCACTAAGAAACCCTAACCCTACCTTATGCCTATAAATAGGAGCCCTCTCTCCTTGCACTTGGCTATTTTGCACTCCACCCCTCAAAAATTTTCAGCCGCCAGCAGCCTTTCTTCCTCCCACGCACAACAGCCAGCGGGCAGGAGCTCCATGGCCGCCAGCCTTCCCCTGTGGCGAGCTCCTTGCTCCATGGCCGGCGCCCAACAGCAGCCCTGCGCAGCACCGCTGCTCCATCCCCTCCCCAGCACCCCTTTCTTCTTCCATGGAAGCGCTCCTCCTGCCACTCGGCAACATAGGGAGCTCCCTCCCTTCCATGACCGCTCAGCTCTCTGCTCCCATTTCCTCCAGCCGCGCCCTCCCTATTCCTCCTCCACGCAGGGCAGCCGGCTCCCCCTTCCTCCTTTTCCCCCTTCTCCCCCATGGCCGAGCCCCCTCTACTGCTGAGCGAGCTCCAGCTTCGGCCAGCGGCCATGGCACGATGCCCTTGCTATCTCCTCCCCCATGCGGTGTCCGGCCACCACTTCATCACCAGCGTAGGATCCCCTAGCCCAACATGTGATGGAACCTCCCAAGTCACTAGGCCCACCCACAGTTGTCCTTGTCCAACGGACCTCAGACCACCCTGCAGGTGTTCCTGAATCACTTGACAAGTTCGGTATCTGCTTTCCTTACCTTCCCAAGAGCGTTTTACCCGTCACGCAGACATTACAAATCATCGGAGATACGGAAATGCGGAAGCGGTTACATAAACTTACCTTTATTTAAAAGTAGGACAGAGTTATATTATTACAGACCAGGATATAACATACGAGTGCAGAGTAATATTATTACAAGCCAAGGGAGGCAAAAACCCCTCTCAATAAGTATCAAACAAAAGTTTTTATGGAGGAACCCTTCCTCCCGCTGCTTTACTCTTGGTTTTCTTCTTTTGAGACCACCTTAGAACAGAAACAACAAAAGTTGTCGCTTCTTCACCTAAAAACAATAGGGAATAAAACCCTGAGTATGGAATTACTCAGCAAGACTTACCCGACTAAAGAAAAGACTCTCAAGGGTATGCTGGTTATAAGGGAGTCAAGGTAAGTTCTTTCAATAATCAATGACTCTGTTTGCAGAAATGCTTACTAAAAGTGGATCCTTAAAAATCCAGATTTATTTGTCAAGTTAAGTAAAATTACCTATAACTAGAGTTCTTTTACCCTAGTTCAATCACTTGACCTATACTAGCCAATTTCTTAACCATCCTTCATCTTTACTGGAGTTCTACGTATAGGTCAGTGGCCAAGTCTCCATAACCGCGGAGGTACGACGATCTGAATCGATTATACTCAGCTAAGGATCTCCGATCACACGACATATGTAGCACTTAACCCTTGCATATGTCAACCCGCCATCAGGGTTCTTAAGACCAGATTAGGTTCACGCCAACCGAGAGCACAGATACACCACCGTCCAGCCTCTTGCCACGGAGGGTACATGCTACTCTCGCCATCTCTCCACTCCCATTGCGTGGTATCTTATTCTGGCCTTAGTCTGCCCGAGGCAAAGCTTACCCATGACGAGGCATGTGACTAGTTAAAGGGTCCTCGGTCAGCAGGCCTACTTCGACACGGTCCTTAATCGACTCAGACGGAGACACTACACTGAGACTCTCTTCTCGTGCAAGTCAACCGCCCAGTCTCAGCTTTTTCATTTAAAACCCAAAACTTGGTACCTGGCAGAGGTACATCTTTTCTGATGTTGAACCCATTATGGCCATGATGGATCCACCATCAAGTTTTATTTTCAAAAAAAATCCCTCCCATTTGCCACATCATCTTTTGTAAACAAAACCTTTTTCTTTGCTAAAGCAAGACTAAGCATAGTAAAAACCTTTTATAAAGCAGGGATTCAAAGGAAAGTAATCAAATTCAAGGAAGGTAATGCAGGAATTGTTTGAGCAATCAAGTCCTATCACCTAATGCATCAAGCAAGTGAGAAAGATTTTAAAAGAGTCAAGGAGGGTGGCAAATGCACCGGGGCTTGCCTTTGTTTATAGGTGAATCAGGCTCGGATCCACAGATGTCAAAGTAAAAACAATTTCCTGCCTGATGTTCCGCAGGTGGTGGTGGCGAAGTCTTCTCTTCTTCTACCTCAACTTCTTCTTCGTTTTCTAAAGATAACCATACATAATAATGAATGCCCATGTAATGTTCATGAGAATGCAAATATAATAAGAGTTTATTATCTAAGGTCTTGAATACAATTTTCCTTCACGGTTCTCCAAGAAACTAGGGTTTCCGGAGTTAGTACAAGAATTCAAAGGGTAGGGGGTAGGGTTTTGGGTTCTAGTTATCAAACAAGGTCCAAATCAAATCAAACTCTACCCAAGGCTTCTAAATAAAGTTTAGAGTTCATATAAATAGTTTGGGGATTTTTGGAATTATCAACTATTTTATAAAAATCTAGGAACAATGTTTTAGGTTATTTTAAATGCTCCAAAATTCCCCATTTGATCTAAAAATCATGAATCTATTTTTATTAAATACTATGGAAAATTAGGAATCTAAGAAAATTGGTTTGACATTTTTAGGCTTTTTCTATAATTTTCTAGAATTGCTGGAGTTGTGTCAGAAAAAGAAAAAGAAAAAGATGGAACAGTCCTGGGCCGATTTCAGCCCAGGCGACCCAAACTGCACAGGGAACAGGGGCGCGCCCACGCGCGCCTGTGCACGCGACGATGACTTTGCAAATAAAACCCTATAGGTTTGAATAACCCGAAGGAGTCCAGAACACTGTTTTAACAGTCACTGACATCTTACAGAAATACCCTCACACTTATATTCCTTCTCCGAATGGCTCCCTGACCACGGCGCGCTCGCCGTTCATCTCTGACGCGGCCCGTACCGGCCATGGCCGGCGACGACTGCTAAGGCTAACTATCGGGGAGGCTTCACCGACCTAGTACGATCTAGGAACATCCATTAATTTAACATGAACCCCACTGGGAACCGTCTGCCCACGATCAGGGCGGAAACCGAGTTCATGAGCATGCGTTGCCGCCTAATCATGGCCGAATTGAGCAAACGGGTGCCATGGTAAGCTTCACTAGCATGCAGAGCCATGAAAACAATACTTGAATTGGACAGCGTCTTACCAGAGCGGGCTGGCCACGGGTGAGCGGTTCTCGGTGGCGCGGCAATTGGATTTGGGGGAAAATAGCGTCGCGGCGTGCTCGGGTGGAATTGTGGACGGAGCTTGGGGCTACACGGCCGGAAGAGGTTCTAGTTTTACTGCGCATAATCAATTTGAGAGGAGGAGGTAGAGACAATGCGAATTTGGCTTCGATTCAACCCACGGTGTGTGTGATGGTCGTGCCTCACCGGGAGTCACAGGGCTATTTATAGCCGCGGCGGTCCGGCGATCACCTCACGGCCACGGATAGCATCGCGAGCGCATGCCGACCACATCGGTAGGAGACACAGTGAGGGAGATCACGACATGAGTGCCACCGCGGCAAAATTTACTGGTCACGGTGGCCGCCGGTGAGGACTCTAGTTGGACTCGAGGAATGGCACCACGTACGAGTTATCCACCCCCGGCGTTATCCACTCCATACCGCGCATGAAGCGGGACGGCGGCGGCAGGAATCGTGGTGGCGATCATCGACGGCGAGCTGTGTTTTAACCTGATCTTGTTCAGGTACTGTACTATGGGAGTCACCATCAGACGACCTGACATAGCAAGTTCAGGTCCAGATTTCTCCAAATCTTCTATGGTACCAAGCCCAAACATCTATAGCAAAGTTGTTCTACTACAAAAGATCTACAACTTTGCTATATCGACTTGGGGCAAATTCCTTGAAGTTCTTGATCTGTAGAGCTCCAAATATGACCTAGTACCACTGTTAGTCTGAATTTCAGACTCCAATAGCCTGACAGCTCGACTTTGAGTGTGTTTTTCTTCCATTTCTTCATAACAACTATGCTTACACTCTAAAGCAAAGTTATTCTCCTTTGATAGGTCTACAATATTGAGGTGGTGACCTAGGGCAAAAACCTTAGAATTTAAAAGTTACAAAGCTCCAAAGTTGAGCTCAAACACTAAATTTTCAGACTTAGCTCAAGAACACAAATGGGGTCCTTTTTGCAAATAGGTCCAAAATTCAGGGTTTAGCTTGCAAATTCACATATTTGTGAACCATTTGACTTAGGATACCTTATTGTCATGGTTTTTGCACTTTAGCCCAAAAGTGCACTAATTTTGCACTTAACCCCCTAGGGTTTAGGTTTAGGGTTTTCTAGGGTTCCAATTAGGGTTTCTGGTATCTCAGGGGTGTAAATGTAATGTAGGTCCATTCTTAGGAACATTTTATGACCATTTCACTTAAACTTCAGGGTTTACTCTATTTGGGTCTTGCTTTACCCTTCAGATCCCTGTTTAGGGTTAAGCATCCTATACTAGGGTCTTATTTGCAAAATGCCATAACAATACAACTTGCTTGAAATTTTTACCTAGTGAATGCATCCTAGGTGTGTCAAACATATGAAATGCTGATGCTTATTATGTTATGCTCAAGTTTTAGTAACAGTAACACCAGGGGTGTTACATCCTTCCCCCCATAAAAGAATCTCGTCCCGAGATTAAAAGTCCTAGGGTAAGTAGTGGAAAAGGAAATGCTTCACATTTTTATTTCCTGAGTTTTGGTACAAGGCAGGGGTGGTTCGGGGCTCACTCCTTTATTACAACAATTTTATACACTTTACAAATTACAAGAGGCTAAAAAGCTTGGGAAATTCTTGTCTAAGAAGTCTTGAGTTTCCCAAGTAGTCTCATCTTCGGAATGTTGGTTCCACTGTATCTTGTAAAACTTGAGAGTTTTTCTTTGGGGTAATCCTATCCTTTTGATCCAAGACTCGAATAGGGTGCTCAGAATATGTCAAGTCCGGCTCTAGGACAACATCTGTCACTTCAATGGTTCGATCTGGAACCCGAAGACATTTCTTCAACTGAGACACGTGGAACACATTATGTACAGCAGACAAGGTTTCAGGTAGTTGAAGTCAGTATGCCACTGGTCCACATTGCTCAAGTATAGGGAATGGTCCAATGTACCGAGGTGCAAGCTTTCCTTTAACCCCGAAACGCGATACACCCTTCATTGGTGAAACCTTCAGGTAGACATAATCCCCTATTAGAAAATATGGGTTGTCGTCGCTTGTCTGTGTAACTTTTCTGACGAGCTTGAGCTTTCTTCAAATGATGAATCATTCTCTGAACCTTTTCTTCGGTTTCTTTCACCATATCAGGCCTGAAGAAAGACCTTTCACCAGGTTCAGACCAATTTACTGGAGTACGACATCATCATCCATATAAAGCTTCAAAGGGTGCCATCTTGATGCTTTCTCGATAGCTATTATTATATGAGAACTCCGCTAAAGGTAAACATTCATCCCATTTTTGTGGGAACTCCAGAACACATGCTCGTAGCATATCTTCAAGTATTTTGATTGACCCTCTCAGTCTGCCCACTGGTCTGAGGATGATAGGCCGAACTGTGGAGCAACTTAGTACCCAAGGATTCGTGAAGTGCTTCCCAAAACTTGGCTACAAATTATGGTCCACGATCCGACACTATAGTCTTCGGAATACCGTGCAAACTGAGAATACGAGCAATGTACAATTGGGCATAAACAGCAACTGGGTGAACTGTCTTGACTAGCAGAAAATGAGCAATTTTTGTGAGCCGATCAATAATAACCCAGATAGAGTCATACCCCTTTGCAGTTCTGGGCAATCCCACAACGAAGTCCATGCTTATATCTTCCCATTTCCATGTTGGGGTAGGTAAAGATTGTAATGGACCAGCAGCCTTCATGTGTATGGCCTTGACACGCTTACAAGTGTCACATCTAGCCACATAGTGTAACACCCCAGGTGTTACCTTGGTTGGAGCCCACCTTGATACTAAAGGCTTTGATCACATGTGGTAGAGGCTTAGGGCCACACCAAAGAACTTTGGAGATCATGTGCTAACCATGTTGCCAATGACCTAAGAAGCATTACTCTAATCCTTGCTCACTTACTACCTTGGATAAGAGGGGAGAAGAACCCTAGACCTCTTTTTAAACTCTATCTTCCAAAACCCTAAGTAAAGGGGGGGAAAGAGAGTGAGCAAATGTGCAAAGCATGGGCAATCTTTACCCAAACCCTAAGCAACCTTGTAACCAGCAATTAGGGGAGGGAAATAATGCAAAAAGACCCCTGGAGAAACCCCAATTCAAATCTCCTAGTGGAGAGAGAGCTAGAGCTCTCTATTTCTCTCTAAGTCCATTTTTAACCCTAGTTTAAGGATCAACCGTGTTCACCTTGAAGATGGCACCAAAACCACTTGGGTTCTATACCAAAAATGTGGTATACCACCTAAGGCACCCCCTGGAAGAAGTGGAGACCGAGACTTGGACGTTTGACAGGGATTGGCATCAGTTTTGTCGCGTGGTGGGCAGTGAGACAAGCCAGATTTGGCGCCCGTCTATCTCCTGATCTAGGGCGTATCTTCCTTTGGAACTCACACATGTGAGATAGCCCTAGGTGCCAGGAGGAGGTCTGCGCCGGATTCATGGCAAGATTCGCACGTTTGCGATCTCTGGAGACGTTTGAACAATGGAAGAAACTCACCTCCACGTGTTCGACGCCTTCTGCCCGCGCCAGAGCACGCCCGCGCGCGCTCCCGCGTGCCCAGCGCCGCGCCCGAGCCAAACCAGCGCCGTGGCCCGCGCCCGAGCCTATAAAACCCTCCCAGGCTTCGAATACACTCTTCCGCGCACCCTCAAAACCTCACCGGAGTTAGCTCGTCGCCGTTTGCCCGTGCGCAGCGAGTCCGCGGCCGCCCAATCCCCCTGTCACCGTAGACCGGCCAGCAGAGCCATTCCCAACCCCGTCCAGCCCTCGGAGAAGACTGTGCACGCCTCCGTGAAGCTCCCCGAGCGAGGAATCGAAGATTGCTTCGCCGGAGAAACCAGTCCACGCTCGCCGGAGCTCTCAACCCCGCCGGAGTACGTGGACCGGGTAAACCGCTCAACTATCCTTCGATTCCTTGTGCACACAGTCGCTACGTTACACCGTGAAGCTCACCGTGCCCTTGGATTGAACCAGTTCGCCGTAGTTTGGCCGGTACACTCACCGCCGAAGAGCACACCCGCCTGCGCTCGTGGACCGGGCGATTCCGGCCATCCCCGACGTCAAGCCGTACCTCGACGTGACCGCTAGAGTCTCCCCGAGCCAACCCCACCCTTCGCCGGACCTCCCTTGCCGCCGGTAAGCCGCGCCACCCTTTTCTTTCCCGCGGTTACTGTTTCAGTTGGGGGAAGGACTGCGGGTGAGAGGGATAGAAGGTCGGGGGGTTTTGTGAAATGTCAGAGACATAGGGGAACAGTGGCGCAAGGGTAGATCTACGAGGGTTGATTTGATTTAAACCCAGGGACCCCGGTGTAAACTGTTTTTCCAGGAAACTCTTTTTTTAAAATCTATTTTAAAATTGAACAGAGACTTTAAAAATTCATAACTTATGTTTAGTTCATCCAAATTTGGTCAAACCAATTTTGTTAGACTCTAATTAATGTAACCTATTTAAGAAAAATATAAAACCCCTTGGTATTAAGGAAGATTTTAAAACTCTGATTTAATGTTAGTTTTGGCCAAAAGCTCAATAATAGTAAGAAAAATAGTTGTGCTATTTGACTAGGGTTAGAAAAATTTGGAGAAGTTTATATCTACCTACTGACTTGTTTAAAAATGTTGAACCTCTCTGTCCACTCTATTAAGTTGGTTTTTACCCCTTATTCCATAATATGCTTAAAGATAAGAAAAATAGAAAATGTAATTTAAACCATGAACCAGAGAGCACCCCTATTTTTGTTAGGATACTTATTTAATGTAGTTCACTAGAAAAATATATCATACCCTGGTTTAGTATAAAATAAGAAGGATACCTTTTAAATTAATAAAATAAGGATAACTTAGAAAAACCCTACAAAAATAACCCTAAGGCAAAGACACCCCAAACCTTGGGATAACTAATGTTTGGTTATTATGCACAGAGGAAAAATACAAAATCTGTTGTTTGATATTTTTCAAATGACAAGTTAGTTATAAGCACCTTTTTGGCATTAAACTTTAGAAAATCACAATTAAATAATCACCAATTAACTTTCTATGGATTTTGGCACAGAGGTTTAGTATTACTGTTAGATCCCAACAAAAATGACCCTTAGGAAGAAACTCAACTCTAATGGTGAGGTGTAGTGTAAAGTGGCCCATTTTACACCACCCTTGTTATTTTTTGTCTAAAGCATAGCCCTTATAGTTTAAGCCTCAAATTCCTAAAACCAGCTAGGATAGCCAATGGCAACCCACTGCAATTTTTACAGAATTTTTGGAAATTATTAACCCACTGTCATAGTTCAAACCTACACTAAAAACCATAAGTAGAAATTAAAGAAAGGAAAATAAATACTGGTAATTAGTGTCACCCTAAAACCCTTATAACATTTCCCATTGAAATGTGTAAGGACAATGCAAATCCACTATGTTATCCTCAACAAACATCTAAACCTAGGAGTAATAAGCCTAAACCATTAAAAGCCCCGTATGACCCAGAAACCCTAAGTTATTCCTTAACTCAGTCTTCTTTTTGCATAATGTTATTAATCCTGCATAATCATAACATACATGTTCATTGCATTCGATAGACTGTAATCTTGCTGACAGAGAGTACGCCCTCGTGCCGGAGCAAGGAGCTGCTCAGGAGGTAGCCCCAGACCCAGCACTAGAGCCTGCACCAGAGGACCTGCCTGCCACTACTTTGGAAGGCAAGCCCCGGTTTTATGCATAACCTGTTATTTATGCTATTTTACTACACTTAATGATTGTAGGATTGTTTGTGCACTTAAGTGTAGGAGTTGTTTGAAACCATAGTTGCATGATCTCAGGAACCCCATTGTGATGAATACTAGTATGCTAAGTCGAGTAGCTGCTTTATTAAGTAGGATCTCGGTAGAAGTCGAGTGATTTTCTAGCACTCGCGCGAGATCAGGAAATTGGTTGTATCCATTTTTATATCATAATGGTGTTGGTCTGTGGACAACAATCCATGGGGATTGGTTGTCTACGAGGTGGGAACCGGAATAAGGATTATGGTGTGGTACCGTGAGTCAAGCGTTTGAACGTACTAAGCACATGCCGAGAAATATGGTAAATCGGTAAGCCTAGTACCTGAGTGAACCTGGCAGTGGACTTTACCCCTCACGCGACCTGGGATGTAGTCTCCCATTCCGGTTATGGTGGGTACAAGTGCGGTCACTGCACGACGGCCAGTCGGGGTCAGTGAGGCATTGTACGCCAAGGCGGTGAGCCCTGATCTGCTGACAGGGAATCGATGGGGATGGTTGATGTGTGTGGGGACGGAGTGCCCCTGCATGTCGTGTGTTTAGGTTTACCTTGCAAGGTTTAAAAACTCGATTCGAATCGTCTGCTTCTCGCAGCTAATGAGACTGCTTGATCCATGCTGCTACATTGAGTAACAAGTGGAACTGTGTTGAGATGATACAAGATATTGATTGCTAAAAATGCTTGCTACTATGTATGAGTAGATAGTACACTTTTAGCCTTAAGAGAGTCACACTTAATTTTGACAAACTTAAAATCTTGATTTAGAAACTCAGCTAGTGCTTTTGGCAACCAAATCCCACAGCCAAACAGCTGCATGTCTAGAGGTAGAGGAGTAGACTCCTCACACCGGGTAAGTCTAGCTGAGTATTAGTATACTCAGCCTTGCTTGTGGCATAATTTTACAGGTTCTCTGGAGGAAATGGTTGCTGGAGTGACTTGGCCGTCCACCTTGCCACCGGGTTGGACTGTCGAGTGGGACCCTGCCTCGGCTGAGGAGGAGCATGAGGAGTGATGGGACAGGCTTCCCCATCTCTCTATTTATTTACCGCTAGTTTATTTCCGCTGCACTTCGAAACAATGATGGTCACTTTTGCAGAAACTCTGATGATGATGATGATGATGTAATAATTTAATACTCTGACATGTATGGTTTTATGCTTTATTGTATTTGCTCTGTGACTCACCATCGAGTGAGATTGTGGTACTTGATCCTGTCAGTGGCCGTGTCGGACTAGATCCGAGGGATTGACGGATTATTCCCATTTAAGTGTGGTCTAGCCTCTAAGGCAGGGCTTAGGCACTTAAGTTGGAATAACTCGGGCAGTTCTGCCACAGCTGGTATCGGAGCTTGTACCGCCACAGAGGAATCAATAAAACATGAATGCCATCCCTTTTCTAAAGTAAAATTTGATAGAAACAATGTTGGATAGATAGTAGGACGAGCAGGGTAGACCTAGGACGTGAAGCCTTAGGATGATAGAAGGGTAGCTAGGTGGCTAAGTAACTAGGCCCTACAGGCCACTTTTACAGGATGGGAGTTCTTCCCTATTCCTTTTATCTTCTTGTGAGGTCGTTCAGGACGAGCATGCATGCATTCTTAATTAAGCAAATGGATAACTGAGAAAGAGGACTTAAAAACAAGATAACAACCAACTAGGTCCCCAGTGCCTTTTCATTTAACTAGAGAAAGGCTGAGTTTTATTTTTCCTTGTTCTTTTTTATAATTCGTTTTCTTTTACTTACGCTTAACCATACACAGATGACTTCCCACGGATCCTCCGATGACGGAAATGCACTGACCCACACTGACGGACTTGCACGAGAGGGTTTTCCCCGCATCTTGTGGGAGGTACTTTAGGGGGCCGGATACTTGACACCCCCTCAGTACACGGTGCAGCAATTTGAGAAGCACCGGGTGCCACGCTGTAGGGTGAGGATGATCTTAGAGCCTCATCCCCTGCAGCCAGGCTGGCGTTCTCTGGACTCCGAGTCTTTCGGATACCGGGCGGAGGACACGATCGAGGCGATCGCTCTGCACGGGTTGACGACTTTTTGTGGGTTCCATCCC
The DNA here is from genome assembly GCA_029449295.1 of Zea luxurians. Lineage (NCBI taxonomy): Eukaryota > Viridiplantae > Streptophyta > Magnoliopsida > Poales > Poaceae > Zea > Zea luxurians. The sequence continues at coordinate 8,964,544 of JAOPSE010000069.1, read as the reverse complement.
TTGGAGCTCTCTACCCACCCCATTGGGTTGTTCCCCGCGGAAAAGGAGGACGATCCGATGTGGAAGGATCGGGTGGAGCATGCCAAGGACATCTGGGCTCTCTACCCAGGCCACACGGCTCACTTGTCGGTGCGATGCATGAACGCCCTGTATCGTCTGCAAGTGATGCGTGGGGAGGCAATGTCTCATTTGATGGCACTGCTAGAGGCGACCAAGATCACCTTGGACAACAGGGAGGAGCTCGTGGTTGACTTGTCCCAGGAGCTGGTAGAAAAAGATTTGCAAGTGGAGCAGCTGTCTGATGAGGTTCATGAGTTGGAGGAGCTAGTGGGCACCAGGGAGAACACCATCGAGGTTTTAGAGGATCAGCTCATTAACACTCAGCAGCAGCTTGCTGAGGCTAACGAGCACCTGGACATGCATCACCAGGAGATCCAGGACCAGGAGGCCAACGAGGACGTCGACATCGAGGGAGGAGATGAGCCTTCCTCCAGTGTAGACACTGCTGGCTCGGGAAGACCACCTTCCCCCGAGTCGAGTGTGGCCTCATTCGCGCACTAGGTGACTAGAGTAGAGTTAGACGTTGGTAATGGTAGGACTCCTCGTGGCTAGCTTAGCTTTTGTGCCCTTGGGGGTACTAGGCTAGATAGAGTTGAGTCATTTTGGGACAAATCGATGTAATCGTGCTAAACTCTCCTGGAAGCCTGTTTGATGGATGCTACTATCAGTTTAAATTTGGAAAGAGGAATTTATTACTTTTAAAAATCTTTATGTTGAAGTTGGAGTCTATCATGTTGTTTTAACTTTTTCTCCGCGATAAAATCTTAAAGTTGGAGATGTGGTGTTAAGCATGTATGTGGCTTTTCAGATGGCCGGGAGGCAGTGTCGTGGCCAGAATGAGCACGTTCCTCCACCGCCACCGCCTCCCACTCTGCAGGAGCTCATGGCTCAGCAGAATGAGATCTTGAGGCAGCTGGCTCAGCGTCAGCCACCACCTCAGCACTATGGTGGTGGAGACCATCAGCGTCACCCCGCGGCGGCTACCTATCAGGAGTTCCTCAGCACCCAGCCTCCATTGTTCACAAGGGCAGAGGACCCACTTAATGCAGATGTATGGTTGCGGGTGGTGGAATCCAAATTCCCACTGCTCCATGGAGCTTGCTCAGAGGTCACCAAAGTCAGGTTTGCCACCCAGCAGCTTCGCGGACCCGCAAGGACTTGGTGGGATCATTTTCTTGCTATGCAGCCAGAGGATCGAGAGGTGGAGTGGAGGGAGTTCAAGGCAGCTTTCAGAGGACACCATATACCAGCCGGGATCATGGACCGGAAGCTCAATGAGTTTTTGGCACTCACTCAAGGCAACAGGACAGTGTTGTAGTATGCCCAGGCCTTTAATGACTTGTGCCAGTATGCTGGATACCATGCAGACACGGACGAGAAGAAGAGGGACAGGTTCAGACGGGGGCTCAGCACCAAGCTCCGTGATCGTCTCAACACCGTCAGGGCCAACAGCTACAATGAGTTGGTCAACATGGCTATCTCCCAGGAGGACTGCATTATAGCTCGACAGGCAAAGAAGAAGAGGAAGACCCCTGTGGCAGGACCCTCAGCTCAGCCACAGCGCTTCAGGATTGTGTCCGACACGCAGAACAGGGGACCCCAGCAGCAGCAAGGGAGATGGGTGATCAGACCACCGCAGCAGCAGCAGCAGGCACCCAACCGCACCCAGTTTCTAGCTCAGAGGAACAATCAGCAGCAGCAGTACCGCCAGGCAAATGACAACAGGTGTTTCACCTGTGGTAACACTGGGCATTATGCCAAGAATTGCCCCAGGAATCAACAGAGGCAGGGGCAGAATGTTAATCAGAACCAAGGGAAGAGGCAGAAGGTGCAAGTGAGGCAGGGCAGGCTGAACTTCACCACCATGGCTGATATTCCAGAGGGAGCACCCGTCATGACTGGTATCTTTACAGTATTAAATTATCCTGCTATCACTCTTTTTGATTCTGGTGCATCACATAGCTTTGTTAGTGCCAAATTTAGTGCCAAGTGTCAATTGCCCTTTCACCACACCAATGGGGGAATCACAATTTCAACACCAGGAGGCAGGATTGCCACTAATCAAATCAGCAGGCATGTGCCCATAAGGTTTGGTAGTCTAATAATTAAAACCACCCTCCTCATTTTGGGTTTGGACAGCGTGGATATCATATTAGGAACTGACTGGTTAACAAGGCATCGGGCAGTTCTTGACATTGCAGCTAGGGCCATTGAAGTGCACTCACCAACCTGTGGTGAAACCACATTATACTTGCCCGATCAGGGTTGTACCCGTTCTTGTGCCTATATCATGACAGAATCCCCAGTAAGAAAGATCCCAGTAGTCTGTGACTACCCCGACGTTTTTCCGGATGAATTGCCAGGAATGCCACCTGACAGAGACATAGAGTTTGCAATTGAATTGCAACCCGGGACTGCTCCTATCTCCAAGAGACCCTATAGGATGCCTCCCGCAGAACTGGCAGAACTGAAGAAGCAACTGCAAGGACTGTTGGACAAGGGGTTTATTCGCCCAAGTACTTCACCTTGGGGATGTCCTGCATTATTCGTGAAGAAAAAGGATGAGAGTTTGAGGATGTGCGTTGATTACCGCCCTCTCAATGCAGTGACTATCAAGAACAAATACCCGTTACCCTGCATTGATGTTCTGTTTGATCAGTTGGTAGGAGCCAAGGTATTCTCCAAGATAGACCTTCGCTCAGGTTACCATCAGATCAAGATCCGTGCCAGCGACATTCCCAAGACGGCCTTCTCTACCAGATATGGGCTGTATGAGTTTTTGGTGATGTCTTTTGGGCTGACCAATGCCCCGGCTTATTTCATGTACTTGATGAACTCAGTATTCATGCCAGAGCTGGACAAGTTCGTGGTCGTTTTCATTGATGATATTCTGGTCTATTCCAAGAATGAAGACGAGCATGCTGAGCATTTGCATATCGTGCTTCAGCGACTACGCGGTCATCGTCTTTATGCTAAATTGTCTAAATGTGAATTCTGGCTAAGGGAAATAAAATTCTTGGGTCACACAATCTCTCAGGAGGGGATATCAGTTGACCCTAAGAAAGTGCAAGAAGTGATGGACTGGAAACCTCCAACTACAGTGAGACAGATTAGGAGTTTTCTGGGATTGGCAGGGTACTACCGACGATTTATTCCGGATTTCTCCAGAATTGCCAAGCCAATGACTGAGTTATTGAAGAAGGGAGCCAAGTTCGCTTGGAGCCAGAAGTGCGAAGATGCTTTTCATACACTGAGGCAACATTTGACAACAGCCCCAGTGCTGGCTCAACCCGATAACACTAAGCCCTTCGAAGTTTATTGTGATGCTTCTGGTACAGGATTGGGATGTGTCTTGATGCAAGAGAACAGAGTGATTGCTTATGCTTCCCGAGCACTCAGGCCCCATGAGCAGAACTACCCTACACATGATCTGGAATTGGCAGCTGTGGTTCATGCTCTTAAGATATGGAGACACTACTTGATGGGGGCTCACTGTAACATCTACACTGATCATAAGAGCCTCAAATACATCTTCACTCAGGCAGATCTGAACATGAGGCAGAGGAGATGGTTGGAATTAATCAAGGACTATGATTTGGAGGTGCATTACCATCCTGGCAAAGCCAATGTTGTGGCAGATGCTTTGAGCAGAAAGGCCCAGTGTAATTGTATGAACATGGATGCAAGAGTCACCACCCTGTGTGATGAGCTGTGTAAGCTGAACCTGGAAGTTGTTCCTTCCGGTGAATTGAGATATATCTCGGTGGAGCCCACATTGCAAGAGCAAATAGTTCAGGCACAGATTGGGGATAAGGGTGTTCAGGTTATCAAAGATATGCTCAAGCAAAAGGCAGAAAAATACAAGTGTTTCCGTCAGGACAGCAAGGGAATTTTATGGTTTGGAGACCGATTGGTGGTTCCCAAGGACCCTGAACTTAGAAAGAAGATACTGGATGAAGCTCACCTTTCCAAATTCTCCATGCACCCTGGTGGCAACAAGATGTACCATGATCTTAGACCTTTTTACTGGTGGACCAGAATGAAGAGGGACACTTGCCAAGTACATCTCCGAGTGTGACACTTGCCAGAGAATAAAAGCTAGTCACTTGAAGGCAGCAGGCCCTTTGCAACCTCTTCCCATACCATCTTGGAAATGGGAGGACATTTGCATGGACTTCATAGTGGGATTGCCAATACCTCCAGGCACCATGATTCTATATGGGTTATTGTGGACAGATTGACCAAGACTGCTCATTTCTTGCTAGTGCACACCACCCACCGGGCGGAGAAGTATGCAGAGATCTACATTGACCAGATAGTTCGTCTGCATGGGATACCAAGGACTATAGTCTCCGACCGAGGAGCACCTTTTGTGGCACGATTTTGGGAGCAATTGCAGGAATCACTTGGAACCCAGGTTATACGAAGCTCAGCATACCATCCCCAAACAGATGGTCAGACAGAAAGGGTAAATCAGATTTTGGAAGACATGTTGCGAGCATGTGCACTACACTATGGAAAGGATTGGGACAAGTGTCTTTCCTTGGCAGAGTTTTCTTATAATAACAGTTATCAGTCCAGTCTCAAGATGGCACCTTTTGAGGCATTATATGGGAGAAGATGTAGGACCCCACTAAATTGGTCTCAAGCAGGAGAAAGGGAAATTTTTGGGCCCGATTTGGTACTTGAAGCAGAAGCAAAAGTCAGAATTATCAAGAAGAACCTAGAAGCTGCTCAGGCCAGGCAAAAGAGTTATCATGACAAGAGGCGGAAGCCTCTACAGTTTGAGGTGGGAGATCATGTCTACCTTAAGATATCACCAACCAAGGGTGTCCAGAGATTCGGGATCAAGGGCAAGTTAGCCCCTCGTTACATTGGACCCTATGAGATCAAGGCAAGTTGTGGACCCGTAGCTTACCAATTGGAATTGCCACCCCGCATGTCAGCAGTTCACAATGTGTTCCATGTATCTCAGCTGCGGAAATGTGTTCGTCTACCCACTGAAGTGCTACCGGAACCGAACATTGAGATAGAACCAGACTTGTCCTACCAAGAGTACCCCGTCAAGGTATTGGATCAGAAGGAAAGATCAACTCGGGCAAGATCAATCAGAATGTATAAGGTTCAGTGGAGTCACCATTCAGCAGAAGAAGCTACATGGGAGACAGAGGATTTTCTACGCTCTCGCTTCCTCGACTTTCTGCCCAAAGGAGTCGGTATGTAACCCCAAAAACCCAACCCCCACCTGCCCTTTGAATTCAATTATAAGAAAAACTTAGATAACAAGGATAGTCTAAGTTGTGGATTTAACTTAAGAATGGCTTCCTTCTGAAGTTGCAAAGAGGATGACATTCGAAGAGCAGTTAATAAGTGAAACTTGAGCATAAAGGAAGAGTAGCACTAACACACCTTCAAGCACCCTCCAAGGGACTCTACCTAAAATCTCGGGACGAGATTCCTTTAAGGGGGGAGGGCTGTAACACCCCAGGTGTTACCTTGGTTGGAGCCCACCTTGATACTAAAGGCTTTGATCACATGTGGTAGAGGCTTAGGGCCACACCAAAGAACTTTGGAGATCATGTGCTAACCATGTTGCCAATGACCTAAGAAGCATTACTCTAATCCTTGCTCACTTACTACCTTGGATAAGAGGGGAGAAGAACCCTAGACCTCTTTTTAAACTCTATCTTCCAAAACCCTAAGTAAAGGGGGGGAAAGAGAGTGAGCAAATGTGCAAAGCATGGGCAATCTTTACCCAAACCCTAAGCAACCTTGTAACCAGCAATTAGGGGAGGGAAATAATGCAAAAAGACCCCTGGAGAAACCCCAATTCAAATCTCCTAGTGGAGAGAGAGCTAGAGCTCTCTATTTCTCTCTAAGTCCATTTTTAACCCTAGTTTAAGGATCAACCGTGTTCACCTTGAAGATGGCACCAAAACCACTTGGGTTCTATACCAAAAATGTGGTATACCACCTAAGGCACCCCCTGGAAGAAGTGGAGACCGAGACTTGGAAGTTTGACAGGGATTGGCATCAGTTTTGTCGCGTGGTGGGCAGTGAGACAAGCCAGATTTGGCGCCCGTCTATCTCCTGATCTAGGGCGTATCTTCCTTTGGAACTCACACATGTGAGATAGCCCTAGGTGCCAGGAGGAGGTCTGCGCCGGATTCATGGCAAGATTCGCACGTTTGCGATCTCTGGAGACGTTTGAACAATGGAAGAAACTCACCTCCACGTGTTCGACGCCTTCTGCCCGCGCCAGAGCACGCCCGCGCGCGCTCCCGCGTGCCCAGCGCCGCGCCCGAGCCAAACTAGCGCCGTGGCCCGCGCCCGAGCCTATAAAACCCTCCCAGGCTTCGAATACACTCTTCTGCGCACCGTCAAAACCTCACCGGAGTTATCTCGTCGCCGTTTGCCCGTGCGCAGCGAGTCCGCGGCCGCCCAATCCCCCTGTCACCGTAGACCGGCCAGCAGAGCCATTCCCAACCCCGTCCAGCCCTCGGAGAAGACTGTGCACGCCTCCGTGAAGCTCCCCGAGCGAGGAATCGGAGATTGCTTCGCCGGAGAAACCAGTCCACGCTCGCCGGAGCTCTCAACCCCGCTGGAGTACGTGGACCGGGTAAACCGCTCAACCATCCTTCGATTCCTTGTGCACACAGTCGCTACGTTACACCGTGAAGCTCACCGTGCCCTTGGATTGAACCAGTTCGCCGTAGTTTGGCCGGTACACTCGCCGCCGACGAGCACACCCGCCTGCGCTCGTGGACCGGGCGATTCCGGCCATCCCCGACGTCAAGCCGTACCTCGACGTGACCGCCAGAGTCTCCCCGAGCCAACCCCACCCTTCGCCGGACCTCCCTCGCCGCCGGTAAGCCGCGCCACCCTTTTCTTTCCCGCGGTTACTGTTTCAGTTGGGGGAAGGACTGCGGGTGAGAGGGAGAGAAGGTCGGGGGGTTTTGTGAAATGTCAGAGACACAGGGGAACAGTGGCGCAAGGGTAGATCTGCGAGGGTTGATTTGATTTAAACCCAGGGACCCCGGTGTAAACTGTTTTTCCAGGAAACTCTTTTTTTAAAATCTATTTTAAAATTGAACAGAGACTTTAAAAATTCATAACTTATGTTTAGTTCATCCAAATTTGGTCAAACCAATTTTGTCAGACTCTAATTAATGTAACCTATTTAAGAAAAATATAAAACCCCTTGGTATTAAGGAAGATTTTAAAACTCTGATTTAATGTTAGTTTTGGCCAAAAGCTCAATAATAGTAAGAAAAATAGTTGTGCTATTTGACTAGGGTTAGAAAAATTTGGAGAAGTTTATATCTACCTACTGACCTGTTTAAAAATGTTGAACCTCTCTGTCCACTCTATTAAGTTGGTTTTTACCCCTTATTCCATAATATGCTTAAAGATAAGAAAAATAGAAAATGTAATTTAAACCATGAACCAGAGAGCACCCCTATTTTTGTTAGGATACTTATTTAATGTAGTTCACTGGAAAAATATATCATACCCTGGTTTAGTATAAAATAAGAAGGATACCTTTTAAATTAATAAAATAAGGATAACTTAGAAAAACCCTACAAAAATAACCCTAAGGCAAAGACACCCCAAACCTTGGGATAACTAATGTTTGGTTATTATGCACAGAGGAAAAATACAAAATCTGTTGTTTGATATTTTTCAAATGACAAGTTAGTTATAAGCACCTTTTTGGCATTAAAGTTTAGAAAATCACAATTAAATAATCACCAATTAACTTTCTATGGATTTTGGCACAGAGGTTTAGTATTACTGTTAGATCCCAACAAAAATGACCCTTAGGAAGAAACTCAACTCTAATGGTGAGGTGTAGTGTAAAGTGGCCCATTTTACACCACCCTTGTTATTTTTTGTCTAAAGCATAGCCCTTATAGTTTAAGCCTCAAATTCCTAAAACCAGCTAGGATAGCCAATGGCAACCCACTGCAATTTTTACAGAATTTTTGGAAATTATTAACCCACTGTCATAGTTCAAACCTACACTAAAAACCATAAGTAGAAATTAAAGAAAGGAAAATAAATACTGGTAATTAGTGTCACCCTAAAACCCTTATAACATTTCCCATTGAAATGTGTAAGGACAATGCAAATCCACTATGTTATCCTCAACAAACATCTAAACTTAGGAGTAATAAGCCTAAACCATTAAAAGCCCCGTATGACCCAGAAACCCTAAGTTATTCCTTAACTCAGTCTTCTTTTTGCATAATGTTATTAATCCTGCATAATCATAACATACATGTTCATTGCATTCGATAGACTGTAATCTTGCTGACAGAGAGTACGCCCTCGTGCCGGAGCAAGGAGCTGCTCAGGAGGTAGCCCCAGACCCAGCACCAGATCCTGCACCAGAGGACCTGCCTGCCACTGCTTTGGAAGGCAAGCCCCGGTTTTATGCATAACCTGTTATTTATGCTATTTTACTACACTTAATGATTGTAGGATTGTTTGTGCACTTAAGTGTAGGAGTTGTTTGAAACCATAGTTGCATGATCTCAGGAACCCCATTGTGATGAATACTAGTATGCTAAGTCGAGTAGCTGCTTTATTAAGTAGGATCTCGGTAGAAGTCGAGTGATTTTCTAGCACTCGCGCGAGATCAGGAAATTGGTTGTATCCATTTTTATATCATAATGGTGTTGGTCTGTGGACAACAATCCATGGGGATTGGTTGTCTACGAGGTGGGAACCGGAATAAGGATTAAGGTGTGGTACCGTGAGTCAAGCGTTTGAACGTACTAAGCACATGCCGAGAAATATGGTAAATCGGTAAGCCTAGTACCTGAGTGAACCTGGCAGTGGACTTTACCCCTCACGTGACCTGGGTCGTAGTCTCCCATTCCGGTTATGGTGGGTACAAGTGCGGTCACTGCACGACGGCCAGTCGGGGTCAGTGAGGCATTGTACGCCAAGGCGGTGAGCCCTGATCTGCTGACAGGGAATCGATGGGGACGGTTGATGTGTGTGGGGACGGAGTGCCCCTGCATGTCGTGTGTTTAGGTTTACCTTGCAAGGTTTAAAAACTCGATTCGAATCGTCTGCTTCTCGCAGCTAATGAGACTGCTTGATCCATGCTGCTACATTGAGTAACAAGTGGAACTGTGTTGAGATGATACAAGATATTGATTGCTAAAAATGCTTGCTACTATGTATGAGTAGATAGTACACTTTTAGCCTTAAGAGAGTCACACTTAATTTTGACAAAGTTAATATCTTGATTTAGAAACTCAGCTAGTGCTTTTGGCAACCAAATCCCACAGCCAAACAGCTGCATGTCTAGAGGTAGAGGAGTAGACTCCTCACACCGGGTAAGTCTAGCTGAGTATTAGTATACTCAGCCTTGCTTGTGGCATAATTTTACAGGTTCTCTGGAGGAAATGGTTGCTGGAGTGACTTGGCCGTCCACCTTGCCACCAGGTTGGACTGTCGAGTGGGACCCTGCCTCGGCTGAGGAGGAGCATGAGGAGTGATGGGACAGGCTTCCCCATCTCTCTATTTATTTACCGCTAGTTTATTTCCGCTGCACTTCGAAACAATGATGGTCACTTTTGCAGAAACTCCGATGATGATGATGATGTTGTAATAATTTAATACTCTGACATGTATGGTTTTATGCTTTATTGTATTTGCTCTGTGACTCACCATCGAGTGAGATTGTGGTACTTGATCCTGTCAATGGCCGTGTCGGACTAGATCCGAGGGATTGACGGATTATTCCCATTTAAGTGTGGTCTAGCCTCTAAGGCAGGGCTTAGGCACTTAAGTTGGAATAACTCGGGCAGTTCCGCCACACATAGCGTGCAATTTCAATCTTTATCTTTGTCCACCAATAATGTTGTTTTAAATCATGATACATCTTAGTGCTTCCAGGATGAATAGAATAGCGACTAAGATGGGCTTCATCTAGAATTTGCTGGCGGACTTCTTCATTCTTTGGCACAACTATGCGGTTTTTGAACCATACGACACCTTGATCGTCTTTCCTAAAGCACTTGGCTTTTCCGGTTTCTATCTTCTCACGTATATGCTTCATACCCTCATCACTCTTTTGTGCGTCAATTATCCGTTGTAAGATGACTGACTCCAGCTTCAAGTGATTTGAAGTCCCCTGCTGAATCATTCCCAGGTTCAGATTTTCCATCTCCTGGCACAATGTAATGTCAGAAGTCCTCATAGTAAAACAATGACAGGAGGCCTTGCGACTGAGTGCATCTGCCACTACATTTGCTTTGCCTGGGTGATAATGGATCTCCAGTTCATAATCTTTAATAAGCTCGAGCAATCGTCTTTGTCTCATATTGAGCTCAGACTAGGTAAAGATGTACTTCAAACTTTTATGGTCTGTATAAATGTGACAGACATTTCCAAGTAGATAATGACGCCATATCTTCAAAGCATGAACCACTGCAGCTAGCTCCAGATCATGAGTGGGATAATGCTCCTCATGCCGGCGCAACTGCCTTGAAGCATACGCGATTACTCAGCCTTCTTGCATTAATACGCAGTCGAGACCACTGCCTGATGCGTCACAATACACATCAAAGGGCTTATTAATGTCCGGTTGAGCCAATACCGGAGCAGTGGTTAATAATTTCTTCAATTTCTCAAAGGCTTCATTACATTTTGAAGACTAGTTGAATTTAGTCTCATTCTTCAATAGACTTGTGATTGGCTTCACAAGCTTAGAAAAATCCGGTATAAATCGGCGGTAATAGCCAGCTAGTCCAAGGAAGCTTCGGACTTGATGAACAGTGGTTGGGGGTTTCCACTCTAAAGTATCCTTGACTTTGCTAGGATCTACCACAATCCCCTTGGCAGATAACATATGCCCCAGAAATTGGATTTCTTTCAGCCAAAACGCGCATTTACTGAACTTAGCATATAATTGATGTTCCCTTAAGCGCGTCAATACGATCCGTAAGTGTTGAGCATGCTCCTCTTCATTCTTGGAGTATATCAAGATATCATCTATGAAGACCACCACGAATCTGTCCAACTCGGGCATAAATATCGAGTTCATCAGATAAGTGAAGTGGGCAGGAGCATTTGTCAGTCCGAAAGACATTACCAAGTATTCAAATAAACCATACCGCGTAGTGAATGCGGTTTTGGGTATATCCTCGGGCCTAATACGGATCTGATGATAGCCCGATATGAGGTCGATCTTGGAGAATACCCTTGCTCCAGTCAATTGATCAAATAGAATGGCAATTCGTGGAAGAGGGTACTTATTCTTGATAGTGACCTCATTGAGGGGTCGATAATCCACACACATCCGTAATGTTTGATCCTTCTTCTTGACGAAGAGGGCTGGACAACCCCATGGTGACGAGCTGTAATACCCAAAAACGTATACAATGAGGATATAGTTGATAGTTCTATTTTATATGCCACATATTCATCATAACAAGAACATACATATAAGTCAGAGTTATTAGTCAAAATAAATGGTACTAAAATGGAATATGCATCATGCTGAAGTTTTATTTTGTGTGCATTTTTGTGAAAATATAAAATAATGTAAAAAAATATATTAAATTCCAAAGTGGAAGTTAAAATATATAAAAAAAAGGGAATTCTAGGATTTAAGAAAGAGAAGCACTAATAATCACCCAATGATTATTAAAATAGGTAAATCACTCCTACCATGTGTAAGAGGAACATTTTATGAGAAAACAAATGTGCCAAGAAATTTGAACTTGAATGGGAATTTAAATTATGAAGTGGGAAATTAAAAAGAAAAGAAAAGGAAAACAAAATATAAAAGAAAAAGGGGGGAAACGCTTGAATGGGCCAAGATCTTGCTTTCGGCCCAACCGCAGAAATACCCCTTAGCTCGCGCGGCCCATTTTCTCCCACTCTTGAGCGCGCGGCCCACTTCACAAATTCGCGTAGCCAACTACTCACTCTCTCCTGTTGACTGACATGTTGGCCAGTCCGTCAGCCACCCTACCTCCACGCCTCATCACACGCGTGCACAGATTCTACCACTGTCTGGCGTGTGGGCCCATCGCGCCAGGTTTGCCTTCATCATACCGAAGACCAGGCCGTCGGCTTCAACCACTACGACCGAATTTGCAGGCGCATTCGTCGGCAAACCCAGTCATCACATGCGGCCATGGTGGCATCCCATGGGACGCTCGTGGACTTAGCCCCCTCCCGCACCGCATCCGCGCGCTGGCCAAGCCTTCGGAAATTGTGGGGCCCACCAAACAGAGCCTTCTTCCCCGCTCGAACCGCGCTGCGCGCAAGCATGCCGAAACACCAGGGAAATCCACGGGTTTCCGTTGACGCCCGGTCCCGGGATCTGCTGGCCGCCTTCTTCGGAGGGCTGTGGTAGCTGGGCTATTTAGGCGCGGCGAGTGGAGCTCTCGCCGCCTCATTTCTCCGTGGCGTCGCCGATAGTGAACCGAGAAGATAGCCACCACGCACGCTGTAGCATTCACATCGTCGCCCAACCTCAGCGAGTGTGGGAGAAGCGCTACGACGGGTACAAGAATTGGGGCTAGCCAGCCGAGAGCGTGTGAGAAACTGGAGACCGTGAGATTCTTCGTCGGAGTTTCATCTTCACCACGTGCTGCTCCTCGCCGTGGCCCAGTCTCCCCATTATACCATTGAAGGTAATAATCTCTCCCCTGTTTTCGCCAAACCCTTGATTTGGGATAGCACCCATCCGTTGATGCGTAGGGCCACGTTTGTACCGAGATTGGGGAGCTCGCCGGCGAGCTCCGTCTCGATGGCCTTTTGGCGCCGCCGTCCGTGTTGCCAGGGGAAGAACAGTAGAAAGGGGGAAACGCGTGGGGCGTAGATTGGCTGATGTGTGGCTAGGATTAGAACGGGGAAAGTTGCACCGCGACCGTTGATCCTTGATCGTGCGGGCGTTGGTCGATCGGAGCTACATTAAATCCGGGGCGCTAATGTTCGATCCAACGGCTCAGATTGTGTACCGGTTCACTTAAGGCTAGATCTGATCTGGGCCTTGGATTTCTAATCCGACGACCTATATCACCCCGTACCCCTTCGCGGTGCATTTTGCACAATAGCCCCTCAGGAATCATAGATTAGAACCCGCTGTCCAGCTCGGGATGCGTCTGAGTCTGGGGAGTTTTCTTAGATGAGCCCCTGCTGTTTTCTGTTATTGAGGCCCAGTCTAGAGCTGTATTAAAATGAGTAATTGAATTGGAAAAATAGATTTTTATGTGTAAAAATAATCCTAGAACTTGTTTAATCCATAGAAAATCCATTTTTAGTCCAAATTGATCCATACCACTTTCTAAATTTTTGTAATTTCATTATCTATCACTTAGTGCCTCTGCTTTGGCATGAAAGACTCATTAAAATTTATTTCCCACCTAATCTTATATTAAATGCATAAAACCTTAGAAAATCCATAACTTAAAATTAGTGATTCCAGTTCCTATGATTCCATTTTAATGTCTAGATTTTTACTGTGTATTTTATTCACATGTTTGGTGTAATGTTAATTTATGCTATACTATGTATGTATTGTGTTGATGCGAGTAGACGAGCAAGCCACTGTGGAATCTGTGGTTCAACAAGTTGAGACAGCTGAGCAGGAGCTCGTTGAAGGCAAGTTGTGCCCTTGATCACTTCTTTTACCCATTCATGTTCTTATTATTCATAATGATCTGCATAGGATAATTTTGCTGGGACCCAATAGGATATCCTAGATTTGACTATCTTTATACCTTGTTTCACCACTGGTTTTACTACTAAACTTTTGGGTAGTACATGCTATTGCTTTATGTGGCTTTGGGTATAGAGATATTCATCACTCATTTTTATACTTGTTATTATTTGTTCATTATTTTCTGTTCATGTTAAGATCATTATGTTAATGGGAACATGGAGAACCACCCGGGAAAACAGTGCTACCACAAGGGTTTAATGGGACGCCCTTGGCTGATTAACTAGGAAAGCTAGTGGAGGGCTACCTTACCCGAAAGGGGCAAGGGCAGTAGGGGAGTGGTCAGTGTAGGGAGGTCCTTAGGTTGATTTTGCTGCGATGGCGATCAGACAAGAACCCTGCACTGGAGCTTCCTATAAACTATAGCGGGTAGTCTGAAGCTAGTGGAACTTTGTAAAGGCCTCGTAGTGGTACCTTGCCTCGCTTCCTTGGTAGAGGTGTATGGGGTCTGATCAACTCCGTGGCAAATGGGTAACACGACTTGTGGGTAAAGATGCGCAACCTCTGCAGAGTGTAAAACTAGTATACTAGCCGTGCTCACGGTCATGAGCGGCTCAGACACTCACATGATTAATTTATGGAACTTAAACTTAATTTGTCATTTCATTGCATTTGGGATTATTTTATTATTACTTTTACTTATTATTACTATGGTTTGGTATTTACTTATACTTAGTAATTGCTAATAAAATTTTGACCAACTTTAAAAGCAATGCTCAGCTTAAACCTTTATTTCATTGATCAGCCTTACACATCATGAACTCCCACCTTTGGTGAGTTCATGCCACATTATTCCCCACGACTTGTTGAGCTATGAACGTATGTGAGCTCACTTTTGCTGTCTCACACCCCCCCCCCCCACAGGAGAAGAGCAGGTGGTTCAGGAGGAGCCACAAGGCGAGGAGTATGATCTGATCTAGGTGGCGTTTCTCAGTTGACATTGGCGCCATCGATCCTTAGTTCGTTTTATGTTTAATCTTTTATTTTGTAATAAGTCTTCCGCTATGTAATAAATACTCTGATGTTTTATGACATTTATCTCTATACACTCTGTTATTATATATGTTGTCTTCTTGGCGCATGTATGAGATGCACCCGGCTTTGTTCCTTAAAGCCCGGGTGTTACAGAAAGTGGTATCATAGGAAATGTTGACTATAGGACGAAACTTAGATAGAAATGGACAAAACCCTTACCTACTTACCTTATTCTGATTCATTCTATACTGACCTTACTCTGATTCTTTCCATACTTAACTTGATCCTGTCTCACCTTCTACTGTTCTACTCTGATCATTGTTATCTTTGCTACTCTAAGACAAGAAGGATTTCACACCTTGGAATCCTACACTTATGATCTTTTAAGAGATAGGGAACCTAAGACGAAAATAAAACTATTTTCTCTATTTTAAAAATGTTGGTTGATTGTTCTGATGATCAATGTCTGATTTGCTTCTTTGATTGATTGAAACAGTATAGACGGGCATCTTAGCATGTACCACCATAAGGTTATGAGTTAGCTTTAGTAGGTGACACACTTAGCTAATAAATCCCCCAAAGTAACATGCTTCGTAATTACATGCCTTGTCTACTGCTCTTTCTTACCATATGTATCTAACTCAGATGGTCAATACCAGGAGGGGTGGTGGAATTGATTTGCCTCCTAACCGACACACTCGGAGAATATACAGACAACCTCAGCCATAGCCAGCAGGGATGAATCCTCCTAATCCTCCACCAGGCGGAGTTGATCCACTGGTTGCTGCTCAGATGGCGGTGATGCAGCAAATGGCGGACACTATGGCTGATATGCGTGCCCAGATGCAGCAAGAACGCCAGGAAATGCGTCAGGAAAGAGAAGATATACGCCAGGAGTTGCGCCAGGAGAGAGATGAGATACGCCAAGAAAGGAGAGTGCAACAACAGCAGCTGCAACAACAACTTCAACAATAGCAACAACAACAACAAGTGCCATTGCCTCCACCACCACCACCAGTTCCACCTCGTGATAAGCACCGGGAGTTTATGAGTCATAAGCCACCAACCTTCGCCAGCTCGCCAGATCCACTAGATGCAGATGATTGGCTGAAAGCGATTGAGAAGATGCTCAATATTGCACAGTGCACGGACCGGGAGAAGGTTTTATATGCTTCTGGACGTCTGACAGGTCCTGCTGCTGACTGGTGGGATTCTTATACTGCTGCCCATGATGCTGCTGATACTATTACTTGGGCAGAGTTCAGTACACAATTCAGGAACTACCATATTCCAGCTGGTATGATAAAGATCAAGAAGAAGGAGTTTGTGTCATTGAAGCAAGGTAACATGTCAGTCAGCGAGTACAGAGACAAATTTATTCAGCTATCGAGATATGCTCCAGAGGAAGTTGCTGAGGATGAGAGGAAGCAGGAGCACTTCATTGAAGGACTTAATGGACCCTTGCAGTATGCACTGGTTGCACACACCTTTCCATCATTTCAGAGGCTACTGGATAAGGCTCTTGCTATTGAACACAAGCGTGTTCGACTGGGTGATTTGAAGAGGAAGGCTATCTCACAAGGACAGGGTAGCAGCAGTGTTCGTCCTCGCTACAGTTCACCACAGGGTACACCGACTCGACCAGGAGGACCGTGCCCAGTTCAGCAATCACCACTGAGGACACCGACTCGTCAGGCCACTCCCACTGGCACCCCGACGAAGTTTTCAGGACAGAGTTCAGGCACTACTTGTTTCAAGTGTGGGAAGACTGGTCATTATGCAAATGTCTGCCCATAGAGGATTACTACTACTCCAGTTCAGAACAAGCAACAGACTCCTGGCAAGGGATATTCTATAGCCAGGGTGAATCAAGTCAGCGTTGATGATACTCCTGATGGTGGTGACCTCGTACTTGGTATGTTTTATGTTAATGCAATTCCTGCAACCATATTATTTGATTCTGGCGCTACACATTCATTCATGTCTGCTAGATATGCCAACACAAATGAAATACCACTGCTAAATATGAGAAAACCCATGATAGTAATTACACCTAAAGGGCCTGTTGAGGCGAATCAAATGACACGTAGATTGACATTGACCATTATGGGTAGAGAATTTGGAGTTACTGCTATAATATTAGAGTCAAGCAGTATAGATCTGATCCTTGGTATGTCATGGCTAAGAAAGGCAAAGGTTGTTATAGCATGTGGTAGAGGTACCGTAGAACTCACTACCACTAAAGGAGAAAGATTTCAAGTTAATATTGCAGTAACCTCCTCATCCATGCGTGCAATGTTCTTCATGCCTGAGGAGTTTGTTGGTGACAACATCCGGGTGATCAGAGATTTTCCGGATGTCTTTCCAAAGGAGTTACCAGGGATGCCACCTGATAGAAAAGTTGAGTTTGTTATTGATCTCTTACCTGGAACTGCCCCTATTTCTAAAAGGCCATATAGGATGTCCGTAGAGGAGTTGAAGGAACTTAAGAAGCAGTTGACGGAGTTACAAGAGGCCGGTTACATTCATCCAAGTTCCTCACCTTGGGGAGCACCCGTTTTGTTTGTATAGAAGAAGGATGGATCTCAGCGGATGTGTGTGGACTATAGATCACTTAACGATGTCACTGTGAAGAACAATTATCCGTTACCCCGTATTGAGGATTTATTTGATCAGATGAGAGGTGCTAGAGTATTCTCGAAGATTGATCTCCGATCGGGATACCATCAGATGAGAATTAGACCATCGGATATTCCTAAGACGGCTTTCTCGACTCGATATGGACTATATGAGTTCACCGTTATGTTATTTGGATTAACTAATGCACCAGCCTATTTTATGGATCTGAGGAATAAGGTGTTCATGATTTGGATAGATTCGTCGTGGTTTCCATCGACAATACTCGTATTTATTCCAAGAGTGACAGTGATCATGAGAAATATCTGAGAATGGTGCTACAGAAGTTGCGAGATAATCAACTCTACGCCAAGTATAGCCAATGCGAGCTTTGGATTGGCAAGGTGCCATTTTTTTGGACATATCATTTCTAATGGAGGGATTTCAGTGGATCCTGCTAAAGTCAAGGAGATAGTGGTGTGGAGCATACCCACTATAGTTATGGAGATTCGGAGTTTCTTGGGACTTGCAGGATATTATCGGAGATTTATTAAAGGATTTTCTAAGATTGCTAAGATCATGACCTCGTTTCTGGAGAAGGGAAGAGAGTTTAAGTGAGATGAGAAGTGCCAAGAAAGCTTTGATCAATTGAAGGAGAGATTGATGTCACCTCCAGTGTTGGTAATGCCAGACTTACAGAAAGGATTTGACATTTATTGTGATGCATGTGGCCAAGGATTAGGATGTGTGCTCATGCAAGAAGGACATGTGATTGCCTACGCGTCTCGTCAGTTGCGGAAGCATGAATTGAACTACCCCACTCATGATTTGGAACTGGCAGCGGTTGTGCACACACTTAAGATTTGGAGACATTATATTATGGGAACTAAGTGCCAAGTGTACACGGATCATAAGAGTTTGAAGTATATATTCACTCAGAAGGATCCCAACCTCAGACAACGTCATTGGTTGGAGCTTATTAAAGATTATGATTTGGAGATTCATTATCACCCGGGCAAGGCGAATTTGGTTGCAGATGCCTTGAGTCGGAAGGAGCACGTTCATTCTGCCTTTGTTGTCCAGCTACCCGATGAATTAGCAAAAGATTTTGAGAAACTTAACCTGGGGATATTTGCTCACACTGAAGGAGTTACTATTGATGTGGAACCTACTTTGGAGCAAGAAATACGCAAAGGACAAATGGGTGATGCTAAAATACAAGAGATTAAGGATCTGATTACGGAAGGTAGAGGTCCAGAATTCACAGGGGATGAGCAAGGCACCATATGGTTCAAGGACAGGATATGTGTTCCTAATATTAAAAGCCCTCGTGAAACTATATTGAAGGAGGTCTATGACTCGGATTATCCTATTCATCCTGGGAATACCAAGATGTATCAGGATTTGAAGCAGAAATACTGGTGGTATGAACTAAAGAAGGATGTTGCTACACATGTTGCACTTTGTGATGTTTGCCAGAGGGTGAACGCGGAACATCAAAGACCTACTGGATTATGCACCCGCTTAAGATACCCAAGTGGAAGTGGGAATAGATTGGTATAAACTTTATTATTGGATTGCCTCGCACCTCAAAAGGATATGATTCTATATGGGTTATTGTGGATAGACTGACCAAAGGGACTCATTTCATTCCGGTCAAGACTACTTATAAGGTATCTCAATTGACAGAGTTATATATGGCTCGGATTGTGTCTCTACACGGTGTACGGAAGAAGATCGTTTTGGATAGAGGATCACAGTTTACCTTCAGATTTTGGAAAAGTTTTCATGAGAAAATGGATACGAAGTTGAAATATAGTTCGGCCTACCATCCTCAGACTGAGGGGCAGACTGAAAGGACTAATCAAGTATTGGAGGAGCAGTTACCAATGGAAGACCTTAGTGTTCAAGATGATCTGACTTATGCTGAGTACCCTATCAAGATTTTGGACACTTTGACTCGAGTTACAAGGAATAAGGTGATTAAAATGTGCAAGGTTCAATGGAGTCACCATGGTGAAGATGAAGCTACTTAGGAGAGAGAGGAAGAGCTTCGTATAGATTATCCCCATCTTTTCCCTAGGTCTTCTTAAATCTCGAGGACGAGATTATTTTTAAGGGGGGTAGGATTTGTAATACCCAAAAACGTATACAATGAGGATATAGTTGATAGTTCTATTTTATATGCCACATATTCATCATAACAAGAACATACATATAAGTCAGAGTTATTAGTCAAAATAAATGGTACTAAAATGGAATATGCATCATGCTGAAGTTTTATTTTGTGTGCATTTTTGTGAAAATATAAAATAATGTAAAAAAGAATATTAAATTCCAAAGTGGAAGTTAAAATATATAAAAAAAGGGAATTCTAGGATTTAAGAAAGAGAAGCACTAATAATCACCCAATGAATATTAAAATAGGTAAATCACTCCTACCATGTGTAAGAGGAACATTTTATGAGAAAACAAATGTGCCAAGAAATTTAAACTTGAATGGGAATTTAAATTATGAAGTGGGAAATTAAAAAGAAAAGAAAAGGAAAACAGAA
Source organism: Zea luxurians (assembly GCA_029449295.1). Classification (NCBI taxonomy): domain Eukaryota; kingdom Viridiplantae; phylum Streptophyta; class Magnoliopsida; order Poales; family Poaceae; genus Zea; species Zea luxurians. Next base: position 8,944,588 of record JAOPSE010000069.1, on the reverse strand, counting down.
TATAAAAGAAAAAGGGGGGAAACGCTTGAATGGGCCAAGATCTTGCTTTCGGCCCAACCGCAGAAATACCCCTTAGCTCGCGCGGCCCATTTTCTCCAACTCTTGCGCGCGCGGCCCACTTCACAAATTCGCGTAGCCAACTGCTCACTCTCTCTTGTTGACTGACATGTTGGCCAGTCCGTCAGCCACCCTACCTCCGCGCCTCATCACACGCGTGCACAGATTCTACCACTGTCTGGCGTGTGCACCCATCGCGCCAGGTTTGCCTTCGTCATACCGAAGACCAGGCCGTCGGCTTCAACCACTACGGCCGAATCTGCAGGCGCATTCGTCGGCAAACCCAGTCATCACATGCGGCCATGGCGGCATCCCCTGGGACGCTCGTGGACTCAGCCCCCTCCCGCACCGCATCCGCGCGCTGGCCAAGCCTTCGGAAATTGTGGGGCCCACCGAACAGAGCCTTCTTCCCCGCTCGAACCGTGCTGCGCGCAAGCATGCCGAAACGCCAGGGAAATCCACGAGTTTCCGTTGACGCCCGGTCCCGGGATCTGCTGGCCGCCTTCTTCGGAGGGCTGTGGTAGCTGGGCTATTTAGGCGCGGCGAGTGGAGCTCTCGCCGCCTCATTTCTCCGTGGCGTCGCCGATAGTGAACCGAGAAGATAGCCACCGCGCACGCTGTAGCATTCGCATCGTCGCCCAACCTCGGCGAGTGTGGGAGAAGCCCTATGACGGGTACAAGAATTGGGGCTAGCCAGCCGAGAGCGTGTGAGAAACTGGAGACCATGAGATTCTTCGTCGGAGTTTCATCTTCACCACGTGGTGCTCCTCGCTGTGGCCCAGTCTCCCCATTATACCATTGAAGGTAATAATCTCTCCCCTGTTTTCGCCAAACCCTTGATTTGGGATAGCACCCATCCGTTGATGCGTAGGGCCACGTTTGTACCGAGATTGGGGAGCTCGCCGGCGAGCTCCGTCGCGATGGCCTTTTGGCGCCACCGTCCGTGTTGCCGGGGGAAGAACAGTAGAAAGGGGGAAACGCGCGGGGCGTAGATTGGCTGATGTGTGGCTAGGATTAGAACGGGGAAAGTTGCACCACGACCGTTGATCCTTGATCGTGCGGGCGTTGGTCGATCGGAGCTACATTAAATCCGGGGCGCTAATGTTCGATCCAACGGCTCAGATTGTGTACCGGTTCACTTAAGGCTAGATCTGATCTGGGCCTTGGATTTCTAATCCGACGGCCTATATCACCCCGTACCCCTTCGCGGCGCATTTTGCACAATAGCCCCTCAGGAATCATAGATTAGAACCCGCTGTCCAGCTCGGGTTGCGTCTGAGTCTGGGGAGTTTTCTTAGATGAGCCCCTGCTGTTTTCTGTTATTGAGGCCCAGTCCAGAGCTGTATTAAAATGAGTAATTGAATTGGAAAAATAGATTTTTATGTGTAAAAATAATCCTAGAACTTGTTTAATCCATAGAAAATCCATTTTTAGTCCAAATTGATCCATACCACTTTCTAAATTTTTGTAATTTCATTATCTATCACTTAGTGCCTCTGCTTTGGCATGAAAGACTCATTAAATTTATTTCCCACCTAATCTTATATTAAATGCATAAAACCTTAGAAAATCCATAACTTAAAATCTATAACTCCAAAATTAGTGATTCCAGTTCCTATGATTCCATTTTAATGTCTAGATTTTTACTGTGTATTTTATTCACATGTTTGGTGTAATGTTAATTTATGCTATACTATGTATGTATTGTGTTGATGCGAGTAGACGAGCAAGCCACTGTGGAATCTGTGGTTCAACAAGTTGAGACAGCTGAGCAGGAGCTCGTTGAAGGCAAGTTGTGCCCTTGATCACTTCTTTTACCCATTCATGTTCTTATTAATCATAATGATCTGCATAGGATAATTTTGCTGGGACCCAATAGGATATCCTAGATTTGACTATCTTTATACCTTGTTTCACCACTGGTTTTACTACTAAACTTTTGGGTAGTACATGCTATTGCTTTATGTGGCTTTGGGTATAGAGATATTCATCACTCATTTTTATACTTGTTATTATTTGTTCATTATTTTCTGTTCATGTTAAGATCATTATGTTAATGGGAACATGGAGAACCACCCGGGAAAACAGTGCTACCACAAGGGTTTAATGGGACGCCCTTGGCTGATTAACTAGGAAAGCTAGTGGAGGGCTACCTTACCTGAAAGGGGCAAGGGCAGTAGGGGAGTGGTCAGTGTAGGGAGGTCCTTGGGTTGATTTTGCTGCGATGGCGATCAGACAAGAACCCTGCACTGGAGCTTCCTATAAACTGTAGCGGGTAGTCTGAAGCTAGTGGAACTTTGTAAAGGCCTCGTAGTGGTACCTTGCCTTGCTTCCTTGGTAGAGGTGTATGGGGTCTGATCTACTCCGTGGCAAATGGGTAACACGACTTGTGGGTAAAGATGCGCAACCTCTGCAGAGTGTAAAACTAGTATACTAGCTGTGCTCACGGTCATGAGCGGCTCGGACACTCACATGATTAATTTATGGAACTTAAACTTAATTTGTCATTTCATTGCATTTGGGATTATTTTATTATTACTTTTACTTATTATTACTATGGTTTGGTATTTACTTATACTTAGTAATTGCTAATAAAATTTTGACCAACTTTAAAAGCAATGCTCAGCTTCAACCTTTATTTCATTGATCAGCCTTACACATCATGAACTCCCACCTTTGGTGAGTTCATGCCACATTATTCCCCACGACTTGTTGAGCTATGAACGTATGTGAGCTCACTCTTGCTGTCTCACACCCCCCCCACAGGAGAAGAGCAGGTGGTTCAGGAGGAGCCAGAAGGCGAGGAGTATGATCTGATCTAGGTGGCGTTTCTCAGTTGACATTGGCGCCGTCGATCCTTAGTTCGTTTTATGTTTAATCTTTTATTTTGTAATAAGTCTTCCACTATGTAATAAATACTCTGATGTTTTATGACATTTATCTCTATACACTCTGTTATTATATATGTTGTCTTCTTGGCGCATGTATGAGATGCACCCGGCTTTGTTCCTTAAAGCCCGGGTGTTACACGAGCTTGGCCGGATGAATCCTTTTTCAAGTAGATCTTGCAATTGAATCTTGAGTTCTGTCAGCTCATTTGGAGGCATTCGGTACGATCTTCTAGAAATGGGAGTCGTACCGGGCTTCAACTCAATTACAAACTATACATCTCTTTATGGTGGCAATCCAGGCAAATCTTCTGGAAAGATATCTAGGAATTCACATACTACCAGAATATCTTTGATCTTCGGTATAATGGCTTCATATATTCTACCAATTGGTCTAGCTGGAATAGCTATGGGGATAGACAAAAGAATCTCCTCTGGGTTATGACTCAACCTGATGGTTCTCTGTTCAGTGTTGAGGATTGCTTTATGTTGTGCTAACCAATTCATGCCCAAGATTACATCTATGTCTTGGCCTTTCAGAAGAATCATATTAGTAGGAAAGTCCCGTCCAGCCAATGTTACGGGCACTTGGTAAGCCACTTCTTTGGTAAATATTTGTCCCCCAGGAGAATGTATTTTAAACCTTTCCCTTGATTCAGTATATGGAATGCAGTGTTTCTCCATGAACTTTTTGCTTATAAAAGTATGTGATGCACCCGAATCAAAGAGAATAAGTGCAGGGTGATTGGCTATGAGGAACGTACCCATCATCACCGGTTCGCCTTCCGGTGTGGTAGCCACTTGAGTTTAATAAACTCGTCATGTTTTATTTGTATTCCGGCCCATAGTATTGTTGCCTGCATTTCCCTTGGAGCTTCCAGAACTCTGCTGATTATTTGCTTGATTTTGCCTTGGGTATGGACAGTCCTTAATGAAATGTCTGGACTTCCCGCAGTTGAAGCAGCCGGTAGATGAGCTTGGAAGAGCAGGGAAACGAGTGCCAGGGGCACCCGGCTGATTTGTAGTAATGGAAGCAGGGGTAGGACGGATAAACACTGGTTGCTTGAATGGGAAGGAGGGTGGGCGTGATGAAGAACGACCCTGACTAAAAGGCCGGATAACTAACCGTTGCCTTTTCTCGGGGCCCTGATTAGGCCTATTGCCTCAATTCCCCTTGGACTTTCCGGAACTTGTATATTTAGCTTCAACTGCCAGCGCTGTGCTGACAGCCCTTCCGTATGTGAGGTCGATGCAGGTAGCCGTTTTTCTTTGCATCTGATCATTTAAACCCCTCATAAAGCAGTTCTTCTTCTTTATGTCGGTGTTGACTTGGTCAATTGCATACTGAGATAAGTGATTAAATTTATTGAGATACTGGGTGACAGTATCTCCGCCTTGCTTCAATTTTATGAACTCTTTTTGCTTCATGTGAAGAACTCCCTCAGGTATATAATGCTCTCTGAAGGCCAACTTGAATTCATCCCATGTAATCTGATGATCGGCCGGCTGAACGGCCACAAAGTTTCCCCACCACGTACTAGCAGGGCCTCGTAGTTGTTGGGCTGCAAACAGGGGCTTTTGAGTTTCTGAACATCAAAGAAGCCCAAATTTTTGCTCAATGACGCGGATCCATTCATCCACCTCTAGAGGGTCTTCTGCCTTGACGAACAACGAAGGGCGCGTCTCGGAGAAGTCCGGATAAGATGTCTCCCGGGGGCCTTCCGGATAGGCCCGCCCGCCTTGTTGTTGAAGTTGTTGACCTGCCATCTCCCGAAGGAAGTGGGTATTATCTACTGTGGCGTTTACCAAGGCAGCGATGGCCTCGGCAAGTGTCGGAGGTACTAGAGGTGGATTCAGGGTCGCCTCCCTCCCACCGGAGGTACCAGCCCCATCCTGAGCGAGAGTCCTGGAAGGCATCTGAGGCAAAGAACATTTGGAGCAATATGATATGCCATACAAACCATCCATTTCACATTACTTAAAAAGGTAATGTTACAGACTCGTACTTTACAATAGGATTACACCACCTATTACACAATAGTACTACTTCTATACTATACTATTCCTGCTTCCTGTCACTCTTGGTAGCCTCATTGTCGGGCTTAGGAGTCCACTCATCGACCAACTTCATAGAGGGAGGGGGCCTGAAAAGGTCCAATTCTCCACCAAAAGCTTTTCTCGCTACTTGAGAAGGTCCGGCTTCTGTCCCGACAGGATCCGTAGGTACACTGGGGTGTAGTTGTGAGTACAATACATGAACTTCTTCATGTAGAGTATTATAATAAGCCTGCAAGTTATCAATAGCTGAGCTAAGCTCTTCTACTCGGGCTCGAGCTTTCGCCTCCTTAGCCTAGGCAAGCGAACGAGAGTGAACCGCCCAGTAGAGCGCTAGATCTCGATCCACGAGCTGATCTTGCAGGCGGCGGATGTCGCTTCTCAATTCATTGATCCTCTCGCCATCCGCGACCCATATGTTATCCCTGCGACGGAGTTCTGTTTGAAGCTGATTAACTTGTGCTTCCAGATATCCAATCGGATCGTTGCTCCCACTACTGCTGTCGTCATGTCTCGGGGCAAGTTGGTGACGAGGTACACCGATCGGCCCGGTTGACTTGCGTGCAATCTTTCTTGTACGTGGTGGCATTTTTCTAAGGGGGAAATCTTATTAGCATAGTTTTTAGCATGATGCATGTGTAATTACAGAATCAACCTTAGTTGATTCAACCTTCTATACATTGCACTCTTCCTATCTGGTCTTTCATATAAACTCTTCAGAGATACTAGGTAAGAAGGGAAGAAATTTTCTAGATAAGTCTTATAAAAATTCTTTTAAAGATGCCTCATAATATCTGCATAGATGGGCTTCGCTCCGATACCAGCTGTGACGGAACCTCCCAAGTCACTAGGCCCACCCACAGTTGTCCTTATCCAACAGACCTCAGACCACCCTGTAGGTGTTCCTGAATCACTTGACAAGTTCGGTATCTGCTTTCCTTACCTTCTCAAGAGCGTTTTACCCGTCACACAAACATTACAAATCATCGGAGATACAGAAATGCGGAAGCGGTTAAATAAACTTACCTTTATTTAAATGTAGGACAGAGTTATATTATTACAGACCAGGATATAACATACGAGTGTAGAGTAATATTATTACAAGCCAAGGGAGGCAAAAACCCCTCCCGATAAGTATCAAACAAAAGTTTTTATGGAGGAACCCTTCCTCCCGCAGCTTTACTCTTGGTTTTCTTCTTTTGAGACCACCTTAGAACAGAAACAACAAAAGTTTGTCGCTTCTTCACCTAAAAACAATAGGGAATAAAACCCTGAGTATGGAATTACTCAGCAAGACTTACCCGACTAAAGAAAAGACTCTCAAGGGTATGCTGGTTATAAGGGAGTCAAGGTAAGTTCTTTCAATAATCAATGACTCTGTTTGCAGAAATGCTTACTAAAAGTGGATCCTTAAAAATCCATATTTATTTGTTAAGTAAAATTACCTATAACTAGAGTTCTTCTACCCTAGTTCAATCACTTGACCTATACTAGCCAATTTCTTAACCATCCTTCATCAATATTGGAGTTCTACGTATAGGTCAGTGGCCAAGTCTCCATAACCGTGGAGGTACAGCGATCCGAATCGATTATACTCAGCTGAGGATCTCCGATCACACGACATATGTAGCACTTAACCCTTGCATATGGCAACCCGCCACCGGGGTTCTTAAGACCAGATCAGGTTCACGCCAACCGAGAGCACAGATACACCACCGTCCAACCTCTTGCCACGGAGGGTACATGCTACTCTCGCCATCTCTCCACTCCCATTGTGTGATATCTTATTCTAGCCTTGGTCTGCCCGAGGCAAAGCTTACCCATGACGAGGCATGTGACCAGTTAAAGGGTCCTCGGTCAGCAGGCCTACATCGACACGGTCCTTAATCGACTCAGACGGAGACACTACACCGAGACTCTCTTCTCGTGCAATTCACCCGCCCGGTCTCAGCTTTTTCATTTAAAACCCAAAACTTGGTACCTGGCAGAGGTACATCTTTTTCGATGTTGAACCCATCATGGCCATGATGGATCCACCATCAAGTTTTATTTTCAAAAAAATCCCTCCCACTTTGCCACATCATCTTTTGTAAACAAAACCTTTTTCTTTGCTAAAGCAAGACTAAGCATAGTAAAAACCTTTTATAAAGCAGGGATTCAAAGGAAAGTAATCAAATTCAAGGAAGGAAATACAGGAATTGTTTGAGCAATCAAGTCCTATCACCTAATGCATCAAGCAAGTGAGAAAGATTTTAAAAGAGTCAAGGAGGGTGGCAAATGCATCGGGGCTTGCCTTCGTTTATAGGTGAATCAGGCTCGGATCCGCAGATGTCAAAGTAAAAACAATTTCCTGCCTGATGTTCCGCAGGTGGTGGTGGCGAAGTCTTCTCTTCTTCTACCTCAACTTCTTCTTCGTTTTCTAAAGATAACCATACATAATAATGAATGCCCATGTAATATTCATGAGAATGCAAAGATAATAAGAGTTTATTATCTAAGGTCTTGAATACAATTTTCCTTCACGGTTCTCCGAGAAACTAGGGTTTCCGGAGTCAGTACAGGAATTCAAAGGGTAGGGGGTAGGGTTTTGGGTTCTATTTATCAAACAAGGTCCAAATCAAATCAAACTCTACCCAAGGCTTCTAAATAAAGTTTAGAGTTCATATAAATAGTTTGGAGATTTTTGGAATTATCATCTATTTTATACAAATCCAGGAACAATGTTTTAGGTTATTTTAAATGCTCCAAAATTCCCCATTTGATCTAAAAATCATGAATCTATTTTTATTAAATACTATGGAAAATTAAGAATCTAAGAAAATTGGTTTGACATTTTTAGGATTTTTATATAATTTTCTAGAATTGCTGGAGTCCTGTCAGAAAAAAAAAGAAAAAGAAGGAACAGTCCTGGGCCGATTTCAGCCCAGGCGGCCCAAACTGCACACGGAACAGGGGCGCGCCCACGCGCGCCTGAGCACGCGACGTTGACTTTGCAAATAAAACCCTACAGGTTTGAATAACCCGAAGGAGTCCAGAACACTGTTTTAACAGTCACTGACATCTTACAGAAATACCCTCACACTTCTATTCCTTCTCTGAATGGCTCACTGACCGCGGCGCGCTCGCCGTTCGTCTCTGACGCGGCCCGTACCGGCCATGGCCGGCGACGACTGCTAAGGCTAACTATCGGGGAGGCTTCACCGACCTTGTACGATCTAGGAACATCCATTAATTTGACATGAACCCCACTAGGAACCATCTGCCCACGATCAGGGCGGAAACCGAGTACATGAGCACGCGTTCCCGCCAAATCATGGCCGAATTGAGCAAACGGGTGCCACGGTAAGCTTCACTAGCATGTAGAGCCATGAAAACAATACTTGAATTGGACAGCGTCTTACCAGAGCGGGCTGGCCACGGGTGAGCGGTTCTCGGTGGCGCGGCAATCGGATTTGGGGGAAATTGGCGTCGCGGCGTGCTCGGGTGGAATTGAGGACGGAGCTTGGGGCTACACGGCCGCAAGAGGTTCTAGTTTTACTGCGCACAATCAATTTGAGAGGAGGGAGTAGAGACAGCGCGAATTTGGCTTCGATTCAACCCACGGTGTGTGTAATGGTCGTGCCTCGCCAGGAATCACAGGGCTATTTATAGCCACGGCGGTCCGGCGATCACCTCACGGCCACGGATAGCATCGCGAGCGCATGCCGACCATGTCGGTAGGAGACAAAGTGAGGGAGATCACGGCATGAGTGCCACCGCGGCAAAATTTACTGGTCATGGTGGCCGCTGGTGAGGACTCCGGTTGGACTCGGGGAATGGCGCCTCGTACGAGTTATCCACCCCCAGCGTTATCCACTCCATACTGCGCACGAAGCGAGACGGTGGCGGCACGAATCGTGGCGGTGATCATCGACGGCGAGCTACGTTTTAACCTGGTCTTGTTCAGGTACTGTACTATGGGAGTCACCATCAGACGACCAGACAGAGCAAGTTTAGGTCTAGATTTCTCCAAATCTTCTATGGTACCAAGCCCAAACATCTATAGCAAAGTTGTTCTACTACAAAAGATCTACAACTTTGCTATGTTGACTTGGGGCAAATTCCTTGAAGTTCTTGATCTGTAGAGCTCCAAAGATGACCTAGTACCACTGTTAGTCTGAATTTCAGACTCCAATAGCCTGATAGCTCGACTTTAAGTGTGTTTTTCTTCCATTTCTTCATAACAACTATGCTTACACTCTTAAGCAAAGTTATTCTCCTTTGATAGGTCTACAATATTGATGTGGTGACCTAGGGAAAAAACCTTAGAATTTAAAAGTTCCAAAGCTCCAAAGTTGAGCTCAAACACTGAATTTTCAGACTTAGCTCAAGAACACAAATGGGGTCCTTTTCGCAAATAGGTCCAAAACTCAGGGTTTAGCTTGCAAATTCACATATTTGTGAACCATTTGACTTAGGATACCTTATTATCTTGGTTTTTGCACTTCAGCCCAAAAGTGCACTGACTTTGCACTTAACCCCCTGGGGTTTAGGTTTAGGGTTTTCCAGGGTTCCAATTAGGGTTTCTAGTATCTCAGGGGTGTAAATGTAATGTAGGTCCATTCTTAGGAACATTTTATGACCATTTCACTTAAACTTCAGGGTTTACTCTATTTGGGTCTTGCTTTACCCTTCAGATCCCTGTCTAGGGTTAAGCATCCTATACTAGGGTCTTATTTGCAAAATGCCATAACAATACAACTTGCTTGAAATTTTTACCTAGTGAATGCATCCTAGGTGTGTCAAACATATGAAATGCTGATGCTTATGATGTTATGCTCAAGTTTTAGTAACAGTAACACCAGGGGTGTTACACAACCCCTCGCGACGGATGCGCAGCCGTCCTCCTCCTGCTCTCCGGCCAACAGCAGCCAGCGGCCCCCATGTCCAGGAGCTCAACGCGGGCTTTCTTCCTGTGTCCAATGCTGCAGGGGAGCAGTAGCTCTTCCTCCCCATCATTCCCCTACAAGCGACCGTCTGCTCGGCTCCCTCTCCCCAGCAGCAAGCTCCGGATTTCTATACGCCGACACGGGGCTTCGCAGTCCCGACCCAAGGCGTCGCGTGGGTGTTTGGATAGCCCCATGCTGTGTCGTTGATCTACGCAGTTCGACCGTCTCCGTGTCTCGCTTCGCCGGGTCTGCGCAGCGCCGGCGTGCCGTCGTTGAAACCCATGGTGAGACCCCGCTGTCCTGCGCTTTTCATGTTCGATTGAATGGCCGCACCAACAAATCGTGTAATAAACTGTGCTGTGCTCGCAGCCCGTGTCGTCGTCACGCCTCGCGCGTTGCTCGTCGACAAAGAGCCCAATCTGATGGCATGCATGTGCAACTCCGATTGGATTTCGGCCAGGTTGTTCGCCTTGAATGATTCACGAATTGTTTTATTTACGTATTTGGTCGATGACGTGCATGTGTGAATATGTGTGTGAAAATATAATTGTATGAATGAATGCGTGTATAGAAGAAAATGAAGTAGAAAAAGAACTCGGATGTTTTTATATCTTGGTAGGAAAAAAATATGCGATGCGTTGTTTGATGCAAAAAAACTAAGTTATAAAATGCGGATTATGTTTTGGGAAATGTATCGATATGTGTTTATGTGAAAAGTTTAATCGTTTTATGCAATGTGATGGGATTCATGATTATATAGGGAGTATATTTATTGATGTGACGAATAGTTTAGAAAATGCTAGTTGCGTAGAGGATGAATTATTAAAACATGAGCATCGGAGTTCATATATTAGTGGTCGCGCCACATTGACTGAAGTGTCTCGAGTGCACACCGCCACATGGTTGTATGCGAGACGGGAAAATATAAGGTGTGCTCGATGGGAATGTTCGGTCGTTGTAGGTGGAAATTGACTTTGCTTGAATAGAGAGGTGTTGACATGCCGAAGTAGTCATCGCTTCCTTTATGTTTATAAATCAAGTCAAAATGCGGGGTACTAGTAGTACGCTAGGCTGACGGTGTTCCAAATAAATAAATCGGGTGATGTGGTAGTTGTCATGCGTGATTTATTGTTAGTGAGTAGTTGAATTACGAGTTATGTGAGAATCATGTTAGAAACTAGTGTGCGACGTGTCACTGTGTTCGTGAGGTGAATAATAGGTTAGTAGGTATTGTTGGTGTCATTGGCAAATGGGGATGATTCCTGCTGTGCGGTAAAATTTGAAAGGCGAAGAACATGTGTAGTGTGTCGATCAAGTTAACCAATAAGTTCAGTAAATATGCTTGTGATGCTTTTATGTGCATGATAAGATCGATGCCTTGTCTTCGTAGTCTCAGGAAATTTTCTGAAATATGCTAGTGCTCTACTGATGGGTTGAATGAACTTGAAATGTATTACAATAGCTATGTGTCGTGCAGATTATCCAAAAATGGCAAAAGGTGGTGTGTGATGGTAGTTGGGAAATAGTCACGTCATTAGCCCACTCATGTTAGGTAGGAGTTGATTGCGTTAAGTGATTGTTATATATATGTTGTGACTCGAATTGTGATAATAATAGGCAAGCCGACGTGTATGCTGTCTAGCAGACTGTGTCGTTGCTCTAGCTAGCCGACTCGTTAGATGACTTTGGTTAAGCTCGTAGTCACGGTGATTTGCTTGTTGTAGTCTAAATGCGTATGGTTATGGTCGCGGGTGAAAAGTAGTAGTGCTCATGTGATGTTTAAGTTGAAATGCAAATATTAGGGTGAAAAGCGTCTCGATATTGATTATCGTAGAGAATGCGTTGTTAATTGAGTATGGTACTTCTAGTGCTCGAAATGACACGGATAAAAATTAGTAAGTCCACTTGTTAGTTCTTATTTGATTAATTTAACTTTAACAAATGGTAAAGTGTTAGAATAATTCAAGTCTCTAGAACGCGGCAATTCTTGAATTGTATAGAAGCTGAAATGTATTAATTGATGTTTTGGGCTGCACGCGCTGTTTTTGTCGTGCTGTATGTTTGATGAACTAAATCATGTTTTCTGTAGAAAAGTCATATAGAAGAGTTGTAGATAACCTTATTATCTTACTTGTGTTAAAATTTGACAGGCATAAGTCTGATCGTTGAGGGGTTATGCTTATTACAAATTTAGTAACTGAATCTGTCTAAATTCTGTACAGATTTCAGAAACTGTATTGTTTGCTCAATTTAATTTTGTAATCAGTTCATGGTCATTATAAGAAAGTTGTAGATGTTTCTGTTATCTTGCTTGTGTTAAAATTTCATAACCATAGGCCTGACAGTTTAGGAGTTGTGAATTTTACAAACTGGTTGCTGTGTTCTGTCCACTGTCAGAACAGATTTCGAAAACTGTGTTGTTTGATTTGGTTAAACAATGAATCACTTTTTAGTGATTATAAAAGTTATATAGTGATTTTGCTAAGCTTTCGAAAAAGTATTGGATCACTCTTTTTGGTGGTATGAAGATTAAGTTATGAATGATTGAAGTGTGAAGACTGAATCTGTCCAGTTCTGGACAGCAAAGCCTTCATAGTGTATTTTACCTTTGATACATATTAAACCAGCCAGGGATGTTTATAAATAATTTGTAGAACATTTAATTTTCTTTCTAGAAAATCTGAGATCACTTTGTTTGGATGTCTCAATCTTTAGTTGTGAATTTTTGAAGTTGCAAGTCTGAATCTGTCCAAATCTGGACAGAGCTGATGTATTAGCACGTTTTGACCTTGCTAAGTGTTGAATCATGTTGTGATGACAATACCAAAGTTGTAGAAAAATTTTCAAGCTTTTCAAAAAGTTCTAGTTTGCTATTTTTGGATTAATATTTGAGGAGTTATGATTAAAACAAGTAACTGCTGTGCTGCTGTCCTAAAAATCTGCATGTGCGCATTTGATTGTTTAGTTCACCCTGTTTGCTAAAAATGTTTGGTTAACACTTAAGTAATGTAGACTTGCCATGACTAAGCTTAATAATGCACGTGTGTCATATTTTGTATGTTTCTTGCTCTAGTTGATTGTGATATAGGAGTTCCATAGTTAGTGATCCCTACGTCGTATTCAAGCTTACGTTGTCTTGGTTGGACTTGTGTGGTTGGTGACACTTTTGCGCGATCAATACGAGAACTAATGAAAAGCCGTATCCAAATAAATAAAATACGCGCACTTGTGATGTTATTTTTGTGTTGCGTAAATATATAAAATGTTGTCATCTTTTTAATGGTGTTAATGTTGATTCGCCAATAAAGCGTAGATAACTAATGCTATCGTGTGGTTGTCTACGGTGTCTCCCAATTTAAATGTTTAGTTCGCCACTGTGTCTTTGTATATCTGTGCTACTTTTGTGCTCCTTTCATTATATTCATACATATGCATCTTGCATCTCATAAAGGACCGAGAGATGCTGATCGTGCACGTGATGTGGTGCCAACCACAAGATGCAGTTGGTGGACAACCCAAGGAAGGATGGACTTAACCAGTAGATGCTCGCCAAGCGAGTACCTCCCCCATCAAACACTATCTAAGTGTTAAATTAAAGGCAAGTCCCGGTTTTATGCATAACCGTTTATATATGCTATTTTACTACACTTAATGTTTGTAGGCTTGTACTATGCACTTAAGTGTAGGAGTTGTCTGAAACCCTAGTTGCATGAACTCAAGATTTCCTTTTGTGATGGATACTAGTATGCTAGATCGAGTAGCTGCTTTACTAATTAGGGATCTCGGTAGAAGTCGAGTGATTTTTCTAGCACTCGCGCGAGGTCAGGAATTGGTTGTATCCACTTTGATAACAGAATGATGATGGTCTGTGGACATGGATCAATGGGGATGCGTTGTTTACGAGACAAAAATTGGAATACGGATTAACGTGCAGATACCTGTGTCAAGCGTTTGAACGTACTAAGCACATGTTGAGAAATATGGTAAATTGGTAAGCCTAGTACCTGAGTGAACCTGGCGGTAGACTTTACCCCTCACGCGACCTGAGACGTAGTCTCCCATTCCCGTTATGGTGGGTACAAGTGCGGTCACTGCACGATGGCAGTCGGGGTCAGTGAGGCATTGTACGCCAAGGCGGTGAGCCCTGATCTATTGACGGAGAATCGATGGGGACAGTTGATATGTGTGGGGACGGAGTGCCTCGCCACGTAGTGTGTTTAGGTTTACCTTGCAAGGTTTAAAAACTCGATAAGAATCATCTGCTTCTCGCAGCTAAGAAGACTGCTTTATCCATTGTACTGCATTGAGTAATAAGTGGAAATGAGGTCACTGGCAAAAGATGTTGATTGATAAAATGTTTGATACCATGTATGACTAGCTAGGTACACATTTAGTAGTAAAAAGGATCATACTAAAACTTGAAAAGCTAAAACTTGATTTTAGACTCAGCTAGTGCTTTTGGCAAACCAAACCACTCAGCCAAACAGCTGCATGTCTAGAGGTAGAGGAGTAGACTTCTCACACCGGGTAAGTCTAGCTGAGTATTAGTATGCTCAGCCTTGCCTGTGGCATAATTTTTGCAGGTACCTCCTTGATTTGGTTGATGGTGTGACTTGGCCTCGATCCTTGCCACCGGGATAGACGGTCGAGTGGGTTATTACTTCCGCAGGAGAGGACCAGGAGGAGTAGCGTGGCCAGGCTTCGCCATGTTACTTGGTTTTCTCCGTAGTTATTTCTGCTGCATTAAAACTTATGTTTATTATTTCTGAAACTCCGATAATGTAATCACTAATGATACTCTTTAAAATTGTGGTATTATGCTTTATTGCATTTCTCTGTGCCTCACCTTCGAGTAAGCTAGTGGTATTCAATCCTGGTAAGTGGCTTTATCGGACTAGATCTGAGGGACTGACGGGTTATTCCTGTTTAAGTGTGTTGCTGCCCTTAAGGGTGCGACTTGGGCACTTAAGCTAGAATAATTCGGGCAGTTCCGCCACACCTGTTTCCTTCCCTCTCCCTGATTTCTCTCTGGTAACGTCTCCATTGATGGCCATGAAGCCAGTCGACGCCTCCTCTGCTCTCGTCTCTCTATAAATCTCTCGCCCTCGCCTCGTGGAGCCAGTACCCAACCACCTTGCCCCTCTCCCCGTGCCCCTGTTCGCTAGACGCGCGAAGCCACCGCCGACGCTGTTGTTCGCCGACGCTAGGACGCCCCGATCGACTATCGTTGTTGGTGACTGCCCCGACAAGCTCCTCGGACACGCCTCTGTCGATTTTCCTGCTGACGTCCTTCTCTGTCGCCGTAGCCGAGGCCTGAACGACCAACACCCTCCATTTTTTCTCCTGCCCGTTTGTCACGTGCAAGCTCAAGGTAGAAGATGACTCAATCACGATCTACCCCCTGCAGACTACATTTTATTTCATTGAGATCCCTGCAGCAACTTCTCTATTTCAAAAATATGTATTTAAGCTCAGATGAAATGATGTTTGTGGTATTAGCATTGTAATTATTTGATAAGCAAAATTTAGTTTGTAATTCTAGTATGTCTATACTTCCTTTTATGCAATTCAAATTATGCTTGTTTGGGTTGAGCGTAGTTCTCCAAATAAAAGGTAGATCAAATTTTGATTAGCCAGAAATAAAATATAATTACCTTTGCTCTTAAGGCGTGATTTAGAATCAAGGGTGTTGGGGGCCTTCGTCCTCCGAAGGTCCTCAAAAACGTAATTTAACAATGTTTCCCAAGTATGATTTATGGACAGGTATCTTCGGATTCATGGTAAAAGCAGATACGATGAGGAGCTTGATCGTGACGAAGGTTGTCGTCGCTCCGAAGCTGTGCGGAAGGGAGCTTCGGCTAAATCGCAGAAAAGGGAACCGACTTAAAAGGGAAAAGGTTGTTCGGTCCTCATAGATATTTCTATAAGTCAATAGCAAATGTAAAGGGCATAATTGTATTCTCTCATAGGCTGTGTCATGTGCCTATAAATAGGTGAACAGTGCCCCCGTACTGTTCACGCTGACTTGTACTTGCTATTGCGTCACGCTTGCACTTTTTTTAACTTCTATCAAGCCGAAGGTACATTTGTAATTCAATATTGTTTCTATCTTTCCAGGATAATAAAATAAATTAATAATGTTATGTGATTGTTTATCTTGTCTCTTATATTACATATACTTCTTCTTTTATTAACATATATCGCATTTATGAAGGTATGTCCTTCATAACCTTCGTTTGAAGATCATTATATCCTAAGGGAAATAATGCTTCGAAGGACGAAGGACATTAATATTTAACATTTTTGTGTTGCCTTGTTCTTAACTCATAGCATTTGAGAACAAGTCCCCAACATTGGCGCCCACCTCTGGTGAACCCTCTTTTCGACCACCTTCGGCAAGCACTAATCTTCGTCATGCCACCGAAGAAAGCTTCAGCGATAGGAGCTGCCGCACTGCAGCCACTAGACCCGAACCAGGAGACCCTTTCTCTTCGAGAGGCCCAAAGACAGAAGAGGAAGGCCACTAGTCCAACACTCTAGGAGGAAGAGTTGGACCAAGAAATCAGAAACATGGAGATAATCCATTAGCAAGTGCAAAGGAAGAAGGACGCCATCTTGTTCAAGACAAACAAGATCTTCAGAGGCATCTTGTTCAACTGAAGAAGTACGCCATCTTGTTCA
The DNA here is from genome assembly GCA_029449295.1 of Zea luxurians. Classification (NCBI taxonomy): domain Eukaryota; kingdom Viridiplantae; phylum Streptophyta; class Magnoliopsida; order Poales; family Poaceae; genus Zea; species Zea luxurians. Next base: position 8,927,979 of record JAOPSE010000069.1, on the reverse strand, counting down.
AGAAAACAAGATCGAAGGCCCCAACACAGGGAGCTTCATCAAGAAGGCTTGTTCAACAACGATGGATGGTATGATGATTTTAATCATGATACCTTTACTTTTGATGATGCTTCTCCCTTAGCAGCAGAACTTTAGGCTATCCCATGGCCCCCTTCATACAAGCCACCTCAGCTTCCCATGTATGATGGGCATTCAGACCCGAAGCAGTTTTTGATGAGTTATGAAGCAACTATATCTTCATATGGAGGCAATGTAGCTGTCATGGCCAAGTCCTTCGTCATGGCAGTTCGGAATGTGGCCCAAACATGGTATTCTTCTCTTCGGCTAGGGACCATTACTTCGTGGCAGAAGCTCAAGGATATGCTGGTGACAAGTTTCCAAGGCTTCCAGACGAAGCCAGTCACAGCTCAGGCCTTGTTTCAGTGCACGCAAGATCATGAGGAGTACCTCCAGGCATATGTCCGAAGGTTCTTGCGTCTCAGAGCACAAGCGCCTACAGTGCCTAATGAAATTGTTGTTGAAGCCATGATTAAGGGGCTTCGTCCAGGACCTACTGCTCAGTATTCCGCTAGAAAGCCTCCACAGACTCTGGAGAAGCTGCTTCAGAAGATGGATGAGTACATCCGGGCCGACAATGACTTCCGCCAAAGAAGGGAGGAAGCATATAGGTTCTCTGAAATGACCAGGGGCTTCGGAGGAAGAATCCACCCGAGGCATGTCAGGTCAATTCACAACTCCATCTAGAGTGATGACAGAGGAAGTCAACAGCAGAGACCGCAGTATTGTTCGCAAGCTTCCGGACAGCAACAAAGCTCTTTTCGGCCGCCAGCTCCAAGAGGTAGAGGCGCCAGGGGCTTCGGAGGAAGATATGGGGACTAGCCCAGGAAAATCTACTGCCTATTTTGTGGTGAAGACAAGGGCCACAATACAAGAACGTGTCAAATCACCATCCAAAAGCAAAAAGAAATTACAGAAGCTGAAGCCCAGAAAAATCAGCCGAAGCAGGTCCTACACACTGCTTCGTGTCATTCACCCTACATACCAGAATATGTGGGTAATCATCCCACAGCTTCTGTTGCTTTGGCTAGTCAGCTGCAAGTTTCTTAGCCACAACTTCCACCTCCGCCGCCACTACAGCCTGCCTACTCATGAGGTCAGCAGCCAGAAGGGAGCCAACAGACCCATCAGCAGCAAGATTTCAGGGAAGGGTCCGAAGCTTGCATAGTTAATAGCACTGTGCCAAAATCAAAACACATATATTGAGAGATATCCTACCTTTGGCATAGTTTTACATTCACTGTCATTTTCTTTTTAATAAGGAATAATCAATGTAAACCTAGTTTTTTGCTATTTTTTAATTCTCTGTACTAGCTTCGTTTATGTCAAAATGAAACATACCTTCGTCACAGACTTACGAGAATGCCAAAGCTACAAAGAGATATTCCTTCAAGAATGCAGAGCTAAAAATCTCATTAAGAATTCCACCGAAGCTACAGAAAGTTGTTCTTAAAGAGCGCAATGTAAGTTTGCTGAAGCTTCAAGAAGCTATTCCTAAGGGAGCGTAGCGTAAGTTTTCTGCTCAAAAGTTGTTCCTTAGGGAATGCAGAGCTAAATACCGCCGAAATATAAGGCAAAGCGCAAAAAGTCAACACGAATACCGCCGAAATAGAAGGCGAAGAAGTTCAAAGATGTTCCTTAGGGAATGCAGAACTTACACCGAAAAATAAACGGTGCAACCGAAAAATAAATGGCAAAGAGATTTCAGTCATTCCTTAGGGAATGAAGGTTGTGGATGAAAGCTTCGGGTGTGTGTGTTTGGGCATTTATTGGCACGATACATTAGCATCATTCTTTGCATCATATCATCGCATCATATCGCATAGCATCACATCATACATCATGTCACACCAATGACATCAATTGAAAACGAGGCCGATCTTCGGGCAATGCTTTATAAAAAATGAAAAGATGCCAAGACATAAAGTAAGCTGAGAATCATAGCTTCATCAGTTCTGATGCGGAAAAAGGGATTTATTATTTTTACGAAGCATAAAAGCTCTTCTTTACGAAGCATGAAAAGAAGGGAAGGTGTTTTTTCGCTGCAGGCTCAAAAACGGTATGTATAAAAAGTTTCATGCATCGCAAAGAACTGAATTACAAACCACTTATATATTACATTCAAATCCATAAGCACTAAATATTACAAATATAGTTCAGCAAATGTTACATTAACATTCTAGAAATGTTTTTACTATAGCTACTCTTCCTTCAGAACTTTTTCTGCAGCTTTGGTTAGCAGCCTAATAACAACATCATCTACAATAGCTTCGGCCATATTAATAATTTCTATTGTTTTGCTTGTCTCTGGGTCGGCCAGCGGGTCGAATGGCTCTAAGGGAGGGGATAGTTCAGCTGCGATAGAAGACATAAATTAGTTCGAAGTCACGAAAATAAACAACAAAGCTAAAAGCCATTAAGTGATACCTATTCATCTTTCGAGTTCCGTAGCTCTTTCAGCTTCTTTTGTTGCTTCTCGAGTGTTGGAACTTGCTCTCCTGGGCAAGTTGATCCAATGGGGGAGCAAAAGCAGTGTAAACAAGGTTTCAACTCGAGATGGCAATAGCTCTGTTAATCTAGCCTCTCAAGGGCACTGTGCGGGGGTATTTATAGGTACTTGAGTGCCCAGCATCCTGAGTTAAAGACGCATGTGCCCTCAGGCGCCTAGGTTATCCCCAGAATATTCCCATAAAGCAGGGTTACAGACTGTAATTATAGGGAAACCTTTACAAATTAGACCCGTAATGCGCAGCGGCCACGCAGGGCCTATTACAATGGGTCGGATCACACGTGGGCCTCCATGTTGGACGAGGCCGCGGGATGGGACGACCTCGTTATAGGCCTTCGTCCAGCGACGCGTGGGACGAAGGGTAAGATGACCAGTCGTCTTGTCTTCGTTGGTGCAGTGAGGCTGGCGAAGGCATCGAGCGAAGGGTGGCGTCTTCACCTTCGCCCCAACATTTGCCCTCCGAGGGACCAGTTCGACTAAGTCATCTGGTGTCGAAGGCGTCGCTAGATGGTGGAGACGCTGCCCTCGCTCGAAGTGGTTCCGCGGGAGTTTTTGACATGATCGTTGATTGACGCTGCACTGTTGGACTGCGGGCTTCCCGAAGCGTCGCGCCCTGTGTATATAAAGGGGGCGGGGGTGGCGCGGATTGAAATTTACATTTCTGCGCGCCGCGGAAACCCTAGCCTCCCTTTCAAACTGCTCGCTTGCACGTCTGCCCTCCTTGCTCCTGTTCGTCGGAGAACTGGCCCGCGTGAAGCAGACCGCGCGCCGCATTCGACGGTACATAGCCATGCCGTCTTCCTCCTCGTCTGCTGCGACCACGCCAATGGCCAAGGCGTCTTCTGAAGGTCTCTCGGGCACTGTGGCGGCGGCGGAATTACGACCGGGTGATACAGTGAAATTCGGTGTTTTGCGGATGTCGTTGGTCCGCGTGCAAGATATGCAACGGTTGGGGTATTTTGGCGGCGGGGTTGGTCGGGTCTCAGGGGCAGAGGAGGTCCCCGAGGCCGAGGGCGAATTGGTTGTTTTTGAGGCATTTTTCATCGCCGGCCTTCGCCTGCCTGCGCATCATTTTGTGTCGGAGGTTCTGCAGAAGTTCGAAGTCCAGGTTCATCAGCTGACACAGAACGCCGTGGTGGCGTTGGCGAAGTATGTCTGGGCAACGACGTCGTATGGCGGTCAGCCTTCGGTGGAGGTCTTCGCCACGCAATACTGTCTGCACTGGCAGAAGAGAAAAATTGGACATAAGATTGCGCAATTCGAATCGTGCACTTTCACGCCGAAGTCCGGGAAGACTTCGATGGAAGTTGTGGAGTTGGTCCCCTGTGCCCAAAATAAGTGGGGCAACTGGTGGGACTACTGGTTTTATGTTTCGGAGGCTGAAGTCGAGGATCACCCAGGGCTCCCTGCTGCCATTATGTGTTCTCATTATTATGTGGCGTACCCGCCATTTGAAGTGGCGGAGGATGATGAAAATGAGAGGGCCCTTCGGATTGCTGCCCGCACGAGTAGTGGGCGCGATCTAGTTGAGGAATTCATAGGGTATGGGGTGTGGCCCTTGGCGCATGGATGGGTGTTGGGCGAAGTATGCCCTCGCGAGATGCCCTCCTTGGGTGGACGGAAGGTGTGAATTCCGCTTTTTGCTTTGGATGTGCGAGGGCAGGATCCTGCCGCGGTTATGCGTGAGGCGGAGGATGGGGCAGCGAGAATTGTTGGGCGCTATGTGCCGAAGACGGAGGCCCAGCGGAGTTGGGATATACGTGGATCCAACGACCGTCTGAATAGGGTCTTCGAGTTGAATTGTTTGCCGTATGGCGGTTATCCCGGGGAGGACGTCGTCGACCGCCGCGGGAAAAAAGCAGCGGTCGTGACTGAGGACGACCCCGCGCCGGAGACTGCCCCAGCCACTAAAAAGAGGAAGCTAGGTACTGAGTTGGGAGAACTGGGGGGTCTCCGATAACTTTGCTATGGAGTTGATGGGGACATGCGTGGCCCCCGGGGGAAGGATATCTTCGCTCGAGCTCCGGGAGTCTTCGGCGCGGATGCTGGAGGTTACCGGGGGTCGATGGCCCAGGAACGTTCCTATCCCCCACGTGGCTAGCGAAGACTTCTTTACGTCTCGCATGGCTCGTGGCTTGAGAGTGTTTCCTTACGGACGGAATATTGCTGCTGTTGTGTCGGCAGTGATGAACAAGGATCGCCAAGATGCTGCGCAGAAGCGCTGGGCGGTCATCAGGCTCCCCGAAGCTAGGCCGAAGAGGGCGCGGGGGACTGCGAAGGCTACCGTCCCCGGTGGTGGCCAGCCGACGCTGGTGGTGAAGCCGATGGCCCCTGGGTCCAGCAAGGTGCCAGAGAGCGCGAAGGCGGTCGGCGCCGGCGGAACCAAGTCTGCCCCGGACGGAGCTGCGAAGGTCCGCGAACAGCCTTCGCCGGGGAAACGCGTTGCCAACTTCGGCACAAATATTAGCGTGGACGACTATCTCGTTGGTAAGCTCTTTTTTTTGACCGGTGATACGTTGCAGGGTCGGGCGAGGGGCAACTTGCTGTCGTCCCGCCTGCGGTGGCAACCACGGCGTCTACCGCGGTGCTTGGGGTGAAGGGTGGCACTTTCAGCCCTGGCAGCGAGATTTCGGCGGCCACTACCGTCAAGGACGAAGCGGGCACAGTGTCCCGCCGGCTGAGGGAGGTGTCGCTGCAGCTGGCGCAGCAGCTGAGTCAAGTAAGTTGAGCTGGACTTCGGTGTGTGCCGCTTTCATGGTGATTGTGGTCTCATGTGTGTCTGTTAGGCGGCCGACTTCGCCGACCGCGTGGCGTCGGGTGCCCTTACTGCAGACGTGGCTTCCGAAGTCGAGAGACTTCGGGCGCAGCACGCGGACGCCGTCCGGGAGAAGTCGGCTGCGGAGAGCAGAAGCCGTAGGCTGGCGGAGAAGGTGGCTGCCCTGGAGGGCGAGAGGACAGACCTCTGGCGCCAGTTGGTGGAGGAAAGGAGGGAGGCCAACCAGGCTATCACCAAGGCGCAGGCGGCGCAGGCGGAGGCCGAATTGGCGCAGGCGGAGGAGAGTCTCGCCAGCTAGCGCGCCGAGGAATGGGAGGTGCGGTTCAATGCTCTACAGGCCCGCATGGAGAGGGTCGAGGCCTCTACGCGCTCAGAAGTTGAGCGGACTCATACCGCGAGCTGGGTGCACGGACTGCTGACTTCGAGGTGCCCGACTGAGAGGCAGGCCTTCGCTTCCTCGAGTGGCTGCAAGAGGAATTGCTAGCGCTGCCGACCATCATGGAGGGCTTCATGTCCTTTGCCTCCCTCGTCACCTGCGAGGGGGCCATGAATGCGCTGTCCCGCGAGGGGTGCAGTCACTATGAGGGCTTCGACCGATCCGATGAAGACTTTGGGCATGAGATTTTTAAGGTCGAAGACCCTGTGGTGAAGGACTACGCGGGGGCCCTCTTCGACCGGATGTGGGGCCCCCACGGTCGGGAAGCGGTTAGGGAGCGGTCTGACCGGGCGAGGGATCAGGTAAAGTTTGTTTTTTGTTTTGTGTTGTTGAATGTGGGTATACGTGGGTTTGCTGAATCGGTGTGCTGTGTTGTAGATGGCGCGTGCTGAGGACGTGGAGGACTTCGGACATCTGAACAGCGCGCTGCCCGAAGCGGAGGTCAACCCGGTGGTGGCCGAGGCTGAGGTCGACCTGGCACTGCCCCCGGAAACTGGTGAAGGCTCCCTCGCTGCTCTTGCGTCTACTGTGTCTGGTGGAGGCTCGCCGCCAGCCACTGTGCCGATGGCGGAGGATCCCTCGAAGGCGGCGACAGAGCCGACAGCGGAGGATCCCATGGCGGCGGCTGGGTCTTCGCAGGTGGCTTAGTGGGTGTGGGGTAGTTAGGGAATTTTGTCTGTGTTACTGAACCCTGGTTGCTGCGCAGGTTCAGGATTTTGGGCCTGCGCACGCAATCGCTACTGCTAATTTTGTGGCGGCTTCGACCGTGGTCGCGGAAAATGAATCGGATGCGTCTACGTCTAAGTTTTCTGGGTTTGATGACTCTGGGAGTTTGGTTGTGTGGACGGAAGAGTCTTCGGACGAGGACTTGGGTTATTTTTCGGCCTTGGATGTGGCTGCGGCGGAGGCTTCTCCGCGTGTTACGGATGCTGATGTTTTGCCTGGTCCGAGTGCTGGGCGTAGGCGGCGAAGGGCGGTGGCGAAGCGTAGAGTGAGTGAAGTGGATGGTGGTCGGCTTCGTGTGGGCAGAGCTAGCAAGCGGGAATTGTTGTCCTCGCCGGTTGGGGCAAGTATAGGTGAGGGGGAGTTGCGAAGTCTTTTTGAGGGTGAGGAGCTGAGGATAATGCTATTCAACTATAGGGAGATGGGAATCATTCCGAAGGTTGAACCAATGTAAGGTGTGATGCCCTCGCTGTACGTGTGTAACTATAGTTTGTATGATGAGGCTGTGTGCCTTCGCGCATCCGGCTATGTTCATAGGGGTGTTGCGCACTTGGTCTAGCACGTGTATTATGTCGGCCGGCTGCGCCTGTAGTCGGTCTTAGCATGGACAGTTTCTCGATGTAGACTTTTGCACTGATGTAATGCACCTTCGATTTTTTGCACTGGTTGTGCTAGTCCGGCTACACCCTTAGGCGACTTTTGCACGGATGGTCTTTTGAAGAAGACTTCGATTTTGCACACTTGTTGTGCTAGTCCGGCTGCACCCTTAGGCGACTTTTGCATGGATAGTCTTTTTGAAGAAGACTTCGATTTTGCGCACTTGTTGTGCTAGTCCGGCTGTACCCTTAGGCAACTTTTGCATGGATAGTCTTTTGAAGAAGACTTCGATTTTGCACACTTGTTGTGCTAGTCCGGCTGCACCCTTAGGCGACTTTTGCACGGATAGTCTTTTGAAGAAGACTTCGATTTTGCGCACTTGTTGTGCTAGTTCGGCTACACCCTTAGGCGACTTTTGCATGGATAGTCTTTTGAAGAAGACTTTGATTTTGCACACTTGTTGTGCTAGTCCGCTGCACCCTTAGGCGACTTTTGCAGAGTGTCGCATGCGATGGTAGCCAGCGCTGCCCCTCGCGGTGACTTTGTATTGGTCGAATGCCGAAGACCATCGACGCAGTCTTTTTTTGACGTAGATTTTTGCGGGGGATTTTTCACGTGTATATTACATGGCGCTGCCTCATTAAAAACCTCACCCCCCGGGAGGAAAAGAGTGCGGGCCGGAATAAAATTGTTTTGCGAATTACAAGGGCGAGCTGGCCCTGAGGAGTCAAACAAAAAATTTGCGGAGATTATCAATGTTCCAAGAATGCTCTAAGTCTTCACCGGATGGCGTTGTGAGTCTGTACGCACTGGGGGACGCCTTCGTCTTGACGATGAAAAGGCCCTCCCACTTGGGCTCCAACTTGCCCCGGGACTCTGTCCGTCCTGTCCGGACGAGTACGAGGTCTCCTTCGCTGAATTCCCTTGGGATGACTGTGTGGTCGCGCCATGCTTTTGTTTGAGCTTGGTATTTGTTTAAAGCATGTAGGGCGAAGACGCGGTCTCCGTCGATGAGGTCCTTCGAACTTGGTTCGTCCACGTCGGGGACGGCTGACAGGACTGTCCGTGGTGACCCATGTTTTATTTCTTGCGGGGTCATGGCCTCCGATCCGTATAGAAGGCAGAAAGGGTTGAACCCAGTCACCCTACACTCAGTCGTGTTCAGTGCCCAGACTGGTTCAGGTAATAGGTCGGCCCACTTGCCCTTTTTGTCGTCGAGGAGCATCTTCTTGATGGCTGTGAAAATTTTGCCATTTGCGCGTTCCACAACTCCGTTGGATTGTGGGTGGTACACTGAGGAGAAGGCAAGCTTGGTGCCAATGGAGAAGCAGAAATCCTTGAAGTCTTGGCTGTCAAATTGCTTGCCATTGTCAACTGTGAGTTCGGACAGGACTCCGAAGCGGCAAACAATGTTTTACCAGAAGAATTTCTGAGCAGTCTTCGTTGTTATTGTGGATATAGCCCTCGCCTCGATCCATTTGGTAAAATACTCGACGGCGACGAAGGTGAACTTGAGGTTCCCCTGGGCCGTGGGCAGGGGCCCGACGATGTCCAGGCCCCAACGCTGAAGAGGCCACGTGTGGGCGATTAGCTTCGTGAATTGCGAAGGGCTTCCCTAGCGTGGAGAAAATTTCTGGCAGGCTTCGCAGGACCTTGTGACCCGATTTGCGGCGCAAATCATGGCGGGCCAGTAGAAACCTTGATGGATCACCTTTGCAGCTAGGGCCCTAGGCCCTACGTGAGAGTCGCAAGTCCCGCTGTGGACTTCGCGCAGAATTTGGACGCCTTCGGTCTCGGTGACACATTTAAGCATGGGTTGACTGACCCCCTTCTTGTAAAGTTGGCCTTTGATCAGTGCGAAGTCCCGGCTTCGATGTTTGAGGCTCTTGGCCTCATTGATGTCGGTTGGATGATAGTACCCCTACAGGAACAGGGTTATTGGTGCCCGCCAGTCTTCGGTCATGATGAGGTTGACTATGCGGTAGCCCTCGCTGTCATTGGTTATTTGGAGCCCCTCTGGGCTGCGGACGGCTGGCGTGCCGATGACATGGTAGAATACGTCGGAGGGCAGGGCCTCACCCCTGGCAGCTGCCTTGGCCAATGCATCGGCCTCCTCATTCTTGGCTCAGTCCACATGCTGCAACGTAAAACCTTTGAATTGTCTTTCGAGGCTGCGGACGGCCGCAAGGTACTGCATGAGTGCGGGGTCCTTCGTTGCATAGTCTTTCTCGACCTGGCCAGCGACTACCTTGGAGTCTGTTCTGATGATGCAGGTGGTGACACCGAGTGCCCTTAGCTTGCGAAGACCGAGGATGACAGCCTCGTATTCTGCTATGTTGTTAGTGCATCTATCAGACTCCAAAGCAAAGCTGAGGCGTGCTGCGTATCTGTGCTTGACCCCGGTGGGTGAAGTAATGACCGCAGCGGCGCCTGCCCCCGCATGGCACCATGCGCCGTCGCAATGGATTGTCCACACTTTCTCTGTGGACGGGTCCGGCTGTGTTATTGGCCCAGTCCAATCGATGATGAAGTCTGCCAGGACTTGTGACTTCATGGCTGTCTTGGGTTCAAATGTGATGTGGTAGCTGGAGAGTTCGGCTGCCCATTTGGCAATCCGGACTGATGCCTCCGGATTTCTAAACAATTCGGCGAGTCCTCTATCTGAGGTGACCCGGACCTTGAATGCCTCGAAATAATGGCGCAATTTGCGCGAGGCCATAACGACTGCATAGGCGATCTTTTCCAGTTCCGTCATATTACATTTTGATGTTGTGAGCACTTCAGAGACGTAATAAACTGGACATTGCCTGATTGTGCCCTCTCTGGTCTGGCCTTGAACCAGTGCTGCGCTGACCGCATGTGGTGAAGCCGCGACATAGAGCAACAGTGGTAGCGAGGGGTCGGGGCTTGTAAGAATCGCCAATTCCGACAGGTACTGCTTCAATGAAGCGAAGGCCACCGCCTGCTCTGGTCCCCATGTGAAGTCTTTTGCGCCGCGGAGTGTTTTGAAGAAAGGGAGGCTTCGCTCTGCGGATTTGGAGATGAATCTATTGAGGGCGGCCAATCTGCCTATCATTCGTTGTACGTCTCTGGCTGATTGCGAGGGCGTCATATTGATGATAGCCTGGATTTTGGTTGGATTGGCCTCAATTCCGTGGTGTGACCCCAGGTAGCCCAAGATTTTCCTCTAGCGAACGCCGAAGACGCACTTTTTGGGGTTCAGGCGAAGTCGTGCGTCCCGCATGTTCGCAAACGTTTCGGCGAGGTCAGCCAGGTGGTCTTCCGTGCTTCTGCTATCGACGATGATGTCGTCCACATATGCGAATATATTTGTGCTGACTTGGCTCTCGAGCACTATTTTGGTGAGCCGAGAGAAAGTGGACCCGACATTCTTAAGTCCCTCCGGCATTCTGATGAAGCAATACGTGCCGAAGGGTGTTATGAAGCTAGTGCTTGCCTTGTCCTCCTCCTTCATATATATTTGATGGTAGCTGGAGAAGCAATCAAGGAGTGACATGACTTCACACCCGGCCGCACTATCGACGATTTTGTCGATCCGAGGCAGCGGGAAGTTGTCCTTGGGGCAGGCCTTGTTGAGACTGGTGAAGTCGATGCACATCCGCCATTTGCCGCTCTTCTTCTGCACCATCACTACGTTGGCGAGCCATGTAGGGTAGGCAATTGGCTCGATAAATTTGGCCTCAAGCAGGCGATGTACCTTGGCCTTGGCGGCTTCCGTCTTCTCATCAGACATCTTACGCAGCTGTTGTTTCTTCGGCCTCACTGAAAGGGAAATGTGCCCTTGGGCCATTTCTAAGTATTTTGGTGATTTAGTGTCCAACACAAGTGCCCTAGTGTAAAAAGGTGGACAAAGTACAAATCAAGGATAAAGGTATGTTTCTCAGACTTAGTACATTGTTTTATGGACTAATGTATTGTGTCTAAGTGTTGGAAACAGGAAAAATCCAATTGAAAATGCCTTGGCTCGAGCAGCCAAGACTCTGCTTAGTCTGGGAGCACCGGACTGTCCGGTGGTGCACTGGACAGTGTCCGGTGCGCCAGGCTGACTCTGGCGAACAGGCTGCTCTCGGGACTTTGACGGCGGTGTACGGCTATAATTCACCGGACTGTCCGGTGGGCCGTTCACAGGCGAACTCGTCGCTCTCGGGAATTCATCGGCGACGTACGGCTATAATTCACGGGACTGTCCGGTGTGCACCGGATTGTCCGGTGAGCCAACGGTCGGCAGGGCCAACGGTCGGCCGCGCGATCTGCGCGGGACACGTGGCCGAGCCAATGGCTAGAAGGGGGCACCGGACTGTCCGGTGTGCACCGGACATGTCCGGTGCGCCAACGGCTCTCAGGCTGCCAACGGTCGACTGCGCCATTTTTGGAAGGAAATCGGGCACCGGACAGTGTCCGGTGTGCACCGGACTGTCCGGTGCTCTAGTCGAAAGAAGGCAAGATCAGCCTTCCTAGAATGCTCTCAACGGCTCCTAGCTGCCTTGGGGCTATAAAAGGGACCCCTAGGCGCATGGATGAGTACACCAAGCATTCCTACAACATTCCTAAGCACCAAGACCTCGATTCCGCGCATTTGTTTCGTTGTGATAGCATATAGAGCTCTAGTGGAGTTGTGAACTCATTGAGTTGTGTTGCGAGCTCTTGTTGCGACTTGTGTGCATGGTGACACTCTGATTTTTGTGTCTTGTGTGCGTTGCTAATCCCTCCCTTGCTCCGTGCTTCTTTGTGAACTTCAAGTGTAAAGGCGAGAGGCTCCAAGTTGTGGAGATTCCTCGCAAACGGGATTGAGAAAAGCAAGCAAAACATCGTGGTATTCAAGTGGGTCCTTGGACCGCTTGAGAGGGGTTGATTGCAACCCTCGTCCGTTGGGACGCCACAATGTGGAGTAGGCAAGCGTTGGTCTTGGCCGAACCACGGGATAACCACCGTGCCATCTCTGTGATTGATCTCTTGTGGTTATTGTGTTTTTGTTGAGACTCCTCTCTAGCCACTTGGCAATTATTGTGCTAACGATTAACCAAGTTTTGTGGCTTAAGTTTCAAGTTTCACAGGATCACCTATTCACCCCCCCTCTAGGTGCTCTCACTCACCGAAGGGTCGATTCCTAAGTTGTGCTCGATGATGGAGCAACTGACTCCACCCAGGTCGAGGGCGGACCAGGCGAAGACATCTTTATTCTTGGACAGACAGCAGAGGAGTTTCTCCTCGTCATGCGAAGTGAGGTCTTCACTGATGGTAACCGTTTGCTTGGGCGTTGCCTGGTCGAGTGGAACAGTCTTGGTCCCATCGTTGCTCTGCAGCTGTGCTTTGTCATGTTCTTTGGCGGCTGGGCTGGTAGAGCCAGGGACCTCACGCTGGGCCGTGAGGCAGTGTACGTTTCTTTGTCCAGGAACGAAGTCTCTTTCGATGTTACGCGCAACCTGCTGGTTGCCGTAGACTGTGATGGCGCGTTGCGGACCTGGGATCTTCATGCACAGGTAAAGTCCGTGGATAGCTGCCTCAAACTTGTTGATGGAGCCCCGGCCCATTATGGCGTTGTACGGGTACACCATGTCGATGATGTCGAACGTGACTTGCTCACTTCGGGCATTGGGTGCTACACCGAAGGAGAGAGGTAACTCTATTTTGCCGACAGGAAAGGTGCCCTTGCCGCCAAAGCCATACAGGGGGTTGTCCGAAGGCTTGAGCAGGCTGTGGCTTATGCCCGCGGTCGAAAGCATGGAGGAAAATGATATCCGCCTGGCTGCCATTGTCGACTAAGACTTTGTGCAGGTCCCAGCCTGCCACGCTGTAGTTGATAACCATGGCGTCGATGTGGGGTGCGCTGCACAGGTCGACGTCTCGGGCATCGAAGGTCAATGGCACATGGGACCACTTTGTCTGCACGACTGGACCGGTGACGGCGACGTGGTTGATGCTGCGGTAATGGTCCCTCTTCTGCCGTTTTGTGTCGAAGTCGGCGCTGGACCCCCCAGTGATCATGTGAATGACTCCGCGATACGGCTGATCAGCGAAGTCCTCTTGCTTTGGAGCTTGGGGGTGGTTGGGGTGGTGGATGTTTTGTTGTTGATGGTGTGGAGGTGGGGGTGGGGGAGGTACGATTTGTACCTCCTGGTGGTGTTGGTATGCGTGGTGCGGTGGAAGCGGAGCGGGGCCGTGGTTGTATGGCTGAGGGGGTTGCTGATATGTGTGCGCGACAACTCTAGGGTTGTTGACTGGTTGCACCCGTGCCATCCTGTCTCTAGTGGCCTTCGTCTCTAGGCAGTCTCTTGTAGGATGCACGTAGTCTTCGCCATGGAACAAGTAGTAAAATCTGCGCGGCTGCTGCGCACGCCCCCGGCCCTGACCACGAGTTCCGTTTCCACGGCCCTGGGGGGATACTCCTGGCGGCGAGGGGCCTCACCAGCGGGGTGCTGGTTGGCGATGTTGTGCACCTGCTGCTGATTGTGGCCGTCCCGACCGGAGTCTGCCTGCGAGGGCCTCGTCCATGTGCGGCTGGACTGCGGAGGGTCTTTGGGTTTCCTCTGAGACTCGACTTTGCGCTGGTGGAGCTCTTCGGATCTGGCGTATTTTTCGAACAACTGATACAGCTCCTGGAGGTTCCTGGGCGGATCCCTGATGCAGTGGCTGTAAAGGACGCCGGCCCGAAGGCCACTGATGGCGTAGTGGATGGCAATATGGTCATCGACCGAAGGCAGTTGTGACTTGAGGGTCAGAAACTTGCGGTAGTACTCCCGCAGATTCTCTCTTTCCAGCTGCTTGCAAAGTGAGAGTTCGACCAAGGCGTCGGTGTCTAGGCGGTACCCTTGGAAGTTAAGCAAGAATTTGTCCCGGAGACTTCTCCAGGAGTCGATGGACAATGGGGGCAACCTGGTGTACCAGGTGAGGGCTGGGCCTTCGAGGGCAATGATGAATGACATGGCCATCGTGGCGTTGTCCCCTCCGGATGATGCAACGGTGACCTGATAGCTCATGATGTACTGTGCTAGGTCGGTGCTGCCGTTGTACTTGGGATAGGTCCCTGCCCTGAAGTTGGCGGGCCATGGTGTCACTTGCAGATGAGGTGCCAGGGGACTTCGCTCATCAAGGTAGTTGATGCCTTGGAATGCCGTGGCGTGAGGGATGGCGTGTCCGCGCTGAGGGATGAACAGGTCTTCGATTTGTGCGCGCTGTTGGAGGGGTGGGCTGTTTTGCAGGCCGAGTTGGCCTTCGCTCTGCATGAGCGCGATCTCTTGTTTGAGCTCCTGAGCCTTCTGCTCTTCGTCGCGTATCATCTGTCACACCTTGGCTTGTGCAGACACAGATTGGCGCTTGGCCTCGAGGATCTCTTTTTGCTTCTGGAGGTTGCGGTTCTTGATGCGCAAGGCGCGCAGCTGTAGCTGCTCTTCGGCCAAAACGCCGATGACTTCGCCGTCCTCGGTGGCATCCGTGCCCTCTGGTGGAGCGAAGCCTGGGGGAAGTTGCGGTTGTCCTCTAGAGCTACAGGTGTGGAAACTACCTTCGGTAGTGGGTTGTTCGTTGTGTTGCCTCTTGCTGTTTGCGTCGTCTTCGCAGGCCTCTTGGTGGGTGGTGTCGACAAGGGCCTTGCCCTTTTTCTCGGCCAGCAGTGCTGCCTTCGCAGCCTCATCAGCCTTCGAGCTAGCTCTCTTGGGTGCCATCGCGGGTGGTTTTTCCGTAGCACGGACGGTGGGCGCCAAATGTTGGAACTTGCTCTCCTGGGCAAGTTGATCCAACGGGGGAGCAAAAGCAGTGTAAACAAGGTTTCAACTCGAGATGGCAATAGCTCTGTTAATCTAGCCTCTCAAGGGCACTGTGCGGGGGTATTTATAGGTACCTGAGTGCCCAACATCCTGAGTTAAGGACGCATGTGCCCTCAGGCGCCTAGGTTATCCCCGGAATATTCCCATAAAGCAGGGTTACAGACTGTAATTACAGGGAAACCTTTACAAATTAGGCCCGTAATGCGCAGCGGCCACGTAGGGCCTGTTACAATGGGCCGAATCACACGTGGGCCTCCATGTTGGACGAGGCCGTGGGATGGGACGACCTCGTTATAGGCCTTCGTCCAGCAACGCGTGGGACGAAGGGTAAGACGACCAGTTGTCTTGTCTTCGTTGGTGCAGCGAGGCTGGCGAAGGCATCGAGCGAAGGGTGGCGTCTTCGCCTTCGCCCCAACATCGAGCGTCATGAATATCTTTTTCGCTCTTCTTCATTATTTCATGGGCCATCCCTCGCCACCATTTTCCCAGATATCAATAAAAAACTTTCCACCTATTGAGCTTGCTTCGGCCGAGGGGTCCTTCATATTGTCGATAGAGAAGGCAGCTTCGGCCTGGGCCAAAGTTTCAACATGTTCGCACCCTGCCTTCTCCAAAATAGCTGCAATTCCCCTCGCACCAGAGAATGCACAGATGTCCCCACGGTCACTCAAAATCTCTTCAAAGGCTTCGGCTTCACCGCTGATCCACTCGATTACGCCCTCAGGATCGCCCCTTATGAAGTTGTCTTCGCTCGAGTACGCGCCCACGTTGGTGAAGCTAGTTTTTATCTTTTTTACACATTCCACAGATTTTTCAAAACATCTTTCTTTTGATGCGCGAAGCTCTGCAACTGTTTTTTCAAAATAATTTTTCCAGTACTCACTGGCATCTCGGTCAGCTTCGGCAACAGCGCATTTTAATTTGGCCTCAGCCAGTTGTTTTCGAAGGTCTTCAATTTCATTCTTTTGAATTTCAGATTGAGCCTTGAAATCAGCTTCATCTCTCTTTACTTTGTCCACCAATGTAAGTAGAATTTTGTCTTTTTCTGTGGCTTCATTTCTTAGCTTGATAACATTTGTTCGAAGGTCGTTGAGAGCAATAGTGCAGCTCTTGTATTCAGCATTCTTTTGCGCCCTTAAGGCATTTCTAAGTAATAAGCCCTACAAGAAAGACTAAATGGATTAGCATGAGAACAAAAAGACTCTAATATAGAATCCGCAAACTTCAAAATTCACAACTTTAGTACCTTCAGACTATTGTATGCAAGGCTATCCGCAAGATCGTCCTTCGTCATGGCACAGATGCCAGCTTCGAGCTTCAGAAACCCCATACTTCTGGCCATCTCTCGGCAGACGGATAATTCTTTGTTGTCTGGGAGGCAATACAAGAAATCATCTTCATCTGTACCATTAAACACTAAGGCCCCTTTCGGGTACTTCAGTTCTCGGGCATAGTGTTTGACTTCAAAATTTTCTTCCTCTGATAATCTTTTTCCCGAAGCATGTCGAATAACATAATCAAGGTCTTCGGAAGGTGCTTCGGGAATACGAGTGGCAGCTTTTTCAGGCAAAGTCTGCTCTACAGTTTTTTCCTCCACTGCCTTCTCTCCAATTTCCGAGGATTTTTCCTTGACAGGCTCTAACGGCCTAGCTTCGATGCTAGCTTGGCTCATTCCAGCTTCGGATTCGGTTAGTTTCGGTTTGGCTTCAACTTGCACTTTCAGAGCCTTGGTAATTTTCCCTGGAGTAGAGCTTGAAGCCTTTACCGTCTCCAGCACATCTAGTACACTTGCCATCCTTTTTCTCTTGGGGGTCGCCGCAAGACCTTTTTGTGCCTTCGGTATTGTCACTTCTGCCGAAGGGCTTAAAACTTCTAATGTTTTTATTCCTTCGATTCTTGGCTCCTCAGTTTTATCAGTCTTCAGCTTAGCTAGTGTGGCTGAGGGTGCCTTCGGCTTTGCAGCCGGCTCTTCAATCTTCTGCGTGGGTGGAGCAGGTCCTTTTGCTTCAGTAGCTAAAGAAGTTTCCCCACCAAACTCAGGCACTACGGCTGGTTCAATGTAGCGTGGTCGGTGGGTAAGGACTTTCAACTTTTTCCTCTTCGGCGCAGACTCGCTTGGAGCAGCCGAAGCGGCAACCTTTCCAAAGGTTGCACCCTTTCTTTTTGCCTCCATGGTGGGTAGCGATAGTCAGGGTACACAAATCCAATAGCATCAAAAACCCTATTTAATCTCTTCTTCTTTTGGCTCCCGAAGGCCGCAGATAGTGTGTTATCTACGGACTTGGAATATGCTCCAAGTAGCTCATCGCTAGTATTTTCAACGCACTTCAGCTAGTCATCATCTGGTTCGATAAACTGGTCTCCAAACCTAAAGGTATATTTCAATCGAACAAGGCCACCTTCGCTAGGGTTAGTGATGGTTTCTTTCGGCATTTCCTAGCTATCTATCAGTGGCCATATCCTGTAGGCTACATGTTCTTGAACTAAGTCTCTTGTCCCAATAAAAGAGAAAACTATGCTAAAGGCCCTTCGACATGCTTTGGCTGCCTCATCAATTTCCACCTTCGGCTTTCGCAGGCCGAAGCGGGACCAGATGGGGCGCATGATGATTTCTTTAATGTCTTCTCTCGCCTTCAAATCATTTTTCACGTAAAACCACTCTTCCATCCAGGCCCCGGGCCATCTCTTCCGAAACGTTGGCACTGGGTAGCTTGCGCCAGAGCGAGCAACGAAGCTATAGCAACCGAAATTGTTATGATATTGTTCTTTACCCCAGGGCTTTGTCTCATACGAAAGTTCATGCATACTGCAAAAACATCTGGCACTTGGCTCTAGACCTTGACTTCTCACAGCCCAGACAAAGATCCCCATTCTGATAATTGCTTCGGGAGTAATCTGGTGAAGGAAAATCTGGTATGTCTTTAAAACTTCAACCACAAATCTGCTCAACGGGAACCGAAGTCCAGCTTTGAAGAAACTTCGGAAGATTACAACTTCGTTTTCTTTGGGAGCAGGAACGGCTCTATCTGCGTCATCCCTCACAATAGACATATCTCGAAAATACCTTCCTCTCATATTATTAAGATGACTCTGTTTGATAGTTGATTTCCCGAAGACTGCATGACTTGGTCGCCAGGGCCGATCTTCAGAGTCTTCGCCTCCACTTTCCATATCATAGCTGTCGCTATCATCAGTATCCTCAGACAAGCCTTCTAGTATCTCTTTAGTTATCTTCTCTGTATTTGTTTTTGCTATTGACTCAATAAATCCAGCAGTCTTCTCCTCAAGGAGCCTCTCCTCTTCGCTCAGCTTCGTCTCAGCAACAACTTTTTTTGTCTTGAGACATCTTTTCTTCGGAAATGGAGAAAATGCGTCCTAAAAACACAAACCTTATGAAGTTTTAGAAACTAAGAAGGCGTTGGCAAGCAAGAGCTAAAAATTGAGTAAACAAAGCAACCGGCAAGTAGCGTATCAAATGTGCTCAGGGTGAGTTCCTATTTATACAATCAACACGCTCCAAGTTGGAGGGTCCTGTTTGTCATTGACTGTTGCTATTCTAGCAAAGGGAAGGTGTTTTTTCGGACCTTCGACTTAGGGCCTTCGTCCATGTCGCAATCTGAATTCGTTATTCTAACAAATTAATATTGCGAGGGGCTACTGTTGGGGGCCTTCGTCCTTCGAAGGTCCTCAAAAACGTAATTTAACAATGTTTCCCAAGTATGATTTATGGACATGTATCTTCAGATTCATGGTAAAAGCAGATACAATGAGGAGCTTGATCGTGATGAAGGTTGTCGTCGCTCCGAAGCTGTGCGGAAGGGAGCTTCGGCTAAATCGCAGAAAAGGGAACCGACTTAAAAGGGAAAAGGCTGTTCAGTCCTCATAGATTTTTCTATAAGTCAATAACAAATGTAAAGGGCATAATTGTAATCTCTCATAGGCTATGTCCTGTGCCTATAAATAGGTGACAGTGCCCTGTACTGTTCACGGTGACTTGTACTTGCTATTGCGTCACGCTTGTACTTTTTTGCTTTCTATCAAGCCGAAGGCACATTTGTAATTCAATATTATTACTATCTTTCCATGATAATAAAATAAATTAATAATGTTATGTGATTGTTTATCTTGTCTCTTATATTACATATACTTCTTTTATTAACATATATCACATTTATGAAGGTATGTCCTTCATAACCTTCGTCTGAAGATCATTATATCCTAAGGGAAATAATGCTTCGAAGGACGAAGGACATTAATATTTAACATTTTGTGTTGCCTTGTTCTTAACTCATAGCATTTGAGAACAAGTCCCCAACAAAGGGTCATATGTTCATGCGCAGTATATGCATATTGACCATTCGCTTAGAAATAGTAAAGTTTCTATTACAATTGAAATAATATTATTTTATGACCATATCCACCATAATCTAAATAGTAGAGTTAATTAGTAGTTTAAGTTAGTTCTCTTAAATATTAAGGTTATGTGATTTTTAAATATTGTAACATCGACTATCATTTCCTTTTAGAAAGAAGGAAATAAAAATAAACCCCCATACTATCCGGTAGAAATAGTTGATTAGCTAATTAAACTTAATCCATAGAGTTTGGTTTAGCGCTATATCAATATTAATGAATTTATATAGTACACACTTCCATAGTTAAATTTGCCACATAGATCTCTCTAATGAATTATGCAAGCAAAATAAATAGTATGTAGTAGCAAATATGATGATCGTTGATGTGCTTTATTTTATATTATAGTTACAAATTAAGTTTCCTTTTTGGAATGTTTTTCTTTTACAAGTATAATTTGTAAAGCGTATGTTTCATTCTTTGATGTTTGGTGTATGTTTATGTAATGGTGCATGTTTATTTATTGGTGAATGATTTCTTTTGTATGTACGATATGCGTATCGATATGAGAAGCTTACTGTGTGGTAGAGGATCCGAATCTGTTTGAGGACGATCCGCAGGACGCTTTTGAGCAAGGCAAGTGGATTTTCCCTCTGCATATTCTTTTTGTACCCAATCAATGCATATAATAATGTTTACTTTTTTATATACTGCATAATTTGATGGGTTTTACCTAATTAAGGATTTCCTAGATTTACCAACTGTATTCCATGTTTACCCTGGGAGGTTATTAAGATTTGCAAATTTGTGCTACCGCTCAACTTATTAATTTTGATGTCACTCATTAATTGGTATTAATGTTCCAAAATTGAAATTGGCAATTATGACTATTGTCACACCTGGCTTTAAGGAACAAAGCCAGGTGCATCGCATACATGCGCTAAGAAGACAACATATATAATAACAGAGTGTATAGAGATAAATGTAACAAAACATCAGAGTATTTATTACATAGCAGAAGTCTTATTACAAAATAAAAGATAAATATAAAACGAACTAAGGATCGTCGGCGCCAATGTCAACTGAGAAACGCCACCTAGATCAGATCAAACTCCTCGCCTTGTGGCTCCTCCTGAACCACCTGCTCTTCTCCTGTGGGGGGGTGTGAGATAGCAAGGGTGAGCTCACACATGATCATAGCTCAACAAGTTGTGGGGAACCAGTGGACATGAACTCACAAAGGTGGGAGTTCATGTGATGTGGTAGGCTAATCAATGACAGGGGTTAAAGCTGAGCATTGCTTTTAAGTAGTTGGTCAAAATTTTATTAGCAGTTACTAAATGTAAGTAAATATCAAACCTTAAATAAAGTAATAGAACAAAATTAATAATAAACCCATTCAATGCAAATGACAAACTGAATTTAAGTTCCATAAATTAATCATATAGAGTCCTGAGCTGCTCATGACCGTGAGCTCGGCTAGTATACCAGTTTTACACTCTGCAGAGGTTGTACCCTTTACCCACAAGTCATGTTACCCATCTGCCAAGGGGTCGTGACTCCCATACACCTCTACCTAGGAGGCGAGGCAGTGCAACACTACAAGGCCTTTACAAAGTTCCACTAGCTTCTGAAAACCCGCTACAGTTTATGGGAAGAGCACTTGCAAGAATCCCCCGTTTGACCGCCATCGCAGCTAAATCAACCCGAGAACCTCCTTGCATGCAACTCCCATACTGCCCTTGCCGCTTTCGGGTAAGGTAGTCTTCCACTAGCTTTCCTAATTAGTCAACCAAGGGCGTCCCATTAAACTCTTGTGGTGGCACGTGTTTCTCAAGTTAAGCTCTATGTTCCAATTAACATTAATGATCTTGACAAGAACATAAATAGAATATCAAAAGAATTGGAACATTGATATAATAAATGATTATCCCAAAACCATGTAAAGCAATAGCAAACTACCCAAGTGATTTAGGGGTAAACAAGGTAATGAGATAATCAATCTAGGGTGACCTATCGGGTCCCATCAAAATTAACCTATGCATGAATAAATGATTTAAAGAACATTATTGGGTAAAAAGTGGTCAAGGGCACAACTTGCCTTCAATGAGCTCTTGCTCAGCTACTTCTATATGCTGCTCACCAGGATCCTCAGACACGGGCTCTTCTACTCGCCACAATACAAACAAGCACGGTGTATAGAGAAAAATTAACATCACAACAAACATAAGGATATACTGCATAATAATGATCTATGCGTACTACGAGACTAACACAACTTGAACGGATCATATCGGAGTTAAAACAAAGGAGATACGAATTTCCTAAGGTTTTATGTATTTGATACAAGATTAGTTAAGAAATAAATTTTAATACCATTTTCATGTTAAAACAGAGACACTATGTAATAAACAACATTATTACAAAATTATAGGAACTGGAATGGACTAATTTGGAGCTAGAATGGATTTTATATGAATTACACAAGTTTCTGGATTTATTTTTATACTAAAAATCATTTTTCTAAATAAATTCTAAATTTCCCATGGCTGCTGGACTGGGGACACTATTTTTCAGAAGTCCAGGGGGTCACAAGAAAATTCCAGGACCCAAGCGTGATGATCATATCACTATAATGGATGGCGGATTATTTCATTAAAATCCCGAGGGCTTTTTCGCAAAATGTCGCGCTGAAGAGGTACTGACGTTTCCCCATCGTCGGATTAGAAACCAGCGGATCCGATTAGACCTACGACTCACACGACACTGCGCGCGACATCGGCCGTCCGATCGCATCCAACGGTCCAATGTTATTTCACACGCGATCTAATCCATGCCCTTCAACCCGGATCGGAAGGTACGGATCCTGTCTTCTACCCCGCGGTGACTCAGCCTGGCGGCGCGGAACAGAGCCACGGCGGCGCGCCCATTGGAGCCAACAAAACCAGGACCCCGGAGTTGTGTTTCAGGTAAGAACGAGTGCTACACCAACTACGGAACCAGGCGAGGTAATTAGGGTAAACCTTACCGGTGTTGGAGTGCCCAGACGAGCTGGCCACGATGCTATGCGGGTCGGCAGCGATCCGCGAACGGCGGTGAAAAATTAACGTCACTCCGATGGCTCCCGTGCGCCACCGCCTTCTCGAATCGACCGCACGGGATTGCGCAAGGCCCCCCGTCGCACCCGAGGGCCCGATTGAGGGTTCTTCGCAATGTCAACCCCCCCCCCCCCCCGGCCAATGTCCACGGCGGCGCACACCCTACTCCTACCCAGGCGTACACTACAGCGGTGGCTAGTTCCAGGTGACGAGGAGTAGTCAGGGCGGTCAATCGTCGAGGGTTCAGGTCTTATAGCCAGTTGGGGAGTGGATTCACAGTAATCGGATCATGGCTAGGCTCCACGCGCTGACCACGGTGGAGGCTGTTGCGGAAGCAGGGGCGTGCAATTCCGTTGGGGAGGAGGCTCTGGCGACCTGGGCCCGAGCGGCGGTGACACGCACCGAGAGAGAATCGCGCCACTACCGTGTAGAAATCAGCCACGGCGGCCCGGCTGTCAGCTGCGCAGCAATGCTGGTGCACGCGGTCTTCACGACGAGATCCACCTGGTTCACGATTTGTTGGGGACGAACGACCCGGCATAGGGGGCCCACCAGTCGGTGGTAACGCGTCGCGGGCGTGAAGACCTGACCAGTGGGGAGGTTCTGGTCCACCGGGCCCACTCGTCATCCAATCCAGGCGCAACCAGGAAGCAAGGCATGCGGCTAGATTGTGGACCCTGGATGCCAGCACGCGGATGTGGAATGGGTCACGCGCAAGGATTTCGGCCCAATGGCTGTTTTTCCACATTTATTTCCTTTTTCTTTATATTTTTACTATCCCTTTTCTTTTTTTCTAAATTTCAAGTTTGAATGTGGATCTTGCTATGAATTTCACCATTGAGCCAAATGTTCAACTTCATTTCACTAGTGTATGAATAATATATCTTTATATACTTATTTTTATCCACAAAATATTTTCTTTCTTCTCTTTTCTAAATTATAGAATTTCTTTTTCATCTTAAATTCCCTTTTTGTACTTTATTATTTTTCTTGTCACACTATTTTTTTATATTGTCACAAAATGCACACAAAATAAAATCCCAGCATGATGCATGATTTATTTTTGGGTGTCTTTTGTTATTTATGTATTTGTTTAAATGTGATGCTCACATGAAATGATAAATGGAGATGACACACTCATGTATACAAAGGGATATAATTTTCTCCTTTTCGATTTTCTTACAAAATAGGTATTACAAATCCTACCCCCCTTAACAAGAATCTCGTCCTCGAGATTTAGGAGGATCTAGGGAAAAGATGGGGAAAATCGATGCGAAGCTCTTCTTCTCTTTCCCAGGTCGCTTCATCTTCGCCATGGTGACTCCATTGCACTTTGCACATCTTTATCACCTTATTTCTTGTAACTCGAGTCAATGTATCCAAAATCTTGATCGGGTACTCCGTGTAAGTCAAATCACCCTGAACACTAAGTTCTTCCATTGGTAACTGTTCCTTAGGGACACGGAGACACTTCTTAAGTTGAGACACATGAAACACGTTATGCACATCAGATAAATTATCAGGTAGCTCGAGTTGGTATGCCATCTCCCCAACTTGCCTAAAGATCAAGAATGGTCCAATATAGCGAGGGGACAATTTGCCCTTAACTTTGAATCTCCTCATTCCGCGAAGTGGTGACACCTTGAGGTACACATAATCTCCTTCTTCAAATTCCAGTGGTCTTCTTCTATTATCAGCATAGCTCTTTTTCCTGGTTTGAGCTATCCTCAAATTCTCCCGAATTAGACGAACTTGTTCTTCTGCTTCTTGAATCAGTTCCGGCCCAAAGAACTGTCTTTCTCCAATCTGATCCCAATACAAAGGAGTCCTGCACTTCCTCCCATATAAAGCTTCAAAAGGTGACATCTTCAGACTAGCCTGATAGCTATTATTATATGAGAACTCAGCATAT
Organism: Zea luxurians; assembly: GCA_029449295.1. Classification (NCBI taxonomy): domain Eukaryota; kingdom Viridiplantae; phylum Streptophyta; class Magnoliopsida; order Poales; family Poaceae; genus Zea; species Zea luxurians. The sequence continues at coordinate 8,903,734 of JAOPSE010000069.1, read as the reverse complement.
GGTAGACTCTTATCCCAACTTCCTCCATGCTGAAGGGCACAAGCTCTCAACATATCTTCCAAAACTTGATTAGTCCTTTCAGTCTGTCCATCAGTCTGAGGGTGATAAGCTGTACTAAAATTCAACTTCATACTCATATTCTCATGAAAGCTTCTCCAAAATCTTGAGGTAAACTACAAACCTCGATCAGACATGATCTTCTTTGGTACTCCATGTAAACACACAATCCGAGCCATATATAACTCTGCTAGCTGAGAACCTTTATATGTAGTCTTTACAGGAATGAAGTGAGCCACTTTAGTCAATCTATCCACAATCACCCATATAGCATCATATCCTTTCTAGGTGCGAGGCAATCCAGTAATAAAATCCATACCAATCTCTTCCCACTTCCACTCGGGTATCTTCAGTCGATGCAATAGTCCAGCTGGCCTCTGGTGTTCAGCCTTAACTCTTTGACACACATCGCACATAGCCACATGTGCAGCCACATCTCTTTTCAATCCATACCACCAATACTTCCGCTTCAAATCCTGATACATCTTGGTGCTACCAGGATGAATAGAATAATCTGAGTCATGGGCCTCCTTTAAAATAGTCTCTCGAAGGCTTTCAATATCAAGAACACACATCTAGTCCTTGAACCATACAGTGCCTTGCTCATCTTCCGTGAATTCCGGACCTCGACCTTCAGTAATCAGATCCTTAATCTCTTTTATCTTAGCATCATCAATTTGACCTTTGCGGATTTCTTGCTCCAAAGTAGGTTCCACATCAATAGTAACTCCTTCAGTGTGAGCAACTGTCCCCAGGTTAAGTCTCCTGAAATCCTCAACAATCTCATCGGGTAGCTGGGCAATAATAGCTGAATGAACATGCTCCTTGCGACTCAAGGCATCTGCAACCAAATTTGCCTTACCTGGGTGATAGTGAATCTCCAAATCATAATCCTTAATAAGCTCCAACCAACGGCGTTGCCAAAGGTTGAGATCCTTCTGAGTGAATATATACTTCAGACTCTTATGATCCGTGTACACTTGGCACTTGGTTCCCATAATGTAGTGTCTCCAAATCTTAAGCGCATGCACAACGGCTGCCAATTCCATGTCATGAGTGGGGTAGTTCAATTCATGTTTGCGTAACTGACGAGAAGCATAGGCAATCACATGTCCTTCCTGCATGAGCACACATCCTAAGCCTTGGCCACATGCATCACAATAGATATCAAATCCTTTCTGTAGGTCTGGCATAACCAATACTGGTGGTGACATCAATCTCTTCTTCAATTGATCAAAACTATCTTGACACTTCTCATCCCACTTAAATTCTCTTCCTTTCTCCAAAAGCGAAGTCATAGGTTTAGCAATCTTAGAAAATCCTTCAATAAATCTCTGATAATAGCCAGCAAGTCCCAAGAAACTCTGAATATCAGCAAATGTAGTGGGTACTCTCCACTCCATTATCTCCTTAACCTTAGCAGGATCCATTGATATTCCTCCATTAGAAATAATATGACCAAGAAATGGCACCTCGCCAATCCAAAACTCACACTTGCTAAACTTGGCATAGAGTTGATTATCTCGTAGCTTTTGTAGCACCAACCTCAGATGTTCCTCATGATCACTATCACTCTTGGAATAAATAAGAATATCGTCGATGAATACCATGACGAATCTGTCCAAATACTCCATAAACACCTTATTCATCAAATTCATAATATAAGTTGGTGCATTGGTTAGTCCAAATGACATAACAGTGAACTCATATAATCCATATCGAGTCGAGAATGCTGTCTTGGGAATATCCGATGGTCTAATCCTCATCTGATGGTAACCCGATCGGAGATCAATCTTCGAGAATACTCTAGCACCTCTCATTTGATCAAATAAATCCTCAATACGGGGTAACGGATACTTGTTCTTCACCGTAACATCATTGAGAGATCTATAATCCACACACATTCTTTGTGATCCATCCTTCTTCTGTACAAATAGAATCGGCGCTCCCCAAGGTGAGGAACTCGGACGAATGTACACAGCCTCTTGTAACTCCGTTAACTGCTTCTTAAGTTCCTTTAACTCCTCTACGGACATCCTGTATGGCCGTTTAGATATAGGGGCAGTCCCAGGTAAGAGATCAATAACAAACTCAACTTCTCTATCAGGTGGCATCCCTGGTAACTCCTCTAGAAAGACATCCGGAAAATCTCTAACCACACGGATGTTGTCACCAACAAACTCCTCAGGTATAAAGAACATTGCACGCTTGGATGAGGTGGTTAATGCAATATTAACTTGAAATCTTTCTCCATTAGGGCTGGTAAGTTCTACAGTACCTCTACCACATGCTATAATGGCCTTTGCCTTTCTTAACCATGACATACCAAGGATCAGATCTATACTGCTTGCCTCTAATATTATAGCAGTAGCTCCAAATTCTCTACCCATAATTGTTAATGTCAATCTACGTGTCATTTGATTTGCCTCAACATGTCCTTTAGGTGTAATTACTATCATTGGTTTTCTCATATTTAGCAGTGGTATTTCATTTGTGTTGGCATATCTAGCAGACATAAATGAATGTGTAGCACCAGAATCAAATAAGATGGTTGCAGGAATTGCATTAACATAAAACATACCAAGTACGATGTCAGCACCATCCGGAGTAGCATCAACGCTGACTTGATTAACCTTGGCAATCGAGTATCCCTTGCCAGATCCTGGAGTTTGCTGCCTGTTCTGAACTGGAGTAGTAGCAATCCTCTGTGGGCAGACATTTGCATAATGTCCAGTCTTCCCACACTTGAAACAAGCAGTGCATGCACTCTGCCCTGAAAACTTTGTCGGGGTGCCAGTGGGGGTAGCCTGTCGAGGAGGTGGAGTCCTCAGAGGTGATTGCTGAACTAGGCGCTGGCCTCCGCCAGTGCGAACTGGTGTACCCTGGGGTGAACTGTAGCAAGGACGAACACTGCTGCTTCCTTGTCCTTGAGATATAGCCTTTCTCTTCAAATCTCCCAGCTGAACACGCTTGTGTTCAATAGCTAGAGCCTTATCGAGCAGCCTCTGAAATGATGGAAACATATGTGCCACCAGAGCATACTATAGAGGTCCATTGAGTCCTTCAATAAAATGCTCCTGCTTCCTCTCATCCTCAGCAACTTCATCTGAAGCATATCTAGAGAGCTGAATGAACTTATCGCGATACTCACTAACTGACATGCTTCCTTGCTTCAGCGGTAGAAATTCCTTCTTCTTAATCTTCATTAATCCAGCTGGTATATGATAATTCCAGAATTGTGTACTGAACTCCACCAAAGTAATAGTATCGGCAGCATCGTGGGCAGCAGTATATGAATCCCACCAGTCAGCAGTAGGACCTGTCAGACATCCAGAAGCATATAAAACCTTTTCCCGGTTGGTGCATTGTGCAATATTCAACATCTTTTCTATAGACTTCAGCCAATCATCTGCATCCAGTGGATCAGGAGAGCTTGCAAATGTAGGTGGCTTATGACTCATGAACTCCCTATGCTTATCACGGGGTGGAACTGGTGGTGGAGGTGGAGGCAGTGGTACTTATTGCTGTTGTTGTTGTTGTTGTTGTATTTGCTGTTGCAGCTGGTGTTGCGCCCTTCTCTCCTGGTGTATCTCTTCTCGTTCCTGACGCATCTCCTGGCGTTCTTGCTACATCTGAGCACGTATATCTGCCATAGTGTCCGCCATTTGTTGCATCATCCTCATCTGAGCTGTAATCAGTGGGTCAACTCCGCCTGGTGGAGGATTAGGAGGATTCATCTCTGCTGGCTGTGGCTGGGGTCATCTATATATCCACCGAGTGTGTCGATTAGGAGGCAAATCAATTCCACCACCCCGCCTAGTATTGACCATCTGAGTTCGATACACATGGTAAGAGAATAGTAGACAAGGAAGGTAATTACGAATCATGTTACTTTGGGGGATTTATTAGCTAAGCAGATTAATATTTTACCTACCATAGCTAATTCATTACCTTATGGTGGTACATGCTAAGATGTCCATATATAATATTTCAATCAATCAAAGAAGCAAATCAGGCATTTATCATCAGAACAATCAACCAACACTTTTAAATAGAGAAAATAGTTTTAATTTCGTCTTAGGTTCCCTATCTCTTAGAAAAGCCATAAATGTAGGATTCCAAGGTGTGAAATCCATCTTGTCTCAGAGTAGAGGAGGTAAGAGTAATCAGAGTAGAACAGTAGAAGGTGAGACAGGATCAAGATAAGTATAGAAAGAATCAGGGTGAGATAAGTATAGAATGAATCAGAGTATAGAATGAATCAAAGTAAGGTAAGTAAGGGTTTTTTTCCATTTCTATCTAGGCTTCGTCCTACAGTCAACATTTCCTCTGATACCACTTCTGTCACACCCGGCTTTAAGGAACAAAGCCAGGTGCATCTCATACATGCGCCAAGAAGACAACATATATAATAACAGAATGTATTGAGATAAATGTCACAAAACATCAGAGTATTTATTACATAGCGGAAGTCTTATTACAAAATAAAAGATAAATATAAAACAAACTAAGGATCGTCGGCGCCAATGTCAACTGAGAAACGCCACCTAGATCAGATCAAACTCCTCGCCTTGTGGCTCCTCCTGAACCACCTGCTCTTCTCCTTTGGGGGGTGTGAGACAGCAAGGGTGAGCTCACACATGATCATAGCTCAACAAGTTGTGGGGAACCAGTGGACATGAACTCACAAAGGTGGGAGTTCATGTGATGTGTAAGGCTAATCAATGACATGGGTTAAAGCTAAGCATTGCTTTTAAGTACTTGGTCAAAATTTTATTAGCAGTTACTAAATATAAGTAAATACCAAACCTTAAATAAAGTAATAGAACAAAATTAATAATAAACCCATGCAATGCAAATGACAAAATTGAATTTAAGTTCCATAAATTAATCATCAGAGAGTCCTGAGCTGCTCATGACCATGAGCTCGGCTAGTATACCAGTTTTACACTCTGCAGAGGTTGTATCCTTTACCCACAAGTCATGTTACCCATCTGCCAAGGGGTCACGACTCCCATACACCTCTACCTAGGAGGCGAGGAAGGGCAACACTATGAGGCCTTTACAAAGTTCCACTAGCTTCCGAAAACTCGCTACAGTTATGGGAAGAGCACTTGCAAGAATCCCCCGTCTGACCACCATCACAGCTAAATGAACTCGAGAACCTCCTTGCATGCAACTCCCCTACTGCCCTTGCCCCTTTCGGGTAAGGTAGTCTTCCACTAGCTTTCCTAATTAGTTAGCCAAGGGCATCCCATTAAACCCTTGTGGTGGCACGTGTTTCTCAAGTTAAGCTCTATGTTCCAATTAACATTAATGATCTTGACATGAACATAAATAGAATAACAAAAGAATTGGAACATAGATATAATAAATGATTATCCCAAAACCATGTAAAGTAATAGCAAACTACCTAAGTGATTCAGGGGTAAACAAGGTAATGAGATAAACAATCTAGGGTGACCTATCAGGTCCCATCAAAATTTACATATGCATGAATCAATGATTTAAAGAACATTATTGGGTAAAAAGTGGTCAAGGGCACAACTTGCCTTCAATGAGCTCCTGCTCAGCTACTTCTATCTGCTGCTCACCAGGATCCTCAGACACGGGCTCTTCTACTCGCCACAATACAAACAAGCACGGTGTATAGAAAAAAATTAACATCACAACAAACATAAGAATATACTGCATAATAATGATCTATGCGTACTACGAGACTAACGCAACTTGAACGGATCATATCGGAGTTAAAACAAAGGAGATATGAATTTCCTAAGGTTTTATGTATTTGATACGAGATTAGTTAAGAAATAAATTTTAATACCATTTTCATGTTAAAACAGAGAAACTATGTAATAAACAACATTATTACAAAATTATAGGAACTAGAATGGACTAATTTGGAGCTAGAATGGATTTTCTATGAATTACACAAGTTTCTGGATTTATTTTTATACTAAAAATCATTTTTCTAAATAAATTCTAAATTTCCCATGGCTGCTGGACTGGGGACACTATTTTTCAGAAGTTTAGGGGTCACAAGAAAATTCCAGGACCCAAGCGCGATGATCATATCACTATAATGGATGGCGGATTATTTTATTAAAATCCCGAGGGCTTTTTCGCAAAATGCCACGCCGAAAAGGTACTGACGTTTCCCCACCATCGTATTAGAATCCAGCGGATCTGATTAGACATACGACTCACACGACACTGCGCGCGACATTGGCCGTCCGATCGCATCCAACGTTCTAGTGTTATTTCACACGCGATCTAATCAATGCCCTTCAACCCGGATTGGACGGCATGGATCCTATCTTCTACCCCGCGGTGACTCAGCCTGGCGGCGTGGAACAGAGCCACGGCGGCGCGCCCATTGGAGCCCGCAAAACTGAAAGGGAAATGTGCCCTTGGGCCATTTCTAAGTATTTTGGTGATTGAGTGCCAACACAAGTGCTTTTGTGTTAATCTATGCAAAGTGGTGGACAAAGTGCAAATCATGTCAAAAGGTATGTTTCTAGACTTAGTACATTGTTTTATGGACTAATGTATTGTGTCTAAGTGCTAGAAACAGGAAAAATTGAATTGGAAATGAGATGGCTCTGTTCAGCCAAAGTCAGCTCGGTCTGGGTGCACCGGACTGTCCGGTGGTGCACCGGAGTGTCCGGTGCGCCAGACTGGCTCTGGCGAACTTGCTGCCCTCGGGACTTCGACGGCGGTGTGCGGCTATAATTCACCGGACTGTCCGATGGTGCACCGGACTGTCCGGTGAGCCGTTCACTGGCGAACTCATCGCTCTCGGGAGATGATTAACGACGTACGGCTATAATTCACCGGACTGTCCGGTGGTGCACCAGACTGTCCGGTGAGCCAACGGTCAGCCGGGGCAACGGTCGGCCGAGGATTCCACGCGTGACGTGTGGCCGAGCCAACGGTCACATTGGGGCACCGGACTGTCCGGTGTGCACCGGACAGTGTCCGGTGCGCCAACGGCTCTCAATCTGCAACGGTCGGCTTCGCCAAAGAAGGAAAGAAATCCGCACCGGACAGTGTCCGGTGGTGCACCGGACTATCCGGTGCGCCAGACGACAGAAGGCAAGATCTGCCTTCCTGGAATGCTCTCAATGGCTCCTAGCTGCCTTGGGGCTATAAAAGGGACCCCTAGGCGCATGGAGGAGAATACCAAGCATACTCAAAGCATTCCTAAGCACCAAGACATCGATTCCACGCATTTGTTTCTTCGTGATAGCATCTAGAGCTCTAGTTAAGTTGTGAACTCGTCGGGTTGTGTTGCGAGCTCTTGTTGTGACTTGTGTGCGTGTTGACATTCTGATTTTGTGTCTTGTGTGCGTTGCTCATCCCTCCCTTACTCCGTGCTTCTTTGTGAACTTCAAGTGTAAGGGCGAGAGGCTCCAAGTTGTGGAGATTCCTCGCAAACGGGATATAGTAAAGCAAGCAAAACACCGTGGTATTCAAGTGGGTCTTTGGACCGCTTGAGAGGGGTTGATTGCAACCCTCGTCCGTTGGGATGCCACAACGTGGAGTAGGCAAGCGTTGGTCTTGGCCAAACCACGGGATAAACCACTGTGCCATCTTTGTGATTGATCTCTTGTGGTTATTGTGTTTTGTTGAGACTCCTCTCTAGCCACTTGGCATTATTGTGCTAACGCCTAATCAAGTTTTTTGGTGGCTTAAGTTTAAGTTTCACAGGATCACCTATTCACCCCCCCACTCTAGGTGCTCTCAATTGGTATCAGAGCCGTTCTCTTCACGAAAGGGACTAATCGCCCGAAGAGATGGATCCTAAGGGGAAGAGAATTGTGATCAATGATAAGGAGAAGGAGTCCTTCGTCAACGAGCCGAAGGATGACAAGCCTACCGACTCAGGCTCGGGCCACAAACGCAAAGATGGGAAGAAGAAGAAGACGAGACGCATCAAGGAGATCGTCTACTACGACGACAGCGATGAGTCCACTTCTTCCCAAAAGGACAACGACGACAACGACTACGACAAAAGAAAGACGGTTAACTCAAACTTTTCTTTCGATTATTCACGTATTCCGCATAACTCAAATTCACATTTGCTCTCCATTCCTCTCGGCAAGCCTCCACACTTTGATGGGGAGGACTACGGATTTTGGAGCCACAAAATGCGTAGTCACTTGTTCTCTCTCCATCCAAGCATATGGGAGATTGTTGAGAATGGAATGAGGCTAACAACACAGTAGCCACAAAATGCTCGGATAGTCCTACATTTATTAATGAACAGATTCATAAAAATGCACAAGCTACTACTGTGTTGTTAGCCTCTTTGTGCAGGGACGAGTACCATAAGGTGAGCGGCTTGGACAATGCCAAGCAGATCTGGGACACCCTCAAGATCTCTCATGAGGGGAACAACGTCACCTTGCTCACCAAGATGGAGTTGGTGGAGGGCGAGCTTGGAAGATTCGCGATGATAAGGGGAGAGGAGCCAACCCAAACATACAACCGGCTCAAGACCCTTATCAACAAAATAAGGAGCTACGGAAGCACGCGATGGACGGACCACGACGTCGTTCGCCTAATGCTAAGGTCCTTTACTGTACTTGATCCACATCTGGTGAACAATATTCGTGAAAATCCTAGGTACACCAAGATGTCGCCCGAAGAAGTTCTTGGGAAGTTCGTAAGCGGGCGAATGATGATCAAGGAGGCGAGATACGTGGACGACACGTTGAATGGTCCAATCAATGAGCCTCAACCCGTTGCTCTCAAGGCAACGAGAAGCAAGGAGGCGCTACCTAGCAAGGTGGCGCAAGTTGAGGCGGCAGGGCTCAGTGATGAAGAGATGGCCCTCATCATCAAGCGCTTCAAGACGGCGCTTAAGGGTCGCAAGGGACAGCCAAGCAAGACCAAGACAAAGGGGAAGCGCTCATGCTTCAAATGTGGTAAGATTGGTCACTTTATTGCTAACTGTCCCGACAATGATAGCGACCAGGAAAAAGGGAACAAAAGGGAGAAGAAGGCATACAAGAAGGCTAAGGGCGAGGCACACCTTGGCAAGGAGTGGGACTCGGATTGTTCGTCATCCGACTCCGACAATGAAGGCCTCGCCGCCACCGCCTTCAACAAGTCATCCCTCTTCCCCAACGAGCATCACTCATGCCTCATGGCGAAGGAGAAGAAGGTATGTACTCGAAACAATGCCACTTATGATTCTTCTAGTGAGGATGAGTCTAGTGATGAAGAAATAGATTACTCTAGTTTGTTCAAGGGATTGGATAGAAATAAAATTGATAAAATCAATGAATTGATTGATGCCTTGAATGAAAAGGATAGACTTTTAGAGAAACAAGAGGACCTTTTATATGAAGAGCATGATAAATTTGTTAGTGCTCAAAATTCACTTGCTCTAGAAGTTAAAAGGAATGAAATGCTTTCTTGTGAACTATCTACTTGTCATGAAACCATTTCTACTTTAAAAGGTGTTAATGATGATTTAAATGCTAAACTAGAAGTAGCTAGTAAATCTAACTCTTGTGTAGAACATGTTACAATCTGTAAGAGGTGTAAAGATTTCTATATTGATGCTTGTAGTGATCACTTAGTTTCAATTTCCAAATTAAATGATGAATTGGCTAGTCTTAATGCCTAACTTAAGACTAGCAAGAATGAATTTGACAAGCTAAAATTTGCAAGGGATGCCTACACGATTGGTAGACACCCCTCAATTAAGGATGGACTTGGCTTCAAGAGGGAAGTCAAGGACTTAACAAGCCATAAGGCTCCTATCTCCGCCAAGGAGAAAGGGAAGGCCCCTATGGCTAGTAGTGCTAAAAAGAACCATGCTTTTATGTACCATGATAGGAGACAGTCTAGTAATGCTTATAGGAGTTGTAATGCTTATGATGCTTTTGATTCTCATGCCATGTTTGCTTCTAGTTCTTCCTATATGCATGGTAGAGATATGTCTAGGAGAAATGTTGTTCATCATATGCCTAGGAGAAATGTTGTTAATGTTCCTAGGAAAGTTAATGAACCTTCTACAATATATCATGCTTGCAATGCTTCATTTGCCATTTGTAGAAAGAATAAGAAGGTGATTGCTAGGAAGTTAGGGGCAAGATGCAAGGGAGATAAAACTTGCATTTGGGTCCCTAAGACAATTGTGACTAACCTTGTAGAACCCAACAAGAGTTGGGTACCTAAGACCCAAGCCTAAATTTGCCTTGCAGGTTTATGCATCTGGGGGTTCAAGCTGGATTATCGACAGCGGATGCACAAACCATATGACGGGGGAGAAGAAGATGTTCACCTCCTACGTCAAAAACAAGGATTCCCAAGATTCAATAATATTCGGTGATGGGAACCAAGGCAAGGTAAAAGGGTTAGGTAAAATTGCTATTTCATCCGAGCACTCTATATCTAATGTGTTTTTAGTTGAGTCTCTTGGATATAATTTGTTATTTGTTAGTCAATTATGCAATATGGGATATAATTGTCTATTCACAAATATAGATGTGTCTGCCTTTAGAAGGTGTGATGGTTCACTAGCTTTTAAGGGTGTACTAGACGGCAAACTTTATTTAGTTGATTTTGCAAAAGAAGAGGCCGGTCTAGATGCGTGCTTAATTGCTAAGACTTGCATGGGCTGGCTGTGGCATCGCCGCTTAGCACATGTGGGGATGAAGAACCTCCACAAGCTTCTAAAGGGAGAACACGTGGTAGGTCTAACAAATGTGCATTTCGAAAAAGATAGACCTTGTGCAGCTTGTCAAGCAGGGAAACAGGTGGGAAGCTCTCATCACACCAAAAATGTGATGACCACATCAAGACCCTTGGAGATGCTTCATATGGACCTCTTCGGACCCGTCGCCTATCTAAGCATAGGAGGAAGTAAGTATGGTCTTGTTATAGTTGATGATTTTTCCCACTTCACTTGGGTATTCTTTTTGTAGGATAAATCTGAAACCCAAGGGACCCTCAAGCGCTTCCTCAGGAGAGCTCAAAATGAGTTTGAGCTCAAGGTGAAGAAGATAAGGAGCGACAACGGGTCCGAGTTCAAGAACCTTCAAGTGGAGGAGTTCCTTGAGGAGGGGGGGATCAAGCACGAGTTCTCCGCTCCCTACACACCACAGCAAAATGGTGTGGTAGAGAGGAAGAACAGGACACTCATCGATATGGCGAGGACGATGCTTGGAGAGTTCAAGACCCCCGAGCGGTTTTGGTCGGAAGCCGTGAACACGGCTTGCCACGCCATCAATCGGGTCTACCTTCACCGCCTCCTCAAGAAGACTTCATATGAGCTGCTAACTGGTAACAAACCCAATGTGTCTTATTTTCGTGTATTTGGGAGCAAGTGTTATATTCTTGTGAAGAAAGGTAGAACTTCAAAATTTGCTCCCAAAGTTGTAGAAGGGTTTTTATTAGGTTATGATTCAAATACAAAGGCGTATAGGGTCTTCAACAAATCATCGGGTTTGGTTGAAGTCTCTAGCAACGTTGTATTTGATGAGACTAATGGCTCTCCAAGAGAGCAAGTTGTTGATCTTGATGATGTAGATGAAGAAGACGTTCCAACGGCCGCTATGCACACCATGGCGATTGGCGATGTGCGACCACAGGAACAATTGGAGCAAGATCAACCTTCTTCCTCAATGATGGTGCATCCCCCAACCCAAGATGATGAACAGGTACCTCAAGTGGAGGCGCATGATCAAGGGGGAGCACAGGATGTTCAAGATGAAAAGGAAGAAGCACCTCAGGCACCTCCAACCCAAGTTCGAGCGACGATTCAAAGGAATCAACCCGTCGACCAAATTTTGGGTGATATTAGCAAGGGAGTAACTACTTGTTCTAGATTAGTTAATTTTTGTGAGCATTACTCCTTTGTCTCTTCTATTGAGCCTTTCAGGGTAGAAGAGGCCTTGCTAGATCCGGACTGGGTGTTGGCCATGCAGGAAGAGCTCAACAACTTCAAGCGTAATGAAGTTTGGACACTGGTGCCTCGTCCCAAGCAAAACGTTGTGGGAACCAAGTGGGTGTTCCGCAACAAACAGGACGAGCACGGGGTGGTGACGAGGAACAAGGCTCGACTTGTGGCAAAAGGTTATGCCCAAGTCGTAGGTTTGGACTTTGAGGAGACTTTTGCTCCTGTGGCTAGGCTAGAATCAATTCGTATTTTGCTAGCATATGCCGCTCACCATTCTTTCAGGTTGTTCCAAATGGATGTGAAGAGCGCTTTCCTCAACGGGCCGATCAAGGAGGAGGTGTATGTGGAGCAACCCCCTGGCTTCGAGGATGAACGGTACCCCGACCACATGTGTAAGCTCTCTAAGGCGCTCTATGGACTTAAGCAAGCCCCAAGAGCATGGTATGAATGCCTTAGAGACTTTTTAATTGCTAATGCTTTCAAGGTTGGGAAAGCCAATCCAACTCTTTTCACTAAGACTTGCGATGGTGATCTTTTTGTGTGCCAAATTTATGTCGATAACATAATATTTGGTTCTACTAATCAAAAGTCTTGTGAAGAGTTTAGCAGGGTGATGACGCAGAAATTCGAGATGTCGATGATGGGTGAGTTGAACTACTTCCTTGGGTTCCAAGTGAAGCAACTCAAGGACGGCACTTTCATCTCCCAAACGAAGTACATGCAAGACTTGCTAAAGCGGTTTGGGATGAAGGACGCCAAGCCCGCAAAGACTCTGATGGGAACCGACGGACACACCGACCTCAACAAAGGAGGTAAGTCCGTTGATCAAAAAGCATACCGGTCTATGATAGGGTCTTTACTTTATTTGTGTGCTAGTAGACCGGATATTATGCTTAGCGTATGCATGTGTGCTAGATTTCAATCCGATCCAAGGGAGTGTCACTTAGTGGCTGTGAAGCGAATTCCTAGATATTTAGTCGCTACGCCTTGCTTCGGGATCTGGTATCCAAAGGGGTCTAACTTTGACTTGATTGGATACTCAGGTTCCGACTATGCTGGATGTAAGGTCGATAGGAAGAGTACATCGGGGACGTGCCAATTCTTAGGAAGGTCCCTGGTGTCGTGGAACTCTAAGAAACAAACTTCCGTTGCCCTATCCACCGCTGAGGCCGAGTACGTTGCCGCAGGACAGTGTTGCGCGCAACTACTTTGGATGAGGCAAACCCTCTGGGACTTTGGCTACAATCTGAGCAAAGTCCCACTCCTATGTGACAATGAGAGTGCTATCCGCATAGCGGAAAATCCTGTTGAGCACAGCCGCACAAAGCACATTGACATCCGACATCACTTTTTGAGAGACCACCAGCAAAAGGGAGATATCGAAGTGTTTTATGTTAGCACCGAGAACCAGCTAGCCGATATCTTTACCAAGCCTCTAGATGAGAAGACCTTTTGCAGGCTGCGTAGTGAGCTAAATGTCTTGGATTCGCGGAACTTGGATTGATTTATAGCATACATGTGTTTATGCCTTTGATCATGTTGCTTATGCAGTTTGTTTCTTATTGTGGTGCTCAAGTTGTACAATCACTCCCCGGACCTCACAAGTCCATTTGCAAGTGATGCACATATTTAGGGGGAGATGTGCTACAACTTGACCCTTTGAGACTAACCGTGTGCTTGAGTTTGCTTAATTTATTTTCAAAGGAAGTTTGAAAGGGAAAAGGTGGACTTGGACCATGAAAGACTTCCACTGCACTCCGATGAAAGGGTAACTTATTCCAAGTTGATCTCATGTACTCTTATTGCCTTTGTGTTCTTATTTGAAGATTTTGGTGAGGCAATGGGGTTTAAGGGCCAAGATTGATCCCGTTTTGGTGCTTGATGCCAAAGGGGGAGAAAATAAAGGCCAAAGCAATAAATGGATCAGCTACCACTTGAGAAATTTTGAAAATAGTAGAATAGAGCTTTTGGTTTGTCAAAACTCTCTTGTTGTCTCTTTTGTCAAAAGTTGGCCTCTTGTGGGGAGAATAGTCGATTATGGGAAATAGGGGGAGTTTTTGACACTGTGATCAATTTCTATTGGAACAACTCTCTTTTTGTCTCTTCAAGTGTGTTTGACTTAGAGATAGGAAATTGAAGTTGATTTGCAAAAACAAACCAAGTGGTGGCAAAGTATGAACCATATATGCCAAAATTGAATCAAAACAATTTTGAGTGTTCATTTGCATTGATATTGCACTTGTTCTAGTTGCTTTATGTTGTGTTGGCATAAATCACCAAAAAGGGGGAGATTGAAAGGGAAATGTGCCCTTGGGCCATTTCTAAGTATTTTGGTGATTGAGTGCCAACACAAGTGCTTTTGTGTTATTCTATGCAAAGTGGTGGACAAAGTGCAAATCATGTCAAAAGGTATGTTTCTAGACTTAGTACATTGTTTTATGGACTAATGTATTGCGTCTAAGTGCTAGAAATAGGAAAAATTGAATTGGAAATGAGATGGCTCTATTCAGCCAAAGTCAGCTCGGTCTGGGTGCACCGGACAGTGTCCGGTGCGCCAGACTGGCTCTGGCGAACTTGCTGCCCTCGGGACTTCGACGGCGGTGTACGACTATAATTCACCGGACTGTCCGGTGGTGCACCGGACTATCCGGTGAGCCGTTCACAGGCAAACTCATCGCTCTCGGGAGATGATTAACGGCGTACGGCTATAATTCACCGGACTGTCCGGTGGTGCACCGAACTGTCCGGTGAGCCAACGGTCAGCCGGGGCAACGGTCAGCCGAGGATTCCGCGCGTGACGTGTGGCCGAGCCAACGGTCACATTGGGGCACCGGACTGTCCGGTGTGCACCGGACAGTGTCCGGTGCGCCAACGGCTCTCAATCTGCAACGGTCGGCTTCACCAAAGAAGGAAAGAAATCTGCACCGGACAGTGTCCGGTGGTGCACCGGACTATCCGATGCGCCAGACGACAGAAGGCAAGATCTGCCTTCCTGGAATGCTCTCAACGGCTCCTAGCTGCCTTGGGGCTATAAAAGGGACCCCTAGGCGCATGGAGGAGAATACCAAGCATACTCAAAGCATTCCTAAGCACCAAGACTTCGATTCCACGCATTTGTTTCTTCGTGATAGCATCTAGAGCTCTAGTTGAGTTGTGAACTCGTCGGGTTGTGTTGCGAGCTCTTGTTGCGACTTGTGTGCGTGTTGACATTCTGATTTTGTGTCTTGTGTGCGTTGCTCATCCCTCCCTTACTTCGTGCTTCTTTGTGAACTTCAAGTGTAAGGGCGAGAGGCTCCAAGTTGTGGAGATTCCTCGCAAACGGGATATAGTAAAGCAAGCAAAATACCGTGGTATTCAAGTGGGTCTTTGGACCGCTTGAGAGGGGTTGATTGCAACCCTCGTCCGTTGGGACGCCACAACGTGGAGTAGGCAAGCGTTGGTCTTGGCCGAACCACGGGATAAACCACTGTGCCATCTTTGTGATTGATCTCTTGTGGTTATTGTGTTTTGTTGAGACTCCTCTCTAGCCACTTGGCATTATTGTGCTAACGCCTAATCAAGTTTTTTGGTGGCTTAAGTTTAAGTTTCACAGGATCACCTATTCACCCCCCCTCTAGGTGCTCTCAAAAACCAGGACCCCGGAGTTGTGTTTCAGGTAAGAACGAGAGCTACACCAACTATGGAACCAGGCAAGGTAATTAGGGTAAACCTTACCGGTGTTGGAGTGCCTAGACGAGCTGGCCACGACGCTATGCGGGTCGGCGGCGATCCGCGAACGGCGGTGAAAAATTAACGTCACTCTAATGGCTCCCGTGCGCCACCGCCTTCTCGAATTGACCGCGCGGGATTGCGCAAAGCCCCCCTGTCGCACTCGAGGGCCCGATTGAGGGTTCTTTGCAATGTCAACCCCCCCGGCCAATGTCCGCGGCGGCGCACACCCTACTCCTACCCAGGCGTACACTACAGCGGTGGCTAGTTCCAGGTGACGAGTAGTCAGGGCGGTCAATCTTTTGTTATTTATGTATTTGTTTAAATGTGATGCTCACATGAAATGATAAATGGAGATGACACACTCATGTATACAAAGGGATATAATTTTCTCCTTTTTGATTTTGTTACAAAATAGGTAATACAACTGTTTGGGGTCTGCTTTGTCGCCGAAGGTCCCATAAGAAGAAACACCTTCGGATGATCGACACGGAAACAAAGCTGAAGCTATCAATCAAAGAGCTTCGTAGAATACTTCCAAATGCACCGACTTAATGATGAAATGACCAATCGGCCCATGATAACTTGTATTATGATTGTAATCATTTGTAAAGGGCATGAATGTAATTTCTCACAGGCTGCATCCTGTGCCTATAAATAGATGAACAGTACCCCCGTACTGTTCACATTGTCTTGTATTCGCTCATGCGACACGCTTGGATTTTTTGCCTTTTGTCAAGCCGAAGGTACAAATATAATTAAATATTGTCTTTATCTATTCAAGATTATATAATGAAAATATGCGAATGATGTTATATGATTATTCGTGTTATGTTTCATGTTTCATATGCTTTGCCTTTCATTAACGTATGCTGTGATGATGAAGGTATGTCCTTCATGACCTTCGTCCGAAGATCGTTATATCCTAAGGGAAATAATGCTTCGAAGGATGAAGGACATTAATATTTAATATTTTGTGTTGCCTTGTTCTTAACTCATAGCCTTTGAGAACAAGTCCCCAACATTGGCGCCCACCTCCGGTGAACTCACTTCCACTTTTGAGCTGATGGCTTCGTTCAACAATCAAGCTGATGTTGCTTCGGCTACAAAGCTGGTGCTCCCAATAACAGGCGGTTCATGCTCAGAACCAACCAACAAAAAGCAGAAGAAGGAGGCTCAGAGAAGGGTGCAGCATGTTGGGGTGCAGGGACCCTTCATCAAGTCAAAATGGTCCCACATCCCAATCACCTTCTCCCAGGAGGACCTTCAGCTCAAGGATTACCCTCATAATGATGCTATGCTCATATCTTGTGTCATCAATGGATTTCTGGTCCACAATGTTCTGGTTGATACAGGCAGTGCAGCGGATATCATATTTGCTAAGGCCTTCAGATAGATGCAAGAGCCAGAGGACAACATTCATGATGCTACACACCCTCTTTGTGGCTTTGGAGGAAGGCAGATTGCAGCACTTGGCAAAATCACGATGCCAGTGACCTTCGGCTTCATCCACAATACAAGGACTGAACAGGTTGTGTTTGACATTGTTGATATGGAATACCCCTACAATGCAGAAGGTGCTCGGAATGAAGTAAGAAGACTTCTCAGTGCTGGTGTCATCAGAGAGGTAAAATATCTAGAGTGGCTAGCCAATACTGTTATGGTGAAGACGGTTAATGGCAAATGGAGAATATGCATTGACTTCACAGATCTTAACAAGGCCTGTCCAAAGGACGAATTTCCGTTACCAAGAATAGACTCTCTTGTAGATGTGACAGCTTCTTCAGTGCTTATGAGTCTGCAGGATTGCTACACAGGATATCATCAAATATGGATGAAAAAGGAGGATGAGCCGAAAACTAGCTTCATAACTCCCAGTGGCACTATTGTTATCTTCGGATGCCTGAGGGGCTCAAGAAAGCTGGAGGAAGCTTCAGCAGAATGACAACCAAGGTCCTTCATTCCCAGATAGGAAGAAATGTGCTAACATATGTTGATGACATCATAGTAAAAAGCACGAAGCAAGAAAATCACATTACTGATCTGCAAGAAACATTTGCTAATTTCAGGCAAGCTGGCCTGAAATTAAATTCAAAAAAATGTGTCTTTGGAGTGAAGAAGGGTAAGTTCCTTGGCTGTCTAGTTTCAACGAAGGGGATTGAAGCTAACGCAAGCAAGATCGAAGCTATCCTTCGGATGGAGCCGCCAAGCACAAAGAAGGGGGCTATAACACCCCTGGTGTTACTGTTACTAAAACTTGAGCATGACATCATAAGCATTGGCATTGCATATGTTTGACACACTTAGAATGCATTCACTAGGCAAAAATTTCAAGTAAATTGTATGGTTATGGCATTTTGCAAATAAGACCCTAGTGTAGGGTGCTTAACCTTAAATAGGGATCTAAAGGGAAAAACAGGACCCAAATAAGAAAACCCCCAAAGATTAAGTGAAATAATCATAAAAAGTTACCAAGGATGGACCTACATTACATTTACACCCCTGAGATGCCAGAAACCCTAATTGAAACCCTGAAAAAACCTAAATCCAAACCCTAGGGGCCTATGTGCAAAAATAGTGCATTTGTGGAATAAAGTGCAAAAACCATGCTAAATATGTATCCTAAGTCATTTGGTTCACAAATATGTGGATTTGTAAGCTAAAACTTGGATTTTTGACCTATTTGCAAAATGGACCTCATTTGGGTTCTATGATAAGTCTGAAATCAAGGTTATAGGCTCAACTTTAGAGCTATATAACTTTCAAAATAATGAGAATTCACCTTAGGGCACCACATCAATTTTGTAGCTCTATGAAGGGAGAACAATTTTGCTTAAGAGTGTAAGCAAGGTTGTTATGGAGAAATTGGAGATAATTAAGTCTAAAGTCTGGCTGTGAGGCTGATTGAACTCTGAACTTCAAACTTACACTTTAACAGAGCCATCTTTGGACTAGGATTCAACCTTGATCTAGTGCTCAACTGAGTTCAGTCCCTATAGTCGAAATGTAACTGGTTTGTAGCTCTAGAACTTTGATGTAGATCTTTGGGTGAGATGCCATAGGAAATTGAGAGAGAATTGACCCTAAACTAGGACTGTCAGGCACACTGAATCAGGTTCGCGATGGTACAGTGAACCAAAGGGGATCAGACCGCCAACGCGGCAATCTCACTGCCGGCGACCTCTCTGCGCGTAGATTCGTGCCGCTGCCCCTGATCCGTGCTCACCAGTGCTTGGACTATGCTTGGGGTCACGAAAAAATCGCCGTCGTTGATAAGTGCGGTCACTAAACAACTCCGACCACCGTACCAAGTTGCCACGGCCACTGCGGATAACTTCGCCGGTGACCACCGTCTTCCGGCCTTGTGCCACGTGCCTGAGTACCTCCTCGGCATCGCCATGAACCCTTGCGACTCTCCGTGGCTCGTCGGAGTGACTGCCACGGTAGATGCCATGGATTCACGCGCGCCAGTGAACTCTTACTCCTCCGACCGCCGCGCGTCTCGCCCAAATTCATCAGCCACCGCTCAACAATCCTATAAATTGATGGTCGGGGCTGTTGCGCCATGTAATCCCAAAGCCAACGCACTAGCTATTGCTTCAAATCGCTCACCAGAGACCACAAATTCCTTACTTTCCCCAAACCTGTTCTACCACCGCAAGAACACCCTCGTCGTGGCCAGCTCAACTCAGGTCCGATCTCGCCCTCTATGTTATTGTTCCAACACCCTTCCATGCTCTTGATGCTCACCGAACCGCCCAATTGAATTAGACCGCCATGAATCGCTTAGAACACGTTGTTCCTTTGAGTTTCTCCGCTATCACCGTGGGCAGAGTGCTGTAGGGCTCCAATTCAGAAATTAACTGAGGGGAAATACTCCTCAGGGTTAGAATTAGGTGTAAACCGAAGATTAGCGCCAGTCTTAGCTCCCTCCGGCTAGCCTAGCTCGCCGGAGCCTGGTTCTGCGCTCGCCGTCGTCGAGGATCTCAGTCTGCGAAGGAATAGAAACCGGGGGTCCTTTTTAGAAACTGTCAGTGACTCACTACAATAGTACAGAGAACTTGGTTCAAGTTGTTCAGGACAGCAGGGGCCTTTCTGCAAGGTTGCCAGCGCGGGCGTGGGCGCGCACGCGCTACTGCCTGGGCTTGGGCCGTCTGGGCTGAAATCAGCCCAGGACTATTCACTCTTTTCCCTTTTCTTTTTCGAGCAGGACTCCAACAATTTTAGAAAATAGTAGAAAAATCCTAAAAATGTCAAACCAAATTTTCCTAGATTCCTTATTTTCCATAGTATTTAATAAAAATAGTTCTATGATTTTTAGGACAAATAGGGAATTTTGGGTCATTTAAAATAGCTTAAAACATTGGTTCTGGATTTTTAGAAAATAGATAATAATTCCAAAAATGCCCAAACTTTTTATATGAACTCAAAACACTAATTAGAAGCCTTGGGTAGAATTTGGTATGAATTGGACCTTGTTTAATAATTAGAACCCAAAACCCCCACCCCCTGCTCTTTGAACTTCACTGTTGACTCCGGAAACCCTAAGTTCTCGGAGTCCTGTGAAGGAAAATTGTATTCAAGACTTTAGATAATAAATTCTTATTATCTTTGCACTCTCATGAGCATTACATGGCATTCATTCTTATATATGTATATATATGGTTATATCTAGAAAACGAAGAAGAGGTCGAGGTAGAAGAGGAGAAGACTTCACCACCACCACCTGCGGAACCTCAGGCAGGGAATTGTTTTTACTTTGACATCTGCGATCCGAGCCTGACTCACCTATAAACGAAGGCAAGCCCCGGTGCATTTGCCACCACCTTGTGATTTAAAGATCTATTTCACTTGCTTGGTGCATTAGGTGATAGGAGTTGATCGTTAAAACAATTCCTGCATTACCTTCCTTGAGATTGATTACCTTCCTTGATCACCGTTTTACAAAAGGTTTTTGATGCTTAGCCTTGCTTTAGAACAACAAAATGTTTTGTTTTTACAAAATATGATGTGGCAAAAAGTGGGTGGAATGTTTTCAAAAATAAAACTTGATGGTGGGTCCATCATGTCCGTGATGGGTTCAACATCAGAAAAGACGTACCTCTGCCAGGTACCAAACTTTCGGTTTGAAATGGTTAAGCGGAGACCGGGCGAGTGACTTGCACGAGAAAGGAGTCTCGGTGTAGTGTCTCTGTCTGAGTCGATTAAGGACCGTCTCGATGTAGGCCTACTGACCGAGGACCCTTTAACTGGTCACATGCCTCGTCATGGGTAAGCCTTGCCTCGAGTAGACTAAGGCAAGAATAAGATAACACGCAATGGGCGTGGAGCGGTGGCGAGAGTAGCGTGTACCCTCCGTGGCAAGAGGCTGGACGGTGGTGTATTTGTGCTCTCAGTTGACGTGAACCTGATCTGGTCTTAAGAACCCCGATGGCGGGTTGACATATGCAAGGGTCAAGTGCTACATATGTCGTGTGATCGGAGATCCTCAACTGAGTATAATCGATTCGGATCGCCGTACCTTCGCGATTATGAAGACTTGGTCACTGACTTACACGTAGAACTCCAGTGAAGATGACGGGTTGATAAAGAAATTGGCTAGTGCAGGTCAAGTGTTTGAACTAGGATAGAAAGAACTCTAGTTGCAGGTAATCTTACTTAACCTAACAAAATAAAATTGGATTTTAAGGATCCACTTTAGTAAGCATTTCTGCAAACAGAGTCATTGATTATTGATAAGCCTTACCTTGACTCCCTTAAGCCAGCATACCCTTGAGAGTCTTTTCCTTAGTTGGGTAAGTCTTGCTGAGTAATTCCATACTCAGGGTTTTATTCCCTATTGTTTTTAGGCGAGGAAGCAACAAACTTTTGTTGTTTCTGTTCCAAGGTGGTTCCAAAAGAAGAAAAGCAAGAATGAAGCTGTGGGAGGAAGAGTTCCTCCAAAAGAACTTTTATTTAAAAACTTATCGGGAGGGGTTTTGCCTCCCTTGGTGTGTAATAATACTACTCTGCACTCGTAAGTTATATCCTGGTCTGTAATATATAACTTTGTCTTACTTTTAAAATAAGGGTAAGTTTATGTAACCACTTCCACATTTTCGTATCTTCGATGATCTGTAATGTTTGCGTGACGGGTGAAATGCTCTTGGGAAAGGTAAGAAAAGTAGATACCGAACTTATCAAGTGATTCAGGGGCATCTGCAGGGTTGTCTGATGTCCGTTGGACAAGGACAACTGTAGGTGGGCCTATTGACTTGGGAGGTTCTGTCACAGGGGCCCAACGGCTGACAGGAAGACTGGCATCATTGAATAGATTTATATCTAGATCAGCAGAAAGAAACTTGCCATTCTTTGAAAACTAAAATCAGCCGAAGTTTTTCAATGGGGCCTAGCTCAACAGAAAGCCTTCGAAGAGTTGAAGCAATACTTGATTGATCTAACAACATTAACTCCACCTGCGCCAGGGGCTCCATTACTATTGTATGTGGCAGCTTTGCACTCTGCAGTGAGTGCGGCACTTGTATAGGAGAAGCTTGAAGGAAAAATTAAAAAGCAAGCCCCAGTAAACTGTCTCCGAAGTTCTAAGTTTATCAAAGAAAAACTATACAGAATTGGAGAAGGTGTTGTATGCTATCTTAATGGCCTCCAAGAAGCTTCGGCATTATTTTCAAGCATACCACATAATTGTTCCTTCATCACAGGCTCTGAAGGATATTATGAGGAACAGAGAAGCTACTGGAAGAATTGGAAAGTGGGCTGCGGAGCTTAACGAATTCAGTATTGACTATGTGCATAGATCCTCAATTCAGTCCGAGGTGTTAGCAGACTTCATCGCTGACTGGACGCCAGGGGCTCAGGAAGAAGAACTAAATAAAGATGTCGAAGCTTGGACAGTGTTCTGCGACGGTTCTTGGGGAACCTTCGGTGCAGGAGCGGCTGCTGTCCTAGTTGCACCTTCTAAAGTCAGAACATGCTATGCAACAAGGCTTGATTTCAGCTGTACAAATAATATTGCTGAATACGAAGCTTTACTTTTGGGACTTCAAAAGTTAAAGGCAATGGGAATAAGAAGGGTAGTCCTTAAAACTGACTCTCAATTTATTTCTAGTCATGTTGACAAGAGTTGCAAGGCAAGAGATCCGAAGCTTGAGAAATACCTGGACACAGTTCGAAGGCTTGAAGCTTCTTTCGAAGGATTTTCTGTTAAGAATATTCCACGAGGAGAAAATGAGCATGCTAATCTGCTAGCCAAGTCAGCGGCACAGGGGCTTCCTTTACCTTCGGAAGTATTTTTTGAGACAATAAGAGCACCTTCGGTGGAGCTTCTTGAAACAGCAGTGCTCACAATATCTCCTGTCCATAGTGAAGATTGGAGGACTGAGATTATGTCTTTCCTTCAAGGTAACCGCCTCTCAGATGATGAGGTTTATAACAAAAGAATGGAAGCAAGAACAAGACCATATGTCATAATAGAAGGGGACTTATATAAACATGGAGTTTGTTCCCCACTTCTCAAGTGCTTATCGAGAACCGAAGGTATAGAACTGATGTAGGAGATACATGCAGGATTGTGTGGATCCCATATTGGGTCCAGACCTATTCTGGGAAAGGTTTTCCGACAAGGATTCTATTGGCCGAAGGCAGCTTCGGACGCAGCAGATTTGGTTCAAAAGTGTGAAAATTGCCAAAAAATGTGCAAGAGATCAGAAGCAACCTTCGTCATTGACTCAGCTGATACAACCAACCTGGCTGTTGCAAAGATGGGGCCTAGATCTACTAGGTCCACTTCCACCAGCGCAGGGCAATTTGAGATATGTCGTGGTGGCAGTAGAATATTTTTCTAAATGGATCGAAACGAAGCCTTTGGCTACAATAACTTTGGCTATAGTCCAAAAATTCTTCTGGCAGAATATAGTTTGTCGCTTCGGTGTGCCGAATGCTATAACTGTAGACAATGGAACGCAGTTTGATGCTGAAACTTTCAAAGATTTCTGCGATCAGATCGGCACAAAAAATCATTTTGCATCAGTCAGGCACCCGGAATCAAACGGACTAGTTGAAAGGGCAAATGGTATTATAATGACGGGAATAATGAAGTTAATCTTCAATCAGCCCAGAGGAAAGTGGCCAGATGAGTTGGTTAAAGTGGTGTGGAGCCACAATACATCTATATCAAGGTCAACAGGTTTTACACCATTCAAGTTATTATTTGGTGACGAAGCTATAACCCTCGAGGAGGCTAAAGTGGGATCGATAAGAACAGTAGCTTCGGTAGAAGACGAAGCTAATTATTCTGTGGCAAAGAATACT
Source organism: Zea luxurians (assembly GCA_029449295.1). NCBI lineage: Eukaryota > Viridiplantae > Streptophyta > Magnoliopsida > Poales > Poaceae > Zea > Zea luxurians. Next base: position 8,879,742 of record JAOPSE010000069.1, on the reverse strand, counting down.
ATAGAAGGAACTAGACTTCAAGCGGTGGAAAATATCAGCAAATATCAAGCCGAAACAATAAAATGGCGTGATAGAAAAGTTCGATTGAAAGACATTAAGCCTGGACATTTTGTGCTTCGGAGAGTGGCCAACCCTGACAAAGTGGGCAAGCTTCAGCTGAAGTGGGAAGGACCCTTTCTGGTAGTATCTTCATCAAGACCTAGTTCTTATAGATTAAAGGACATGGATGACAGCGACATTCCTAGATCTTGGAATGCAGATGAGCTTCGACGGTATTATGTATAAATTGATGTAATCTTTTTCATTTTTCCTATGGCACCCTTTTCCTTTCCAAAGGGGGAGAAAGGTTTTTAATGGGGCCATAATTTGTAATTTTTCCTTTCTTATTCAGCTCTACGAGAGCAAAATCCCCCAAAATATGTAAATGTAAAATCTGAGCATGCACCATCGAGTGTAGAGAAAAGGAAAAAACAGGGAGAAGCTCGAAAGTCGTCCCTAAGGGGATGTAGAGCACGACGAAGCTACAAAAAGCCGTTCCTAAGGGAGCGCAACGTAAGTTTTCGCTCAAAAGTCGTTCCTAAGGGAATGCAGAGCCAAATACCGCCGAAATATAAGGCGAAGCGCAAAAAGTCAACGCGAATACTGCCGAAATAGAAGGCGAAGAAGTTCAAAAGACGTTCCAAAGGGGATGCAGAACTTACACCAAAAAATAAGCGGTGAAGCCGAAAAATAAGCGACAAAGAGACTTCAGTCATTCCTAAGGGAATGAAGGTTATGGATGTGGCTTCGTATGTGTGTGATTGGGCATTCATTTGCACGATACATTACATCATACATTGAATTCATAAACATTCATTTAGACATACATAGGACCATCATCATCATGTCATACAGATACAAACAGTTGCTTCGGCTCTAAGGATACGGCTTCGGAGGCAGAATTATTCTTCATTGTGTATGAAAAGAAGGGAAGGTGTTTTTCGCCTTCGGCTCAAAAAATACTAGTTTCGTCCACATCAAAGCAGTTCATACATGGACGGAAAGGTAAAAATATATTACAAGGTATGGACAAATTTATAGAGTAGCATCTGATTACAATATTCTTTACAAAGGATAATAAAAGAGTTTTTCTATAGTTTTTATTTCACAGCAAGCTTTTCGGCTTCTTCATCATCTCCTAAGCTTCGGATCATTTGCTAAGCTTCGGCTCAATGCTCCTCGGCTTTGTCATCCTGTACATATCAAAGCATTATAAGGTAAATTCAAGTTTCAAGGGAAAGGTTAGCACAAGGTATGAGTTTATTACCGGTTTAAGGTGACTTCGAGCTTCGTCACCAGCCAAGTTTCGCCCGCCTTTTGCCCAGATTTGGGTAACGAATCTGTTTCCGATGCTTCGGGCTAGGCCGGGGATGTCTTCCAAGTCTGCTGGTGAGAGGCTGAAATTTGGTCTGTTTACAATATTTCCATGTGTGCAGCCAGCCTTCATGAAAGTGACAGCTGTGCCTCGAGAAGCTAGCAGAGAACAAAAGTCACCATGTCTAGCTATAACTTTGTCGAGGGCATCAACTTCACCTTCAATATAATCAAATGTGCCCGGTAGGTCTTCAATCGAAGGTTTAAACTTTTCAGAGCTGGCTCCAACTGAGTTGAAGACCTGCTTCACCCGTTGAATGCACCGAGTGCTGAAGCCTAAGCATTTTCCTGAAGATCCTTGAGCGATTTCTGTAGATTTGAACTTTCTTCAACTTCGGCTTCGAGTTTTGTTTTGAAATCTTTCTTCTCTTGCTCAAAGCTTTTTGACTGTTGGGAAAGTTCACTGTTCAAACTGGCAATCTCGGCTTGAGCTTCTGCCAGTGAACCTTCCATCGTTTGAAGCACAAAGTCTTTCTTTTCTAGGGCAGCTTCATGATCTTTAATCTTCTTCTCTAAGCCCTCAATTATAACTTCGTTTTTCTTGTCCTCGAGGTCATGTTGCATCCTCAAGGCTTTGCTTAGTAATAGGCTCTGACAAAATAACCTTCATCAGAAAACATCTTCATATCAAAACAATAAAAAGTTAAGGGGAGAATTTTACCTTAAAGTTAGAATAAAACAAGCTGTCGGCGATATGCTGTCGTCGGTATCTACTAAGATCGGCTTCGAGCTTCGAAAAACCAACACTTTTCGATAAGGTGCTGACAACCTTCACCCCAACTCAGTCCTGAAGGCATCCTAAACTCTCTTCGGCAACACCACCTAAGAGCAGCGCCCCTGGCTGGTACTCGCAAGATATGGCATAGTCCCTCAGTTCTTCTTTTTCAGCCTTTGACAATTCTTGCCCAATTATGTTATGAAAGTTGAAATTTTCTTCTTCCGAAGTATCTTCGGCAGGCTCCTTCTCTTTTCCAGGCACCTTCTCCCTTTTTTCGGGCACTGCGGTCAGGGTTTCCTCAGCAGCTGCAGCAGTTTCTTCCTCAGACATATTCAAAATCATTTCAACAATATCAATAAGTGTGTTTTCTAAATCTGTGGCTTCGGCTGCTGCTGTTTTCGGCGCTGAGGCCGATGGCGGTGTTTCTTCAATAGCCTCAATGACAGTAATAATTCTTCGCTTTTTTGGTTCAGCGGGCTTCTCGGCAGCCGAAGGCTCCTTCTTCTTCTGTAAAAGCTTCATTAGTTCCGGTCCCAGCGGATTAGCTTATTAGGTAGAGATTCGGTCATTACCTTTAAAATTTCTTCTGCGTCAGTGGCAGAAGGTGTTGAGGGAATTTCTTCTTCTAAGTTAGCTTTTGGCTTCGGAGCTGTAGCCTTTCTTTTCTTCGGCGCGGCCACCTTCGGCTTAGGACTGGATTTCTTCTTTTTCGCTAAATTCTCATCTTCTTTTATCATTCTAGCAGCATGTCTTTGAATAATACTGACAGCTCTTTTTCGTTTTGGCCCTTCGGCACCTTTGCTTAACCTTTTGTAGTATGGGTATTCAAATTTCAAAGCGTCCATCACTTGGTTTAACCTTCGTTTTGGCCGAGTGCCAAAGGCTGCTGTCATCAATTGATCTTCTTTTTTCATATAATTTCCCAAGATCTCATTGCACATAACTTCAATTGTATCCAACCATTCTTGGCAGGGTTCTTTGAAGTGTTTCTTGAACTTAAAATGATAGGGCAGCCAAACGAGTTCATTCTTTTTCTTCTCTCCTTTAAGCTTCGGCATACCCCATTCCTTTAACATTGGGAATACTCTATTGGCTAAGTATTCCTGAACCAAATCCCTAGTACCAATATGGTCAGACACAACTCTAAATTCGCCCACAGCATCTGGTCATGATGTCCCCGGTGTCGTGAAGCACTGGGGCCTAGTTAACCCGAAGGTAAGGACCAGCGGACTCTGAACTAGCTTCTCCTTTTTCTCATCAATCTTAATATAAAACCACTCTGTTTTCCAACCGGTTGGCCATTTGGTGTGGTAGCTAACCACCGGTGTCTTCATGTCTTTGCGGTAGGCAAAATTATAATAGCCAAAATTCTCGTGCAATCCATCTTCTCTAGCCTTCGTTTGATAGTGAAGTTCGTGCACCTGGCAGAAGGCTTTGGCAAGTGGCTCCACTCCTTGGCTTCGAAGAGCCCAAATAAAGACGCTGAGCCTAACGATAGCATTAGGAGTCAGTTGATGAAGATAAATTTCGAAATTTTCCAAAACATCTGCAATCATTCCATGCAGAGGAAACCTCAACCCTACTTTGAAGAAGCTCTTAAAAACTACCACCTCATCGTTTTCTGGCTTCGGGATGGTCTCTTCCCCGCCAAAGCGAATCAGCTTCTTCTCGGCTTCCCCGAAGTAGACTAGTTTTGTCATCATCGGCATATTAGCCTCGAAGACAGTCGACTTCCCAAAATCCAAGTGGCTGGGTTTGGATGGCATAGTGGTATTATAATCTATCTCTTCTTCACCACCATCACCCTCTTTAATATCTGCCTGCTCCGCTTCGGCAGCAGGTGCACCTTCATCAGCAGCACCCTCTGGCACAACTAGTCTCGACTGCCTCATAACTTTGGAGATTGGGGCAGTCTCAGTAGCTTCGGTCTCCTCTCCGTCGCATGTAATCCTAGCTGTTGAACGCACTCTTGCCATTTGATGCTGAATTTCTTGCGTTTTGACGAAGTTGATCACTTTTTATCTTTACCGAAGCTCCCTCTTGTGATGAAGCTAAAGCAAAACGATGCATTGATTGAGAATACGGTGAATAAGCTTTGGCTGTGGTCAAATTTTTTGGCAGCACAACAGTGCAATAGCAGTAATTGCTGTGGTAACTTCACACCTACCCGTCTGTTTATATAGTGCTGCAGGTGGGAAGGTGAATCGTCAAGCCGCTCGCACCCGCTGAACAGTTGCCCGCACCCACTGAACGGTAGACCATAGTGCCCAAGAAGGCGAATCACCAGATCACGCGTACCCATCGTATGGTGGGACCACCTTATACTTGGAATATTAAAATCGTTTCTCAACAACGAGCTCAGGGAAGGTGTTTTTCGGACCTTCGGCATTCCGAAGCCTAAGAGAATTTTTCACGGGTCGAGCTCGTTATGAAAAACGATCTGGCACCATGAAGGGGCTACTATTGGGGGTCTGCTTCGTCGCAGAAGGTCCCATAAGAAGAAACACCTTCGGATGATCGACACGGAAACAAAGCTGAAGCTATCAATCAAAGAGCTTCGTAGAATACTTCCAAATGCACCGACTTAATGATGAAATGACCAATCGGCCCATGATAACTTGTATTATGATTGTAATCATTTGTAAAGGGCATGAATGTAATTTCTCACAGGCTGCGTCCTGTGCCTATAAATAGATGAACAGTACCCCCGTACTGTTCACACTGTCTTGTATTCGCTCATGCGACACGCTTGGGTTTTTTGCCTTCTGTCAAGCCGAAGGTACAAATGTAATTAAATATTGTCTTTATCTATTCAAGATTATATAATGAAGATATATGAATGATGTTATATGATTATTCATGTTATCTTTCATGTTTCATATGATTTGTCTTTCATTAACGTATACTATGATAATGAAGGTACGTCCTTCATGACCTCAACCATAAGTGAGCTCCAACTTGCTGAGCCCCAACCATAAGTGAGCTCACCCTTGCTAATATTTTGATCAGAGGGTGATGCTAGAGACTTTGATGGAGATTTTGACGACAATGAATTCTAAGCCTAACGATGCAACGGTCATCTTCCTGTGGGAGATTGCCCATATTATTTAAATTCTGCTTTACTTTGATGTGATACATGTTCAAGATACAATGATTCAGATGATGTAATCAAGTATTATACTCTCTCTTTACGCCTTTATTGCATTGTCTTTTGATATATTACACTTGTGATGTCAACATATGTGTGGAAATGGATCTTGGCACACATATGGTATGCGCTCGGTTCTACCCTGGAACCGGGTGTGACAGTAGTGGTATCAAAGCTATGTTGACCCTAGGTCGTTAGACTAGTTAGAAATGAAAAGTCTAGTTAGTCTTTCAAAACTTGAGTTATTTTCCTCCATAAAAAACTTATTTTATCTCCAAACTCAACTCCTTTATAATAAACTCTTCTAGTCTGATTTTCTCTCATCTGTCGGAAGGTTGCTATCAGAAGAACTGCTTACAAAAGTATTACTTATGTTGCTCAAGATCGGCCAGCACCCTCTACCCCACCTTTGGATGATGAAGAAGAAACGTCTTTCTCTGCCTTATCCTCATTCTTTTTGGAAGGCTTTGTTATGGAACCCCTAAGTCTATCACCATACTCCTTTAGGTTGATACAATAGTTTATTGAAATAAGCTAGACGCAGTAGACGATAAAACAGTGTTATACTATAATAATAACAATAATGTGATGGTGATGTTTGATATGTTTGAGTTTGATTTTTGTTTGGGTGCAATGGTCTGATGGCCATAAGAGCATTAAAAAACATAAACTTAAGAAATTCCCCTCTAGAATCTTTTCTACTCCCCACTTCTCTAAGAATTTCAATCTCTGACCAATCAGATGGTGAACGCTCGCCAAGGACCCAACAACAACTGGAACTAACGTGGTCAACAGATACCACCACCACCACCGAACCCCAACATGGAACAGTTCATCGCCGCCCAGATGCAGTTTTTGCAAGGACTGACCACAACTGTTTAACAGATTCAGCAGAACCAGCTGAATCAACAGCAATAGCAGAATGCACCCCCGGCCAGAGACAAACACCGGGTTTTTATGAGTCATCACCCGCCCACGTTCTCTCATGCGGTTGATCCTTTAGATGATAGTGACTGGCTCAAGGTCATTGGAAAGAAGTTGGACATCACTCAGTGCAACGACCAGAAAAAGGACTTGTACGCCTCGGGAAGACTCGAGGGAGCCGTGTCCGATTGGTGGGATGCCTTCACAGCAGCACACCCCAACGCAGATACAATAACCTGGCAGGAGTTCCAAGTGAACTTCTGCGCAAATCATATTCCCATGGGAATTATGAAGCTGAAGAAGAAGGAATTCATTTCCCTTACTCAAGGGAATATGTCTGTCAGTGAGTATCATGACCGCTTCACTCAGCTTTCACGCTACGCACCAGAAGAGGTGGATACAGATGAGAAGCGCCAAGAGTGTTTCTTGGAAGGACTGATTGGACCACTAAATAATCAACTTCAGAGTCATACCTTCCCCAATTTCCAGACTCTGCAGAACAAGGCAATTGACCTTGAAAGTAAAAGAAGGGAATTGTCTGACCATAAAAGGAAGTTCCAAGGTCAGTCCAGTAGGAACACCCGCCCAAACAACGCTCAAGGTTCGCAGTTCCGCTTTGGAAATCAGGGTGGAAATAATTATCAAGTGCAACGCTCTGGATAGTAAGGCCAGAGGAACAATCAAAGCCAGAACCAGCAAAGGAGCAACTCTCAGACCTACCAGAGGTCTGGTGGGAGTTCACAAAATCGTCAAGGTGGCTCCGTAAACACGTAGGCCAGAAGCAACAACGCACCAGTCCAACCCAATGGATGTTTCAAGTGCGGTGAGCTTGGCCACTATGCTAACAACTGCCCAAGGCGCAACCAGCAGACACCTCAAAAAAGCAACACTTAGAGAAATGACCAGAACACCACCGCTCATGGATCTGCACAGAACAAGACTCCGTAGAACCAGAGTAGAGGAAGGGTCAATCATGTCACAGCAGAATCAGTGCCTAAGGATGCCAACGTGGTGTATGATATGTTCCTTGTTAACTCCATACCCGCATCAGTTTTATTTGACTCTGGAGCATTGCATTCATTTATAACTGAGTCATTTGTGGAAAAACATAACATACCAAAGTACCCCGTTAAGAAGATGTTACATATTAGTTCACCAGAAGGTGACATGAAGGCCACACACTCATGCCTCCATGTTAATCTCAAGATTCAAGGAATAGATTTTTCAGTCAACCTAGTGGTCCTAGGATCCAATGGTATTGATGTGATTCTTGGATGCGATTGGTTGAAAAGTTGTGATGGAGTGATACAGTGTGCCAACGGAACAATTACGTTGACAAGTCCGCAAGGCGAAAGAGTCCAAGTTAGCACAGACATGTCAACAAATGCAAAAGGGAAGATAGTGATAAATCACTTGGAAGAAAAGCCCTTGGAAAATATCAAGGTAGTGTGTGAATACCCAGACGTATTTCTGGAGGAATTACCAGGTATGCCACCTGACTGTGACATAGAGTTTTCTATTGAATTATTACCTGGAACTGCACCTATCTCAAAAATACCTTATAGATTGGATGTCAAGGATTTAATAGAACTGAAGAAACAAATAGAAGAATTACTAGAAAAAGGTTTCATTCGCCCAAGTTCATCCCCTTGGGGAGCCCCAGTTCTATTTGTGAACAAGAAGGATGGTTCGAGGAGAATGTGCGTTGATTATAGAAGTTTGAATGAAGTAACCATCAAGAATAAATAACCATTACCTCGGATTGAAGATTTATTTGATCAGATGAAGGGAGATAAGATATTCTCGAAGATAGATCTGAGATCAGGATATCACCAATTAAAAATTCGAGTAGAAGATGTACCCAAGATAGCCTTCACGACGAGATATGGATTATATGAGTTTTTGGTCATGTCGTTTGGACTAACTAATGCACCAGCATACTTTATGAACTTGATGAATAAAGTATTCATGGAATATCTGGATCAGTTTGTGGTCGTATTCATTGATGACATACTGATATACTCTTCGAATGAAGAAACACATGAAGATCATCTAAGGCTAGTCCTACAAAAGCTTCGTGACAACCAGCTATATGCGAAGTTCTCGAAGTGTGATTTTTGGTTGAAGGAAGTTTCTTTCTTAGGGCATATCGTTACCGATGGTGGAATTAAAGTGGACCCAGGAAAGATAACTGAGATACTAAATTGGAAGCAACCAAAGGATGCGTCCAAAATCAGAAGTTTTCTTGGATTGGCAGGATACTATAGAAGATTTATTGAAGGTTTTTCCAAGTTAGTGAAACCTCTTACCTCTCTACTGGAGAAAGGTAAAGAGTTCAAGTGGGATGAAGCTTGTCAGAATTGGTTTGAAGAACTCAAGAAAAGGTTAACCACTGCACCAATATTGGTAATGCCAGACATCCACAAGGGATTTGATGTGTATTGCGATGCATCACACCTTGGACTTGGATGTGTGCTAATGCAAGAAGGAAAAGTGATAGCTTATGCCTTAAGGAAGTTGAGGAAGCATGAGAAGAATTATCCTACGCATGATTTGGAACTAGCTGCCGTAGTGCATGCTTTAAAGATTTGGAGGCACTATATGATTGGAAACAAGTGCAAAATCTTCATGGATCACAAAAGCTTGAAATATATATTCACTCAGAAAGAACTCAACCTGAGACAGAGAAGATGGCTTGAGTTGATCAAGGACTATGATTTGGAAATACAATATCACCCAGGAAAAGCAAATGTAGTGGCTAATGCTTTGAGCCGTAAGGGTCAAGTGAACAACATCACTACTCATTTGATGTCACAAGAATTGTGCTGGGAAATGGAACAACTCAACCTTGGTATGCTCAATAATGTTGAAGCAACGGCTATGGAAGTTGAATCTACTTTGGAAGAAGAGATTTGTAAAGGACAAGAGTCCGATGAGAAAATCAAGGAAATTAAAACTTTGATTGTGATGGGTAAAGCCCTAGATTTCACGAAAGATGATCAAGGCACAGTATGGTTTAAGAAGAGAATCTGTGTACCGGAAATCGAACACCTGCGCCAACTTATTTTGTGAGAAGCTCATGATTCCGCTTATTCTATTCACCCTGGAAGTACAAAGATGTACCAGAATCTAAAGGAAAAGTATTGGTGGTATATAACACCCCTGGTGTTACTGTCACTAAAACCTGAGCATGGCATCATAAACATTGGCATTGCATATGTTTGACATACCTAGAATGCATTCACTAGGTAAAAATTTCAAACAAGTGTATTGTTTTTAGTGTTTTGCAAATAGGACCCTGAATAGGGAACCTGACCCTAAATAAGGCTCAAAGGGTAAAACATAACCCAAGATGAGAAAACCTAAAGGCTTTAGGGAAAGAGTCATAAAAGGTCCCCAAAAACAAAGTTGAATCACATTTATACCCCTGGGATACCAAAAATCTCAATTAGAACCCTGGAAAAACCCTAAATCCAAACCCTAGGGGCATATGTGCAAAATTAGTCTACTTTTGGACTAAAGTGCAAAAACCAAGTTAAATAAGTATCTTAAGTCATTTGGGTCACTCATATGTGAATTTGCAATCCAAAACTTGAGATTTGGACTTATGTGCAAAAGAGCCATACTTGACCCTTTTGGGTTAAGTCTGCATTTCAGTGTGATTGACTCAACTTGAAGACCTTGTAACTTTCAAATTATGGGGTTTTTGCCCTAGGTCACCACATCAAAATTATAGCTCAATTATAGGAGAACAACTTTGCTTAAGAGTGCAAGCCATGTTCTTGTGAGAAATTTGAAGATAATCTTGCCCAAAGTTGGACTGTCAGGCTGATAAAGACCAAACTTCCAATGGTCAGTGACCTTGATCCAAGATTGAGAGCCATTTAGACTAAGATCCAGTGGGAATCTACCTTGGATTACTATAACAAAGTTGTAGCTGGTATGTAGCATTACAACTTTGATGCAGAGCTTGGGTTAAGTTGTCATTCAAAATTGAGAGATAAATCAGACCAAAGATTGGCTGTCACGCAACTAAATAAGGGGCTCTAATGGTACAGTAGCCAGAGTGGATCAGAATGTCAGCATCGCGTGCTCGCCGCCGGTGACCCCCCTGCGCGAGGATTCGCGCCGCCGCCGTTAAGATTAACGCTCGCTGGTAACCAGATAACGCTTCGGGGTAGAAAGATCGTCGTCGCCGTCGAGCTGGAAGCCACCCCGGTCAGCCGCGGTACTCCACCCCTTGCTCATCGCCGGGATAAAGCTGCTCACCGTCGTCGTGCCCTCGCCGTTGTCCACCGCGTGTCCCAACCTCGCCACCGCATCGCTGTGACCTCTCCTAAGCTCTCCGTTGATCGCTGGAGCTATTGCCATGACAGTAGACACCCAGCCGCTGCACCAGTAAACTCCCTCTTTCTATAATCGCCGCGCGTCTCGCTCAATTCCCGGCCACCGTCGAAGCCGCCTATAAATTGAGCCCTCCCCTAGCTGTGTAACATCATCACCCACCCAGCCACCAACAATCGTTAGCAATCGTGCCTCCGAGAGCTTGAATTTTGGTTTCTCCCCAATCCGGGTTTCCGCCACCGTGAACTCACCTCACCGCGGCCAGCCTTCCCCAGGTCTGCTCATTCCCTTCTCGTTCCTGTTCTAGCACCCTTACATGTCGGTGATGCTCCCCGACCCCTTTAATCGAACCGAACTGCCAGGGATCGTCGGGAACACAACGTTCTAGCCGCCATGCTCTCGGTCATCGTGGCTAGAGCTCGTTAGTTGATCTTAGATGCAATTAAGTTGGGGGAAAAGCTTAGGATAGGTCCGATTTGGTGTCTGTCGCTCGGGAGCGCCAGTCATCGCCTCAATCGGCCGGTACATTGGCTCACCGGAGCGCGGCTGCGTTCACCGTCGTCGTGGACCTCGGAATGTAAAGGATTAGAAGCCTAGGGACCTATCTGCAATTTGTCAGTGACTCTGTGCAATAGTAAATGACCCCGCTTCGAGTTATTCGGTTGCTCAGGGCTCTTTCTGTAAAGACACCAGCGCGCGCGGGCGCGGGCACGCTTTCCCTCTGAATTGGGCCGCCTGGGCCGAAATCGGCCCAGCCCTATTGAATCTTTTCCTTTTTCTTTTTCAGAAGAACTTGGGAAAATTTGTTATAAATCGTAGAAAAATCCTAAAATTGTGAAACCAATTTTCCTAGGCTCATTATTTTCCCTAGAATTTAATAAAAATAGTTTCATGATTTTTAGTTTAAACAAGGAATTTTAGGGCATTTTAAGTAGTTTAAAGAAGTAGTTCTGGATTTTTAGAAAATAGGTAATAATCCCAAAAATGCTCAAAATTTTTATATGAGTTCCTCATATTATTTAGAAGCCTTGGGTAGAATTTTGGTTGATTTGGACCTTGTTTGATCACCAAACCCCAAAACCCCCTGCTCTATGAACTCCTTTACTGACTCCGGAAACCCTAAGTTCTCGGAGTTCCGTGAAGGAAAATTGTATTCAAGACTTAGATAATAAGTTTATATTATCTTTGCACCCTCATGAGCATTACATGGCATTCATTCTTATACATATATGTGGTTATGATTAGAACACGAGGAAGAAGTGGAAGCCACTGAAGAGCAAGTACCACCACCTTTGGAAACACAGGCTGAGAGCTGTTTCTACTTCGATATTTGTGGATCTGAGCCTGACTCACCCATAAACAAAGGCAAGCCCCGGTGCATTTGCCACCCCCCTTGTGTTTTAAAATCTTTCTCACTTGCTTGATGCACTAGGTGATAGGTGTTGATTGCTTAAACAATTCCTGCATTACCTTCCTTGGATTTGATTACCTTCCTTGAAATCCCTGTTTACAAAGGATTTTCTTGATGCTTAGCCTTGCTTTAGTAAAACAAAAATATTTTGTTTTTACAAAAGATGATGTGGCAAAAGTGGTGGGGATGTTTTTGAAAACAAAACTTGATGCTGGATCCATCACGGTCGTGATGGATTCAACATCGGAAAAGATGTACCTCTGCCAGGTACCAAATTTTTGTGTTGAAAAGATTAAGCTGAGACCGGGCGGGTGACTTGCACGAGAAGAGAGTCTTGGTGTAGTGTCTCCGTCTGAGTCGATTAAGGACCTTGTCGATGTAGGCTTGATGATTGAGGACCCTTTAACTGGTCACATGCCTCATCATGGGTAAGCCTTGCCTTGGGCAGACTAAGGCCAGAATAAGATAACACGAAATGGGCGTGGAGCGGTGGCGAGAGTAGCGTGTACCCTCCGTGGCAAGAGGCTGGACGGTGGTGTATCTGTGCTCTCGATTTGCGTGAACCTGATCTGGTCTTAAGAAACTCGGTGGCGGGTTGACATATGCAAGGGTTAACTGCTACATATGTCGTGTGATCGGATATCCTCAGATGAGTATAATCGATTCGAATCGCCGTACCTTCGCGGTTATGAAGACTTGGTCACTGCCCTAGACGTAGCAATCCAGTGAAGATAAAGGATGAATTAAGAACTTGGCTAGTTCAGGATAAGTGTTTGAACTAGGTTAGAAAGAACTCTAGAGATAAGTAAGTTTACTTAACTTGACCAATAAAACTGGATTTTTAAGGATCCACTTTAGTAAGCATTTTGCAAAACAGAGTCTTTGATGATTGAGAAGCCTTACCTTGACTCCCTTAAACCAGCATACCCTTGAGAGTTTTTTCCTTAGTCGGGTAAGACTTGCTGAGTAATTCCATACTCAGGGTTTATTCCCCCATTGTTTTTAGGTGAGGAGACAACAAACTTTTGTTGTTTTTGTACCAAGGTGGTGAAAAATGAGGACAATCAAGAATGAAGCTGCCGGAGGACCGGGTCCTCCTTAAAAACTTTTATGTAAAGAACTTTATGGGAGGAGTTTTTGCCTCCCAGGTATTGTAATAATACTTTTTAGCACTCACTTTACACTCTGGTCTGTACAAGTAACTTACTCTTACTTTCTAAATAAATATAAGTTTATGTAATCACTTCCGCATTTCCGCATCTCCGATGAGCATACTGTCTGTCAGACGGGTGAAACGTTCCTGGAAAGGTAAGGAAAAGGATACCGAACTTATCAAGTAGTTCAGGGGCACCTACAGGGTTGTCTGAGGTCTATGGGACAAGGACAACTGTAGGTGGGCCTAATTACTTGAGAGGTTCCGTCACAGCTGGTATCGGAGCGTAGCCCTTCTTGGCAGATACTATGTAGCATCTTCAAAAGGATTTTCTTAGACTTATCTAGAAAATTTCTTCTCTTCTTACCTAAGCATCTCTGAAGAAATTATTTCAAAGACCAGATAGGAAGAGTGCAATGTAGAGAAGGTTGAATCAACTAAGGTTGATTCTGTAATTATTCATGCATCATGCTAAGAATTGTACTAATAAATTTTCCCCCTTAGAAAATGCCGCCGCGTACAAGGAAAACGGCGCGAAAGCATACTGAGCCTATCGGTGTACCTCGACACCAACTTGCCCCACGGGAACAAGATAGCAGTAGCGGGAGCAACGATCCAATTGGGGATCTCGAAGCCCGCGTGAATCAACTTCAAACAGAGTTACAACGCAGGACCAATTTATGGGTTGCGGATGGTGACCGAATAAATGAATTAAGAAGTTACATCCGCACCCTGCAAGATCAACTCGCTGATCGAGATTTGGTGCTTGATTGGGCGGTACAGTCTCGTTCAGTAGCTTGGGCTAAGGAAGCGAAGGCTCGAGCACGAGTCGAAGAACTTAGCACTGCTATTGACAACTTGCAGGTATATTGCAATACTTTACATGAGGAAGTTCATGTACTGTATTCGAAATTACACCCACATGTCCCTGCGGATCTCGTCAGGTCGGAAGCCGGACCCTCGCATAATGCAGGAGAAGCGCTTGGTGGAGAATTAGACCTTTTTAGGCCCCCTCCTTCCATAAGGCTGGTCGACGTATGGTCTCCGACACCTGACGATGAAGCTGCCAAGAGCAACCAGAAGCAGGAGTAGTAGTGTAGCTTGTAGAAATAGAAGTAGTATGCTGTATAATAGGTTGAACTATTGTATTATGGGTAATGTATCATGTTGTATAACATCGAGTCTGTATCATTACTTTTGATAGTAATGTAAAATGGAAGGTTTCTCTGGCATATTATATTTATTTCAAAATGTTCTTTGCCTCAGATGCCTACCAGGACTCGAGGACAGGATGCAGCAGGAACTTCTGGGGGGAGGGATGTTACCCCAAATCCACCCCCGGTTCCTCCCACATTGGCCAAGGTGATTGCCGCCTTGGTGAACGCAACTACAGACAATACCCGCTTTTTGAAAGAAATGGCGGGCCAACAATTCCAGCAGCAGGGTGGAAGGGGTTATCAGCAAGGCCCCCATGAAACCACATATTTGGATTTCTCTGAAACCCGTCCACCACTATTTGTCAAGGCTGAGGACCCGTTGGAAGCTGATGAATGGATACGGGTTATTGAGCAAAAATTTGGTCTTCTCCGCTGTTCAGAGACAAAGAAGCCGTTGTTCACAGCGCAACAACTGCGCGGCCCTGCCAGCACCTGGTGGGGAAATTTTGTGGCTATTCAACCTGCTAATCATCAAGTCACATGGGAAGAATTTAAAGTAGCCTTCCGCGAGCACTATATACCCGAAGGTGTTCTGCATATGAAGCAAGAAGAGTTCATGAAGCTGAAACAAGGAGGAGATACTGTCAATCAGTATCTCAACAAGTTCAATCACCTGTCGCAGTATGCCATCGATCAGGTGAACACTGATTTAAAAAAGAAGAACTGCTTTATGAGAGGGCTAAATGATTGATTGCAAAGAAAAATGGCCACCTGCATAGATCTCACGTATGGAAAGGCTGTCAGCACAGCCTTATCTGTTGAAGCAAAATATGCAGGTTCCGGGAAGAACAAGGGATTTGGTGGTGAGAAGTCTAATCAGGGCCAGGCAAAAAGGCAACGGTTTGTGATCCGGCCTTCTAGCCAAAATCGCTCTTTTTCTCGACCGCCCTCATTCCCTTTCAAGCAGCCAATCATTATTCGTCCCAACAATGCCCCCACTACCCCAAATCAGCCGGGTGCCCTGTGCACTCGATTCCCTGATTTGCCCAGCTCCTCAACCGGGTGTTTTAATTGTGGCAAGTCTAGACACTTCATCAAAGATTGCCCATATCCCAAGCAGAATCAATCAAATGCTCAGCAAGGATCTGGGAAATCAGCTCAGCCCAAGGGAAATAATGTGGGGAAGAATACAAAGAAGACAGGGCGGGTATACTATACTCAAGTGGCCACTACACCGGAAGGTGAACCGGTGATGATGGGTACGTTTCTCGTGGCCAGTCACCCTGCAATTATTCTTTTTGATTCTGGTGCTTCGCATACATTTATTAGCAAGACATTTGTGGAGCAACATCACATTTCATGTCATGAATCAAAAGAAGGGTTTAAAATTCATTCACCTGGGGGACACATTTTTACTAGAGAAGTGGCGTATCAAGTGCCAGTAATAATGGCCGGACGGAACTTTCCTGCTAACATGATTGTTCTGAAAGGCCAGGATATAGATGTGATTTTGGGTATGAATTGGTTAACCCAACACAAGGCAATTCTCAACACTGAACTGAGAACCGTCAGGTTGAGCTATAATCAAGAAGAGATTCTTTTGTCTATCCCCTTAACCAATCTAGCCAAAGCTTCTGGTAGAGTATATGAAGCCATTGTACCGGAAATCAAGGATATTCCGGTAGTATGTGAGTTTCCAGATGTATTTCCAGAAGATTTGCCTGGACTGCCCCCTGAGAGAAATGTAGAATTTGTAATTGAGTTAAAGCCTGGTACGGCTCCCATTTCCCGAAGATCGTACCGTATGCCCCCTAATGAGTTGGCAGAATTGAAGATTCAATTACAAGATCTACTGAATAAAGGATTCATCCGGCCAAGCTCGTCTCCATGGGGTTGCCCCGCCATTTTTGTTAAGAAGAAGGATCAAACCTTACGAATGTGCGTGGATTATCGACCCCTGAATGAGGTCACCATCAAGAACAAGTACCCTCTTCCGAGGATTGACATTCTATTTGATCAACTGACCGGGGCGAGGGTATTCTCTAAAATTGATCTCAGGTCGGGCTATCACCAAATCCGTATTCGGCCCGAGGATATACCGAAAACCGCGTTTACTACGCGGTATGGGTTATTTGAATATTTGGTAATGTCCTTTGGGCTAACAAATGCTTTTGCCCATTTCACTTATTTGATGAACTCGGTGTTCATGCCCGAGTTGGACAAGTTCGTGGTGGTTTTCATTGACGATATCTTGATATATTCCAAAAATGAAAAGGAGCATGCTCAACATTTGCGGATTGTATTGACGCGCTTGAGGGAACATCAGTTGTATGCCAAGTTCAGCAAGTGCGCGTTCTGGCTAGAGGAAATTCAATTTTTGGGGCACGTGTTATCTGCCAAGGGAATTGCGGTAGATCCTAGCAAAGTCAAGGATATTCTGGAGTGGAAACCCCCAACCACTGTTCACCAAGTCCGGAGTTTCCTTGGGCTAGCTGGATATTATCGCAGATTCATACCAGATTTTTCTAAGCTTGTGAAGCCAATCACAAGTTTATTGAAGAATGACATTAAATTCAATTGGTCTTCTAAGTGTAATGAAGCCTTTGAGCAATTGAAGACATTATTAACCACTGCTCCGGTATTGGCTCAACCGGACATCACCAAGCCTTTTGATGTATATTGTGATGCGTCAGGCAGTGGACTCGGCTGTGTATTAATGCAAGAGGGCCGAGTAATTGCATATGCTTCAAGGCAGTTGCGCCGACATGAGGAGCATTACCCAACTCATGATCTGGAGCTAGCTACTGTGGTTCATGCCCTGAAAATTTGGCGTCACTATCTGCTGGGAAATATCTGTCACATATATACAGATCATAAAAGCTTGAAGTATATCTTCACCCAGTCAGAATTGAATATGAGGCAAAGGCGATGGCTTGAGCTTATTAAGGACTATGAACTAGAAATTCACTATCACCCAGGCAAAGCCAATGTTGTGGCAGATGCGC
Source organism: Zea luxurians (assembly GCA_029449295.1). NCBI lineage: Eukaryota > Viridiplantae > Streptophyta > Magnoliopsida > Poales > Poaceae > Zea > Zea luxurians. Next base: position 8,862,469 of record JAOPSE010000069.1, on the reverse strand, counting down.
TGAGCCGTAAGGTTTCCTGCCACTGTCTTATGGTGAAGACCTCTGACAATACTTTATGTCAAGAGATAGAAAAGCTAAACCTGGGGATGGTCCAACAAGGAACCCTAAATCAGCTAAAGCTTGAGTCAATCATCTTGCAAAGGATAATTGATGCTCAAAAGGATAATGTGGGTATGAAGCACATACGGGAGAAGATAAGGGCTGGAACAGCCAAATGTTTCAAAGAAGACGATGAAGGTGTGATATGGTTCAATAACCGCATAGTGGTGCCAAAGAATGAAGAACTCCGCCAGCAAATTTTAGATGAAGCGCATCTTAGTCGCTATTCTATTCATCCCGGAAGCACTAAGATGTATCATGATCTAAAGCAACACTACTGGTGGACGAAGATGAAAATTGAAATTGCACGCTATGTGGCTAAGTGTGACACTTGCAGACGTGTCAAAGCCATACACATGAAAACTGCTGGTCCATTACAATCTTTGCTGATCCCAACATAGAAATGGGAAGATATAAGTATGGACTTTATCGTGGGATTGCCCAGGACCACAAAAGAGTATGACTCTATTTGGGTTATCATTGATCGACTTACCAAGATCGCCCACTTCCTCCCTGTCAAAGTAAAATATCCCGTCATTACCTATGCGGAGTTATACATTGCTCGTATTCTTAGTCTGCATGGTGTTCCGAAGACCATTGTGTCGGATCGTGGACCACAATTTGTAGCCAAGTTTTGTGAAGCACTTCACAAATCCTTGGGTACTAAGTTGCTCCATAGTTCGGCATATCATCCACAAACCAGTGGACAGACTGAGAGGATTAATCAAGTACTCGAAGATATGTTGCGAGCATGTGTTCTGGACTTCTCACCAAAATGGGATGAATGCTTGCCTTTGGCGGAGTTTTCATATAATAACAGCTATCAAGAAAGTATCAAAATGGCACCTTTTGAAGCTTTATATGGGCGACGGTGTCGAACTCCGCTAAATTGGTCTGAACCTGGAGAAAGGTACTTCTTTAGGCCTGATATAGTGAAGGAGGCCGAGGAAAAGGTTCAGAAAATTATTCAGAATATGAAGAAAGCACAAGCCCGTCAGAAGGGTTATGCAGACAAACGGCGAATGCCCTTATATTTTCATGAAGGAGACTATGTCTACCTGAAAGTTTCACCAATGAAGGGAATATCGCGTTTCGGGGTTAAAGGGAAACTTGCACCCAGGTACATTGGTCCATTCCTGGTACTTGAGCAATGTGGACCAGTGGCGTATCGACTGCAGCTCCCCGAAATTCTGTCTGCTATCCATAATGTGTTCCATGTGTCGCAATTGAAGAAGTGTCTTCGGGTTCCCGATCGAACCATTGAAGTGACAAATGTTGTCCTGGAACCAGATTTAACATACTCGGAACATCCTATTCGGGTTCTGGATCAAAAGGACAGGGTTACCCGAAGAAAAACTCTCAAGTTCTATAAGATACAATGGGACCAACATTCTGAAGAAGAGGCTACATGGGAAACTCGAGACTTTTTAGATAAGAATTTCCCAGGCTTTTTAGCCTCATGTAATTTGTAAAGTATCTTTAGTGTTGTAATAAAGAAGTGACCCCCACACCACCCCTGCCTTGTACCAGAAATAAGGGAATAAAGATGTGACACATTTCCTTTTCCATTACTCACCCTAGGACTTTTAATCTCGGGACGAGATTCTTTTATGGGGGGAAGGATATAACACCCCTGGTGTTACTGTCACTAAAACCTGAGCATGGCATCATAAACATTGGCATTGCATATGTTTGACATACCTAGCATGCATTCACTAGGTAAAAATTTCAAACAAGTGTATTGTTTTTAGTGTTTTGCAAATAGGACCCTGAATAGGGAACCTGACCCTAAATAAGGCTCAAAGGGTAAAACATAACCCAAGATGAGAAAACCTAAAGGCTTTAGGGAAAGAGTCATAAAAGGTCCCCAAAAACAAAGTTGAATCACATTTATACCCCTGGGATACCAAAAATCTCAATTAGAACCCTGGAAAACCCTAAATCCAAACCCTAGGGGCATATGTGCAAAATTAGTCCACTTTTGGACTAAAGTGCAAAAACCAAGTTAAATAAGTATCTTAAGTCATTTGGGTCACTCATATGTGAATTTGCAATCCAAAACTTGAGATTTGGACTTATGTGCAAAAGAGCCATACTTGACCCTTTTGGGTTAAGTCTGCATTTCAGTGTGATTGACTCAACTTGAAGCCCTTGTAACTTTCAAATTATGGGGTTTTTGCCCTAGGTCACCACATCAAAATTATAGCCCAATTATAGGAGAACAACTTTGCTTAAGAGTGCAAGCCATGTTCTTGTGAGAAATTTGAAGATAATCTTGCCCAAAGTTGGACTGTCAGGCTGATAAAGACTGAACTTCCAATGGTCAGTGACCTTGATCCAAGATTGAGAGCCATTTAGACTAAGTTCCAATGGGAATCTACCTTGGATTACTATAACAAAGTTGTAGCTGGTATGTAGCATTACAACTTTGATGCAGAGCTTGGGTTAAGTTGTCATTCAAAATTGAGAGATAAATCAGACCAAAGATTGGCTGTCAGGCGACTGAATAAGGGACTCTGATGGTACAGTAGCCAGAGTGGATCAGAATGTCAGCATTGCTTGCTCGCCGCCGGTGACCCCCCCTGCGCGAGGATTCGCATCGCCGCCGTTAAGATTAACGCTCGCTGGTAACCGGATAACGCTTCGGGGTAGAAAGATCGTCGTCGCCGTCGAGCTGGAAGCCACCCCGGTCAGCCGCGGTACTCCTCCCCTTGCTCATCGCCGGGATAAAGCTGCTCACCGTCGTCGTGCCCTCGCCGTTGTCCACCGCGTGTCCCAACCTCACCACCGCATCGCTGTGACCTCTCCTAAGCTCTCCGTTGATCGCCGGAGCTATTGCCATGACAGTAGACACCCAGCCGCTGCGCCAGTAAACTCCCTCTTTCTATAATCGCCGCGCGTCTCGCTCAATTCCCGGCCACCGTCGAAGCCGCCTATAAATTGAGCCCTCCCCTAGCTGCGTAACATCATCACCCACCCAGCCACCAACAATCGTTAGCAACCGTGCCTCCGAGAGCTTGAATTTTGGTTTCTCCCCAATCCGGGTTTCCGCCACCGTGAACTCACCTCACCGCGGCCAGCCTTCCCCAGGTCTGCTCATTCCCTTCTCGTTCCTGTTCTAGCACCCTTACATGTCGGTGATGCTCCCCGACCCCTTTAATCGAACCGAACCGCCAGGGATCGCCGGGAACACAACGTTCTAGCCGCCATGCTCTCGGTCACCGTGGCTAGAGCTCGTTAGTTGATCTTAGATGCAATTAAGTTGGGGGAAAAGCTTAGGATAGGTCCGATTTGGTGTCTGTCGCTCGGGAGCGCCGGTCATCGCCTCAATCGGCTGGTACAGTGGCTCACCGGAGCGCGGCTGCGTTCACCGTCGTCGTGGACCTCGGAATGTAAAGGATTAGAAGCCTAGGGACCTATCTGCAATTTGTCAGTGACTCTGTGCAATAGTAAATGACCACGCTTCGAGTTATTCGGTTGCTCAGGGCTCTTTCTGCAAAAACGCCAGCGCGCGCGGGCGTGGGCACGCTTTCCCTCTGAATTGGGCCGCCTGGGCCGAAATCGGCCCAGCCCTGTTGAATCTTTTCCTTTTTCTTTTTCAGAAGAACTTGGGAAAATTTGTTATAAATCGTAGATAAATCCTAAAATTGTGAAACCAATTTTCCTAGGCTCATTATTTTTCCTAGAATTTAATAAAAATAGTTTCATGATTTTTAGTTTAAACAAGGAATTTTAGGGCATTTTAAGTAGTTTAAAGAAGTAGTTCTGGATTTTTAGAAAATAGGTAATAATCCCAAAAATGCTCAAAATTTTTGTATGAGTTCCTCATATTATTTAGAAGCCTTGGGTAGAATTTGGGTTGATTTGGACCTTGTTTGATCACCAAACCCCAAAACTCCCCCCTGCTCTGTGAACTCCTTTACTGACTAGGGAAACCCTAAGTTCTCGGAGTTCCGTGAAGGAAAATTGTATTCAAGACTCAGATAATAAGTTAATATTATCTTTTCACCCTCATGAGCATTACATGGCATTCCTTCTTATACATATATGTGGTTATGATTAGAACACGAGGAAGAAGTGGAAGCCACTGAAGAGCAAGTACCACCACCTTTGGAAACACAGGCTGAGAGCTGTTTCTACTTCGATATTTGTGGATCTGAACCTGACTCACCCATAAACAAAGGCAAGCCCCGGTGCATTTGCCACCCCCCTTGTGTTTTAAAATCTTTCTCACTTGCTTGATGCACTAGGTGATAGGTGTTGATTGCTTAAACAATTCCTGCATTACCTTCCTTGGATTTGATTACCTTCCTTGAAATCCATGTTTACAAAGGATTTTCTTGATGCTTAGCCTTGCTTTAGTAAAACGAAAATGTTTTGTTTTTACAAAAGATGATGTGGCAAAAGTGGTGGGGATGTTTATGAAAACAAAACTTGATGCTGGATCCATCACGGCCGTGATGGATTCAACATAGGAAAAGATGTACCTCTGCCAGGTACCAAATTTTTGGGTTGAAAAGATTAAGCTGAGACTGGGCGGGTGACTTGCACATGAAGAGAGTCTCGGTGTAGTGTCTCCGTCTGAGTCGATTAAGGACCTTGTCGATGTAGGCTTGATGATCGAGGACCCTTTAACTGGTCACATGCCTCGTCATGGGTAAGCCTTGCCTCGGGCAGACTAAGGCCAGAATAAGATAACACGAAATGGGCGTGGAGCGGTGGCGAGAGTAGCATGTACCCTCCGTGGCAAGAGGCTGGACGGTGGTGTATCTATGCTCTCGGTTTGCGTGAACCTGATCTGGTCTTAAGAAACTCGGTGGCGGGTTGACATATGCAAGGGTTAAGTGCTACATATGTCATGTGATCAGAGATCCTCGGCTGAGTATAATCGATTCGGATCGCCGTACCTTCGCGGTTATGAAGACTTGGTCACTGCCCTACACGTAGCAATCCAGTGAAGATAAAGGATGAATTAAGAACTTGGCTAGTTCAGGATAAGTGTTTGAACTAGGTTAGAAAGAACTCTAGAGATAAGTAAGTTTACTTAACTTGACCAATAAAACTGGATTTTTAAGGATCCACTTTAGTAAGCATTTCTGCAAAACAGAGTCTTTGATGATTGAGAAGCCTTACCTTGACTCTCTTAAACCAGCATACCCTTGAGAGTTTTTTCCTTAGTCGGGTAAGACTTGCTGAGTAATTCCATACTCAGGGTTTATTCCCCCATTGTTTTTAGGTGAGGAGACAACAAACTTTTGTTGTTTTTGTACCAAGGTGGTGAAAAATGAGGACAATCTAAGAATGAAGCTGCCGGAGGACCTGGTCCTCCTTAAAAACTTTTATGTAAAGAACTTTATGGGAGGAGTTTTTGCCTCCCAGGTATTGTAATAATACTTTTCAGCAATCACTTTACACTCTGGTCTGTACAAGTAACTTACTCTTACTTTTTAAATAAATGTAAGTTTATGTAATCACTTCCGCATTTCCGCATCTCCGATGAGCATACTGTCTGTCAGATGGGTGAAACTGTTCCTGGAAAGGTAAGGAAAAGGATACCGAATTTATCAAGTAGTTCAGGGGCACCTACAGGGTTGTCTGAGGTCCATGGGACAAGGACAACTGTAGGTGGGCCTAATTACTTGAGAGGTTCCATCACATGGTACGGTTTGAAAAGAGATGTTGCTACTCATGTTGCATTATGTGACGTGTGTCAGCGAGTTAAAGCCGAACACCAAAGACCAGTAGGATTACTACAACCTTGTTGGGGGTGTGCTTCGTAGCCGAAGATCCTAAAGAAAGAGAACATCTTCGGCAGACAATCTCAGGAGCAAGCGCCGAAGCTATTACTTAGAGAGCTTTGGCACAATGATAGATCTCAAGACGAAGGGCCGAACCGACTTAAAGATGGATTGACTCAAAGACCCATGATGTTTGTGTCATTATTGTAATCAATTGTAAAGGGCTTAAATGTAATTTTACGTAGGTTGCACCCTGTGCCTATAAATAGGTGAATAGTACCCCGGCACTGTTCACGCGATCCTATAATCACGGGCACATTACGCTTGAATTATTGCTTTCCGCCAAGGCGAAGGTATAAATGTGATCAAATATTATGTTTTGATACTTAGATATTCATATAATAAAATATGTGAATATATTTTATATTATATATTTCATTTCTCATTGCTTATTGTTTTACAAGTATGATTATGAAGATGAAATCTTTGTAATATTTTACTCTCGACCTTCGTCCGAAGATCATTAAATCCTTGAGGATATAATGTTTCAGCGGACGAAGGGCATTTATACTTAACATTTTTGTGTTGCCTTGTTCTTAATTCGAAGCATTTGAGAACAAGTCCCCAACATTGGCGCCCACCTCCGGTGAACTCACTTCCACTTTTCTGAGCTGATGGCTTTGTTCAACAACCAAGTCGGAGCTGCTTCGGCTCTGAAGCTGGTACTCCCGATAACAGGCGGTTCAAGCTTAGAGCCAGCCAACAAGAAGGAGGCACAGAGAAGGGTACAACATGTCGGGGTGCAAGGACCCTTCATCAAGTCAAGATGGTCCCACATCTCGATTACCTTCTCCCAAGAGGATCTTCAACTCAAGGATTACCCTCACAACGATGCTATGGTCATTCCTTGTGTTACAAAGGATTTCCTGGTCCACAATGTTTTGGTTGACACAGGCAGTGCAACGGATATTATATTTGCTAAGGCCTTCAGACAAATGCAAGAGCCCGAAGATAAGATCCATGATGCTACACACCCTCACTGTGGCTTCGGAGGAAGACAGATTGTAGCACTTGGCAAGATCACCATGCCAGTGACCTTCGGATTTGTTAACAACACCAGAACTGAGCAAGTTGTGTTTGATATTGTTGACATGGAGTACCCCTATAATGCAATCATTGGTCATGGAACACTTAATGCTTTTGAAGCAATTCTTCATCCAGCATATATTTGCATGAAGATACCTTCGGATGCCTGAGGGGCTCAAGAATGCTGGAGGAAGCTTCAGCAGAATGACAGCAAAGGTCCTTCATTCTCAGATAGGCAGAAACGTGCTAACATATGTTGATGATATCATAGTAAAAAGCATAAAGCAAGAAAATCACATTGCTGATCTGCAGGAGACATTCGCTAATTTTAGGCAAGCTGGTCTGAAGCTAAATCCGGAAAAGTGTGTCTTAGGGGTAAAGAAGGGGAAATTCCTTGGTTGTCTGGTTTCAACAAAAGGAATTCGAAGCTATTCCAAATAAAATCGAAGTTATCCTTCGGATGGAGCCACCAAGCACAAAGAAAGGGGCTCAACGGCTGACAGGAAGACTGGCATCTCTGAATCAATTTATATCCAGATCGGCAGAGAGAAATTTACCATTCTTTGAAGTGCTGAAGTCAACCGAGTTTTTCAATGGGGATCAGCTCAGCAAAAAGCTTTTGAAGAACTGAAACAGTATTTGATAGATTTAACTAACTTTAACTCCACCAGCGCCAGGGGCTCCTCTGCTGCTGTATGTGGCAGCTTCGCACTCTGCAGTAAGTGCGGCGCTTGTTTAGGAGAAGCTTGAAGGGCAATTGAAAAAGCAAGCTCCAATATACTTTGTTTCCAAAGTTCTCAGTTTATCAAAGAAAAACTATACAGAATTGGAGAAGGTGCTGTATGCTGTTTTAATGGCCTCCAGGAAGCTTCGACATTACTTTCAAGCATACCATATAATTGTTCCTTCATCACAGCATTTGAAGGATATTATGAGAAACAGAGAAGCTACTGGAAGGATTGGAAAGTGGGCTGTGAAACTCAATGAGTTCTACATTGATTATGTGCATAGATCTTCGATTCAGTCCCAGGCGCTAGCAGATTTCATCGCTGACTGGACGCCAGGGGCTCAGGAAGAAGAAGCAAGTAAAGATGCCGAAGCTTGGACAGTATTTTGCGATGGTTCCTGGGGAACCGTTGGGGCAGGTGCAGCTGCCGTTTTAATTGCACCTTCAAAAGTTAGAACATGCTATGCTGTCAAACTTGATTTTAGTTGTACAAATAATATTGCTGAATATGAAGCTTTGCTTTTGGGTCTTCGGAAGTTGAAGGCAATGGGAATAAGAAGGGCGGTTCTCAAAACTGATTCCCAAGTTATTTCTAGCCATGTTGACAAAAGTTGCAAAGCAAGAGATCCGAAGCTTGAGAAGTATTTAGATACAGTTCGAAGACTTGAAGCTTCCTTCGAAGGATTTTCTGTCAAGAATATTCCACAAGGAGAAAATGAGCACGCTGATCTACTAGCCAAGTCAGCGGCGCAGGGGCTGCCCTTACCTACAGAAGTATTCTTTGAAACAATAAAAGCACCTTCGGTTGACCTTCTTGAAAGAGCAGTACTCAATATATCTCCCGTCTATAGCGAAGATTGGAGAACTGAGACCATATCTTTTCTTCAGGGCAATTTCCTTTCAGATGACGAAGCTTATCATAAGAGAATAGCGGCAAGAGCCCATCCATATGTAATAATAGATGGGGAGTTATATAAGCATGGAGTCTGTTCTCCATTACTCAAATGTTTATCCAGAGCTGAAGGTATAGAGCTAATGAAAGAAACACATGCAGACCTGTGTGGATTTCACATTGGATCTAGGCCTTTGTTGGGTAAAGTTTTTCGTCAAGGATTTTATTGGCCGAAGGCACCTTCGGATGCAGCAGAATTAGTCCAAAAGTGCGAAGGTTGTCAAAAATGTGCAAGAGACCAAAAACAACCTTCGTCTCTAACTCAATTAATATAGCCCACTTGGCCATTGCGAAGGTGGGGCCTTGATTTGCTAGGCCCACTTCCACCGGCACAAGGGAATTTAAGATATGTTGTGGTGGCAGTAGAATATTTTTCTAAGTGGATTGAGGCGAAGCCTTTAGCCACAATAACTTCAGTTACTGTTCAAAAGTTTTTCTGGCAAAATATTGTGTGTCGCTTCGAGGTGCCAAAGGCTATCACTATGGACAATGGAACACAATTTGATGCCGAAGCTTTCAGAGAGTTTTGTGAACGAATTGGCACAAAGATCCATTTTGCATCAGTTCGGCATCTGGAGTCAAATGGACTTGTTGAAAGAGCTAATGGCATTATAATGACAGGAATAATGAAGTTAATCTTCAATCAACCCAAGGGAAAGTGGCCAGATGAATTAATCAAAGTGGTGTGGAGTCACAACACAACAATGTCATGATCAACAGGCTTTACACCATTCAAATTGCTGTTTGGTGATGAAGCAATAACCCCAGAAGAAGCTAAAACGGGATCAATAAGAACAGTGGCTTCGGCAGAAACCGAAGCTGATTATTCTGTGGAAAAAGATGCTATAGAAGAGATGAGGCTTCAGGCTGTGGAGAACATCAATAAATATCAAGCCAAAACAATAAAATGGTGTGACAGAAAGGTTCAGTTAAAGAATATTAAGCCAGGACATCTGGTGCTTCGGAGAGTGGCCAACCCCGACACAGTAGGCAAGCTTCAGCTGAAGTGGGAGGGACCTTTTCTGGTAATATCTTCGTCAAGACCCGGTTCCTTCAGGTTGAAGGATATGGATGGCAACGACATTCCTAGATCTTGGAATGCGGATGAGCTTCGGCGGTATTATGTGTAACCTGATGTAATCTTTTTTATTCTTTCCTATGGCACCCTTTTCCTTTCCAAAGGGGGAGAAAGGTTTTTAATGGGGCCATAGCATGTAATTTCTCTTTTTCTTATACCAGCTCTACAAGAGCAATATCCCCCGAAGATGTAAATGTAAAAACTGGGCATGCACCATCGAGTGCAAAGAGAAAAAGGAAAAACAGGGAGAAGCTCGAAAGACGTCCCTAAGGGGATGCAGAGCACGACGAAGCTACAAAAAGTCGTTCCTAAGGGAGCGCAGCGTAAGTTTTCTGCTCAAAAGTCGTTCCTAAGGGAATGCAGAGCTTGCAGTGAAAAGTCAACGCTGATTCCGCCGAAGTAAAAGGCGAAGCGCGAAAAGTCAATCCGAATACCGCCGAAGTAAAAGGCGAAGAAGCTCCTAAGGGAGGCTTACAGCGAAAAGTCAGCGGTGATACACCGAAAAATAAGCGGTGAAGCCGAAAAATAAACGACAAAGATTTGTTATTCCTAAGGGAATAAGAGTTGTGGTTGTGGTTTTGTATGTGCCTTTGAACATTCATTTGCATGATACATCGCATCATACATTTGCATTCATAAACATTCACTTAGACATGCATAGGATCATCATCATCATAACATACAAACTTGCTTCGGCTTTGAAAGAGAAGGCTTCGGGAAAAAGGGAAAAAGAGGCAATTTTATGCTTCATTGTGTACGCAAAGAAGGGAAGGTGTTTTTCGCCTTCGGCTCAAAAGAATTAATTTCGTCCACACCAAAGCATTTCATACATTGATAGAAAAGTAAGATTATATTACAAAGTGAAATTTGATTAAATCATATTTTATATAAAGTTTTTTGAGCTATTTTTACAGACTATTCGAGCTTCGACAACATCCATAGAGCTTCATCCTTTTACTCTGCAGCTTCAGCTTCGGCTTGGTCAACCTGTATGTAAGTATTATAAGCCAAATTCAAAATTCAAAGGAAAAGGTAAGCATAAGGTATGATTTCCTTACCAGCTGAAGGTGGCTTCGAGCTTCGTCACCAGCTTTGCTCCGACCACCCTTTGTCCATACTAATTTTATGAATCTATTCGCAATACTTCAGGCCAGGCTAGGAATATTATCTAAGTCTGCTGATGACAGGCTGAAGTTGGGTCTATTAACAATCTTTCCGTGTTCACAGCCAGACTTCAAAAAGGCAACAGCTGTACCCCGAGAAGCTGCCAAGACACTGAAGTCGCCATGCCCAGCTATAACTTCATCAAGATCATTAATTTCACCTTCAATATGCTCGAAGGCACCAGGCAGGTCTTCAGCCGAAGGAGTGAACTTTTCGCTGCTGGCTCCAACAAAATAAAACACTTGCTTCAACTGTTGGATGCACCGATTGCTGAACTCCAGGCATTTATTTTGAAGATTCGTCAAGGATTCTTTCAGCTCTGAGCTTTTTTGAATTTCAGCTTCAAGCTTTGCATCAAGTTTCAGCTTTTCTTGTTCAAAACTTTCTGATTGGGAAAGAAGCTTCGAATTTAATTCTGTTATTTTGGCTTCAGCATCCGCTAATAAGCCTTCGGCTGTTTGAAGCTCGAAGTCTTTCTTTTCGATGGCAGCTGATTGCTCTTTTATTTTGTTTTCTAAGTTCTCAATTATAACTTCGTGCCTTTTATCTTCTAAGTCCTGCTGCATTTTTAAGGCCTTGCTGAAAAGCATACTCTATGGGCAAATGACCTTCGTTAGAAAATATTTGCGTTATTACAAATAGTAAAGGTTAGACACAAGATGTTTACCTTAAAATTGGAATAGAACAAACTGCCGACAATGTGTTGTCGTCGGTAGCGGCTGATATCTGCTTCGAGCTTCGGGAAACCGATACTCTTTGATAGAGTACTGATGACCTTCGCGCTAGTCTGATCTCGTATGCAGCCTAACTTTTCGTCATGAATGCCACCGAAGAGAAGTGCTCCCGACCGATACCCGCAGGATATAGCATATTCTTTTAATTCTTCTTTCTCACCTTTTGTCAGCTCTTGGCCAATTAAGTTTTGAAAGTCAAAGGTTTCATCTTTCGAAGTATCTTTGGTCATCTCTTCCTTCTCGGGTTTTACGGTCGTAGTCTCTTCGGTGGCTGCGGCAGCTTCTTCCGTGGCCATGTTTAGTAGCATCTTGTCTATATCAGCAGCTACGCTCTCTAAATTAATATCTTTAGATTTGGCATCTTCAGATCTGACCTCTTCTGCGGCAGCCTCCGAAGGAACAACCTCCGTAGCTATCATGCTTTCAATGGCTGGTACCTTCGGAGCTGAAGCTCTTGGTGGAGTTGCTTCAATAACTTCTGTCTCAGTAACGATTGTTTGCCTCTTCGGCCTAGGTGCTTTCGTTTTTATGGGCTCCTTTTACTTCTAAAAAAGCTTCGTCAGATGTAGCCCCAGTGGACTTAGTTTGACAGGCAAAGTTTTAGTCATTACCTTTAGGATTTCCTCTATTTCAGTAGCAGAGGATGTTGCAGAAGTCTTTTCTTCTTCATCAATTGATTTTTGCTTCGAAGTCGAGGTTTTTATTTTCTTCGAAGCAATTGTTTTCGTCTCAGACTCTTGTTTTTTCTTCTTTGATCGATCTTCGTCGTCCTTATTCAGAGCACTAGCCACTCTTTTTCTTTTTTGTCCTTCGGCACCCTTGTCCAGTAGCTCGTAGTCAGGATATTCAAAGCCTATAGCATCCATCACTCGGTTTAGCCTTTGTTTCGGACGGGTGCCGAAGGCTGCTGTCATCAATTGATCTTCCTTTTTAGAATAATTTCCAAGAATTTCGTTACACATCACTTCGATTGTATCCAACCATTCTTGGCAGGGTACTTTGAAATGTCTCTTGAATTTGTAATGGTAGGGCAGCCGGATAAGTTCTCCTTCCTTCTTTTTTCCTTCGAGCTTCGGCATGGCCCACTCTTTCATAGTTGGAAATATTTTGAAAGCCAAAAGTTCCTGCACTAAGTCTCTAGTGCCAATATGCTCTGCGATAATCCTAAATTCAGCTAGAGCAATCTGACTTGGACTCCCTGGTAACATGTTGCACGGGGTCGGGTCTCTCCGAAGATCAATTCCAACGGACTCTAGACCAACTTGTCTTCATCTTCGTCAACTCTCACATAGAACCATTCAGATTTCCAGCCTGCCGGCCACTTGCTTCGGTAACTGATCACAGGAAATTTTGTAGTCTTCCGGTAGGCAAAATTGTAGCAGCCGAAGTTTTCATGCAACCCATCTTTCCTGGCCTTGGTTTGGTAATGCAGCTCATGTACTCGGCAGAAACCTTCGGCAAATGGTTCCACCCCTTGGCTTCGGAGAGCCCAAATGTAAACGCTAAGCCTAACGATAGCGTTAGGAGTTAGCTGATGAAAGTAGATCCCAAACTTTTTCAGCACATCAGCAATCATCTTATTCAAGGGGAATCTCATACCAGCTTTGAAGAAACTCTTAAAAACTACTATTTCATTTTTCCTGGCTTCGGAATAGTTTTCCTCTTCACCAAAGCGAATCAGCTCTTTCTTCTCTTCATTGAAAAGCTCTTCCTTTTGTGACGAAGCAGATTCAAAAGCGGGGTTTCGTGTGAGCACGATGATTAAGCTTTGGCTATGACTAAAATTTTGGTAGCAAAACAGTGCAATAGCAATGAATGCTGTGGTAACTCCACACCTACCTATCTGTTTATATAGTGCCGTAGGTGAGAAGGTGAATCGTCTAAAACTCCCGCACCGAACAAACAGTCACCCGCACTCGCCGAACGGTGGGCCACAGGGTTTGAGAGGGTGAATTGCCAGGGCGCGCGTAACTGCTGCAAGATGGAGCCACCTCGAGCGCGGATTATTTTAATCGTTTCTCGCCAACGAGCTCAGGGAAGGTGTTTTTCGGATTTTCGGCATCCCGAAGCATAGAAGACTTTTTCACGGATCAAGCTCGTTACGAAAAACGATCTAGCACCGCGAAGGGGCTACTGTTGGAGTGTGCTTCATAGCCGAAGATCCTAAAGAAAGAGAACATCTTCGGCAGACACTCTCAGGAGCAAGCACCGAAGCTATTACTTAGAGAGCTTCGGCACAATGATAGATCTCAAGACGAAGGGCCGAACTGACTTAAAGATGGATTGACTCAAAGACCCATGATGTTTGTGTCATTATTGTAATCAATTGTAAAGGGCTTAAATGTAATTTTACACAGGTTGCACCCTGTGCCTATAAATAGGTGAACAGTACCCCGACACTGTTCACGCGATCCTGTAATCATGGGCACATTACGCTTGAATTATTGCTTTCCGCCAAGGCAAAGGTATAAATGTGATCAAATATTATGTTTTGATACTTAGATATTCATATAATAAAATATGTGAATATATTTTATATTATATATTTCATTTCTCACTGCTTATTGTTTTACAAGTATGATTACGAAGATGAAATCTTCGTAATATTTTACTCTCGACCTTCGTCTGAAGATCATTAAATCCTTGAGGATATAATGTTTCAGCGGACGAAGGGCATTTATACTTGACATTTTTGTGTTGCCTTGTTCTTAATTCGAAGCATTTGAGAACATGTCCCCAACAAACCTCTCAAGGTACCAGAATGGAAATGGGAAGAAATCGGTATGGATTTCATAGTTGGACTACCCCGTACTCAGGGATGGCTATGATTCAATATGAGTCATAGTAGACAGGTTGACTAAAGTGGCACACTGTATACCTATGAAGACAACTTACTCGAGAGCCCAGTTAGCAGAATTATACATGCCCAATTAGCATGGAGTACCGAAGAAGATCGTATCAGATCGAGGAACCCAGTTTACCTCGCTCTTTTGGAAAAGACTACATGAGTCCATGGATACCAAGCTAAACTTTAGTTCAGCTTATCATCCGCAAACGGATGGGCAAACAGAAAGGACAAACCAAGTGTTGGAAGATATGCTAAGAGCACTTATGCAGAGTTCTCGTATAACAACAGTTATCAGGCAAGTCTAAAAATGGCACCATTTGAAGCACTTCACGGACGAAAGTGTAGAACACCGCTTTATTGGAACCAGACCGGAGAAAGTCAAGTATTTGGTCTAGAAATTCTCCAAGAAGCCAAAAAGCAAGTGCAGATTATTAGAGAAAACTTGAAGACAACACAGTCAAGATAGAAAAGCTATGCAAATAATAGAAGAAGAGAGTTGATGTTTGAAGTAGGAGACTTTGTCTACCTTAAAGTTTCACTGATGAGAGGAATGAAAAGGTTTAAGGTTAAAGGAAAACTATCTCCTCACTATATCGGCCCATTCAAGATTTTGGAAACAAAAGGTGAAGTAGCCTACCAGTTAGAGCTACCCGATAGTTTGTCGGACGTGCATGACGTATTTCACGTGTCACAACTCAAGAAGTGTTTGAGAGTACCGGAGGAACAGTTACCCATGGAAGAACTAAATGTCAATGAGGATCTGACTTATTCGGAGTACCCTATCAGAATTTTGGATCGCAGAATTACACGAAGTAAAGTCATCAACATGTGCAAGGTTCAGTGGAGTCATCATTCGAAGATGAGGCCACTTGGGAAAGAGAAGATGAACTCAGAGCAGAATTCCCTCAGTTATTCTAGGAAGTTTATTAATCTCGAGGACGAGATTCTTTTAACAGGGGTAGGTTTGTAACACCATAAAAGCCATCAACTAAAAATAATAAATTTGGTTATTATGTTAATTAGGGTAATAATTTTTTAAGTGTTTAATTATTTGTTTGCATTTTGAATCATTTTTTTTGATTTCGCATGATTGAATTGTGGATGTTTAATAACAATTCTTCTTAAGAAAATACTAGTAAAAAATATAATAATTATTAGTCTAAAAATAAATATTGTATTTATAAGTAATTTTGGTGAATTTTTATGAATTATTGAGCTCTTTAAAAATTCATTTCGAAAAAAAACAAAAAACCTCCCTAACCCTAGCCCAACTAAGGCCCAACTACCCCAGCTGCACGCGCGCGCCCCTGCCTCCTGCAATGCAGCCGCCGCCGCCGCCGCCCCTACGTCCCTCTATCTCTCCCCCTATTCTCTCTCTCCTCCCCCATGCTCTCCCTCGCTTCTCTCTGCCAGCGCGCGCATCAGGCCGGCCGAGCCGCCCTCCCCCACACCGCCCAGGCCGCTCACTGAGCCGGCCCATGCGCCCTGCAACCACCCCCGCCGCGACCGACCGAGCAGCAACCCGACACCGACGCGCGTCGTGACCGAGCCCGACGCGACCGAAGTCCTCGACGTCCGCGCCTGTCCTGCTACCCACACCCCGAGCAAACCAACCGCCGCTTATCGAGCCGTTTCCTCGCTCCGCAGTCCTTGCGTAATGGAGGCATCGAACATGGACGCCTGTTTCCTTTCCTCTCCCTAATTTCTCTCTGGTAACGTCTCCATTGATGGCCATGAAGCCCAACCAACACCTCCTCTGCTCTCGTCTCTCTATAAATCTCTCGCCCTCGCCTCGTGGAGCCAGTACCCGACCACCTTGCCCCTCTCCCTATGCCCCTGTTCGCTGGCTGCGCGAAGCCACCGCCGACGCTGCTGTTCGCCGATGCCAGGACGCCCCTGGTCGACTGTCGTTGTTGGTGATTGCCCCGACAAGCTCCTTGATCGCACCTCTATCGATTTTCCTGCAGACGTCCTTCTCTGCCGCCGTAGCCGAGGCCTGAACGACCAACACCCTCCATTTTTTCTCCTGCCCGTTCGTCACGTGCAAGCTCAAGTTAGAAGATGACTCAATCACGATCTACCCCCTGCAGACTACATTTTATTTCATTGAGATCCCTACAACAACTTCTCTATTTCAAAAATATGTATTTAAGCTCAAATGAAATGATGTTTTTGGTATTAGCATTGTAATTATTTGATAAGCAAATTGTAGTTTGTAATTCTGTTATGTCTATACTTCCTTTTATGCAATTCAAATTATGCTTGTTTGGGTTGAGCGTAGTTCTCCAAATAAAAGGTAGATCAAATTTTGATTAGCCAGAAATAAAGTATAATTACCTTTGCTCTTAAGGCGTGATTTAGAATCAAGGGTCATATGTTCATGCGCAGTATATGCATATTGACCATTCGCTTAGAAATAGTAAAGTTTCTATTACAATTGAAATAATATTATTTTGTGACCATATCCACCATAATCTAAATAGTAGAGTTAATTAGTAGTTTAAGTTAGTTCTCATATTAAGGTTATGTGATTTTTAAATAATATTGTAACGTCGGCTATCATTTCCTTTTAGAAAGAAGGAAATAAAAATAAACCCCCATACTATCCGGTAGAAATAGTTGATTAGCTAATTAAACTAAATCCATAGAGTTTGGTTTAGCGCTATATCGGTATTAATGAATTTATATAGTACACACTTCCATAGTTAAATTTGCCACATAGATCTCTCTAGTGAATTATGCAAGCAAAATAAATAGTATGTAGTAGCAAATATGATGATCAGTTGATAGTGCTTTATTTTATATTATAGTTACAAATTAAGTTTCCTTTTTGGAATGTTTTTCTTTTATAAGTATAATTTGTAAAGCATATGTTTCATTGTTTGATGTTTGGTTTATGTATATGTAATGGTGCGTGTTTATTTATTCGGTGAATAATTTCTTTTGTATGTACGATATGCGAATCGATATTAGAAGTTGACTGTGTGGTAGAGGATCCGAATCTGTTTGAGGAAGATCCACAGGACGCTTTTGAGCAAGGCAAGTGGATTCTCCCTCTGCATATTCTTTTTGTACCCAATCAATGCATATAATAATGTTTACTTTTTTATATACTGCATAATTTGATGGGTTTTACCTAATTAAGGATTTCCTAGATTTACCAACTGTATTCCTTGTTTACCCTGGGAGATTATTAAGCTTTGCAAATTTGTGCTACCACTCAACTTAATAATTTTGATGTCACTCATTAATTGGTATTAATGTTCCAAATTGAAATTGGCAATTATGACATTAACCCGATGGTTAAAACAACATTATTTCAAATTAATTGGAACATGGAGTGACCACCCAGGATAACAGTGCAACCACGAGTGCTATCATGGCTCTGGCTTTGGTAATTAGCTTTATATGCTTAGTGCCTAGCAACCTTACCTGAAATATGGGCAAGAGGGGGAGCGGTGGTGTTGGCAGCCCACGTTAACATGGGGACGTATTCTTGGCTAAGGTACCTCTCCCAGGGGGCCTCCACCATCGACTTTAGAAACCTTAGCGGGTTGCTTCGTATTAAGTGTATTTTGTGAAAGCCTCATAATGGATCCCTAGCCATTCACCTCGGCAGTGTTTAAGGGTCCGGTCAACCCAGGCTAGATGGGATACACTGGCTTGTGGGTAAAGTTGTACAACCCCTATAGAGTGTAAAACTAATATATCAGTCCGTGCTCCCGGTTAAGAGTAGCCTGGACTCCTCACATGATAATTGAACTTGAAGATGGAAATAAATTAAGATCCGATGATCTGCCAATGGTTTGCTTAATTGGTTTCACTTAAGTGTTTTTGTTATACTCATATTCCTTTGTTTAAATGGGATACTTGGAATTCACACTTATTAGTAAGACATGTGTTGTCAATAAAATGTTGACCAACTAAAATGCTTACTGCTCAACCTTAGTCTCACCTTGTTATACCTGCATTAATTTTTCCCCCACTTGCTGAGCCCCGACCATAAGTGAGCTCACCCTTGCTAATATTTTGATCAGAGGATGATGCTAGGAGACTTTGATGGAGATTTTGATGACAATGAATTCTAAGTCTAACAATGCGCCGGTCATCTTCCTGTGGGAGATTGCCCATGTTATTTAAATTCCACTTTACTTTGATGTGATACTTGTTCAAGATACAATGATTCAGATGATATAATAAAGTATTCTACTCCCTCTTTACGCCTTTATTGCATTGTCTTTTGATATATTACACTTGTGACGTCAACATATGTGTGGAAATGGATCTTGGCACACATATGGTAAGTGCTCGGTTCTACCCCCTGGAACCGGGTGTGACACCACGTCGTGTGTTTAGGTTTACCTTGCAAGGTTAAAACTCGATTCGAATCGTTTGCTTCTCGCAGCTAATGAGACTGCTTGATCCATGCTGCTACATTGAGTAATAAGAGGAAATGAGGTGACTGGCAAAAGATGATGATTGATAAAATGTTTGGTACCATGTATGAATAGCTAGGTACTCATCTAGTTTAAAAAGGATCATACTAAAACTTGAAAGGCTAAAACTTGATTTTAGACTCAGCTAGTGCTTTTGGCAAACCAAACCCCTCAGCCAAACAGCTGCATGTCTAGAGGTAGAGGAGTAGACTCGTCACATCACACCGGGTAAGTCTAGCTGAGTATTAGTATACTCAGCCTTGCTTGTAGCATAATTTTTACAGGTTCTCTGGAGGATATGGTTGCTAGAGTGACTTGGCCATCCACCTTGCCACCAGGTTGGACAGTTGAGTGGGACCCTATCTCAGCAAGAGAGGAGCATGAGGAGTGATAGGCCAGGCTTCCCCATCCTCCCTTTCTTTACCGTTAGTTAATTTCCGCTGCATCGAGAACCATGGTTACTACTTTTGCAAAACTCCAATGATGATGTAATAACACTAAGTACTTCTTTAATTTATGGTTTTATGCTTTATTGTATTTTCTCTGTGCCTCACCTTCGAGTGAGTATGTGATACTTGATCCTATTAGTGGCCTTGTCGGACTTGATCTGAGGGACTGACGCTTTTTCCTATTTAAGTGTGGTCTAGCCTTTAAGGCGGGACTTAGGCACTTGAGTTGGTAATAATTTGGGTGGTTCCTGCCACAATCAGATTGACCATCAATTGAGAATGAAGAGATGATGATCGTGATAGCTTAAGATAGAGGTCCTAAATAAGAATAATCACTTAGCCACTTAAATGGTCGTTGTAATTGATTTGAGGAAACAAGTGTTGTCAAAACCAATTAGGACTATGTGTGAGACATATACATTATCAAAGAACAATTGTGAACTGTACTATGAACATCCACAATTTAGTTTAGTTTCAATTTCAGTTATCAAGCACAACAAGATTGACATACATTTTCCGCAGTAGCTTCACCTACGTATGAAACAAATAGGTTCACAGACAGCAAACAATATCAGTGGAAGCGACAACTGCACTCCCTTTTTACATCATTGTGAATATATATTTATTTGATACATAATTATCAAAATATCTACGAAAACAAACTAAAAATATCTCAATGTGGTATCATTGTTGCCAAATAAGCTGATCTCCTCTCTAGAAATCTGCTGATTAAATTAGTCTTTGGATTCTGTGTCAATGAGCCTCGAATTGCTGCATTTATTAAAAGATTTGTAAGAACTTGATTATTGTTGGGGTGTTCCTCTTCCGAATGGCCTCAAAAACACGACTAACTATTTGTTTCTAGTATACCACTGAATATTACAGGAGCTTCATCATAAGAAAAGCTTCACGATGAGTATCTTCCTCCCCGCTGAAGGTTCTCAAAACAGAGGCACCATATGAAAGCGATAACAACGAATACCGGAGCTACAACTAGAGAATAACAGCTTCGGCTTAAGGTGGCGACGAAGGTCAAATATGATGCAGAGCCGCAGAGGAAAAATACTAGTTAATCTCTGATGATTTATTTTACGATTATGTGTACATGTTAAGGTCATAAATGTATTTTTACTCGAGCTACAGTCCCGTGCCTATAAATAGGTGAATAGTATCCCCGTACTATTCACGCTGGATGGTTTTGACTTTCACATCATCATCTTCGACCAAGCCGATGGTATCACTGTAATATGAATTTTGTTAATGTTCTCATATTCATCATGAAATGAGGATATGATTGAATGGAAGTCTGAATGAATGACTTGTAATTGTCCCTATGAATTCTTATTCTCATAAATGATGACAATGTATCCTTTATAACCTTCGTCTAAGGATCATTATGTCCGAAAGGAGATAATGCTTCCGAGGACAAAGGTTCTTAATCTTTAACAATTGTGTTGCCTTGTTCTTGATTCACAACATTTAAAAACAAGTGACCAACATTGGCGCCCACCTCTAGTGAACTCAAACGACCACCTTCGACAAACAGATCGAGAAACCACCTTCGTCATGCCACCTAAGAAGGCAATAGCGACAGGGGATGCCCTCACGCCACTGGACATCAACCAAGAAGGACTTCCTCTGAGAGAAGCCTGAAACCAAAAAAGGAAGGCCATCAGCCCAACACTAGAGGAAGAGGAGCTAGATCAAGAGATCAGAGATCTAGAGGCTATCCACCAGCAAGTGGAGAAAAGAAGGGAGAAGATGCTTAGGTTAGCTGAACTCCAGAAGAAAATTCATGAAACTACCGAGGAAATCGCCAAATCACACAGGACAACGAACAAGGACTGAAGGCCACAACAGAAAGAGCTTCGTCAGGAAAGCCCAAACTATGACAATGTATGGTATGACGATTCCATCATGGAAACTTCGCTTCTGATGATGCTTCTTCCCTAGCAGCTGAGTTATAGGCTACCTCGTGGCCACATTTGTACATGCCTGCCACAACTCCCCATGTACGATGGGAACTCCGACCCGAAGCAGTTCCTTATGAGCTACGAGGCGATCATACCATCATATGGTCGCAACACGGCTGTCATGGCGAAATCCTTTGTCATGGAATTCAAGAGCATGGCTCAAACGTGGTATTCTTCCCTTCGGCTAGGAACAATCATGTCATGGAAGAAGCTGAAGAACATGCTGGTAACTAGTTTCCAGAGTTTCCACACGAAGCCAGTAAGTTCCCAAGCTCTGTTCCAGTGCATGCAGGACCATGAGGAATACTTGCAAGCGTATGTCCGAAGGTTTTTGTGTCTCAGAGCTTAGGCGCCAATGGTGCCAAATGACATTGTCATTGAAGCCATGATCAAGGGCTTCGACCAGGACCAACAACACAGTACTTCGCCAGGAAACCTCTGCAAACTTTGGAGAACCTTCTGCAAAAGATGGATGAATATATTAGGGCTGACAACGACTTTCAGCAGAGAAAAGAAGAGGCCTACAGATACTCTGAGATGACAAGGGGCTTTGGAGGAAGACTCCACCCTAGGCATGTCAGGACGATCCATAACCCTAGCTCAAGCGACGACAGGGGAAATCATACTCAAGGGCATCAGCACAACTCTCAGTCATTAGGGACACAACAAAGCTCCTTCAGAGCATGAGCTCCAAGAGGTCAGAGGAGGAAGAAGCTTCGGTGGAAGATTCAGCTCCCAACCAAGAAGGTTGTTTTGTTTATTCTGTGGAGAAGACAAGGGACATACAATAAGGATGTGCCAAGTCGTGATCCAGAAACAAAAGGGAAATAGCTGAAGCCGAAGCACAACAAAATCAGCCGAAGCAGGTCCTACATACTGCTTTGTGCTATTCTCCATACATCCCTGAGTATGTGAGCAACTAGCAGTCCACAACATCAGTTGCTTTGGAAAGCCACTCACAAGCTACATGGGCCCCGCTACCACCACCACCAATGGCTCCAACCTTGCCTCACAATTAGCAGCCAGAAGGGCACCACCACGAGCAACAAAAACGTGATACACATGAAGAGTCTGAAGCTCGGATAGTCAACAACATTATGCCAGAGTCGAGACACATTTACTGAAACAACACAGGGGCTCAATCAAAAAAATTCATTCTTAATGTAATCTTTCGCTTCTCTTGCCTTTATGTTTTTCCCCAAAGACAATATAAGAAGGTACAACCTTTAGCCTATTGTAATGAATCTAGGGTTACACCATCGAGTGTAGCAGAAAAAGTGAAGAAGCTCCAAAGTCGTTCCTAAGGGGATGTAGAGCTTAGCTCCAAAGTTGTTACTACGGGAATGCAGAGCTAAAAGCCACCTAAGTAAAAGGTGAAGATTCTCTAAAGTCGTTCCTAAGGGGATGTAGAGCTTGGCTCCAGAGTCATTCATACGGGAATGCAGAGCTAAAATGCCATCTAAGTAAAAGGTGAAGAAGCTCCAAAGTTGTTCCTAAGGGGATGCAGAGCTTAACTCCAAAGTCGTTCCTACGGGATGCAGAGCCAAAATACCACCTAAGTAAAAGGTGAAGTGTAACACCCCAGGTGTTACCAAGGCCCTACTTGTACCTTGACTTGTTATCACATGTGTTAAGTGGAGGAGAGGGAGCCCCAAAACCTTGGAAACCCTTGGATTAACTAAGAATGTTAATGACAAAGGCATCACCCAAGCACTTATGCAATTATCACCTTGGGCAAGAGAGAGTTAAACCCTAGACCCTTCTTGAGCCTTAACTCCCAAAACCCTGGTTTAAGAGGAAGGTTAAGAAAATGTGCAAATCATAAGTTAACCCTTAACCAAAGTTTGAGTAACATTATAATCTACAAAATCCAGGGGGAAAACATTTCAAAAAGGCCCCTCAAAGACCCCAAAACCACCCCTTAAGTAGAGAGCACACTAGAGCTCTCTAATCTTTTCTAAGTCAAATTTTAACCATAATCTAAAGATCAGACATGTTCACTTAGTAAATGGAGCCAAAACCACTTGGTCTGAATAACAAAAAGGTGCCAAACCACCTAAGGCACCCACTGGAAAAGTTTGAACCCGAGCCAAATTCGTTTGACAAGATTTGGCATCTCTTTTGTCGCGAGGTGGACAGTGGGACAAGCCAGTTTTGCATCCGCAAATATCCCTACCTAGGGCATATCTGCCATTGGAACTCACATACAAGAGACAGCCCTAGGTGCCAGGAAGAGGCCTGCGCTGGATTTTTGCCAAGATTCTCACGTTTGCGATCTCAACAAGCTTTTGAACATGGGCAGAAGAACACCTCCACGTGTTCGACGCGCCCTGGACGCGCCAGTGCACGCCCAGCACCCGACCCCGCGCGCCCCGCGCCGCGCCAAGCCAAGCCCGTGTCCCCTGCTCGCGCCCGCGCCTATAAAGCCAGCCAAGACCCCAGTCCGTACGCCCCCGCGCGCTCTCGACCTCACTGAAGCACGAGATCGCCGGAGTTTGCCCTGCAAACGCCGTGCCAGCGGCCGCCCGAGCACTCGCCACCGTAGACCGGCCAGTAGAGGCCATTCCCAGCCCCGTCCAACCCTCGAGAGAGACTCTACGTGCCTCGGTGAAGCTCCCAGAGCGAGGAATCGAGCTCTGCCTCGCCGGAGACGCCGGATCAAGGTCACCAGACTTCACCCGACCGCCGGCGAACGTAGACCGAGCTCCACGGTGAGTTATTCTGAGATTCCTTGCACAGGTCGACTCGTTAGCACCCAGTGAAGCTCCCCGTGCCCTTGGATTGACCTATATTGCCGTGGACTAGGCCGGAGCACTCGCCTTCGACGAGCTCGCCCGCCTGTGCACGTGGATCGGCCGATTCCAGCCATCACCGTCTTCGAGCCATACCTCATTGTGACCGCAAGTACCTCCCGAAGCCATCCCCACCCTTCGCCGGACCTCCCTCGCCGCCGGTAAGCCACGCCGCCCTTTTCCCTTTCGCGTGTACTGTTAAAAGGGGGGAGGGACCTCGGGGAAGAAGGAATATAAGTCAGGGGGGTTTTTGAATTGTCAGCGACTCAGGTGAATAGTTGCGCAAGGGTATAAGTTAAAAGATTGGTTTAGGAAAAGCCCAGGGTCCTCGATGTAAACTGGTTTTCCAGAAAACCTTTTTAATATTTCTAATTTAAATACAAACAGAGCTTGTAAAATTCATAATTTCAGTTTTATTCAACCAAATTTGGTCAAACCAATTTTGCTAGATTCTAAATAATGTGAACTACTTAGGAAAAATACAAGACTCCCTTAGTATTGCAGAAGAATTTAAAGTTTGGAATTAAATAGTGTTCTGGCCAAAAGCTAAATAAAAGAGGGAAAAATAGTTGCACTGTTAGACTGGGGTTAAGAAAAATCAGAGAAGTACTTAATCACTCTCTAATTTGTTTAAAAATAGTAAACCCCTCAGTACACCAAATTAAGATAGGTTTTACCATTTAAAATCATTTTAGCTCAAAGTTAAAGAAAATAGAAAAGGGAGTTTAAAATAAGAACCAGGGAGCAACCACATTTTTGTTAGCTCACTTATTTAATATAGTTCACTGGAAAATTTTATTAGACCCTCTGTTAGTGAAAAAGAAATACCTTTCCTTTTATTTTAGGAAAACAATGAAAACTTAAGAAAATTTTAGAAAAATAATCCTGAGAAGAAACCACCCCCAGCCTTGGGATAACTAATATTTTGTTATTATGAACATAGGAAAAATATGAGTTCTGTTGTTTGATATTTTTCAAATAACAAGTTAGTTATAAGTACCTTTTTGGCATTAAACTTTAGAAAATCACAACTAAATATCTAGTAGATCTTTTTCTGTGATTTTTATCACAGAGGCCTAATATCACCTATGAATCTGGACAAAAATAAAATTTGGTATAGAAACCTCACTTAAATCATAGCTATAGTGTAAAATGCCCTTTTACACTTGTTTTTGTTAATTTTGCACAAGTAGTATCTGAATTAATATCCACCTCAGATTTTTTGGAGAACTCACAAATGTTAATATTTACCCACTGTAATTTTTACGACATTTTTGGAAACTGTTGACTAAACCTGATAGTTCAAAACTGCTTAATAAAAAGCTATAGAGAGAGAGAAAGGGAAAACCTTGGGAGAAATAGATGAAAATACAAAACCCTTAAATATATCCAAAAAGAAACCTTAGAGAAACACTAAACTTAATACTGTTTTACGATGCATAACCTTTACAAATGATCATATCATTTTTATGCATATATCTTATTCATTGCATTCGATAGACTGTAATCTCGCTGACGGGGAGTACATCCTCGTGCCAGAGCAAGGAGTTGCTCAGGAGGTAGCCCAGGAGCCAGCACCAGAGCCTGCCATCGAGGATCTGCCTGCCCCAGCTTTGGAAGGCAAGCCCCGGTTTTATGCATAACCATTTATATATGCTATTTTACTACACTTAATGTTTGTAGGCTTGTACCGTGCACTTAAGTGTAGGAGTTGCCTGAAACCCTAGTTGCATGAACTCAGGATTCCTTTTGAGATGGATACTAGTATGCTAGGTCGAGTAGCTTCTTTACTAATTAGGGATCTCGGTAGAAGTCGAGTGATTTTTCTAGCACTCGCGCAACGTCAGGAATTGGTTGTATCCATTTTATATCAGAATGATAATGGTCTGTGGACACGGATCCATAGGAATGCGTGGTCTACAAGATAAAATTGGAATAAGGATTAACGTGCGGATACCTGTGTCAAGCGTTTGAACATACTAAACACATGCCGAGAAATATGGTAAATCGGTAAGCCTAGTACCTGAGTGAACCTGCCCGCAGACTTTACCCCTCATGCGACCTGAGACATGGTCTCCCATTCCGGTTATGGTGGGTACAAGTGCGGTCACTGCACGACGGTAGTCGGGGTCAGTGAGGCATTGTACGCCAAGGCGGTGAGCCCTGATCTATTGCCAGGGAATCGATGGGGACGGTTGATATGTGTGGGGACGGAGTGCCTCGCCACGTCGTGTGTTTAGGTTTACCTTGCAATGATAAAAACTCGATTCGAATCGTCTGCTTCTTGCAGCTAATGAGACTACTTGATCCATTGTACTGCATTGAGTAACAAGTAGATATGTGATGACTTGGCAAAAGTTGTTGATTGCTAAATGTTTGATACCATGTATGATTAGATAGGTACACATTTAGTCTTAAGAGAGTCACACTAAAATTTGAAAAAGCTAAAACTTGATTTTAGACTCAGCTAGTGCTTTTTGGCAAACAAAACCCCTCAGCCAAACAGCTGCATGTCTAGAGGTAGAGGAGTAGACTCCTCACACCGGGTAAGTCTAGCTGAGTATTAGTATACTCAGCCTTGCTTGTGGCATAATTTTTATAGGTTCTCTGGAGGACATGGTTGCTGGAGTGACTTGGCCGTCCATCTTGCCACTGGGCTGGACAGTCGAGTGGGACCCCACCTCGGGAGAGGAGGAGCATGAGGAGTGATGGGACAGGCTTCCCCATCCCTCCGTTTATTTGTCGTTAGTTTTATTCCGCTGCAAACCGAACAATGAGCATTACTTTTGTTGACACTCCGATGATGTTGTAATAAATTAATTACTCCTTAACGTTTGGTTTTATGTTTTATTGTATTTGCTCTGTGCCTCACCATCGAGTGAGTACGTGGTACTTGATCCTATTAGTGGCCTCGTCGGGCTAGATCCGAGGGACTGACGTGTTATTCCTATTTAAGTGTGGTCTAGCCTCTAAGGTGGGACTTAGGCACTTAAGTTGCAATAATTCGGGCGGTTCCGCCACAGCTGGTATCGGAGCTTGTACCACCACAGAGGAATCAGTAAACTATAATTACCATCCTTTTTGGAAAAGTAAAACATGTTAGAAACCCATGTTGGATAGAGCGGTAAGGCAATAAGGATAAACATAGAGTATGAAGCCTTAGGATAATAGAGGGGTAGCTAGGTGACTATTTGAGTAAGCCCTACAGGCTACTATAAGGGATGGGAGTTCTTCCCTATTCCCTCTAAGTTGAAATGAGGTCATTTAGGACGAGCATGCATGCATCCTTTACTTAAACTACTTGATAATTGGGTAAAAACTTTAATACATGATAATGACAGATTAAGTACACTCAGTGACCTTATCGTAACCTTCGATAGGACAAGCTTTGATTCCCTTTTTATTTTTATAATTCTTTTTCTTTTTCACTTACGCTTGACCGTACACAGATGACTTCTCACGGATCCTCGGGCGGAGGGAACGCACATTCCCACACGAACGGACTTGCACGAGAGGGTTTTCCCCGTATCTTGTGGGAGGTACTGCAGGGAGCCGGTTACACGACGCCTCCCCAGTACATGGTGCAGCTGTTCGAAAAGCACTGGGTGCCCCGCTGTACGGTGAGGATGACCCTGGGGCCTCATCCCTTACAGCCAGGTTGGCGTTCGTTGGACTCTGAGTCTTTCGGATACCAGGCTGAGGATACTATCGAGGCCATTGCTCTCCACCACCTTCTGTGGTTTTCACCCCTTGGAGTTGTCTACTCATCCCATTGGCTTGTTCCCCGCTGAAAAGGAGGATGATCCAATGTGGAAAGACCGAGTGGAGCATGCCAAGGATATATGGGCTCTTTACCCAGGGCAGACGGCTCACTTGACGGTGCGATGCATCGATGCCCTGTATCGTCTACAAGTGATGCGAGGAGAGGCAATGTCTCAGCTAATGGCATTGTTGGAGGCTACCAAGATCACCTTAGACAACAGAGAGGAACTTGTGGTATACCTATCCACTGAGATGGTGGAAAAGGACCTATAGGTGGAACAGATGTCCAACGAGATCCAGGAGCTTGAAGAGCTAGTGGGAACCAGGGAGAACACCATTGAGGTTCTCGAAGATCAGCTAATCAACACTCAGCAGCAACTTGCGGAAGCTAACCAAAATTTGGATATGCACCACCAGGAAATCTAGGACATGGAGGCCAACGAAGATGTCGACATCGAGGGAGGAGAGGAGTCGGAGCCTGCATCTAGCTTGGACACTGCTGGCTCAAGGAGACCACCTTCCCCTGAGTCAAGCGTTGTCTCGTTTGCTCGCTAGGTTGCAGGGATAGAGTTAGAAGTGTGTGGCGGTAGAACTCCTCGAAGCTAGCTTAGCTTTTGCACCCTTGGGGTAATAGGCTAGACAGAGTTGAGTCTTTTGGATCACTGATGTAATCATAACAAACTCTTTTGGAATCATGAATGGTGAATGATGTCGGCTTTAATTTATGAAGAAAAGTTTTATGCCATGTAGAATCTTTTATGAATTATGCAAGAAAATATTGGTTTTACCCTTTCGACTCTTTCACCACGTATGAACCCTGACATCAGAAATATGATATTGAGAGCATCCTTAACTTTTCAGATGGCAGGAAGAGCGTGTCATGGACAAAATGAACGCATTCCTCCACCACCGCCACCGCCTCCTACCATGCAAGAATTGATGGCTCAACAGAATGAGATTCTACGACAGTTGGCTCAGCGTCAGCCGCCACCTTAGCATTATGGTGGTGGTGATCACCATTAGTGTCCCCCAGCAGCAGCCACTTATCAGGAGTTCCTCAGCACTCAGCCTCCATTGTTCACTCGGGCAGAGGATCCGCTTGATGCTGATGTATGGCTTAAGGTAGTGGAATCCAAATTAACACTACTAAATGGAGTTTGTTCAGATGTGGCTAAGGTCAGGTTCGCCACCCAGCAGCTTCGTGGCCCTACGCGAACATGGCGGGATCATTTCCTCGCTATGCAGCCAGTTGACCACGTGGTGGAATGGAGAGAGTTCAAGGCAGCTTTCAGAGGACATCATATACCAACAGGCATTATGGACCGCAAGCTTAATGAGTTTCTGGCACTTACTCAGGGGAATCGCACTATGTTGCAGTATGCTCAGGCCTTCAATGACCTGTGTCAGTATGCTGGATACCACGCAGGCACTGATGAGAAGAAGAGGGACAGGTTCAAGAGGGGGCTCAGCACTAAGCTCCATGACCGTCTCAACACCGCTAGGGCCAACAGTTACAATGAGTTAGTCAACATGGCCATTTCCCAGGAGGACTGCATCACAGCCCGTCAGGCAGAAAAGAAGAGGAAGACCCCTGTGGCAGGATCATCAGCTCAGCCCCAGCGCTTCAGGATTGTATCTGACACTCAGAACAGGGGACCTCAGCAGTAGCAAGGACGTTGGGTGATCCGACCACAGCAGCTGTGGCAGATCCTCCAAGTTATTGGGCCCACATGCACCTGTCCTTGTCCCGAAGACCTCAGACAGCCATGCATGTGCACCAGATAACTCAACAGAATCTATCCGATTGCCCCAAGGACATCGGATAAACCACTTTCAACCAGAACCGCAGGATTAAGTAACACAAATCACACACACAACATTTTTGCAGCGGAAATCTTATTACCAAATTTTACAGGTTACAAAAATTTTACATTATTTTATCGGAGTAATTACAAAAGTGTAGGTTTGAAATATATGCTAGCTCAAACGACCATCCTCAATAAGAAGTATAGAAGGAGTACTTAGACTTACAAGAAGGCCGAGCCCATCGGCATTTAACACCATCAACAACATCACAAAGTTAGGACCTGAAAAACTACAGGGAATAAAACCCTGAGTACAGAATTACTCAGCAAGACTTACCCGACTAAAGAAAAGACTCTCAAGGGTATGCTGGCTAGAGGGATTCAAGGTATGGCTTATCAAGAATCAAAGACTCTGTTTTGCAGAAAAGCTTACTACGAGTGGATCCTTAAAATCCAATTTTATTGTCAGGTTAAGTAAAGTTACCTGCATCTAGAGTTCTTTCTACCCTAGTTCAAGCACTTGGCCTATACTAACCAATTTCTTAACAATCCTTCATCTTCACTGGAGTTCTACGTATAGGGCAGTGACCAAGTCTTCATAACCGCGAAGGTACGGCGATCCGAATCGATTATACTCAGCTGAGGATCTCCAATCACACGACATATGTAGCACTTAACCCGTGCATATGTCAACCCGCCACCGGGGTTCTTAAGACCAGATCAGGTTCATGTGAACCGAGAGCACAGATACACCACCGTCCAGCCTCTTGCCACGGAGGTTACACGCTACTCCCGCCACCGCTCCACGCCCATTCTGTGTTATCTTATTCTGGCCTTAGTCTGCCCGAGGCAAGGCTTACCCATGATGAGGTATGTGACCAGTTAAAGGGTCCTCGGTCATCAAGCCTACATTGACACGGTCCTTAATCGACTCAGATGGAGACACTACACCGAGACTCCTTTATCGTGCAAGTCACCCGCCCGGTCTCAGCTTAATCATTTCAAACCCAAAGTTTGGTACCTGGCAGAGGTACATCTTTTCTGATGTTGAACCCATCACGACCATGATGGATCCACCATCAAGTTTAATTTTCGAAAACATCCCACCCACTTTTGCCACATCATATTTTGTAAAAACAAAACATTTTGTTTTTCTAAAGCAAGGCTAAGCATCAAAAATCTTTTGCAAAACGGGTGATCAAGGAAGGTAATCAAATTCAAGGAAGGTAATGCAGGAATTGTTTTAGTAATCAACTCCTATCACCTAATGCATCAAGCAAGTGAGAAAGGTTTAAAAACATCAAGGAGGTGGCAAATGCACCAGGGCTTGCCTAAGTAACACTAGGTTAGTGTTTGTTAGGCGATGAGCACTTGACGACCATTCTTTGTCTTAGCACTTGTCTGGTCATCCATCCTTGGGTTCGTCCTTCAGCTTCACCATGTGGAGTAGCCCGCGCTTGAGGTCGACTTGGTTCGTCTTCCGTATCACGCGATTATTTAACGTCCTGAATGAAATGCATTATGCATATGAATGCATATAAAGAATAATAACACTAGATATTACGATGCTACGCAAAAGAGAAATAACCTATTTAATGACGAGACATTACGAACACTAGTTATCGATATATTGTTACTTACGACAATCATGCTCTTACAACTTAGCTAAACAGTCGAGGTAGCAATCACCATCCATTCCAATTATAAAAGCGACTAACACACATAGAATATGATACCTAGTTTAGAGAGCACCCTAAACGACTTATAACTTTTAACTTCACAATTTTTGGACATCTAATACTTATAAAATTTGATAGAAGAACTTTTATTAACTTTCTAAACTAATTCACCGGTTAACCCGTGTATTATACATGCCTACCAATATACTTATCGCATAACCCTAAGGGCACGTTTGTTTCCTTGGAAATGAAACTCATTCCATGAATAACATTCTAGATATTAGATTCCTAAAGAAAGTAATTCCTTAGAATTTGATTCAATTCATTTTTTTGTTTGGATGCTAATGGAATTCTTTTCCATGAATCAAATTCAATATCTTGTTTGGATAGTTATATATGGAATTAACATATTTGGAGGGAAGTAACCACATCAACTTGTACACGACAAAATACACATGTTTCTTGTGTGCACATGTGCCTTGATGAGTCATATACATGGTCAATAGATTAGAGACAAGTTTTCACCCTACAATTTATCAAGCAACATGCATCACGAGAATAGTAATAATAATGCAGATTTATCTCAAATGTCTACATATCATTTTGTAGGATTGAATGCATAACTGTTTGAAAAAAAGGAACATGGAGAAACTCAATAAACTGAAAAACTACAAGCAAAGTTACAATAATCTGAATTTTCAGAATGCTGTGTTTTTTCAGAACATACGTAGATGCAAATCAACTACACTTGAACTTGGAAGGCGCGATTGTGAAGAGTTAGGGAGTTCCTAAATTATAAAAAAAATTGGAACCATTTGCTCTGTATCATTACAATTTTATCTAGTATCTTCTTTGCTATCGCAAATGTCTCTGTATCACTCTGTATCTGTCGCGACCTGTTGTTGGGGTTGAATTCTGGTAGGGG
The DNA here is from genome assembly GCA_029449295.1 of Zea luxurians. Taxonomy (NCBI): domain Eukaryota; kingdom Viridiplantae; phylum Streptophyta; class Magnoliopsida; order Poales; family Poaceae; genus Zea; species Zea luxurians. The sequence continues at coordinate 8,830,222 of JAOPSE010000069.1, read as the reverse complement.
ACGGTCCTGGCCTTCTGTTTCGGTGTGGGTTTCTTGTGCTTGGATGTGAATTCTGGTAGGTGGCGTTTGCTGGGCAGATCAGTTACTCCTCCACTCCACAGTCCACACCACTGCACCGCTGGTAACGCACGCAGATAGGCGGCCATTCTTGTGTTGTGCTGCCCAGACTGACCCAGAAAGACGCAGGTAGATGGTAACAGCAGAAAGACGCAGGTAGGCGGCTGTGCTGGAAAGAGATCTGGTGGCCGGTGAGAAGGCGAGGACGAGGGACAGAAATGCAGCAACTCACCACGGCCTCGACGAACTGTCGGTGCAGCTCCTCCGTCCACCGCAGGCGCTCGGGTGTGCGGCGCTCGGGAGAAGACGGTGTGGACGCGTAGCGCGGGGCTCGGGAGGAGGCGGCGTGGGCGTGTAGCACGGGGCTCGGGAGGAGACGGCGCTCGGGAGGAGACGGGCTGGAATCTGTTTCCTCGTTTTAGGTTAGGAAAGTTTTGTAGGCTTTTAATTCCAGCCCAAGAAATGGATGGAAAGTTAGTTTCCAATTCTATAACATGCCAAACAGATCAGCCCAAGAATTAAATTCCAATTCAACCCAATTCCAATCAAACAAACGGGCCCTAAAATTCAACTTAATCTTTATATCGAGTAATAAACAATTCAACTTAATCTTTATATCGAGTAATAAACAAGAGAATCATCGCAATCAATTCTTCTATTTAATCCTACCATTTATTTAGTTGACGGAAATAATAAATTAACTTACCATAATTAACTCGAGTTGAAGTTGTGAGATCAACGACAATCCTATGGACGAGGACTCGGATTTGAAGGGCGACGCGGCAAAATTATTGGAACGGCGGAGTCGATGACACGATGAGAATTAAGGCCAAGCGAGCCGAAGAGACGCGCTGGCGAGCAGGGAAACTGCGCGAACACAGCACGGAAAGATGCCCCGCCTGGTCGAACTAAAGGAAGCGCGGACCAGAGACAGAGTGGACACCAGGGGCGAGTTCACAGCAACAGAAATGCTTGACCACTACAGATGCGGCCGGGATAACTAAAAATACTACGACAACTAAGAATCGGCTCAGAGACGACAACCGGCACGGAAGAGATAAGTTTGACGCGGAAGCTCGACACGCCGTTGCGAGCAGAGAACTTCGCGTGCGCAAAAGAGGTACTCGACACGTGCAGCAAAGAGCCGGGACGAGACCGCGGCTGAGCGAGTTTTATGGCACAGATAGGGGAAAGACTTGGCAAGTAGCGACGCGAGAAGCAAAGCGAGGTCACGGTTGGGCGGACTCGGACACAAGCACACGCCGCGTTTCACCGTGTCCAGCGCGCGTTACTGACTCGATGTCGACTGCGAGCAGTTTCGCGCGTATGACAACGCGACGGCAACCGGAAGGGGCTTCGACTATGGGTGGAGCAAGAAGCCGGGCGCGGCAATGGGCACCGGCTGAGATGCACGCGGTAAGGGTCAAGCTCGGCAGGTCACCGGACTTGGGAGCAGGAACGGCGCCGAGCGCAGGATGGAACGCGCGCGCAGGGAAGAACAGAGGCGCTGGAGCTGCCGAACGACAGCGAGGTCGCGGCCGAGCCCCAAGGAGCAGTGCGCGCGGCGCACGACAACCATGGCGAGCAGGTTGAGTGCGTGCGCACGGATCAGACGCGGCTGCGCGCGACGGGGAAGAAACTTTATTGTCGCGGCATAGGAAGCAAGCACGCACGCGCATAGGGAGTAGACGCGGCGCAGTGGAGAGCTGAGCAGGGAGGTCCGGCAAGCTAGAACCAGGGCGAGCTGGCGCAGCAACAGAACTTGGTGCGATGCTGGGAAAATACCGCGCGCGCAGGGAGGAAGATTTGGGCGCGCAAGGGAGCACTGCTGGGCACGGCGAGCAACATAGCAGCACACCGGCGAGCAGAGCAGGGAGGCGGGCGCGACGAGCAGTGGAGAAAGATGCCAGGGAGCTGAGCGACGGCACAGGGGCGAGCACCACGGAGCTCCACGGCGCTGGGAAAATTCGACCGGCTGTGAGAGGGAGTTTCGGCTGCCAGCAGGGGAGAGAAGCTCCACGGCGAGCAAGCAGAGAACGCCGGCCATGGGAAGCTTCAAGGAAGGAGATCCGGGCTGGGCGAGCAATGGGGAGGAGTTAGGAGGAGGAGCGCTCGGCTACAGAAGACCCGAGGCGGCCGAGCGAACAGAGAGAGAGGAGGAAAGGATGGGCGCGGCCATGGAGAGGCACCGGGCGCTGGTGAGCTGGGAGGTCGCGGCGCTAGGACTGGGAGCGCCGACCACGGGCGGGCTGCAAGGGAGGGCACGCCATAGTCGAGCCAGTGATGGAGAGGAAGACCGACGACATGGATGGACCAGACGCAGAGCACACCGTGCGACAGAGAAAAACAAAAGTTATGAAGAAGAAAGGAGATGTGGTGAGCGATGCGTTCAGAATTGCAGATAAGGAAGGAACGGGCGGTGGGATTTTTTTGAGCAGGGCGGCAGATGGTTCTTCCACGAACGGCGGCCAGGAGATAACGCCGAGGAAGAAGATAAGGGAGCTAGGAACCGCGGCGAGGGAGCTCGGCGGCAGAAAAATCATTGAACGGCGGTGGCGGCTGAAAAATCTGTGAATGACGGTGGCAGCTAAAAATCAAGCAACGGGATAAGACATAGAGGCCAGGCGACGGTGGAAAAATCAGGAATAGAAAAATCTCCATCCAACGGCCATGTGATAGCGTGATGATTTTTCTCCCTTTTTTTAGATTTTCTCAAAGAATACGAAAATATCCTGATTCTAGAATTAGAGTTTGGGCGAGGTCTAAATGGACTAAATATCGGATACAATATTTAATACAACACTGGTTTGGTTGAAATCAGATAAAAATTTATCCGTCACCAAAACACAATTGATTTGATTATCCTACAGTGCGGGCTGAAGAACAAATTGCACCATAACCCCGCACACGTTCTTTCTTAGACAATGCGCGATTCAGATTATTTTTGCCCCGAACAATTTTAGTTGTCGAGTTCAAATTAATTTGTTCGGAATAAAATCATCCGAGTGAGTCGGACTTCCGAATTCGTATTTATGCGAGCGATGGATTTTAAATAATCACCGGACACACGATTTTCAGAACAACTACGTTCCGAATAGCACGAAAATTTCAGAAGAGCCCAGACAAATAAAAAATATAAACGATGTCGCACTCGCGACAGATAGAATAAATGCGATATAAAAATCGCGATAGGCGAAGAGGATTAAAATTTAGTATCTGTTTTATCCACTGATATTACGTGCTTAAATACATACTCGTTGTCGAGCGGAATATAAACACCTGGGGTGTTACAGCAGCAGCAGCAAGCACCCAACTGCTCTCAGCTCCCAGTGCAGAGGAACAACAATTAGCCACAGCAGCAGTACCATCAGGCCAATGACAACAGGTGTTTCACTTGTGGTAACACTGAACACTATGCCAAAAATTGCCCCAGGAATCAGCAGAGGTAGGGACAGAATTCCAACCAAAACCAAGGCAAGAGGCAGAAGGTGCAAGTGAGGCACGGCAGGCTGAACTTCACCATTATGGCTGACATTCCAGAGGGAGCACCCGTCATGACTGGTATCTTTTCCATTTTGAATAATCCTGCAATCATTCTTTTTGATTCTGGTGCATCAGACAGTTTTATTTGTACAAAATTTAGTGCCAAATGCCAGTTACCTTTCCATCACACCAATGCGGGTATTACAATTTCAACACCAGGAGGCAGGGTTGCCACCTATCAAATCAACAGGCATGTGCCTATAAAGTTTGGTAGTCTGATAATTAAAACCACCCTCCTCATTTTGGGTTTGGATAGCGTGGATATCATATTGGGAACTGACTGGTTAAGAAGACATTAGGCAGTAATTGATATTGCAGCAAGGGCCATTGAGGTGCACTCGCCTACTTGTGGTGAAACCACATTATATTTGCCCGATTAGGGTTGTACCCGTTCCTGTGCCTTTCATTATGATAGAATCACTTGTTGAGAGAATCCCCGTAGTCTATGACTACCTAGATGTTTTTCCTAATGAATTTCCAGGGATGCCACCCGACAGAGACATAGAGTTCGCGATTGAATTACAACCCAGAACTGCCCCTATATCTAAGAGACCTTATAGGATGCCTCCAGCAGAGTTGGTAGAATTTAAAAAGCAGTTACAAGAGTTGTTGGACAAGGGATTCATTCGCCCAAGTACTTCTCCATGGGGATGTCCCGCCTTATTCGTGAAGAAGAAAGATGAGAGTTTGAGGTTGTGTGTTGATTACCGCCCTCTCAATGAGGTAACCATCAAGAATAAGTATCCATTTCCCCGCATTGATGTATTGTTTGATCAGTTGGTGGGAGCCAAAGTATTCTCCAAGATAGATCTTTGCTCTGGCTATCATCAGATAAAAATCAGGGCCAGTGATATACCCAAGACGGCCTTCTCTACCAGATATGGGCTTTATGAGTACCTGGTGATGTCTTTCGGGCTGACCAATGCCCCGGCTTATTTCATGTATTTGATGAACTCAGTATTTATGCCAGAGCTGGACAAGTTTGTGGTGGTCTTCATCGATGATATCTTGGTTTATTCCAAAAATGAAGTCGAGCACACTAAGCATTTGCATATCGTACTTTAGAGAATGCGCAACCATCATTTGTATGCTAAATTGTCCAAATGTGAATTCTGGCTGAGGGAAATCAAGTTTTTGGGTCACACCATTTCTCGGGATGGGGTATCAGATGATCCTAAGAAGGTACAAGAAGTGATGAATTGGAAACCTCCTACCACTGTACGACAAATTCGGAGTTTTCTAGGATTGGCAGGGTATTATCGGTGATTTATTCCGGATTTCTCCAGGATTGCCAAGCCAATGACTGAATTGTTGAAGAAAGGAGTCAAGTATGAATGGAGCCAGAAATGTGAGGATGCCTTTCATATACTTAGGCAACATTTGACAACAGCACCCGTGCTAGCTCAGCCTGACAACACCAAATCTTTTGAGGTTTATTACGATGCTTTCGGTACTGGATTGGGATGTGTCTTGATGCAAGACAACAGAGTCATTGCTTATGCCTCCCGAGCACTCAGACCCCATGAGCAGAACTACCCCACACATGATCTGGAGTTAGCAGCCGTAGTTCATGCTCTAAAGATATGGAGAAATTACTTGATGGGAGCTCATTGTAATATCTACACTGATCATAAGAGTCTCAAATATATCTTCACTCAGGCTGATCTTAATATGAGGCAGAGAAGATGGTTAGAATTAATCAAGGACTATGATTTGGAAGTGCATTACCATCCTGGCAAGGCCAATGTTGTGGCAGATGCCTTAAGTCGGAAGGCCCAGTGCAACTATGTGAGTATGGATGCAAAAATCACCACCCTGTGTGATGAGTTGTGCAAGCTAAACATAGAAGTTGTTTCCTCCTGTGCTTTAAGTTATATTTCAGTGGAGCCCACCTTACATGAGCAAATAGTCATGGCATAGATTGGTGACAAGGGTGTTCAAGTCATTAAGAAAATGATCAAACAAAAGGTGGATAAATACAAATGCTTCCGTTAGGACAGCAAAGGAATTCTATGGTTTGGAGACCGATTGGTTATTCCCAAGAACCCTGAACTTAGAAAGAAGATATTGGATGAAGCTCACCTTTCCAAATTCTCCATGCATTCCGGCAGTAACAAGATGTATCATGATCTCAGATCCTTGTACTGGTGGACTAGAATGAAGAGGGAAATTGCTAAGTATATATCGGAATGCGACACTTGCCAAAGAGTCAAGGCCAGTCATTTGAAGGTGGCAGGCACCTTACAGCCCCTTCCCATACCATCTTGGAAATGGGAGGATATTTGCATGGACTTTATCGTGGGATTGCCCAGTACCTCCCGACACCATGATTCTATTTGGGTCATCGTGGATATATTGACCAAGACAGCTCATTTCTTGCCAGTGCATACCACCCACAAGACAGAGAAATATGCAGAAATCTATGTTGATCAAATAGTGCATTTGCATGGAATTCCGAAGACTATTGTGTCTGACAGAGGAGCACTGTTTGTGGCACGCTTTTGGGAGCAGCTCCAAAAGTCACTTGGGACCCATGTAATAAGAAGCTCAGCATACCATCCTCAGACAGATGGTCAGACAGAAAGAGTGAATCAAATTCTCGAGGACATGTTGCGAGCCTGTGTGCTACACTATGGTAAAAATTGGGACAAGTGCCTTTCCTTGGCAGAGTTCTCATACAACAATAGCTACCAGTCAAGCCTAAAGATGGCACCTTTTGAGGCCTTGTATGGGAGAAGGTGTAGGACACCGCTAAATTGGTCACAAGCTAGAGAAAGGGAAATATTTGGACATGACATGGTACTTGAAGCAGAGGAGAAGGTCAGAGTCATTAAGGAGAACCTAGAAGCTGCTCAGGCCAGGCAAAAGAGCTATCATGATAAGAGGAGGAAGCCTCTACAATTTGAAGTGGGAGATCATGTTTATCTTAAGGTGTCACCCACCAAAGGTGTTCAGAGATTTGGAATCAAGGGCAAGTTAGCTCCTCGCTACATTGGACCCTATGAGATTAAAGAAACTTGTGGGCCTGTAGCATATCAATTGAAGTTGCCACCCCATATGTCAACAGTTCATGATGTATTCCACATATCTTAGCTACGAAAGTGTGTCCGCTTACCCACAGAAGTGCTACCTGAACCAAAATTGGAGATAGAACCAGACCTATCCTATCAAGAACACCCCGTCAAGGTATTGGATCAAAAGGAGAGATCAACGCGGGCAAGGTTGATCAGGATGTATAAGGTTCAGTGGAGTCACCATTCAGTAGAAGAGGCTACATGGGAGACTGAGGATTTTCTACGTACCCGCTTCCCCGACTTTCTGCCCAAAGGAGTCGGTACGTAATCCAAAAACCCCACCCCCACCTGCCCTTTGAATCTAAATGTAAGAGAAACTTAGATGTTAAAGGTATAGTAAGCTTTGAAAATAACTTTAAAAGGACTCCCTTTTGAAGTTGCAAAGAGAATGACATTCGAAGAGTAGTTAATTAGAAAAACTTGGCCAAAAGGATTCACAACACCCAAGCACACCTTCTTGGTACCCCACAGAAGGATCCCTACCCAAAATCTCGGGGCAAGATTCCTTTAAGGGGGGAGGGTTGTAACACGCCAGGTGTTACCAAGGCCCTACTTGTACCCTGACTTGTTATCACATGTGTTAAGTGGAGGAGAGGGAGCCCCAAAACCTTGGAAACCCTTGGATTAACTAAGAATGTTAATGACAAAGGCATTACCCAAGCACTTATGCAATTATCACCTTGGGCAAGAGAGAGTTAAACCCAAGACCCTTCTTGAGCCTTAACTCCCAAAACCCTGGTTTAAGAGGAAGGTTAAGCAAATGTGCAAATCATAAGTTAACCCTTAACCAAAGTTTGAGTAACATTATAATCTACAAAATGCAGGGGGAAACATTTCAAAAAGGCCCCTCAAAGTCCCCAAAACCACCCCTTAAGTAGAGAGCACACTAGAGCTCTCTAATCTTTTCTATGTCAAATTTTAACCCTAATCTAAAGATCAGATGTGTTCACTTAGTAAATGGCGCCAAAACCACTTGGTCTGAATACCAAAAAGGTGCCAAACCACCTAAGGCACCCACTGGAAAAGTTTGAACCCGAGCCAAATTCAATTGACAAGATTTGGCATCTCTTTTGTCGCGAGGTGGACAGTGGGACAAGCTAGATTTGGCGTCCGCAAATCTCCCAACCTAGGGCATATCTGCCATTGGAACTCACATACAAGAGACAGCCCTAGGTGCCAGGAAGAGGCCTGCGCCAGATTTTTGCCAAGATTTGCACGTTTGCGATCTCGGCAAACTTTTGAACATGGGCAGAAGAACACCTCCACATGTTCGACGCGCCCTGGACGCGCCAGTGCACGCCTAGCGCCCGACCCCGCGCGCCCCACGCCGCGCCAAGCCATGCCCGTGTCCCCTGCCCGCGCCCACGCCTATAAAGCCAGCCAAGACCCCAGCCGTACGCCCCCGCGCGCTCTCGACCTCACCGGAGCACGAGATCGCCGGAGTTTGCCCTGCAGACGGCGTGCCAGCAGTCGCCCGAGCACCCGCCACCATAGACTGGCCAATAGAGCCATTCCCAGCCCTGTCCAACCCTCGAGAGAGACTCTACGTGCCTCGGTGAAGCTCCCAGAGTGAGGAATCGAGCTCTGCCTCGCCGGAGACGCCGGATCAAGGTCACCGGACTTCACCCGATCGCCGGCGAACGTAGACCAAGCTCCACTTTGAGTTATTCTGAGATTCCTTGCACGGGTCGACTCGTTAGCACCTCGTGAAGCTCCCCGTGCCCTTGGATTGACCTATATCGCCGTGGATAGGCCGGAGCACTCGCCGCCGACGAGCTCGCCCGCCTGCGCACGTGGACCGGCCGATTCCGGCCATCACCGTCGTCGAGTTGTACCTCGTTGTGACCGCAAGGACCTCCCAAAGCCATCCCCACCCTTCGCCGGACCTCCCTCGCCGCCGGTATAAAAGGGGGGAGGGACCTCGGGGAAGAAGGAATAGAAGTCAGGGGAGGGTTTTGAATTGTCAGCGACTCAGGTGAATAGTTGCGCAAGGGTATAAGTTAAAAGATTGGTTTAGGAAAAGCCCAGGGTCCTTGGTGTAAACTGGTTTTCCAGAAAACCTTTTTAATATTTCTAATTTAAATACAAATAGAGCTTGTAAAATTCATAACTTCAGTTTTATTCAACCAAATTTGGTCAAACCAATTTTGCCAGATTTTAAATAATGTGAACTACTTAGGAAAAATACAAGACCCCCTTAGTATTGCAGAAGAACTTAAAGTTTGGAATTAAATAGTGTTCTGGCCAAAAGCTAAATAAAAGAGGGAAAAATAGTTACACTATTAGACTGAGGTTAAGAAAAATCAGAGAAGTACTTAATCACTCCCTAATCTGTTTAAAAATAGTAAACCCCTCAGTACACCAAATTAAGGTAGGTTTTACCATTTAAAATCATTTTAGCTCAAAGTTAAAGAAAATAGAAAAGGGAGTTTAAATTAAGAACTAGGGAGCAACCACATTTTTGTTAGCTCACTTATTTAATATAGTTTTCTGGAAAATTTTATTAGACCCTCTATTAGTGCAAAAGAAATACCTTTCCTTTTATTTTAGGAAAACAATAAAAACTTAGGAAAATCTTAAAAAATAATCCTGCGGAGAAACCATCCCCGGCCTTGGGATAACTAATATTTTGTTATTATGAACATAGGAAAAATATGAGTTCTGTTGTTTGATATTTTTCAAATAACAAGTTAGTTATAAGTACCTTTTTGGCATTAAGCTTTAGAAAATCACAACTAAATATCCAGTAGGTCTTTTTCTGTGATTTTTAACACAGAGGCCTAATATCACCTATGAATCTGGACAAAAATAAAATTTGGTATAGAAATCACACTTAAATCATAGCTATAGTATAAAATGCCCTTTCACACTTGTTTTTGTTAATTTTGGTAGTATCTGAATTAATATCCACCTCAGATTTTTAGGAGAACTCACAAATGTTAATATTTACCCACTGTAATTTTTACAATATTTTTGGAAACTGTTGACTAAACCTGATAGTTCAAAACTGCTTAATAAAAAGCAATAGAGAGAGAGAAAGGGAAAACCTTGGGAGAAATAGATGAAAATACAAAACCCTTAAGTATATCCAAAAAGAAACCCTAGAGAAACACTAAACTTAATATTGTTTTACGATGCATAACTTTTACAAATGATCATATCATTTTATGCATATATCTTATTCATTGCATTCGATAGACTGTAATCTCGCTGACGGGGAGTACATCCTCGTGCCGGAGCAAGGAGTTGCTCAGGATGTAGCCCAGGAGCCAGCACAGAGCCTGCCATCGAGGATCTGCCTGCCCTAGCTTTGGAAGGCAAGCCCCGGTTTTATGCATAACCGTTTATATATGCTATTTTACTACACTTAATGTTTGTATGCTTGTACCATGCACTTAAGTGTAGGAGTTGCCTGAAACCCTAGTTGCATGAACTCAGGATTCCTTTTGAGATGGATACTAGCATGCTAGGTCGAGTAGCTGCTTTACTAATTAGGGATCTCGGTAGAAGTCGAATGATTTTTCTAGCACTCGCGCGAGGTTAGGAATTGGTTGTATCCATTTTTATATCAGAATGATAATGGTCTGTGGACACAGATCCATGGGCATGCGTGGCCTACAAGATGAAATTGGAATAAGGATTAACGTGCGGATACCTATGTCAAGCGTTTGAACGTACTAAACACATGCCGAGAAATATGGTAAATCGGTAAGCCTAGTACCTGAGTGAACCTGCCCACAGACTTTAACCCTCATGCGACCTGAGACGTGGTCTCCCATTCCGGTTATGGTGGGTACAAGTGCGGTCACTGCACGACGGCAGTCGGGGTCAGTGAGGCATTGTACGCCAAGGCGGTGAGCCCTGATCTGTTGCCAGGGAATCGATGGGGACGGTTGATATGTGTGGGGACGGAATGCCTCGCCACGTCGTGTGTTTAGGTTTTCCTTGCAAGGATAAAATCTCAATTCGAATCGTCTGCTTCTCGCAGCTAATGAGACTGCTTGATCCATTGTACTGCATTGAGTAACAAGTAGATATGTGATGACTTGGCAAAAGTTGTTGATTGCTAAATGTTTGATACCATGTATGATTAGATAGGTACACATTTAGTCTTAAGAGAGTCACACTAAAATTTGAAAAAGCTAAAACTTGATTTTAGACTCAGCTAGTGCTTTTTGGCAAACAAAACCCCTCAGGCAAACAGCTGCATGTCTAGAGGTAGAGGAGTAGACTCCTCACACCGGGTAAGTCTAGCTGAGTATTAGTATACTCAGCCTTGCTTGTGGCATAATTTTTACACGTTCTCTAGAGGACATGGTTGCTGGAGTGACTTGGCCGTCCATCTTGCCACCGGGCTGGACAGTCGAGTGGGACCCGACCTCAGGAGAGGAGGAGCATGAGGAGTGATGGGACAGGCTTCCCCATCCCTCCGTTTATTTGTCGTTAGTTTTATTCCACTGCAAACCGAACAATGAGCATTACTTTTGTTGACACTCCGATGATGTTGTAATAAATTAATTACTCCTTAACGTTTGGTTTTATGTTTTATTGTATTTGCTTTGTGCCTCACCATCGAGTGAGTATGTGGTACTTGATCCTGTTAGTGGCCTTGTCGGACTAGATCTAAGGGACTGGCGTGTTATTCCTATTTAAGTGTGGTCTAGCCTCTAAGGTGGGACTTAGGCACTTAAGTTGGAATAATTCGGGCGATTCTGCCACGTGAAGAGACTCCAAAGTCGTTCCTAAGGGGATGCAGAGTCTTACTTTTATGATTTGTGCATTAACATTAGTTGCATCATATCATCATATCATATTGCATAACATCACATCATTCATCATCTTGCATCATCAGAAATAGTGGAAAAAGAAGGAAAATTGCTCCTTCAAACATTATAGCTAACCCATGAGGTTAAGTCTATCTTCGACAAAGAATCATGAGAGAAGTTGTTGGTCACTTGTTCTCAAAAGCTATAGATCGAGAACAAGGCAACACAAATGTTAATGATTAAATACCTTCATCCTTCAAAACATTATTTCCTTTCAGATATAATGATCTTCAGACGAAGGTCATGAAGGACGTACCTATAACACCCTAGGTGTTACCATGACCATGGTACATTTATGCACTAATGACTATGATCACTTGTGGAATAGAAGAAGAGCATAAAATCTTGGAAACATGGGTTAACTAAGAGAAGTGAATGGCAAGGGTTTCAACCACACAAGTGGAACAATGGGCATTTGGAGCCAAGAAGAGTAAACCCTAAAGAGGGCACCAAAGAGCACTAGATTTCCAAGTCAGGGATTAGTGGATAAGTTAACCAGATTGCCAAAGCATAATCTTAGTTCTTAAACAAGTTTTAGTAGCCTTATAACCTAACAAATGCAGGGAGGGAACATTGCAAAAAGACCCCTTGAAGACCCTAATTTAACCCCCTTAAGGAGAAAGAGCCCTAGAGCTCTCTATTTCTTTCTAAGTTAAATTTGGAACCTAATCTAAAGATCCACCGTGTTCACCAAGTAGATGGCAGCAAATCCACTTGGGTTGTATACCAAAAAGGTGTCATACCACCTAAGGCACCCACTGGAAAAGTTTGAAACCGAGCCCAAGACGTTTGACAAGATTTGGCATGGTTTTTGTCGCGAGGTGGATAGAGGGACAAGCCAGATTTGGCGCCCACAAATCTCCCTGCCTAGGGCATATCTGCCATGGGAACTCACATACAAGAGACAGCCCTAGGTGCTAGCAAGAGGCCTGCGCCGGATTTTTGCCAAGATTCGCACTCTTGCGATCTCGGCGAGCTGTTGAACAAGGGCAGAAGAACACTTCCACGTGTTCGACGCGCTCCGAGCACGCCGAAGCACGCCCAGCGCCCGACCCCGCGTGCCCCGCGCCGCGCCAAGCCGTGCCCATGTCTCCTGCTCGCGCCTGCGCCTATAAAGCCCACCGAAGCTTCAACCGTACTCCCCCGCGTGCTCTCGACCTCACCGGAGCCAGAGATCACCGGCGCTTGCCCTGCAAGCGGCGTGCCCGCGGCCACCCGATCCCCCGCCACCATAGACCGGCCAGAAGAGACTCTCCCGACCCTGTCCGACCCTCGGAATAGGCTGTGCGTACCTTGGTGAAGCTCCCCGAGCAAGGAATCGGACTTTGCCTCGCCGGAGAAGCCAGTCCACGGTCACCGGACTTCACCCGATCGCCGGTGAACGTAGACCGGGTAAGCCTCTGCACCATTTTCCAATTCCCTGCGCACATAGCCTCTACGTCATCCCGTGGAGCACATCGTGCCATTTAATTAACTAGATCGCCGTGGTTAGGCCGGAGCACTCGCCGCCGACGAGTTCACCCGCCTGCGCACGTGGACCGGCCGATCCCGACCACCACCGCCGTCGAGCCATACATTGCTGTGACTGCCAGAACCTCCCAAAGCCAACCCCGCCCCTCGCCGACCTCTCCCGCCGCCGGTAAGCTGCGCCATCCTTTTCCTTTCCACAATTACTGTTTGCTTAAGGGGAGGGACCGCGGGGAAGAAGGGGAAAAGGGCAGGGGGTTTTGTGCGCTGTCAGTGACTCAGGAGAATAGTAGCACAGGGGTATAACTGAAGGAATTAGTTTAGTAAGAACCCAGGGTCTTCGATGCAAAGTAGTTTTCCAGGAAACCTTTTAAATATTCTGATTTAAATCCAAACAGAACTTGAAAAACTCATTACTTCAGTTTGGTTTACCCAAATCGAGTCAAACCAATTTTGCCAGATCCTAAATAATATAAAGTACTTAGGAAAAATATAAAACCCCTAAGTATTACAGAAAACTTTAAAGTTTTGATTTAAATGATTAACTGGTCAAAAGCTAAAAGAAATAAGGAAAAATAGCTACACTATTTGACTGAGGTTAAGAAAATTTAGAGAGGTACTTAATCATTTCCTAACCTGTTTAAAAATAATAAACCCCTCTGTACACCCCATTAAGCTAGAGTTTGCCATTTAAATCACTTTTTGCTTAGAGTTGAAGAAAATATGAAAGGTAGTTTAAAATAGGAACCAGAGAGTACCCATATTTTTGTTAGCTCCCTTATTCAGTGTAGTTCACTAGAAAAATTTACTATACCCTTGTTTAGTGCAAAAGAAAGGAGATACCTTTTTATTTAGAAAAACAAGGAAACCTTAGAAAAACCCTAGAAAAATAACCCTGAGGAGAAAACACCCCAAACCTTGAGATAACTAATATTTTGCTATTATGAACATAGGAAAAATATGGAATCTGTTGTTTGATATTTTTCAAATAACAAGTTAGTTATAAGCCCCCTTTTGGCATCAAACTTTAGAAATTCACAACTAAATATCTAGTAGGCCTTTTTCTGTGATTTTTAACACAGAGGCCTAATATCACCTATGTATCTGGACAAAAATAAAATTTGGTAAAGAAACTTGAATTAAATCATAGCTATAGTGTAAAATGCCCTTTTAAAGCTTGTCTTTGTTAATTCTGCACAAGTAGTGTCTGAATCAGTATCCACCTCAAATTTACAGGACAAACTACAGTGGCAAATAGTAACCCACTGTATTTTTTACAGAATTTTTGGGCAAAGTTAAAACACTGTTGTAGTTCAAACCCACACTAAAATTCATAAGTGGAAAACGAGAAGAACTAATAGTGGAGACTAATGTTGCACTAACCAAACCAGCCAAACCCCTGACTCCCTACTAAAACATTTAAAGGGCATTCCATGTCTTACTCCATTATGCTTAGGCAAGAACCTCCAACCTAGATTGAGAAGCCTTAAACCCTAAGAGCCTCTTATAACCAGGAAACCCTAAGTTATCCATTAACTTAATTTTCTTCACTTAACATGATGATTTCTAAATTCTGCATAATCATAGCATACATGTTCTTACTCATTGCACTCGATAGATTGCAACCTAGCTGACAGAGAGTACATCCTCGTGTCGGAGCAAGGAGTTGCTTAGGAGGTAGCCCCGGATCCAGCACCAGAGCCTGCCCCAGAGGATCTGCCTGCCCCAGCCTTGGAAGGCAAGCCCCAGTTTTATGCATAACTTGTTCTATATGCTATTTTACTACACTTAATGTTTGTAGGCTTGTATTGTGCACTTAAGTGTAGGAGTTTATTGAAACCCTAGTTGCATGAACTCAGGAATCCTTTTTGAGATGGATACTAGTACGCTAGGTCTAGTAGCTGCTATGCTAATTAGGGATCTCGGTAGAAGTCGAGTGATTTTTCTAGCACTCTCGCGAGGTCAGGAATTGGTTGTGTCCACTTTCACCTTAGATTGATGTTGGTCTATGGACACGGATCCATGGGGATGCGTGGTCTACGAGATGGAATTGGAATAAGGATTAACGTGCGGATACCTGTGTCAAGCGTTTGAACGTACTAAGCACATGCCGAGAAATATGGTAAATCGGTAAGCCTAGTACCTGATTGAACCTGGCAGTGGACTTTACCCCTCACGCGACCTGAGACGTGGTCTCCCATTCCGGTTATGGTGGGTACAAGTGCGGTCACTGCACGACGGCAGTCGGGGTCAGTGAGGCATTGTACGCCAAGGCGGTGAGCCCTGATCTGCTGACGGGGAATTGATGGGGACGGTTGATGTGTGTGGGGACGGAGTGCCTCGCCACGTCGTGTGTTTAGGTTTACCTTGCAAGGATAAAAACTCGATTTGAATCGTCTGCTTCTCGCAGCTAATGAGACTGCTTGATCCATTGTACTGCATTGAGTAACAAGTGGAAAGGTTTTGAATCGTCAAAAGTTGTTGATTGCTAAATGTTTGATACCATGTATGATTAGATAGGTATACATTTAGTCTTAAGAGAGTCACACTAAAATTTGACAAAGCTAAAACTTGAATTATAGACTCAGCTAGTGCTTTTGGCAACCAAACCCCTCTGCCAAATAGCTGCATGTCTAGAGGTAGAGGAGTAGACTCCTCACACCGGGTAAGTCTAGCTGAGTATTAGTATACTCAGCCTTGCTTGTGGCATAATTTTACAGGTTCTCTGGAGGACATGGTTGCTGGAGTGACTTGGCCGTCCACCTTGCCACTGGGTTGGACAGTCGAGTGGGACCCTACCTCGGTTGAGGAGGAGCATGAGGAGTGATGAGACAGGCTTCCCCATCTCTCTGTTTATTTATCGTTAGTTTTATTCCGCTGCACTTCGAACAATGATGATTACTTTTGCTAAATCTCCGATGATGATGTAATAAGCTTAATACTCCTAAGTGTATGGTTTTATGCTTTATTGTATTTCCTCTGTGACTCACCATCGACTGAGACTGTGGTACTTGATCCTGTCAGTGGCCTCGTCGGACTAGATCCGAGGGATTGACGGATTATTTCCATTTAAGTGTGGTCTAGCCTCTAAGGCGGGACTTAGGCACTTAAGTTGGAATAATTCGGGCAGTTCCGCCACAGCTGGTATCGGAGCTCGTACCACCACAGAGGAATCAATAAACTATAAATACCATCTTTTTTTCAAAGTAAAACTTGATAGAAACAAATGTTGGATAGATCGTAGGACGATCAGGATAGACCTAGGACGTGAAGCCTTAGGATGATAGAGGGGTAGCTAGGTGGCTAATTAAGTAAGCCCTACAGGCTACTATAAGGGATGGGAGTTCCTTCCTATTCCCTCTAAGTTGACGTGAGGTCGTTTAGGATGAGCATGCATGCATCCTTAATTAAACTATTTAATAATTGGGTAAGAACTTTAATACACAAAGATGACAAATTAAGTACATCAGTACCATTGTTATAGAAACGCCGAGTGTGATCCGTTTTTATTTTTATAGTTCTTTTTTTTACTTATGCTTAACCATACACAGATGACTTCTCACGGATCCTCGGACAAAGGGAATGCACAGTCCCACACTGACGGGCTTGCACGAGAGGGTTTCCCCCGTATCTTGTGGGAGGTACTTCAGGGAGCTGGTTACGCGACGCCTCCCCAGTACGCGGTGCGGCTATTTGAGAAGCACCGAGTGCCCCGCTGTAGGGTGAGGATGACCCTGGAGCCTCATCCCCTGCAGCCAGGCTGGCGTTCGCTGGACTCCGAGTCTTATGGATACAGGGCTGAGGATACCATCGAGGCAATTGCTCTCCACGGACTAACCACCTTCTGCGGATTCCACCCCTTGGAGCTGTCCACTCACCCCATTGGCTTGTTCCCTGCGGAGAAGGAGGATGACCCAATGTGGAAGGATCGAGTGGAGCATGCCAAGGATATTTGGGCTATCTACCCAAGCCAGACTGCTCACTTGACAGTGTGGTGCATGAATGCCCTGTATCGCCTGCAAGTGATGCATGGAGAAGCAATGTCCCATCTGATGGCATTGTTGGAGGCAACCAAGATCATGTTGGATAACAGGGAGGAACTTGTGGTTGACTTGTCCACTGAGATGGTGGATAAAGATCTACAAGTGGAGCAATTATCAGATGAGATCCACGAGCTCGAGGAGCTAGTGGGAACCAGGGAGAACACCATCGAGGTTCTTGAGGATCAGTTGATCAACACCCAGCAGCAGCTTGCAGAGGCTAACCAGCACCTGGATATGCATCACCAGGAGATCCAGGACATGGAGGCCAACGAGGATGTCGATATCGAGGGAGGAGAGGAGCCTATCTCCAGCTTGGACACTGCTGGTTCAGGGAGACCACCTTCCCCCGAGTCGAGCGTTGCCTCGTTTGCTCACTAGGTCGCAGGGATAGAGTTAGAAGTCGGTGACGGTAGAACTCCTCGAAGCTAGCTTAGCTTTTGCACCCTTGGGGTACTAGGCTAGATAGAGTTGAGTCTTTTGAGTTACTGATGTAATCATGATAAACTCTTTTGGAAGTATGGATGATGAATGATGTTAGTTTTAATTTAAGAAGAAAAGTATGTGCCATGTGGAATCTGTTATATTTATGTAAGAATATATTGGTTTTACCCCTTTTTTTTACTATTTCACCATAATTGAACCTTGAACCTCAGAAATGTGATGTTGAGAAAATACATGATGTTTCAGATGGCAGGAAGAGCGTGTCGTGGGCAGAATGAGCGCATTCCTCCACCACCGCCACCACCTCCTACTCTGCAGGAGCTGATGGCTCAGCAGAACGAGATTCTGCGACAGTTGGCGCAGCGTCAGCCACCACCTCAGCATTATGGTGGTGGTGATCATCAATGTCACCCCGCAGCGGCCACTTATCAGGAGTTCCTCAGTACCCAGCCACCGTTATTCACCAGGGCAGATGATCCACTTGATGCTGATGTATGGCTTAGGGTAGTGGAATCCAAATTCCCACTACTCAATGGGGTTTGTTCCGAGGTGACTAAGGTCAGGTTCGCCACCTAGCAGCTTCGGGGACCCGCGCGGACATGGTGGGATCATATCCTTGCTATGCAACCCGTTGACCGTGAAGTGGATTGGAGAGAGTTCAAGGCAGCTTTCAGGGGACACCATATTCCAGCAGGCATTATGGACCGTAAGCTAAATGAATTTCTGGCACTCACTCAAGGGAATCGGACAGTGTTACAGTATGCTCAGGCCTTCAATGACCTGTGCCAGTATGCCGGATATCATGCAGACACTGACGAGAAGAAGAGGGACAGATTCAGGAGGGGGCTCAGCACTAAGCTCCGTGACCGTCTCAACACGGTCAGGGCCAACAGCTATTATGAGTTAGTTAACATGGCCATTTCTCAGGAAGACTGTATCACAGCTCGTCAGGCAGAGAAGAAGAGGAAGACCCCTGTGGCAGGACCTTCAGCTCAGCCACAGCGCTTTAGGATCATGTCTGACACTCAGAATAGGGGACCTCAGCAGCAGCAAGGACGTTGGGTGATCCGACCACAGCAGCAGCAGCAGGCACCCAACCGCACTCAGTTTCCAGTTCAGAGGAACAATCAGCCGCAACAGCAGTACCGTCAGACCAATGATAACAGGTGTTTCCCTTGTGGTAACACCGGACATTATGCCAAGAATTGCCCCAAAAACTAGCAGAAGCAGGGACAGAATGCCAACCAGAACCAAGGCAAGAGGCAGAAGGTGCAAGTGAGGCAAGGCAGACTGAACTTCACCACCATGGCTGACATTCCAGAGGGAGCACCCGTCATGACTGGTATCTTTCAATTTTGAACTATCCTTCTATTATTCTTTTTTATTCCGGTGCATCATATAGTTTTATCAGTGCCAAATTTAGTGCCAAGTGCCAATTACCTTTTCACCACACCAATGGGGGTATTATAATTTCAACACCAGGAGGCAGGGTTGCCACCTATCAAATCAACAGACATGTGCCTATAAAATTTGGTAGCCTGGTAATTAAAACCACCCTCCTCATATTGGGCTTGGATAGCATGGACATCATATTGGGAACTGACTGGTTAACAAGACATCAGGCAGTGATTGATATTGCAGCTAGGGCCATTGAGGTGCACTCGCCGACTTGTGGTGAAACCACGTTATATTTACCTGATCAGGGTTGTACCCGTTCTTGTGCATTCATCATGATAGAGTCCTTGGTTGAGAGAATCCCTATGGTCTGTGACTACCCAGATGTATTTCCTGACGAATTGCCAGGAATGCCACCTGGCAGAGACATCGAGTTCGCGATTAAATTGCAACCCGGAACTGCACCTATATCCAAGAGACCATATAGGATGCCTCCAGCAAAGTTAGCACAGTTGAAAAAGCAGCTACAGGATTTGTTGGACAAGGGATTTATTCGCCCAAGTACTTCACCCTGGGGATGCCCAGTCTTGTTTGTAAAGAAGAAGGATGAAAGTCTAAGAATGTGTGTAGATTACCGCCCTCTCAATGCGGTGACCATCAAGAACAAATACCCACTGCCCCGCATTGATGTTTTGTTTGATCAGTTGGTAGGAGCCAAAGTGTTCTCCACGATAGATCTTCGCTCGGGCTACAATCAAATCAAGATACGTGCCAGTGATATTCCGAAGACGACTTTCTCCACCAGATATGGGCTCTATGAGTTTTTGGTGATGTCTTTTGGGCTGACCAATGCCCCGATTTATATCATGTACCTGATGAACTCGGTATTCATGCGAGAGTTGGACAAATTTGTGGTGGTTTTCATTGATGATATTCTGGTCTATTCCAAGAATGAAGACGAGCATACTGAGCATCTACACATCGTGCTTCAGTGACTGCGCGATCATCGTCTTTATGCTAAATTGTCCAAATGTGATTTCTAGCTGAAGGAGATAAAATTTCTGGGCCACACAATTTCTCAGGATGGGATATCATTTGATCCTGAGAAGGTGCAAGAAGTGATGGATTGGAAACCTCCTACCAAAGTGAGACAGATGCGGAGTTTTCTAGGATTGGCAGGGTATTATTCATGATTTATTCCGGATTTCTCCAGAATTGCCAAGCCAATGACTGAACTATTGAAGAAAGGAGTCAAATATGAATGGAGCCAAAAGTGTGAGGATGCCTTTCATACACTAAGGCAACACTTGACCACAGCACCAGTGCTAGCTCAACCTGACAACACCAAGCCCTTTGAAGTTTATTGCGATGCTTCCGGTACGGGTTTGGGTTGTGTCTTAATGCAGGACAACCGAGTCATTGCTTATGCCTCCCGAGCACTCAGACCCCATGAGCAGAACTACCCCACACATGATCTGGAGTTAGCAGCTGTGGTTCATGCTCTCAAGATTTGGAGACATTATTTGATGGGAGCTCACTGTAATATTTACACTGATCATAAGAGTCTCAAATACATTTTCACTCAGGCTGATCTTAATATGAGGCAGAGAAGATGGTTAGAGCTAATCAAGGACTATGATTTGGAGGTGCATTACCATCCTGGCAAGGTCAATGTTGTGGCAGATGCCTTGAGCAGGAAGGCCCAGTGTAATTGTATGAACATGGATGCAAGAGTCACCACCCTATGTGATGAGTTGTGCAAACTAAACCTAGAAGTTGTTTCCTCCGGTGCTTTAAATTATATTTCAGTGGAGCCCACCTTGCAAGAGCAAATAGTCATGCCACAGATTGGTGACAAGGGTGTTCAGGTCATTAAGGAAATGATCAAGCAGAAGGCAGAAAAATACAAATGCTTCCATCAGGACAGCAAAGGAACCCTGTGGCGGAACTGCCCGAATTATTCCAACTTAAGTGCCCAGGCCCTGCCTTAGAGGCTAGACCACACTTAAATGGGAATAACCCGTCAATCCCTCGGATCTAGTCCGACACGGCCACTGACAGGATCAAGTACCACAATCTCACTCGATGGTGAGTCACAGAGCAAATACAATAAAGCATAAAACCATGCATGAAAAAGTGTTAAATTATTACATCATCATTGTCATCATCGGAGTTTTTGCAAAAGTGACCATCAATGTTCTGAAGTGCAGCGGAAATAAACTAACGGTAAATAAAACGAGAGATGGGGAAGCCTGTCCCATCACTCCTCATGTTCCTCCTCAGCCGAGGCAGGGTCCCACTCGACAGTCCAACCCGGTGGCAGGGTGGATGGCCAAGTCACTCCAACAGCCATTTCCTCCAGAGAACCTGTAAAAAATTATGCCACAAGCAAGGCTGAGTATACTAATACTCAGCTAGACTTACCCGGTGTGAAGAGTCTATACTCCTCTACCTCTAGACATGCAGCTGTTTGGCTGTGGGGTTTGGTTGCCAAAAGCACTAGCTGAGTTTCTAAATCAAGATTTTAGCTTAGTCAAAGTTAAGTGTGACTCTCTTAAGGCTAAAAGTGTACTATCTACTCATACATAGTAGCAAGCATTTTAGCAATCAACATCTTGTATCATCTCATCATAGTTCCACTTGTTACTCAATGCAGTACAATGGATCAAGCAGTCTCATTAGCTGCGAGAAGCAGACGATTCGAATCGAGTTTTTATCCTTGCAAGGTAAACCTAAACACACGACATGTAGGGGCACTCCGTCCCCACTCACATCAACCGTCCCCGTCGATTCCCCGTCAGCAGATCAGGGCTCACTGCCTTGGCGTACAATGCCTCACTGACCCCGACTGGCCGTCGTGCAGTGACCGCACTTGTACCCACCATAACCGAAATGGGAGAATACGTCTCAGGTCGCGTGAGGGGATATGTCCACTGCCAGGTTCACTCAGGTACTAGGCTTACCGATTTACCATATTTCTCGGTATGTGTTTAGTACGTTCAAACGCTTGACATTTCCATCTCGTGGGCAACCAATCCCCATGGATTGTTGTCCACCAAATAGCATCATGATAGTGTGAAAGTGGGTACAATCAATTTCCTGATCTCACGCGAGTGCTAGAAAAATCACTCGTCTTCTACCGAGATCCTAATTAAATAAAGCAACTACTCGACCTGTCATACTAGTATTCATCTCAAAAGGATTCCTGAGATCATGCAACTAGGGTTTCAAACAATTCCTACACCTAAGTGCACAATCAATCCTACAATCAATAAGTGAAGTAAAATAGCATAAATAACAGGTTATGCATAAAACCGGGGCTTGCCTTCCAAAGCAGTGGCAGGCAGGTCCTCTGGTGCAGGCTCGGGTGCTGGGTCTGGGGCAACCTCCTGGGCAGCTCCTTGCTCCGGCACGAGGATGTACTCTCCGTCAGCAAGATTACAGTCTATCGAAATGCAATGAACATGTATGTCATGATTATGCAAGATTTAAGAACATTAAACTACAGAATTTTAAGTCAAGAATTAACTTAGGGTTCCCTGGCTATGTGGGTCTTCTAGTGGTATATATATACATACATAGACTTATTTCCTTTTAGGTTTAGGTCTTCTTTTAGGATAACATAGGGGATTTGCATTGTTTTTATAGATTTCAGTGGACAAATTTACAAAGGTCTTAGGAGGACATTAATTTCCATTATCTATTTTCCTTTCTTTAATTTCCATTTAGGGTTTCTAGTGTAGGTTTGAACTGCAACAGTATTTTAAAAATTTTCAAAAATTCAAAAAAAATTACAGTGGGTTGTCACTTGCTATTCTAGCTGGTTTTAAGAAGTTGAGGCTCAAAGTACACAAGCTAGGCTTTAGACAAAAATAACAATAGTTAGGCAAAATGGGCCACTTTACACTACAAGTCTTTTATTAAAGTGGGTCCTGACCTAAGGGTTATTTTTGTTGGCCTCTAATAGTGATAATAAGCTCTTGTACCAAAAAGGACAGAGAGCAACATGATGGTTGATTAATGATGGATTTTTAAAGTTTGGTGCAATAAGGGTGCTCAAAACTAACTTGTCATTTGAAAAATATCAAACAACAAATTTCAGATTTTTCCTAAGTTCTTATTATCAAAACATTAGTTATCCTAAGGTTTGGGGAGGTTTCACCTTAGGGTTATTTTTGTAGGGCTTTTCTAATTTATCCTTATTTTATTAATTTAAAAGGTATCTTTCTTATTTCACACTACAACAGGGTATGATATATTTTTCTAGTGAACTACATTGACTAAGTATCTCAACAAAAATAGTGGTGCCCTCTGGTTCATTATTTATGCCACTTTTTCTATTTTTCTTAACCTTAAGCATATTATGGAAAAAAAGTAAAAACTAACTTATTGTAATGGACAGAGGGGTTTAACATTTTTAACTAGGTCAATAGGTAGATATAAACTTCTCCAAATTTTTCCAACCCTAGTTAAATAGTACAACCATTTTTCTTGCTATTATTAAGCTTTTGGTCAAAACTAAAATTAAATCAGAACCTTATATTTTTCTCTAGTACTTATGGGGTTTTATATTTTTCTTAGATAGGTTACATTATTTAGAGTCTGGCAAAATTGGTTTGACCAAATTTGGATAAACCAAACAGAAGTTATGAGTTTTCAAAGTTTCTGTTTGAATTTAATTCAGGTTTTAATAAGATTTTCCTGAAAAAGCAGTTTGCGCCGAGGTCCCTGGGTTTAAACCGAATCAACCCTCGCAGATCTACCCTCGCGCCACTATTCCCCTGAGTCTCTGACATTTCACTTAACCCCCTGGCTTTCTCTCCCTCTCACCCGCAGTCCTTCCCCCAACTGAAACAGTAGCCACGGGAAAGAAAAGGACGGCGCGGCTTACCGGCGGCGAGGGAGGTCCGGCGAGGTGGTCAGTGACGTTCAGGAGGTTGCGACGGTCACGTCGATGTGCGGGTCATCGCCGGAGGTGGTCGGAGTCACCCTGGCCACGAGCACAGGCGGCGGGGGTCGACGGTGGCGCCTGCTCCGGCCAAACCACGGCGGTAGAGTTCAATTAGGGTGCACAAGGAGCTTCACGGAATGACACAGAGGCCATGCGCGCAACGAATCGGAAAATGGTGAAGGGGTTTACCCGGTCCACGTGCGCCGGCGGGCTCTTGAACTCCGGTGAGCACGATTTGGCTACTCCGGTGACGCGGGTCCTCGGGTCAAGCTTGAGCACGTGCCACGGCCTCACCAGGAAGCTATCTGGGGGCTTGGATCGAACGGAGGAGGATGGGAGAGGGGTTGGCCACGGTGGTTGCTCTCGGGCGGCACTGGCGGGTCGCGGGGAAGTCGCCGGAGACAATGGCTGGCTCGGGCAAGTCAGGCGAGGTACGGAGGAGGCAATGGGGAAGGCAGCCGAGCACTAGGGCGGGTTTTATAGGCGCGGGCGCGGCCAGGGCGCCGGCTCGACCGTTTGGCACGACGCGGGCATGCGGGGCGCGCGCGGGCGTGCTCTGGCGAGCTCAGAGCGCGTCGAACACGTGGCGCGTTGCTTCTGCCCGTGTTCTTCGCTCTGCTGAGCGGCCAGGCGTACGAATCTTGCCCTATCGCCTGTGGGAGATCTCTTCCCTGCACCTAGAGCTACCTAGTTCATGTGAGTTCCAAGAGGAGATGTGGTCTGGTTGAGGAGATATGGTGGCGCCAAGTCTTGTCTGTCTGCACTGTGCAAACCGAGACAAAACCAGTGCCAACTCGTGTCAAACAGTTTTGGCTTGGGTTCAAACTTTTCCAGGGCATTCTAGGGTTAATTTGGCGCCATTTTGTTAATTGGGTCGACAGATTTTGAAAAGGGGATCAAGGTGAACATGTGGAGTCTTTGCTCAAAGGTTAGGTTCTATACTTAGGCAAAATCTGAATTTCTCCCTTGTGTTCAACCTTTGGTGATCTTTTTAGGACTTTTCTGAAAACTTTTTGGGGGTACTTCCTTACTATTAATTGTAGGTTATTAAGTATATTACAACTTTTATATTTGGCCCAAACCATGATCATGAGGTTTACATGATCTTTTGATCATGGCTTCAATTAGGGTTATTATTGCCTATGGAGGTTTTGCTCTAGGGTTTTGGGAGAGCCCCACTTAGATGGGCATGACAAGCTAAGGTATGATATCCAAGATAGTTTGCACTTGATTAGGACCTTGAATTCCAAGATTTAAGCACTTTGCCCATACATCTTTATGTAATTATGGGTTAAAAAGGGTAACCCTGGGGTGGACACCCTGAGTAACACCTAGGGTGTTACAGCCCTCCCCCCTTAAAGGAATCTCGTCCCGAGATTTCAGGTAGAGTCCCTTGGAGGGATGCTTGAAGGTGTGTTGGTGCTACTCTCCCTTTATACTCGAGTTTCACTTTCTTAACTGTTCTTCGAATGTCATCCTCTTTGCAACTTCAGAAGGAAGCCCTTCTTAAGTTAAATCCACAACTTAGACTATCCTTGTTATCTAAGTTTTTCTTATAAGTGACTTCAAAGGGCAGGTGGGGGTGGGGTTTTGGGGTTACATACCGACTCCTTTGGGCAGAAAGTCGGGGAAGCGAGAGCGTAGAAAATCCTCTGTCTCCCATGTAGCTTCTTCTGCTGAATGATGACTCCACTGAATCTTATACATTTTGATTGATCTTGCCCGAGTTGATCTTTCCTTCTGATCCAATACCTTGACGGGGTACTCTTGATAGGACAAGTCTGGTTCTATCTCAATGTCCAGTTCCAGTAGCACTTCAGTGGGTAGACGAACACATTTCCGCAGCTGAGATACATGGAACACATTGTGAACTGCTGACATGCGGGGTGGCAATTCCAATTGGTAAGCTACGGGTCCACAACTTGCCTTGATCTGATAGGGTCCAATGTAACGAGGGGCTAACTTGCCCTTGATCCCGAATCTCTGGACACCCTTGGTTGGTGATATCTTAAGATAGACATGATCTCCCACCTCAAACTGTAGAGGCTTCCGCCTCTTGTCATGATAACTCTTTTGTCTGGCCTGAGCAGCTTCTAGGTTCTTCTTGATAATTCTAACCTTTGCCTCTGCTTCAAGCACCAAATCTGGCCCAAAAACTTCCCTTTCTCCTGCTTGAGACCAATTTAGCGGGGTCCTACACCTTCTCCCATATAATGCCTCAAAAGGTGCCATCTTCAGACTGGACTGATAGCTGTTATTGTAAGAAAACTCTGCCAAAGACAGACACTTGTCCCAATCCTTCCCATAATGTAGTGCACATGCCCTTAACATATCTTCTAAAATCTGGTTCACCCTTTCTGTCTGACCATCTGTTTGAGGGTGATATGCTGAGCTTCGTATAACCTGGGTCCCAAGTGATTCTTGCAGTTTCTCCCAAAAGCGTGCCACAAACAGTGCTCCTCTGTCAGATATAATGGTCTTTGGTATACCATGCAATCTTACTACCTGATCAACATAAATTTCTGCGTACTTCTCTGTCTTGTGGGTGGTATGCACTGGCAAGAAATGAGCAGTCTTGGTCAATCTGTCCACAATGACCCAAATAGAATCATGGTGCCTGGAGGTATTGGGTAATCCCACTATGAAATCCATGCAAATGTCCTCCCATTTCCAAGATGGTATGGGAAGGGGTTGCAAAGGGCCTGCTGCCTTCAAATGACTGGCTTTGATTCTCTGGCAGGTGTCACACTCGGATATATACTTGGCAATTTCCCTCTTCATCCTGGTCCACCAATATAAAGATCTGAGATCATGATACATCTTGTTGCTACCAGGGTGCATGGAGAACTTGGAAAGGTGAGCTTCATCCAATATCTTCTTTCTGAGCTCTGGGTCCTTGGGAACAACCAATCGATCTCCAAACCATAAAATTCCCTTGCTGTCCTGACGAAAACACTTGTATTTTTCTGCCTTTTGCTTGATCATTCCTTTGATAACCTGGACTCCCTTGTCCCCAATCTGTGCCCGGACTATCTGTTCTTGCAATGTGGGCTCCACTGAAATATAACTCAATTCACTGGAAGGAACCACTTCTAGGTTCAGCTTGCACAACTCATCACACAAGGTGGTAATTCTCACATCCATGTTCAAACAGTTGCACTGGGCCTTTCTGCTCAAGGCATCTGCCACAACATTGGCCTTCCCTGGGTGGTAGTGCACCTCCAAATCATAGTCCTTGATCAACTCTAACCATCTCCTTTGCCTCATGTTCAGATCAGCCTGAGTAAAAATGTATTTCAAACTCTTGTGATCAGTGTAGATGTTGCAGTGGGCTCCCATCAAATAGTGTCTCCATATCTTGAGGGCATGAACCACTGCTGCCAATTCCAGATCATGTGTAGGATAGTTCTGCTCGTGGGGTCTAAGGGCTCGGGAAGCATAAGCAATGACCCCGGTTATCTTGCATCAAGACACAACCCAATCCTGTACCAGAAGCATCACAATAAACTTCAAAGGGCTTGGTATTGTCAGGTTGGGCCAGCACTGGAGCTGTTGTCAAATGCTGCCTCAAGGTGTGAAAGGCATCCTCGCACTTCTTGCTCCAATCAAACTTGACTCCCTTCTTCAACAATTCAGTCATTGGTTTGGCAATTCTGGAGAAATCCGGAATAAATCGTCGATAATACCCTGCCAATCCCAGAAAACTCCGAATCTGCCTCACTGTAGTCGGGGGTTTCCAATCCATCACCTCCTGTACCTTTTCAGGGTCAACTGATATCCCATCCTGAGAAATTGTGTGACCCAAGAACTTAATCTCCTTTAACCAAAATTCACATTTAGACAACTTTGCATAAAGACGGTGATCGCGCAGTCGCTGAAGTACGATGTGCAGATGCTCAGTATGCTCGTCTTCATTCTTGGAATAGACCAGAATATCATCAATGAAAACGACCACGAACTTGTCCAACTCTGGCATAAACACTGAGTTCATTAGGTACATAAAATAAGCCGGGGCATTGGTTAACCCAAAGGACATCACCAAAAACTCATACAGCCCATATCTGGTTGAAAAGGCCGTCTTGGGAATATCGCTGGCACGGATCTTGATCTGATGGTATCCTGAGCGAAGGTCTATCTTGGAGAATACCTTGGCTCCTGCCAACTGATCGAACAGAACATCAATGCGGGGTAACGGGTATTTGTTCTTGATAGTCACCGCATTGAGAGGGCGGTAGTCAACACACATCCTCAAGCTTTCATCCTTTTTCTTCACAAATAATGCCGGACATCCCCACGGCGAAGTGCTTGGGCGAATGAACCCCTTGTCCAACAACTCTTGCAATTGCTTTTTCAGCTCCGCCAATTCCGCGGGAGGCATCCTATAGGGTCTCTTGGAGATAGGAGCAGTCCCGGGTTGCAATTCGATGGCGAACTCAATATCTCGGTCAGGTGGCATCCCTGGCAATTCATCCGGAAAAACATCCGGATAGTCACAGACCACTGGGATCTTTTCCACTAGGGATTCTACCATAACAAAGGCACAAGATCGGGTACAACCCTGGTTGGGTAAATATAATGTGATTTCACCACAGGTTGGGGAGTGCACTTCGATGGCCCTAGCTGCAATGTCAATCACTACCTGATGTTTGGTCAACCAATCAGTTCCCAATATGATATCCACACTATCCAGTCCCAAGATAAGAAGGTTGGTTTTAATTATCAAACTACCAAACTTTAGAGGCACATTCTTGTTGATTTGATAAGTGGCAACTCTGCCTCCGGGTGTTGAAATTGTAATGCCCCCATCGGTATGGTGAAAGGGCAACTGGCATTTGGCACTAAACTTGGCACTGATAAAACTATGTGAAGCACCGGAATCAAAAAGAATAATAGCGGGAAAATTCAAAACTGTAAAGATACCAGTCATGACGGGTGCTCCCTCTGGAATGTCAGCCATGGTAGTGAAGTTCAGCTTGCCCTGCCTCACTTGCACCTTCTGTCTCTTGCCTTGGTTCTGATTGACATTCTGCCCCTGCCTCTGCTGGTTTTTGGGGCAATTCTTGGCATAATGCCCAGTGCTGCCACAAGTGAAACACCTGTTATCATTGGCCTGGCGGTACTGCTGCTGCTGATTGTTCCTCTGAGCCGGGAACTGGGTGCGGCTGGGTGCCAGCTGCTGCTGCTGCGGTGGTCTGATCACCCATCTCCCTTGCTGCTGCTGAGGTCCCTTGTTCTGCGTGTCAGACACAATCCTGAAGCGCTGTGGCTGAGCTGAGGGTCCTGCCACAGGGGTCTTCCTCTTCTTCTCTGCCTGTCGAGCTAAGATGCAGTCCTCCTGGGAGATAGCCATGTTGACCAACTCATTGTAACTGTTGGCCCTGACGGTGTTGAGACGATCACGGAGCTTGGTGCTGAGCCCCCGTCTGAACCTGTCTCGCTTCTTCTCATCAGTGTCTGCATGGTATCCAGCATACTGGCACAAATCATTGAAGGCCTGGGCATACTGCAACACTGTCCTGCTGCCCTGAGTGAGTGCCAGGAACTCATTGAGCTTCCGGTCCATGATGCCAGCTGGAATATGGTGCCCTCTGAAAGCTGCCTTGAACTCCCTCCACTCCACCTCTCTACCTTCTGGCTGCATGGCAAGAAAATGGTCCCACCAAGTCCTTGCGGGTCCGCGAAGCCGCTGGGTGGCGAACCTGACCTTGGCGACCTCTGAGCAAGCTCCATGGAGCAGTGGGAATTTGGATTCCACCACCCTCAACCACACATCTGCATCAAGCGGGTCCTCTGCCCTTGTAAACAATGGAGGCTGGGTGCTGAGGAACTCCTGGTAGGTAGCAGCGACGGGGTGACGCTGATGGTCTCCACCGTAATGCTGAGGTGGTGGCTGACGCTGAGCTAACTGCCTCAGGATCTCATTCTGCTGGGCCATGAGCTCCTGCAGAGTGGGAGGCGGTGGCGGTGGAGGAACGTGCTCATTCTGACCACGGCGCGCTCTCCCAGCCATCTGAAAAATCACATGGTTGCTTAATAACACATCTCCAATTTTAAGGTTTAAACACGGTAGGGGAGTAATAGCAATTTAATAGATCCCAACATAAACCAAAAGCATAAACTTTCCGTTCAAATTTAAACTGCCATTAATCATCCCCAAACCTCCAAAAGAGTTTAACATGGTTACATCAATGATCCAAAAGACTCAACTCTACCTAGCCTAGTACCCTAAGGGTGCAAAAGCTAAGCTAGTGGCGAGGAGTCCAACTATCATCAACCTCTAGGATTAGCCTGGCATCTAATGAGCGAACGAGGCAACACTGGACTCGGGGGAAGGGGGTCTCTCCGAGCCAGTGGTGTCTACACTGGAAGCAGGCTCCTCCCCTCCCTCGATGTCAACGTCCTCGTCAGCCTCCTCACCATGGATCTCTTGGTGATGCATGTCTAGGTGCTCATTTGCCTCTGCTAGCTGCTGCTGAGTGTTGAGGAGCTGGTCTTCGAGAACCTCGATGGTGTTCTCCCGGGTGCCCACTAGCTCTTCCAACTCATGAATCTCACCAGACAGCTGCTCCACTTGCAAATCTTTTTCCACGAGCTCCTGGGACAAGTCCACCACGAGCTCCTCCCTGTTGTCCAGGGTGATCTTGGTTGCCTCTAGTAGTGCCATCAAATGAGACATGGCCTCCCCACGCATCACTTGCAGACGATACAGAGCGTTCATGCATCGTACCGACAAGTGAGCGGTGTGGCCTGGGTAGAGAGCCCAGATGTCCTTGGCATGCTCCACCCGATCCTTCCACATCGGGTCGTCCTCCTTTTCCGCAGGGAACAACCCAATGGGGTGGGTAGCCAGCTCCAAGGGATGGAATCCGCAGAAAGTAGTCAGTCCATGCAGAGCGATTGCCTCGATTGTGTCCTCCGCTCGGTACCCGAAAGACTCAGAGTCCAAGGAGCGCCAGCCTGGCTGCAGGGGATGAGGCTCCAAAGTCATCCTCACCCTACAGCGAGGCACCCGGTGCTTCTCGAACTGCTGCACCGCGTACTGAGGGGGTGTCAAGTATCCTGCCCCCTGAAGTACCTCCCACAAGATGCGGGGAAAACCCTCTCGTGCAAGTCCGTCAGTGTGGGTCAGTGCGTTTCCGTCATCGGAGGATCCGTGGGAAGTCATCTGTGTACGGTTAAGCGTAAGTAAAAGAAAAAGAATTACAAAAAGAACAAGGAAAATAAAACTCAGCCGGTCTCTAGTTAAAAGAAAAAGGCATTGGGGACCTAGTTGGCTGTTATCTCATTTTTAAGTCCTTTTACTTAGTTATCCATTTGCTTAATTAAGAATGCATGCATGCGCGTCCTGAACGACCTCTTCAGAAGATAAAAAGGACTAGGGAAGAACTCCCATCCTTTAAAAAGTGGCCTGTAGGGCCTAGTCACTTAGCCACCTAGCTACCCTTCTATTACACTAAGGTTTCACGTCCTAGGTCTATCCTGCTCGTCCTACGATCTATCCAACATTGTTTCTATCAAATTTTACTTTAGAAAAGAGATGGCATTTATGGTTTATTGATTCCTCTGTGGTGGTACAAGCTCCGATACCAGCTGTGGCGGAACTGCCCGAATTATTCCAACTTAAGTGCCCAGGCCCTGCCTTAGAGGCTAGACCACACTTAAATGGGAATAACCCGTCAATCCCTCGGATCTAGTCCGACACGGCCACTGACAGGATCAAGTACCACAATCTCACTCGATGGTGAGTCACAGAGCAAATACAATAAAGCATAAAACCATGCATGAAAAAGTGTTAAATTATTACATCATCATTGTCATCATCGGAGTTTTTGCAAAAGTGACCATCAATGTTCTGAAGTGCAGCGGAAATAAACTAACGGTAAATAAAACGAGAGATGGGGAAGCCTGTCCCATCACTCCTCATGTTCCTCCTCAGCCGAGGCAGGGTCCCACTCGACAGTCCAACCCGGTGGCAGGGTGGATGGCCAAGTCACTCCAGCAGCCATTTCCTCCAGAGAACCTGTAAAAAATTATGCCACAAGCAAGGCTGAGTATACTAATACTCAGCTAGACTTACCCGGTGTGAAGAGTCTATACTCCTCTACCTCTAGACATGCAGCTGTTTGGCTGTGGGGTTTGGTTGCCAAAAGCACTAGCTGAGTTTCTAAATCAAGATTTTAGCTTAGTCAAAGTTAAGTGTGACTCTCTTAAGGCTAAAAGTGTACTATCTACTCATACATAGTAGCAAGCATTTTAGCAATCAACATCTTGTATCATCTCATCACAGTTCCACTTGTTACTCAATGCAGTACAATGGATCAAGCAGTCTCATTAGCTGCGAGAAGCAGACGATTCGAATCGAGTTTTTATCCTTGCAAGGTAAACCTAAACACACGACATGTAGGGGCACTCCGTCCCCACTCACATCAACCATCCCCGTCGATTCCCCGTCAGCAGATCAGGGCTCACTGCCTTGGCGTACAATGCCTCACTGACCCCGACTGGCCGTCGTGCAGTGACCGCACTTGTACCCACCATAACCGGAATGGGAGACTACGTCTCAGGTCGCGTGAGGGGATATGTCCACTGCCAGGTTCACTCAGGTACTAGGCTTACCGATTTACCATATTTCTCGGTATGTGTTTAGTACGTTCAAACGCTTGACACAGGTATCCGCACGTAAATCCTTATTTCATTTTCCATCTCGTGGGCAACCAATCCCCATGGATTGTTGTCCACCAAATAGCATCATGATAGTGTGAAAGTGGGTACAAACAATTTCCTGATCTCGCGCGAGTGCTAGAAAAATCACTCGTCTTCTACCGAGATCCTAATTAAATAAAGCAACTACTCGACCTGTCATACTAGTATTCATCTCAAAAGGATTCCTGAGATCATGCAACTAGGGTTTCAAACAATTCCTACACCTAAGTGCACAATCAATCCTACAATCAATAAGTGAAGTAAAATAGCATAAATAACAGGTTATGCATAAAACCGGGGCTTGCCTTCCAAAGCAGTGGCAGGCAGGTCCTCTGGTGCAGGCTCGGGTGCTGGGTCTGGGGCAACCTCCTGGGCAGCTCCTTGCTCCGGCACGAGGATGTACTCTCCGTCAGCAAGATTACAGTCTATCAAAATGCAATGAACATGTATGTCATGATTATGCAAGATTTAAGAACATTAAACTACAGAATTTTAAGTCAAGAATTAACTTAGGGTTCCCTGGCTATGTGGGTCTTCTACTGGTATATATATATACATACATAGACTTATTTCCTTTTAGGTTTAGGTCTTCTTTTAGGATAACATAGGGGATTTGCATTGTTTTTATAGATTTCAGTGGACAAATTTACAAAGGTCTTAGGAGGACATTAATTTCCATTATCTATTTTCCTTTCTTTAATTTCCATTTAGGGTTTCTAGTGTAGGTTTGAACTGCAACAGTATTTTAAAAATTTTCAAAAATTCAAAAAAAATTACAGTGGGTTGTCACTTGCTATTCTAGCTGGTTTTAAGAAGTTGAGGCTCAAAGTACACAAGCTAGGCTTTAGACAAAAATAACAATAGTTAGGCAAAATGGGCCACTTTACACTACAAGTCTTTTATTAAAGTGGGTCCTGACCTAAGGGTTATTTTTGTTGGCCTCTAATAGTGATAATAAGCTCTTGTACCAAAAAGGACAGAGAGCAACATGATGGTTGATTAATGATGGATTTTTAAAGTTTGGTGCAATAAGGGTGCTCAAAACTAACTTGTCATTTGAAAAATATCAAACAACAGATTTCAGATTTTTCCTAAGTTCTTATTATCAAAACATTAGTTATCCTAAGGTTTGGGGAGGTTTCACCTTAGGGTTATTTTTGTAGGGCTTTTCTAAGTTATCCTTATTTTATTAATTTAAAAGGTATCTTTCTTATTTCACACTACAACAGGGTATGATATATTTTTCCAGTGAACTACATTGACTAAGTATCTCAACAAAAATAGTGGTGCCCTCTGGTTCATTATTTATGCCACTTTTTCTATTTTTCTTAACCTTAAGCATATTATGGAAAAAAAGTAAAAACTAACTTATTGTAATGGACAGAGGGGTTTAACATTTTTAACTAGGTCAATAGGTAGATATAAACTTCTCCAAATTTTTCCAACCCTAGTTAAATAGTACAACCATTTTTCTTGCTATTATTAAGCTTTTGGTCAAAACTAAAATTAAATCAGAACCTTATATTTTTCTCTAGTACTTATGGGGTTTTATATTTTTCTTAGATAGGTTACATTATTTAGAGTCTGGCAAAATTGGTTTGACCAAATTTGGATAAACCAAACAGAAGTTATGAGTTTTCAAAGTTTCTGTTTGAATTTAATTCAGGTTTTAATAAGATTTTCCTGAAAAAGCAGTTTGCGCCGAGGTCCCTGGGTTTAAACCGAATCAACCCTCGCAGATCTACCCTCGCGCCACTATTCCCCTGAGTCTCTGACATTTCACTTAACCCCCTGGCTTTCTCTCCCTCTCACCCGCAGTCCTTCCCCCAACTGAAACAGTAGCCGCGGGAAAGAAAAGGACGGCGCGGCTTACCGGCGGCGAGGGAGGTCCGGCGAGGTGGTCAGTGACGTTCAGGAGGTCACGACGGTCACGTCGATGTGCGGGTCGTCGCCGGAGGTGGTCGGAGTCACCCTGGCCACGAGCACAAGCGGCGGGGGTCGACGGTGGCGCCTGCTCCGGCCAAACCACGGCGGTAGAGTTCAATTAGGGTGCACGAGGAGCTTCACGGAATGACACAGAGGCCATGCGCGCAACGAATCGGAAAATGGTGAAGGGGTTTACCCGGTCCACGTGCGCCGGCGGGCTCTTGAACTCCGGTGAGCACGATTTGGCTACTCCGGTGACGCGGGTCCTCGGGTCAAGCTTGAGCACGTGCCACGGCCTCACCAGGAAGCTATCTGGGGGCTTGGATCGAACGGAGGAGGACGGGAGAGGGGTTGGCCACGGTGGTTGCTCTCGGGCGGCACTGGCGGGTCGCAGGGAAGTCGCCGGAGGCAATGGCTGGCTCGGGCAAGTCAGGCGAGGTACGGAGGAGGCAATGGGGAAGGCAGCCGAGCACTGGGGCGGGTTTTATAGGCGCGGGCGTGGCCAGGGCGCCGGCTCGACCGTTTGGCGCGACGCGGGCATGCGGGGCGCGCGCGGGCGTGCTCTGGCGAGCTCAGAGCGCGTCGAACACGTGGCGCGTTGCTTCTGCCCGTGTTCTTCGCTCTGCTGAGCGGCCAGGCGTACGAATCTTGCCCTACCACCTGTGGGAGATCTCTTCCCTGCACCTAGAGCTACCTAGTTCATGTGAGTTCCAAGAGGAGATGTGGTCTGGTTGAGGAGATATGGTGGCGCCAAGTCTTGTCTGTCTGCACTGTGCAAACCGAGACAAAACCAGTGCCAACTCGTGTCAAACAGTTTTGGCTTGGGTTCAAACTTTTCCAGGGCATTCTAGGGTTAATTTGGCGCCATTTTGTTAATTGGGTCGACAGATTTTGAAAAGGGGATCAAGGTGAACATGTGGAGTCTTTGCTCAAAGGTTAGGTTCTATACTTAGGCAAAATCTGAATTTCTCCCTTGTGTTCAACCTTTGGTGATCTTTTTAGGACTTTTCTGAAAACTTTTTGGGGGTACTTCCTTACTATTAATTGTAGGTTATTAAGTATATTACAACTTTTATATTTGGCCCAAACCATGATCATGAGGTTTACATGATCTTTTGATCATGGCTTCAATTAGGGTTCTTATTGCCTATGGAGGTTTTGCTCTAGGGTTTTGGGAGAGCCCCACTTAGATGGGCATGACAAGCTAAGGTATGATATCCAAGATAGTTTGCACTTGATTAGGACCTTGAATTCCAAGATTTAAGCACTTTGCCCATACATCTTTATGTAATTATGGGTTAAAAAGGGTAACCCTGGGGTGGACACCCTGAGTAACACCTAAGGTGTTACAAACCCTATGGTTTGGAGACCGATTGGTTGTTCCCAAGAACCCTGAGGTCAGAAATAAGATATTGGATGAAGCTCACCTCTCAAAATTCTCCATGCACCCGGGTAGTAACAAGATGTATCATGATCTCAGATCTTTATACTGGTGGACCTGTAGCATATCAATTGAAGTTGCCACCCCACATGTCAGCATTTCATGATGTGTTCCATGTATCTCAGCTACGGAAATGTATCCGCTTACCCACGGAGGTGCTGCCTGAACCAGAAATTGAGATAGAACCAGACTTGTCTTATAAAGAGCACCCCATCAAGGTATTGGATCAGAAGGAGAGATCTACGCGGGCAAGGTCGATCAGAATGTATAAGGTTCAGTGGAGTCACAATTCAGTGGAAGAAGCTACATGGGAGACCGAGGATTTTCTACGCTCTCGCTTCCCCAATTTTCTGCTCAAAGGAGTCGGTACGTAACCCAAAACCCCACCCCCACTTGCCCTTTGAATCTAAATATGAGAAAAACTTAGATGGTAAAGGTATAGTAAGTTTGGAAAATAACGTAAGAAGGACTTCCTTCTGAAGTTGCAAAGAGGATGACATTCGAAGAGCAGTTAACTAGAGAAACTCGGATAAAGGAAGAAACCACACACTAGCACACCTTCATGGCACCCCTCCAAAGGACTATACCAAAAATCTCGGGACGAGATTCCTTTAAGGGGGAGGGCTGTAACACCCCAGGTGTTACCATGACCATGGTACATTTATGCACTAATGACTATGATCACTTGTGGAATAGAAGAAGAGCATAAAATCTTGGAAACATGGGTTAACTAAGAGAAGTGAATGGCAAGGGTTTCAACCACACAAGTGGAACAATGGGCATTTGGAGCCAAGAAGAGTAAACCCTAAAGA
Organism: Zea luxurians; assembly: GCA_029449295.1. Classification (NCBI taxonomy): domain Eukaryota; kingdom Viridiplantae; phylum Streptophyta; class Magnoliopsida; order Poales; family Poaceae; genus Zea; species Zea luxurians. Next base: position 8,793,543 of record JAOPSE010000069.1, on the reverse strand, counting down.
GGGCACCTAAGAGCACTAGATTTCCAAGTCAGGGATTAGTGGATAAGTTAACCAGATTGCCAAAGCATAATCTTAGTTCTTAAACAAGTTTTAGTAGCCTTATAACCTAACAAATGCAGGGAGGGAACATTGCAAAAAGACCCCTTGAAGACCCTAATTTCACCCCCTTAAGGAGAAAGAGCCCTAGAGCTCTCTATTTCTTTCTAAGTTAAATTTGGAACCTAATCTAAAGATCCACCGTGTTCACCAAGTAGATGGCACCAAATCCACTTGGGTTGTATACCAAAAAGGTGTCATACCACCTAAGGCACCCACTGGAAAAGTTTGAAACCGAGCCCAAGACGTTTGACAAGATTTGGCATGGTTTTTGTCGTGAGGTGGACAGAGGGACAAGCCAGATTTGGCGCCCGCAAATCTCCCTGTCTAGGGCATATCTGCCATGGGAACTCACATACAAGAGACAACCCTAGGTGCTAGGAAGAGGCCTGCGTCGGATTTTTGCCAAGATTCGCAAGCTTGCGATCTCGGCGAGCTGTTGAACAAGGGCAGAAGAACACTTCCACGTGTTCGACGTGCTCTGAGCACGCCAGAGCACGCCCAGCGCCCGACCCCACGCCACGCCAAGCCGTGCCCGTGTCTCCTGCTCGCGCCCGTGCCTATAAAGCCCACTGAAGCGTCAACCGTACTCCCCCGCGTGCTCTCGACCTCACCAGAGCCAGAGATCACTGGCGGTTGCCCTGCAAGCGGCGTGCCCGCGGCCACCCGATCCCCCGCCACCGTAGACCGGCCAGTAGAGACTCTCACGACCCCGTCCGACCCTTGGAATAGGCTGTGCGTACCTCGGTGAAGCTCCCCGAGCAAGGAATCAGACTTTGCCTCGCCGGAGAAGCCATTCCACAGTCACCGAACTTCACCCGATCGCCGGTGAACGTAGACCGGGTAAGCCTCTGCACTATTTTCCGATTCCCTGTGCACATAGCCTCTACGTCATTCCGTGGAGCTCATCGTGCCGTTTAATTGAACTAGATCGTCGTGGTTAGGCCGGAGCACTCGCCGCCGACGAGTTCACCCGCCTGCGCACGTGGACCGGCCGATCCCGACCACCACTATCGTCGAGCCGTACATCGCTGTGACCGCTAGAACCTCTCGAAGCCAACCCCACCCCTCGCCGGACCTCTCCTGCCGCCGGTAAGCCGCGCCGTCCTTTTCCTTTCCACATTTACTGTTTGCTTAAGGGGTGGGTCGCGGGGAAGAAGGGGAAAAGGGCAGGGGGTTTTGTGCGCTGTCAGTGACTCAAGAGAATAGTAGCGCAGGGGTATAACTGAAGGAATTAGTTTAGTTAGAACCCAGGGTCTTCGATGCAAAGTAGTTTTCCAGGAAACCTTTTAAATATTCTGATTTAAATCCAAACAGAACTTGAAAAACTCATAACTTCAGTTTGGTTTACCCAAATCGAGTCAAACCAATTTTGCCAGATCCTAAATAATATAAACTACTTAGGAAAAATATAAAACCCCTAAGTATTACAGAAAACTTTAAAGTTTTGATTTAAATGATTAACTGGTCAAAAGCTAAAAGAAATAAGGAAAAATAGCTACACTATTTGACTGAGGTTAAGAAAATTTAGAGAGGTACTTAATCATTTCCTAACCTGTTTAAAAATAATAAACCCCTCTATACACCCCATTAAGGTAGAGTTTGCCATTGAAATCACTTTTTGATTAGAGTTGAAGAAAATATGAAAGGTAGTTTAAAATAGGAACCAGAGAGTACCCATATTTTTGTTAGCTCCCTTATTCAGTGTTGTTCACTAGAAAAATTTACTATACCCTTGTTTAGTGCAAAAGAAAGGAGATACCTTTTTATTTAGAAAAACAAGGAAACCTTAGAAAAACCCTAGAAAAATAACCCTGAGGAGAAAACACCCCAAACCTTGAGATAACTAATATTTTGTTATTATGAACATAGGAAAAATATGGAATCTGTTGTCTGATATTTTTCATATAACAAGTTAGTTATAAGCCCCTTTTGGCATCAAACTTTAGAAATTCACAACTAAATATCCAGTAGGCCTTTTTCTTTGATTTTTAACACAGAGGCCTAATATCACCTATGTATCTGGACAAAAATAAATTTGGTACAGAAACCTGAATTAAATCATAGCTATAGTGTAAAATGCCCTTTTAAAGCTTGTCTTTGTTAATTTTGCACAAGTAGTGTCTGAATCAGTATCCACCTCAAATTTATAGGACAAACTACAGTCACAAATAGTAACCCACTGTAATTTTTACAGAATTTTTGGGCAAAGTTAAAACACTATTGTAGTTCAAACCCACACTAAAATTCATAAGTGGAAAACGAGAAGAAGAACTAATAGTGGAGACTAATGTTGCACTAACCAAACCAGCCAAACCCCTGAATCCCTACTAAAACATTTAAAGGGCATTTCAAGTCTTACTCCATTATGCTTAGGCAAGAACCTCCAACCTAGATTGAGAAGCCTTAAACCCTAAGAGCCTCTTATAACCAGGAAACCCTAAGTTATCCATTAACTTAATTTTCTTCACTTAACATGATGATTTCTAAATTCTGCATAATCATAGCATACATGTTCTTACTCATTGCACTCGATAGATTGCAACCTAGCTGACGGAGAGTACATCCTCGTGCCGGAGCAAGGAGTTGCTCAGGAGGTAGCCCCGGATCCAGCACCAGAGCCTGCCCCAGAGGATCTGCCTGCCCCAGCCTTGGAAGGCAAGCCCCAGTTTTATGCATAACCTGTTCTATATGCTATTTTACTACACTTAATGTTTGTAGGCTTGTATTGTGCACTTAAGTGTAGGAGTTGATTGAAACCCTAGTTGCATGAACTCAGGAATCCTTTTTGAGATGGATACTAGTATGCTAGGTCGAGTAGCTGCTATGCTAATTAGGGATCTCGGTAGAAGTCGAGTGATTTTTCTAGCACTCGCGCGAGGTTAGGAATTGGTTGTATCCACTTTCACCTTAGATTGATGTTGGTCTGTGGACACGGATCCATGGGGATGCGTGGTCTACGAGATGGAATTGGAATAAGTATTAACATGCGGATACCTATGTCAAGCGTTTGAACGTACTAAGCACATGCCGAGAAATATGGTAAATCGGTAAGCCTAGTACCTGATTGAACCTGGCAGTGGACTTTACCCCTCACGCGACCTGAGACGTGGTCTCCCATTCCGGTTATGGTGGGTACAAGTGCGGTCACTGCACGACGGCCGTCAGGGTCAGTGAGGCATTGTACGCCAAGGCGGTGAGCCCTGATCTGCTGATGGGGAATTGATGGTGACGGTTGACGTGTGTGGGGACGGAGTGCCTCGCCACGTCGTGTGTTTAGGTTTACCTTGCAAGGATAAAAACTCAATTCGAATCGTCTGCTTCTTGCAACTAATGAGACTGCTTGATCCATTGTACTGCATTGAGTAACAAGTGGAAAGGTGATGAATCATCAAAAGTTGTTGATTGCTAAATGTTTGATACCATGTATGATTAGATAGGTATACATTTAGTCTTAAGAGAGTCACCCTAAAATTTGACAAAGCTAAAACTTGAATTATAGACTCAGCTAGTGCTTTTGGCAACCAAACCCCTCAACCAAACAGCTGCATTTCTAGAGGTAGAGGAGTAGACTCCTCACACCGGGTAAGTCTAGCTGAGTATTAGTATACTCAGCCTTGCTTGTGGCATAATTTTACAGGTTCTCTGGAGGACATGGTTGCTGGAGTGACTTGGCCGTCCACCTTGCCACTGGGTTGGACAGTCGAGTGGGACCCTACCTCGGCTGAGGAGGAGCATGAGGAGTGATGGGACAGGCCTCCCCATCTCTCTGTTTATTTATCGTTAGTTTTATTCCGCTGCACTTCAAACAATGATGACTACTTTTTCTAAATCTCCGATGATGATGTAATAAGCTTAATACTCCTTAGTGTATGGTTTTATGCTTTATTGTATTTGCTCTGTGACTCACCATCGAGTGAGACTGTGGTACTTGATCCTGTCAGTGGCCTCGTCGGACTAGATCCGAGGGATTAACGGATTATTTCCATTTAAGTGTGGTCTAGCCTCTAAGGCGGGACTTAGGCACTTAAGTTGGAATAATTCGGGCAGTTCCGCCATAGTACCTTCATCATTTCAATATGCTAAGGTACAAACATGGACATATGAAATGCAGAAAGAGCATGAATAATCATCTTTTATCATCAGATTATTCACATTGTCATTATATAATCATTAACAAACATCAATGATATTTAAGTTACATTTGTACCTTCGGCTTGACAAAAGGTAGAAATCCGAGAGTGACGAGCGAGTGATTACAAGTCAGCGTGAATAGTACGGGGGGGGGGTACAGTTCATCTATTTATAGGCACGGGACGCAGCATAGACAAAATTATATTTGTGTCCTTGCCAACTAATCGTAACCATAATACAAATTACCAAGGACTATGTGGTCTTTTCTTCTTTAAGTCGGTGCCATCCTTCGTCTTATGCATGCCATCATGCCGAAGCTCTTTCGATTGTAACTTTTGCATATATCTTCATGTATTTGCTTGTATATCGTCTTGCCGAAAGTGTTTTTTTCTTGGAGGACCTTCGGCGGAGAAGAAGACCCCCAAAAGTAGCCCCTTCGCGGTGCTAGATTGTTTCTCGTAACGAGCTCGATCCGCGAAAAACTCGAAGGCTTCGGGATGCCGAAGGTCCAAAAAACACCTTCCCTGAGCTCGTTGCCGAGAAATGATTATAATATTCCAGGCACCGAGCGGTCCACCGTTCAGTGAGTGTAAGCGGACTGGCGGTTCACCTTCCCCCTGCAGCACTATATAAACAGACGGGTTGGTGAGGAGTTACCACAACATTCATTGCCATTGCACTGTTGTGCTGTTAAAAAATTTAACCATAGCCAAAGCTTTTTGCATTGTGCCTTCGAGCAAACACTTCATCGTTTAAGGTTAACTTCGTTAGACGGGTTAGCTTCGTGAAACGGTAAAAACCATTGAAAGGGCTAGAGTGCGATCAACTACTAGTGTCTCGTGAGGGGGATGAAACCAAGGCCGCTGAAACGGCACCAATTTTAGAAGTAATGAAGCGGTCAGGTCTGGTTGCAGCTGACGAAGGTGCTTCTAATGCCGATGTTAAATAGACTGTGGTTGAGGGTGAAGATGTTGAGAGTGAAGAAGATTACAACATTATGATCCCAATGAAGCCTAGTCATCTAGATTTTGAAAAATCTACTGTGACCGAATATGACATGCCTATGATGATGAAACTGGGCTATTTTGGAGAGGCTGAGAGTAAGCTTGTTCGGTTTGCTGGAGAAGAGACTATCCTAGAGCCGAAGAAAGATGAAGTTGTCATTTTCAAGAGCTTCTTTAGAGCAAAGCTGTGATTCCCCTGAATGAGATGATAGGGGTAGTTTTAAAGAACTTTGAAATATATCTTCATCAGCTGACTCCCAATGCTATTATTAGGCTCAGCATTTTTATCTGGGCCCTCCGAAGCCAAGGGATGAGCCCAGATGCCGAAGCTTTCTGCCGAGTGCATGAGCTGCACTATCAGACGAAGGCCAGGGCAGATGGCCTTCACGAAATTTTTGGCTGTTACAATTTTGCGTATCGAAAGGATACAAAGGCACTAGTCCTTAGCTACCGCACAAAGTGGCCAACTAGTTGGAAAAATGAATGGTTCTATATGAAGGATGATGAGAAAAAGAGGGAGAAGCTGATGACCATGGTCATGAGTCCACTGAGTTTGAGCTTCGGAATGACCCGACCTTTATGCAATATGCAACTGGGGTCACCCTGTCAGCTGACCGAAGTAGAATTTAGAGTGGTAGCTGAGCAGATCAGTACCAGGGACTTAGTGCAATAATACTTGGCAAATAGAACATATCCGACATCAAGTGGCTGGGGAATTCCGAAGAAGGAAGAAGTGGGGAAGAAGCATGAACTTGTTCGTCTTGCTTATCGTTTCAAATTTGAAAAGCAATTCAAGAAGCCTTGCAAAGAATGGCTAGACATGATTGAGACCATGTGCAACGAAATACTTGGGAATTATACCAAAAAGCAAGATCAACTGATGATCGCAGCCTTCGGCACCCGGCCAAAACGAAGATTGAACCGGGTGATGGATGCCTAGAAATTGGAATACCCTGATTATGAAAGGCTTGACAAAGGTGCCGAAGGGGTAAAAAGAAAAAGAATCGTTAGCATTCTGAGCAGGCAAGCTACTAGAATGGTAAAGAAGGATGAAAAGACTTCAAAGAAGACAAAAACTTCTCCTGAACCGAAGGCGACAGTTTCGAAGTAGAGGAAGGCTGAAACTCCGGAGCCGAAGATAACTGAGGCAACAGAGGAGACTCCTTCGACACCTCTGAAAGTCGCCTAGAGGGGGTGGATAGGCGGAAACTGAAATTTACAACTTTAAACACACTACAAGCCGGGGTTAGCGTTAGAACAAATGTTAAGTCCGAGAGAGAGGGGAAACAAATCAACTAAGAAATAATGCGGATGAACACAGTGATTTGTTTTACCGAGGTTCGGTTCTAAAGAACCTAGTCCCCGTTGAGGTGGTCACAAAGACCGGGTCTCTTTCAACCCTTTCCCTCTCTCAAACGATCACCTAGACCGAGTGAGGCTTCTTCCTTAATCTCACGGGTCACTTAGACCCCGCAAGGACCACCACACAATTGGTGTCTCTTGCCTCGCTAAAGCTTGAGAGTGAGAAGTGAGAAAGAAAAGAAAGACAACCAAGCAAACAAGAGCAGCAAAGAAACACAAATGATCCTCTCACAAGTCCTAATGCGCTAGAGTTGAATCGGGGACTTTGAGTGGATCAATCACTTGAATTGTGTCTTTGGAGTGGAGTCTATTGCTCTTGTATTGAATGCAATGTGTTGAATGCTTGGATGGTTGGAGTGGAGGTGGTTGGGGGGTATTTATAGCCCCCAACCACCAAACAATCGTTGGGGTTGGGCTGCTGTCGATGGGCGCACCAGACAGTCCGGTGCGCTAGCCACGTCACCCAATCGTTAGGGTTTGACCATTGGAGCTTTGTCTTCTAGTGGCACCTGACAGTCCGGTGCCGCACCTGACAGCCCACTGTTCACTGTCTGGTGCGCCTCTAGCGGCTGCTCTGACTTTTGCGCGAACTGTCCGCGCACTTTAGCATTTGCAGGTGTCCGTTGCAGTCGACTGTTGTACTGGTAGCCGTTGCTCCGCTGGTGCACCGGACAGTCCAGTGGCACACCGGACAGTCTGATGAATTATAGCGGAGTGACGCCTGAGAAACCCGAAGGTGAAGAGTTCGGAGTTGTACGGTCCTGGTGCACCGGACACTGTTCGGCAGTCCGGTGCGCCAGACCAGGGCATCCTTTGGTTCTTTTGCTCCTTTGCTTTTGAACCCTAACTTTGAGCTTTTATTGGTTTGTGTTGAACCTTTATGCACCTGTAGAATATATAATTTAGAGCAAACTAGTTAGTCCAATATTTGTGTTGGGCATTCAACCACCAAAATTATTTATAGGAAAAGGTTAAACCCTATTTCCCTTTCAATCTCCCCCTTTTTGGTGATTGATGCCAACACAAACCGAAGCAAGTATATAAGTGCAGAATTGAACTAGTTTGCATAAGGTAAGTGCATAGGTTGCTTGGAATTAAACCAATTTATACTTTTACTAGATATCCATGGTTTGCTTTCTTTTATTTAATATTTTGGACCACATTTGCACCACTTGTTTTGTTTTTGCAAATCTTTTTTGAAATTCTTTTTCAAAGTCTTTTGCAAATAATCAATGGTATATGAATAAGATTGTAGGAAGCATTTTCAAGATTTGAAATTTCTCCCCCTATTTCAAATGCTTTTTCTTTGAGTAAAAAAAAACCCCTGAATGAAATTCTCCTCTTAGTTTTCAAGAGGGTTTTAATAGATACCAATTTGGAAATATCTTGAGATGCTAGTTTTGAAAATATACCAATTTGAAAATCAACATGCCAATTTGAAATATATCAATTAAAAATTTTTGAAAGGTGGTGGTGCGGTCCTTTTGCTTTGGGCTAATACCCTCTCTCCCTTTGGCATTAATCGCCAAAAACGGAGACTTTGAGAGCCCTTATTACTTTCTCCCCAATTGGTAAATGAAATATGGGTGAAGATTATACCAATTTGGAGAGTGGTGCGGAGTGACAGTGAAGGGTAAATAATACCGATAGAGTGGAGTGGAAGCCTTGTCTTCGCCGAAGACTCCATTTCCCTTTCAATCTACGACTTAGCATAGAAATACACTTGAAAACACATTAGTCGTAGACATAAAAGAGATATGATCAAAGGTATATTAATGAGCTATGTGTGCAATGTTTCAATCAAAATTCCGAGAATCAAGAATGTTTAGCTCATTCCTAAGTTTGGTAAAGGTTTTCTCATCTAATGGTTTGGTAAAGATATCCGCTAATTGTTCATTGGTGCTAACATAAGCTATCTCGATATCCCCCTTTGTTGGTGATCCCTCAAAAAGTGATACCGAATGTCTATGTGCTTAGTGCGGCTGTGTTCAACGGGATTATCCGCCATGTGGATTGCACTCTCATTGTCACATAGGAGAGGGACTTTGCTCAATTTGTAGCATAGTCCCTGAGGGTTTGCCTCATCCATAGTAATTGCGCACAACAATGGCCTGTAGCAATATACTCGGCTTCGGCGATAGAAAGAGCTACCGAGTTTTGTTTCTTAGAAGCCTAAGACACCAGGGATCTCCCCAAAAACTGACAAGTCCCTGATGTGTTCTTCCTATCAATCTTACACCCTGCCCAATCGGCATCTGAATAACCTATTAATTCAAAAGTGGATCCCTTGGGGTACCAAAGACCAAACTTAGGTGTATAAACTAAATATCTCATGATTCTTTTCACGGACCTAAGGTGAACTTCCTTAGGATTGGCTTGGAACCTTGCACACATGCATACGGAAAGCATAATATCGGGTCGAGATGCACATAAATAGAGTAAAGATCCTATCATCGACCGGTATACCTTTTGATCTACGGATTTACCTCCCGTGTCGAGGTCGAGATGGCCATTTGTTCCCATGGGTGTCTTGATGGGTTTGGCATCCTTCATCCCAAACTTTTTGATTATGTCTTGAATGTACTTCGTTTGGCTGATGAAGGTGCCTTCTTGGAGTTGCTTGACTTGAAATCCTAGAAAATACTTCAACTCCCCCATCATTGACATCTCGATTTTCTGAATCATGATCCTACTAAACTCTTCACATGTAGATTTGTTAGTAGACCCAAATATGATATCATCAACATAAATTTGGCATACAAACAAATCTTTTGCAATGGTTTTGGTAAAGAGAGTAGAATCGGCTTTTCCGACTTTGAAGCCATTAGTGATAAGAAAATCTCTTAGGCATTCATACCATGCTCTTGGGGCTTGCTTGAGCCCATAAAGCGCCTTTGAGAGTTTATAAACATGGTTAGGGTTCTCACTATCTTCAAAGACGGGAGGTTGCTCAACATAGACCTCTTCCTTGATTGGTCCATTGAGGAAGGCACTCTTCATGTCCATTTGATAAAGCTTGAAGCCATGGTAAGTAGCATAGGCAAGTAATATACGAATTGACTCAAGCCTAGATATGGGTGCATAGGTTTCATCGAAATCCAAACCTTCTACTTGTGAATATCCCTTGGCAACAAGTCGGGCTTTGTTCCTTGTCACCACACCATGCTCATCTTGCTTGTTGCGGAACACCCACTTGGTTCCTACAACATTTTGGTTACGGCGTGGAACTAAATGTCATACCTCATTTCTCGTGAAGTTGTTGAGTTCTCTTGCATTGCTAAAACCCAATCCGAGTCTCTTAGTGCATCCTCCACCCTGTATGGCTCAATAGAGAACACAAAAGAGTAATGTTCACAAAAATGAGCGACTCGAGATTGAGTGGTTACCCCCTTATGAATATCACCAATAATGGAGTGGATGGGGTTATCTCTTTGAATCACTTGGTGGACTCTTGGGTGTGGAGGTCTTTGACCCTGTATCTCCTGATCATCTTCCTTGTCTTGATCAACTTCATCTCCCCCTTGATCATTGTCCTCCTCTTGAGGTGGCTCATCCTCTTGATCTTCATCTTCATTGTCTTGAGCCTGATCCTCATCTTGAGTTGGTGGAGATGCTTGATTGGAAGATAACGGTTGATCTTGTGCATGAGTGGGCTCTTCGGATTCCTTAGGACACACATCCCCAATGGACATGTTCCTTAATGCGATGCATGGAGCCTCTTCATCATCTAGTTCATCAAGATCAACTTGCTCCACTTGGGAGCCATCAGTCTCATCAAACACAATGTCACAAGAAACCTCAACTAATCCAGTGGATTTGTTGAAGACTCTATATGCCCATGTGTTTGAGTCATATCCTAGTAAAAAGCCTTCTACAGCCTTAGGAGCAAATTTAGATTTTCTACCTCTTTTAATAAGAATAAAACATTTGCTACCAAAGACTCTAAAATATGAAACATTGGGCTTTTTACCGGTGAGGAGTTCGTATGATGTCTTCTTAAGGATTCAGTGAAGGTAGAGCCGGTTGATGGAGTAGTAGGCAGTGTTAATCGCCTCAGCCTAGAATCGGTCCGGAGTCTTGTACTCATCAAGCATGGTCCTTTCCATGTCCAATAGAGTTCTATTCTTCCTCTCCACTACACCATTTTGTTGAGGTGTGTAGGGAGAAGAGAACTCACGCTTGATGCCCTCCTCCTCAAGAAAGCCTTCAATTTGAGAGTTCTTGAACTCTGTCCCATTATCGCTTCTAATCTTTTTGATTCTCAATCCGAACTCATTTTGAGCTCGTCTCAAGAATCCATTTAAAGTCTCTTGGGTTTGTGATTTTTCTTGCAAAAAGAATACCCAAGTGAAGCGAGAATAGTAATCCACAATTACAAGACAGTACTTACTCCCGCCAATGCTTATATAAGCTATTGGGCCGAATAGATCCATGTGGAGTAACTCCAGTGGCCTGTCGGTTGTCATTATGTTCTTGTGTGGATGGTGGGTACCAACTTGCTTTCCTGTTTGACATGCGCTACAAACCCTGTCTTTCTCAAAATGAACATTTGTTAGTCCAAAAATGTGTTCTCCCTTTAGAAGCTTGTGAAGATTCTTCATTCCAACATGGGCTAGTCGGCGATGCTAGAGCCAACCCATATTAGTCTTAGCAATTAAGCAAGTATCGAGTTCAGCTCTATTAAAATCCACTAAGTATAGCTTACCCTCTAATATTCCCTTTAATGCTACTGAATCATCACTTCTTCTAAAGACAGTAACACCTACATCTATAAATAGACAGTTGTAGCCCATTTTGCATAATTGAGAAACTGAAAGCAAGTTGTAATCTAAAGAATCTACAAGAAAAACATTGGAAATGGAATGGTCAGGTGATATAGCAATTTTACCAAGTCCTTTGACCAAACCTTGATTTCCATTCCTGAATGTGATAGCTCTTTGCGGATCTTCGTTTTTGTCGTAGGAGGAGAACATCCTTTTCTCCCCTATCATGTGGTTTGTGCATCCGCTATCAATAATCCAACCTGAACCCCCGGATGCATAAACCTGCAAAACAATTTAGGTCTTGTTCTTAGGTACCCAAACAGTCTTGGGTCCTTTGATGTTAGAAACAAGCACCTTGGGTACCCAAACACTAGTCTTGAAGCAATGTCAGCATTAAGTTAGACAACCATGTTGGAAACCAATGCCATCCTTGATGCCAGGGCATCTCCCATTATAGAGCATGCTTCTAGCAAATTTAAATTTTTCATTTTCTATCTCATGCTCATTAATTTTTGCAGTTAATTGAGCTATATGATCATTTTGTTGTTTAACAAAAGTAAGGTGATCATGAATAGCATCAATTTTAACATCTCTACATCTAGTACAAATAATAACATGATCAACACTAGATGTAAAAGGTTTGCAAACATTTAATTCGTCTATCTTAGATTTTAGCATGACATTTTCATCTCTAAGACAGGAAATAGAATCATTGCAAACATTTAAATCTCTACCTTGGAATTTAAACTAGCATTTTTAGTTTTAAGGCTAGAAATTGATACATTCAATTTATCAATCCTAGCAATTAAACTAGCATTCTCATTTCTAAGATTGGCAATTGAATCATGGCAAATGCTAAGCTCCTTAGTCAAGTTTTCATTTTTCTCTACTTCTTGAGCATAAGCATTCTTTACCTTAACATGCTTTTTATTTTCCTTAATAAGGAATTACTCTTGGCTATCTGTCACACTCGACTTTAAGGAACAAAGCCAGGTGCATCTCATACATGCGCCAAGAAGACAACATATATAATAACAGAGTGTATAGAGATAAATGTCACAAAACATCAGATATTATTACATAGCGGAAGACTTATTACAAAATAAAAGATAAATATAAAATGAACTAAGGATCGTCATTGGCGCAGAAGTCAACTGGGGAAACGCCACCTAGATCAGATCAAACTCCTCGCTTTGTGGCTCCTCCTGAACCACATGTTCTTCTCCTATGGGGGGGGTGTGAGCCAACAAGGGTGAGCTCACACATGATCATAGCTCAACAAGTTGTGGGGAACCAGTGGACATGAACTCCCAAAGGTGGGAGTTCATGTGATGTGTAAGGCTGATCAACAACAAGGGTTAAAGCTGAGCATTACTTTTAAGTAGTTGGTCAAAATTTTATTAGCAGTTACTAAATGTAAGTAAATACCAAACCTTAAATAAAGTAATAGAACAAAATTAATAATAAACCCATGCAATGCATATGACAAAATTTGAATTTAAGTTTCATAAATTAATCATTAGAGAGTCCTGAGCTGCTTATGATCGCGAGCACGGCTAGTATACCAGTTTTACACTCTGCAGAGGTTGTATCCTGTACCCACAAGTCATGTTACCCATCTGCCAATGGGTCGCGACTCCCATACACCTCTACCAAGGAGGTGAGGTAGGGCAACACTACGAGGCCTTTACAAAGTTCCACTACCTTCTGACAACCCGCTACAGTCATGGGAAGCGCACTTGCAAGAATCCCCTGTCTGACCGCCATCGCAGCAAAATCAACCCGAGAACCTCCTTGCATGCAACCCCCTACTACCCTTGCCCCTTTCGGGTAAGGTAGTCTTCCACTAGCTTTCCTAATTAGTCAACCAAGGGCGTCCCATTAAACCCTTGTGGTGGCACATGTTTCTCAAGTTAAGCTCCATGTTCCAATTAACATTAATGATCTTGACATGAACATAAAATAGAATAACAAAATAACTGGAACATGGATATAATAAATGATTATCCCAAAACCATATAAAGCAATAGCAAACTACCCAAGTGATTCAGGGGTAAACAAGGTAATGAGATAAACAATCTAGGGTGACCTATCGGGTCCCATCAAAATTAAACCTATGCATGAATAAGTGACATAAAGAACATTATTGGGTATAAAAGTGGTCAAGGGCACAACTTGCCTTCAATGAGCTCCTGCTCAGCTACTTCTATCTATTGGTCACTAGGATCCTCAATCATGGGCTCTTCTACTCGCCACAATACAAACAAGCACAGTATATAGAGAAAATTAACATCACACCAAACATGTAAACAAAATACACCGTAATAATATACACATTAAAATAAAATCCTAAGAACAGAAATCATAATTTTTGGAATTATAGATTTTAAAACATGAATTTTCAAAAGTTTTATATGCTTAAAATATGATTAAATAGGAGATTAATTTTCTTACTATTTTCATGACAAAACAGAGGCTTTTAGTGGTAGAGAATAAAATTAAAAAAATTTAGAAAGTGGAATGGGTTAATTTAGAGTTGATATGAATTTTCTATGAATTATACAAGTTCTAGTAATTATTTTTGCACTAAAAATCTATTTCTAATTATTTTTCTCTAATTTTCCAACTTTTTGGACTAGGCCTCAATTACCGGAAAAGGCAGGGGCCTCGGGGTAACATTTCTAAGACACAGGAAGCAGCAGCCATGGACTGCGGGTTCTAATTCGCCTAAACCGAGGGGTTCAAGTGAAAATTGGGCCCGCGAAGGGGTATCGAGAGATTCTGGCCGTTCGATCAGAAACTACAAGCTCCGATTAGATCGCAATTTTCTCCAAGCGGTACACCTCGCTAGCCGCCGGATCTCGCATCGACGGTTCTGATTCCCTGAAACACTCGTCGCCTCAAACTCTAATCCCAGTCGCCCAACTAAGATCCAATGGTCATAAACATCTCCCCTTTCCCTACCATCCGTGGCTGCTCACCCAGGAATCAACGGCTAACACGTCGTCTTGTCCACGGCACTATCCGCCGCAGCGCGCACCAGGCAGGCACAGCCCCGCCCGCGGCCGAACCACGCCACCACGTCAGACCTAGGGCAAGCGATGGTGATACCGCGCCCCGCTACGCCGAGCTGAACGCCAGCCCTGGTTAAGTCTGGCCACCAAGGTGAGCTACGCTAGGAAGAAGAATAAGGCGAGAACGTGGGGGTGTTCCTTACCGAAAGGTTCACGCGCCATAATCCTGCTTCCGATGGCAATTTGCGCACCGCCTCCGCAATTCCACCCACAGCCGAGTGCAACCTGCAGAGGAATCGCGACGGCGACGGCAGTCTCTCGTCTCTCGATCCGGTCGTAACGATCTCGACGCAGCTCACGAGGGGATAGGTAGGCGCATCGGATGCGTCCTGGGCCTTATACCCAGGTCGAGGCACGCAGCGAGAGTATCTCACCCAAGTCGTTGCGCCCACGGAGATGGTGGTCAAGCAGCGGATTCGTGGAGATCGCGCAGTCCGCCCATGCCGCGCCTATCTCGGGAGGTAGGTGACACCTAAGTGATCGGACCCACCAGTCATCGTAACGAGAGCGCAGGGCGAGCGTGAGGCCGACTACCTAGGCCCACACGCCAGCGAGGACGTGAGACACGCGACATGCGCGCGTAAGAAACCTTGGCCGCGCGGGATATTGTGTGGCATTGGGCCGGCTAGTGTGATTTGGGCCAAAAGCGCATAGTGGTTCTTTTCCTTTTTCTTTTCCAAATTTAGATTTCCCTTTCCCCTTTTTGATTTCAAATTCCATTTTAAATTCATATTTAAATTTAAATCTTGAGCTAGATTATCCTCAAATCATATTGTCAAATAAAAATTACCAATTTTAGGAATATAATAATAATTATATATATGTTATTTACATTTTCATACCCTTTATTCCTTTTCTCCATATTTCTAGAATTTCCTTTAACTCTTAAATTCCCACTTTGGGACTTTAATATTTTTCTTGTCACATTATTTTTATATTGTCACAAAGATGCACACAAAAATAAAATTCCAGCATGATGCATGTATTATTGGCTTTTATGTTATTAATTATTTGTTTTTACAAAGGGTGTTCACATGTGATGATGCATAAAGGTCAAACTCCCATATAGATGAAGTGAAATTGTGTCCCCATTTATATTATCTCTTACTAATTACAAAGTGGGTATTACAAATCCTACCCCCCTTAAAAATAATCTCGTCCTCGAGATTTAAGAAGGCCTAGGGAAAAGATGGGGAAAATCTATGTGAAGCTCCTCTTCTCTTTCCCACGTTGCTTTTTATCCTCTCCATGGTGACTCCATTGCACTTTGCACATCTTTATCACCTTATTTCTTGTAACTCGAGCCAATGTATCCAGAATCTTGATCGGGTATTCCGTATAAGACAAATCACCCTGAACACTGAGCTCTTCCATTGGTAACTGTTCCTCAGGGACACAGAGACACTTCTTAAGTTGAGATACGTGGAACACATTATACACATCCGATAGACTAGCTGGTAGCTCGAGTTGGTATGACATCTCCCCAACTCGCCTAAAGATCAAGAATAGTCCAATATAGCGAGGTGATAATTTGCCCTTAACTTTGAATCTCCTCATTCCACGAAGTGGTGACACCTTGAGGTAAACATAATCTCCTTCCTCAAATTCCAGTGGCCTCCTTCTATTATCAGCATAGCTCTTTTGCCTGGTTTGAGCTACCCTCAAATTCTCTCGAATTATATAGACTTGTTCTTCTGCTTCTTGAATCAGTTCAGGCCCAAAGAACTGTCTTTCTCCAGTCTGATCCCAATATAGAGTTGTCCTGCACTTCCTCCCATATAAAGCTTCAAAAGGTGACATTTTCAGACTGGCCTGATAGCTATTATTATATGAGAACTCAGCATATGGTAGACTTTTATCCCAACTTCCTCCATGCTGAAGGGCACAAGCTCTCAACATATCTTCCAATACTTGATTAGTCCTTTCAGTCTGTCCATCAGTCTGAGGGTGATAAGCCGTACTAAAGTTCAACTTTGTATTCATATTCTCATGAAAGCTTCTCCAAAATCTTGAGGTAAAC
Source organism: Zea luxurians (assembly GCA_029449295.1). NCBI lineage: Eukaryota > Viridiplantae > Streptophyta > Magnoliopsida > Poales > Poaceae > Zea > Zea luxurians. The sequence continues at coordinate 8,777,090 of JAOPSE010000069.1, read as the reverse complement.
TATGAACCTCGATCAGACACGATCTTCTTTGGTACTCCATGTAAACACACAATCCGAGCCATATATAACTCTGCCAGTTGTGAGCCTTTATAAGTAGTCTTGACAGGAATGAAGTGAGCTACTTTAGTCAATCTATCCACAATCACCCATATAGCATCATATCCTTTTTGGGTGTGAGGCAATCCAGTAATGAAATCCATACCAATCTCTTCCCACTTCCACTCAGGTATCTTCAGTGGGTGCAGTAGTCCAGCTAGCCTCTGGTGTTCAGCCTTAACTCTTTGGCACACATCGCACATAGCCACATGTGCAGCCACATCTCTCTTCAATCCATACTACCAATATTTTTGCTTCAAATCTTGATACATCTTGGTACTGCCAGGGTGAATAGAATAATCCGAGTCATGGGCCTCCTTCAATATAGTCTCACGAAGGCTTTCAATATCAGGAACATATATCTTGTCCTTGAACCATATGGTGCCTTGCTCATCCTCTGTGAATTCTGGACCTCGACCTTCAGTAATCAGATCCTTAATCTCTTGTATTTTAGCATCACCAATCTGTCCTTTGCGGATTTCTTGCCCCAAAGTAGGTTCCACATCAATAGTAACTCCTTCAGTGTGAGCAACTATCCCGAGGTTAAGTCTCTTGAAATCTTCAACAATCTCATCGGGTAGCTGGGCAACAACAGCTGAATGAACATGCTCCTTTCGACTCAAGGCATCTGCAACCAAATTTGCCTTGCCCGGGTGATAGTGAATCTCCAAATCATAATCCTTAATAAGCTCCAACCAACGGCGTTGCCTAAGGTTGAGATCCTTCTGAGTGAATATATACTTCAACTCTTATGATCCATGTACACTTGACACTTGGTTCCCATAATATAATGTCTCCAAATCTTAAGCGCATGCACAACGGCTGCCAGTTCTAAGTCATGCGTGGGGTAGTTCAATTCATGTTTCCGTAACTGACGAGACGCGTAGGCGATCACATGTCCTTCTTGCATGAGCACACATCCCAAGCCTTAGCCACATGCATCACAATAGATATCAAATCCTTTCTGTAGATCTGGCATAACCAACAATGGTGGTGACATTAATCTCTTCTTCAATTGATCAAAGCTGTCTTGGCACTTCTCATCCCACTTAAATTCTCTTCCCTTCTCCAGAAGTGAGGTCATAGGCTTAGCAGTCTTAGAAAATCCTTCAATAAATCTCCGATAATATCCTACAAGTCCAAAGAAACTCTGAATCTCAGTAAATGTAGTGGGTACTCTCCACTCCATTATCTCCTTAACTTTAGCAGGATCCACTGAAATTCCTCCATTAGAAATGATATGACCAAGAAATGGCACCTCACCAATCCAAAACTCGCACTTGCTAAACTTGGCTTAGAGTTGATTATCTCGTAGCTTCTGTAGCACAAATCTTAGATGTTCCTCATGATCACTATCACTCTTGGAATAAATAAGAATATCATCGATGAATACTACGACGAATCTGTCCAAATACTCCATGAACACCTTATTCATCAAATTCATAAAATAGGCTAGTGCATTAGTCAGTCCAAATGGCATAACAGTGAACTCATATAATCCATATCGAGTCGAGAATGTTGTCTTGGGAATATCCGATGGTCTAATCCTCATTTGATGGTATCCCGATCGAAGATCAATCTTCGAGAATACCCTAGCACCTCTCATTTGATCAAATATATCCTTAATACGGGGGTAACGGATACTTGTTCTTCACAGTAACATCATTAAGGGATCTATAATCCACACACATCCTTTGTGATCCATCTTTCTTCTGTACAAACAGAACTGGTGCTCCCCAAGGTGAGGAACTCGGATGAATGTACCCAGCCTCTTGTAACTCAGTTAAATATTTCTTTAGTTCCTTTAACTCTTCTACAGACATCCTGTATGGCCGTTTAGAAATAGGGGCAGTCCCAGGTAAGAGATCAATAACAAACTCAACTTCCCTATCTGGTGGCATCCCTGGTAACTCTTTTGGAAAGACATCCGGAAAATCCCTAACCACACGGATGTTGTCACCAACAAACTCCTCTGGTATAAAGAACATTTCACGTTTGGATGAGGTGGTTACTGCAATATTAACTTATAATCTTTCTCCTTTAGGGCTAGTGAGTTCTATGGTACCTCTACCACATGCTATAATGGCCTTTGCCTTTCTTAACCATGACATTCCAAGGATCAGATCTATACTGCTTGCCCCTAATATTATAGTAGTAGCTCCAAATTCTCTTCCCATAATTGTTAATGTCAATCTACGTGTTATTTGATTTGCCTCAATAGGCCCTTTTGGTGTAATTACTATCATTGGTTTTCTCATATTTAGCAGTGGTATCTCATTTGTGTTGGCATATCGAGCAGACATAAATGAATGTGTAGCACCAGAATCAAATAATATGGTTGCAGGAATTGCATTAATGTAAAACATACCAAGTACAATGTCAGCACCATCAGGAGTAGCATCAACGCTGACTTGATTAACCCTGGCAATAGAGAATCCCTTGCCAGATCCTGGAGTCTGCTTCTTATTCTGAACTAGAGTAGTAGCAATCCTCTGTGGGCAAACATTTGCATAATGTCCAATCTTCCCACACTTGTAGCAAGTAGTGCCTGCACTCTGTCCTGAAAACTTCGTCGGGGTACCAGTGGGGGTAGCCTAACGAGGCGGTGGAGTCCTCTGAGGTGATTGCTGAACTAGGCGCTGGCCTCCGCCAGTGCGAACTGGTGTATCCTAGGGTGAACTGTAGCGAGGACGAACATTGCTGCTCCCTTGTCCTTAAGATATAACTTTCCTGTTCAAATCTCCTAGCTGAACACGCTTGTGTTCAATGGCTACAGCCTTATCAAGCAGCCTCTGAAATGATGGAAATGTATGTGCCACTAGAGCATACTGCAGGGGTCCATTAAGTCCTTCAATAAAATGCTCCTGCTTCCTCTCATCTTCAGCAACTTCGTCAGGTGCATATCTAGATAGCTGGATAAACTTGTCGCGGTACTCGCTGACTGACATACTCCCTTGCTTCAACGATAGAAATTCCTTCTTCTTAATTTTCATCAATCCAGCTGGTATATGATAATTCCTAAACTGTGCACTGAACTCTGCCCAAGTAATAGTATTAGCGGCATCGTGGGCAGCAGTATATGAATCCCACCAATCAGCAACAGGACCTGTCAGATGACCAGTAGCATATAAAACCTTCTCCCGGTCAGTACACTAAGCAATGTTCAAGATCTTCTCTATGGACTTCAACCAATCATCCGTGTCTAGTGGATCAGGAGAACTAGCAAATGTCGGTGGCTTATGGCTCATGAACTCCCGGTGCTTATCTCGGGGTGGAACTGGTGGTGGTGGTGGAGCCAGTGGTACTTGTTGTTGTTGCTGCTGTTGCTGCTGCGCCCTCCTTTCCTGGCATATCCCTTCTCTTTCTTGGCGCAGCTCTCGATGTATATTCTCCCGCTCTTGGCGCATCTCCTGCCGTTCCTGCTGCATCTGAGCACGCATATCTGCCATAGTGTCCGCCATTTGTTGCATCATCCTCATCTGATCTGCAACCATTGGGTCAACTCCTGCTGGTGGAGGCGGTGGTGGAGGGTCCATCTCTGCTGGTTGTGGCTGGGGTTGTCTAAATATCCTCCGAGTGTGTCGATTGGGAGGTAGATCAATTCCACCACCCTTCCTGGTATTGACCATCTGAGTTAGAAATATATGGTAAGAGAGAATATTAGACAAGGCAGGTAGTTACAAATCATGTTACTTCGGGGGATTTATTAGCTAAGCAGATTAATGTTTTACCTACTAAAGCTAACTCAATATCTTATGGTGGTACATGCTAAGATGTCCACCTATAATAATTCAATCGATCTAAGAAGCAAATCAGGCATTTATCATCAGAACAATCAACCAACATTTAAATAGAGAAAATAGTTTTAAATTTTGTCTTAGGTTCCCTATCTCTTAAAAAGATCATAAGTGTAGGATTCCAAGGTGTGAAATCCATCTTGTCTTAGAGTAGAAAAGGTAAGAATGATCAGAGTAGCACTGTAGAAGGTGAGACAGGATCAAGATAAGTATAGAAAGAATCAGAGTAAGGTAAGTAGGTAAAAGGTTTTGTAACGCCCTGAATTTGAGGGTAGAATTTTTTCTTCTTTTCTCTCACCAAATTCGGGCGTTACTCTCTTTTTCTCTTCCCGTTCCGCTCCTTCTTCCCAATTTCAAACCAGTATAGTGACAGGTGTCCGTGTCGTGTATTAACAAAACCTAAGTGTCATGGGTGTTGCATCATACCGAAACACGTTTCTTTGTCTGATGTCGTGGATTCGATCCACGATGTGACCCAGCCCAGCCCAGCCTAGCCCAGCCCGGCTCGCGCGCCCCCGGTGCCCCACACCCCCCCATGCGCCCCCTCCTCCTCTCCCTCTCTCATTTGGATTTCCCGCGCAGCAACCTCTCTCTCCCTCTCCCATCTCTCTCTCCCCAAGTTGCCCTAGGGCTTGGAGACGGCGACCACCGGAATTTGGACCCCGAGGTGAGCTCCCCTCCCCTCCCTTCTCCTCTCTCTCTCCCTCTCCCTCCTCTCTCCCCCTGCACGCGCCCCCTCTTCTCTCCCCTGCGTGCGCGCGCGTCCCAGCGCGGCGGCGCGGCACCCCGCCCTGCCCCTCCCCTTCCCCGTCCGGCGCGGGCGCGGCCCCTCCCCTCCGGTCCCTGGCGGCGCTCGGCCCACCCCTCCCCTCCCAGGCGGCGCTCGGCCCCTCCCCTTCCCTCCCCGGCGGCGCTCAGCCCCGCCCCTCCCCTTCCCCGTCCGGCGCGGCCCCTCCTCTCCCCTCTTCGGCAGCGCTCGGCCCGCCCCTGCTCCCCGGCCCCCCGGCGCGGCCCCTTCCCCGGCGTGGCTCGGCGCGGGCGCAGCCCCGGCGCGAGCGTGTCCCGGCGCGAGCGCGGCCCCTGCACGGCGCGCGGCCTTGGCGCGGGCGCGTGGCCTCGGCGCGGGCACGCGGCCCCTGCGCGGGCACGGCTCGGCGCGAGCGCGCGGCCTCGGCCCCCGGCGATGCGGCTCCGGCCCCTGCACGCGGCCTCGACCCCCCCCCCCCAATCCCCTGCGCGCGGCCGTTCTAGCCCCGTTGAGCGGCGTCCGACCCTCAAATTAGTTAGTTTCAAAATTAGTTTAATGAGTGCGTTGCGTCGCGCGCTTCATCGCGCGACGATTCAATTCAAGTTCGTGTTTATCAATGCGTTGTGTCGCGCGCTTCGTCGCACGATGATTCAATTTAAATTTGTGTTTATTAATGTACTGCGTCGCGCGCTTCGTCGCGCGATGATTCTTTTAGTTTATATTCATTAAAGTGTTGTGTCGCGCGCTTGATCGCGCGACGATCTATTTTAATTTTAGGTTGTTTAAGGTGCGATGTCGTGCGTCCAGACGCGCGACGTTCCACTTTAAACTCAGCTCTGTTGGCGTATGTCGTTGTGCGCTTCGTCGCGCGATGGTTAACATCTCTTTATAATTAGTGCAAGTGTCTCGTTGTGCGCTCTGTCGCGCGGCGAGTCGTTTACTTCTTAATTCAATCTAAATGTCGTGTCGTACGTCTCGACGTGCGACCACTCACTTTCAGTCATCTTCAATTGTTTATAATAATTAAATGTGGAACTTGACTTTACTTTATGCTAAAATATAGTGTCCAAATTAATTCCCTTCCATTGAGCGAGTAATTTAATTCATAATCATGTAACGTGATCGTTTCTCGACTGTCTTTTTCTCTTTCTCCCTTAGCCTTAATTGCGAACCCGCGTGGAACGTCTGTTTATTTACTGCATTCTATTGTATGGTGTATTGTTCTTTTGTATTAAATGTATGGATGTATGTATGTTTGCGCTCGCATAGAGAACGATCCGGTTGAAGAGCCCGAAGAACTCACAGGAGAAGCCCCTGAGCAGCAGTTGGTTGGTGGAGGCAAGTGTCCCTTGACCTATCTCTGTCCTATACATTCTTTAATTCACCTCCCGCATTACACATTTATACCTAAGGATTTACTAGTTTTTGTTATCCGTGTCCTTGTTTACCTATTTGGGTTGGATTATTATTGCTTAGTCTTATGCTATTGCTCAACTCTAATCAATGAACATGATGAGAATTATCAATGATACGTTGTTTTCCCTTCGTTTATTATGATGTTATACTTGTGGTCTTCAAGGGGGCTCGAGCGGTTTCTCGAGTGCCTCTCCGTAAGGTCCTGTTCGTTGGATGATCGCCCGGGAAAACAGTGCAACCATGAGGGTGGAGTGGGACGCCCTTAGCTGAATAATTAGAGGAACCGGGGTGTAGTTCGCTTAGCCGTCGTGCCGTCAATGGGGCTCGGTGTATGCGGCTCACTCTGCTAAGGTTGATTTGTCCCTTGGGGAGGAGTGCGGTACATTTAGGAAACCTAACGGGCGGCTACAGCCCTGGGGAATCTTTGTAAAGGCTACGTAGTGATATCCTGCTGGGTCACCTTGGTAGTGATCAATGGAGAGTCATGATCTCCGGGCAGAAAGGGAAATCACGGCTTGTAGGTAAAGTGCACAACCTCTGTAGAGTGTTAGAAAACGGATATATCAGCCGTGCTCACGGTTATGAGCGGCCAAGGGAGCTCCAGTGATTAGTGGTACTTGATCAGAGATGTTCGGATTTGCAGGTGGCAATGAGATTGATGGTTCTTAGTATTGACTCTAGTAATGGTAAGTGGTGCTCTTTCCGTTTGGAAAGGAGTACGCTTGGGTTAATAACGTGGGTTAATCCTAAAACTTGGCTTTCTCTACTAGTAATAATAATCTGACCAACTAAAAGCAACTGCTTGACTTACCCCCACATAAAGCTAGTCCACTACAGCTAAATAGGATACTTGCTGAGTATGTTGATGTGTACTCACCCTTGCTCTACCCACCAAACCCCCCAGGTTGTCAGCATTGCAACCCCTGCTCAGGAGAGGATGAAGCCGTGGAAGGAGACTTCTAGGAGTTCCAAGACTACAACGAGTTCTAGGTGTGGGTTAGTGGCAAACCCCCAGTCGGCTGCCTGTGAAGGCCACGTTTATCTACGTTTCTTTTCCACACTTTGATTTATTGTAAAGACTATGTGGATGTCTCAGACATATGATGTAATCGACTATTATTTCCCTTTTTAATACTATTTGAGCAATGTGTGATGATGTCCATGTTATGTAACTGCTGTGTACATGAATTGCTGATCCTGGCACGTACATGGTTCGCATTCGGTTTGCCTTCTAAAACCGGGTGTGACAGGTTTTGTCCATTTCCATCTAGGTTTCGTCGTACAGTCAACATTTCCTCTGATACCACTTCTGTCACACCTAGCTTTAAGGAACAAAGCCAGGTGGATCTCATACATGCGCCAAGAAGACAACATATATAATAACAGAGTGTATAGAGATAAATGTCACCAAACATCAGAGTATTATTACAGAGCGGAAGTCTTATTACAAAATAAAAGATAAATATAAAACAAACTAAGGATCGTCATTGGCACAGAAGTCAACTAGGGAAACGCCACCTAGATCAGATCAAACTCCTCGCTTTGTGGCTCCTCCTGAACCACCTGTTCTTCTCCTATGGGGGTGTGAGACAGCAAGGGTGAGCTCACACATGATCATAGCTCAACAAGGTGGGAGTTCATGTTATGTTAAAGGCTGATCAACAACAAGGGTTAAAGCTGAGCATTACTTTTAAGTAGTTGGTCAAAATTTTATTAGCAGTTACTAAATGTAAGTAAATACCAAACCTTAAATAAAGTAATAGAACAAAATTAATAATAAACCCATGCAATGCATAAGACAAAATTTGAAATTAAGTTTCATAAATTAATCATTACAGAGTCCTGAGCTCCTCATGACCGCGAGCACATCTAGTATACCAGTTTTACACTCTGCAGAGGTTGTATCCTGTACCCACAAGTCATGTTACCCATCTGCCAAGGGGTCACGACTCACATACACCTCTACCAAGGAAGCGAGGTAGGGCAACACTACGAGGCCTTTACAAAGTTCCACTAGCTTCTGACAACCCGCTACAGTTTATGGGAAGCGCACTTGGAAGAATCCCCCGTCTGACCGCCATCGCAGCAAAATCAACCCGAGAACCTCCTTGCATGCAACCCCCTACGGCCCTTTCCCCTTTCGGGTAAGGTAATCTTCCACTAGCTTTCCTAATTAGTCAGCCAAGGGCGTCCCATTAAACCCTTGTGGTGGCATGTGTTTCTCAAGTTAAGCTCCATGTTCCAATTAACATTAATGATCTTGACATGGACATAAAATAGAATAACAAAATAACTGGAACATGGATATAATAAATGATTATCCCAAAACCATATAAAGCAATAGCAAACTACCCAAGTGATTCAAGGGTAAACAAGGTAATGAGATAAACAATCTAGGGTGACCTATCGGGTCCCATCAAAATTAAACCTATGCATGAATAAGTGACATAAAGAACATTATTGGGTATAAAAGTGGTCAAGGGCACAACTTGCCTTCAATGAGCTCCTGCTTAGCTACTTCTATCTGCTGGTCACTAGGATCCTCAGTCACGGGCTCTTCTACTCACCACAATACAAACAAGCACAGTATACAGAGAAAATTAACATCACACCAAACATGTAAACAAAATACACCATAATAATCTACACATTAAAATAAAATCCTAAGAACAGAAATCATAATTTTTGGAGTTATAGATTTTAAAATATGAATTTTCAAAAGTTTTATATGCTTAAAATAGGATTAAATGGGAGATTAATTTTCTTACTGTTTTCATGACAAAACGAGGCTCTAAGTGATAGAGAATAAAATTACAAAAATTTAGAAAGTGGAATGGGTTAATTTGGAGTTCATATGAATTTTCTATGAATTATACAAGTTCTAGTAATTATTTTTGCACTAAAAATCTATTTCTAATTACTTTTCTCTGATTTTCCAACTTTCTAGACTAGGCCTCAATTACCCAAAAAGGCAGGGGCCTCGGGGTAACATTTCTAAGACACAGGAAACAACAGACATGGACTGCAGGTTCTAATTCGCCTAAACCGAGGGGTTCAAGTGAAAATTGGGCCCACGAAGGGGTATCGTGAGATTCTGGCCGTTTGATCAGAAACTACAGGCTCCGATTAGATCGCAATTTTCTCCAAGCGGTACACCTTGCTAGCCGCCGGATCTCGCATCGACGGTTCTGATTCCCTGAAACACTCGTCGCCTCGAACTCTAATCCCAGTCGCCCAACTAAGATCCAATGGTTACAAACATCTCCCCTTTCCCTACCATTCGTGGCTGCTCACCCAGGAATCAACGGCTAACACGCCGTCTTCTCCACGGCGCTATCCGTCGCTGCGCGCACCAGGCAGGCATAGCCCCGCCCGTGGCCGCAGACGCCCCCACCGATGCGCGCAGTAACCACGCCACCACGTCAGACCTAGGTCGAGCGATGGTGATACCACGCCCCGCTACGCTGAGCCAAACGCCAGCCCTGATTAAGTCTAGCCACCAAGTGAGCTACGCCCGGAAGAAGAATAAGGCGAGAACGTGGGGGTGTTCCTTACCGAAAGGTTCACGCGCCGCAACTTGCTTCCGATGGCAATTTGCGCACCGCCTCCGCAATTCCACCCACACCCGAGTGCAACCTGCAGAGGAATCGCGACGGCAACGACAGTCTCTCGTCTCTCGCTCCGGTCGTAACGATCTCGACGCAGCTCACGAGGGGATAGGTAGGCACATCGGATGCGTCCTGGGCCTTATACCCAGGTCGAGGCACGCAGCGAGAGTATCTCGCCCAAGTCGTTGCGCCCGCGGAGATGGTGGTCAAGCGGCGAATTCGTGGAGATCGCGCAGTCCGCCCATGTCGCGCTTATCTCGGGAGGTAGGTGACACCTGAGCGATCGGACCCACCAGTCATCGTAGCGAGAGCGCAGAGCGAGCGTGCGACCGACTACCCAGGACCACACGCCAGCGAGGACGTGAGACATGCGACACGCGCGCGTAAGAAACCTGGGCCGCACGGGATATTGTGTGGCATTGGGCCGGCTAGTTTGATTTGGGCCCAAAGCGCATAGTGGTTCTTTTCCTTTTTCTTTTCCAAATTTAGATTTCCCTTTCCCCTTTTTGATTTCAAATTCCATTTTAAATTCAGATTTAAATTTAAATCTTGTGCCAAATTATCCTCGAATCATATTGTGAAATAAAAATTACCAATTTTAGGAATACAAGTATATATGTTATTTACATTTTCATACCCTTTATTCCTTTTCTCCATATTTCTAGAATTTCCTTTAACTCTTAAATTCCCACTTTGGGACTTTAATACTTTTCTTGTCACATTATTTTTATATTGTCACAAAGGTACACACAAAAATAAAATTCCAGCATGATGCATGTATTATTGGCTTTTATGTTATTAATTATTTGTTTTTACATAGGGTGTTCACATGTGATGATGCATAAAGGTCAAACTCCCATATAGATGAAGTGAAATTGTGTCCCCATTTATATTATCTCTTATTAATTACAAAGTGGGTATTACACTATCCAAGAGTTCATCCTTCTCATCGATTCCCTGGCAACAGAAAGGGGCTCACCGCCTTGGCGTACAATGCCTCACTGATCCCGACTGTCGTCGTGCAGTGACCGCACTTATACCCACCATAACCGGAATGGGAGACCACGTCTCAGGTCGCGTGAGGAGGGCAATCTGCGGGCAGGTTCACTCAGGTACTAGGCTTACCGATTTACCATATTTCTCAGCATGTGTTTAGTACGTTCAAACACTTGACACAGGTATCCACACGTTAATCCTTATTCCAATTTCACTTCTCGTAGACAACACATCCCCATGGATCCGTGTCCACAGACCATCATATTTCTGTTATCAAAATGGATACAACCAATTTCTTGACCTCACGCGAGTGATTGAAAATCACTCGACTTCTACCGAGATCCCTAATTAGCAAAGCAGCTACTTGACCTAGCATACTAGTATCCATCTCAAAAGGAATCCTGAGTTCATGCAACTAGTGTTTCAGGCAACTGCTACACTTAAGTGCACAGTACAAGCCTACAAACATTAAGTGCAGTAAAATAGCATATATAATGGTTATGCATAAAACCGAGGCTTGCCTTCCAAAGCTGGGGCAGGCAGATCCTCGATGGCAGGCTCTGGTGCTGGCTCCTGGACTACCTCCTGAGCAGTTCCTTGCTCCGGAACGAGGATGTATTCTCCGTCAGCGAGATTACAATCTATCGAATGCAATGAATAAGATATATGTATATTAATGATATGGCAATTTGTAAGTACTATGTATGGTGAAACAATTACGAAAAATAGTGGTATACTAGGGTTTTCTTTGTCGGAGGGTGTGTTAAGGGTTCCATATACTCATCTTAGGGTCTTTGAGAGCACCTAGAGGGGGGTGAATAGGTGATCCTGTAAAATTCAACAACTAATAGCCACAAAACTTGGTTAAGTGTTAGTATGGCTAAGTAGCGAGCTCTTGCAAACAGAAGTATCATAGAAAAACAATGACAAAAGACACACGAGTTTATCCCGTGGTTCAGCAAGTATAACACTTGCCTACCTCCACGTTGTCGCATCCCAATGGTCGAGGGTTGCACTCAACCCCTTTCAAGTGATCCAATGATCAACTTGAATACCACGACTTTTCTTTGCTTATCTCTTTTCCCATTTGCGAGGAATCTCCACAAGTTGGAGTCTCTCGCCCTTACAATAAAGATCACGGTGAAAGCACAAGAGTAAGGATGGGAAGCAACACACACAAATCCGCAGCAATACACACGCACACAAGACAAGACATGAGCTCAAAAGGAAGCACAAGAGTTCACTATAAGAACGGAGCTCAAATCACTAACACGGTCGATCAAGTGCGCGGAGAAGGAGTGTGGAAGACTTAGAATGCTCAAAGTATGCTTGGGTTTCTCCTCCAAGCGCATAGGGGTCCCTTTTATAGCCCTAAGGCAGCTAGGAGCCGTTGGAGGCATTCTTGGTAGGCAAATCTTGCCTTCTGTCGGGTGGCGCACCGGACAGTCACTGTAGCTGTCCGGTGCGCGATCTCCTTCCTTTTCTAGCGCATCCGACCGTTGCAGATTCGTGGCAGTTGGCGCACCGGACACTGTCTGGTGCACACCGGACAGTCCGGTGCCCCCTGCCGACCATTGGCGTGCCCACACATCGCGCGCGGATTGCGCGGCCGACCTTTGGCGCAGTCGACCATTGGTTCACCGGACAGTCCGGTGCACCACCGGACAGTCCGGTGAATTTTAGCCGTACACCGTTGAACGTTTCGCGAGAGCAACGACTTCGCCGCGGACGACTCACCGGACAGTCCGGTGCACCACCGGACAGTCCGGTGATTTATAACCGTACGCCGCTGTCGAGTCCTGAGAGTGGCATGTTCACCAAGACTGGTCTGGCGCACCGGACACTGTCCGGTGCACCACCGGACACTGTCCGGTGCACCCAGACCGAGGAGGACACAGCCAACTCATTTCCAATCGCTTTTCTCCTGTTTCTAGCACTTAGACACAATACATTAGTACCCAAATCAATGTACTAAGTCTAGAAATGTACCTTGTTGCATGATTTGCACTTCTTAAATCTTTGGCACAGTTTAACACTTAGAGAATATGTGTTGGGTACTTAATCACCAAAACACTTTAGAAATGGCCCAAGGGCACATTTCCCTTTCAATCTCCCCCTTTTTGGTGATTTATACCAACACATCAAAAAGCAACCAAGAGAAGTGCAACATCAATGCATTTGAGAACAAAAATTGTTTTTGATTCAAATTTGGCATATTTGGATCATACTTTGCCACCACTTGGTTTGTTTTTGCAAATCAAACTCATTTTCCTATCTCTAAGTCAAACACACTTGTTTAGGCACAAATAGAGATATTCCAATGGAAAAATTGAACAAGAGCCAAAAACTCCCCCTTTTTCCCATAATCATACATTCTCCCCATAAGGGACCAAATTTTGATAATAAGAGTATTTTGAACAAATAAAAAAGTTCTAACTCTACTCTTTTCGAAATTTCACAAGTGGTAGCTGATCCCTTTGCTTGCTTTGGCCTTAATTTCTCCCCCTTTGGCATTAAGCACCAAAACGGGACCATTCTTGGCCCTTTAACCCCATTGCCTCACCAAAAATGTCAATTAAGAGCAAAAAGGCAATAGGAGCTTAAGAATGAACTTGGAGGTTAGTACACTAATACCGGAGTGCAGTGGAAGTCTTTGCATGGTCCAAGTTCACCTTTCCCTTTCAATTCACTTTTGAGACTAAAACAAGTAAACTCAAACACAAGGTTAGTCTCATCGGGTCAAGTTGTAGTATGCCTCCCCCTAAATAAGTGCATCACTTGCAAATGGACTTGTGAGGTCCGAGGATCATGTGTACAACTTGAGCACCATAAATGAATAAACATAGATTGAAATGCATAATTTACATGATCAAAGGCATAAAACACATGTACGCTATAGATCAATCCAAGTTACGCGAATCTAAGACATTTAGCTCACTACGCAGCCTGCAAACGGTTTTCTCATCTAAAGGCTTGGTAAAGATATCGGCTAGCTGGTTCTTGGTGCTAATATAGAACACTTCGATATCTCCCTTTTGCTGGTGGTCTCTCAAAAAGTGATGCCAGATGTCAATGTGCTTAGTGCGGCTGTGTTCAATAGGATTATCCGCCATGCGGATTGCACTCTCGTTGTCACATAGGAGTGGGACTTTGCTCAGATTGTAGCCAAAGTCCCGGAGGGTTTGCCTCATCCAAAGCAGTTGCACGCAACACTGTCCTGTGGCAACGTACTCGGACTCAGCGGTGGATAGGGCAACAGAAGTTTGTTTCTTTGAACTCCAAGACACCAGGGACCTTCCTAGGAATTGACACGTCCCTGATGTACTCTTCCTATCAACCTTGCACCCAGCATAATCGGAGTCTGAATATCCAATCAAGTCAAAGGTAGACCCCTTTGGATACCAGATCCCGAAGCAAGGCGTAGCAACTAAATATCTAAGAATTTGCTTAACAGCCACAAGGTGACATTCCGTTGGATCGGATTGAAATCTAGCACACATGCATACGCTAAGCATAATATCCGGTCTACTAGCACATAAATAATGTAAAGACCCTATCATAGACTAGTATGCCTTTTGATCAACGGACTTACCTCCTTTGTTGAGGTCGACATGTCCGTCGGTTCCCATCGGCGTCTTCGCGGGCTTGGCGTCCTTCATCCCAAACCGCTTGAGAAGGTCTTGCGTGTACTTCATTTGGGAAATGAAGGTGCCGTCCTTGAGTTGCTTCACTTGAAACCCAAGGAAGTAGTTCAACTCGCCCATCATCGACATCTCAAATTTCTGTGTCATCACCCTGCAAAACTTCTCACAAGACTTTTGGTTAGTAGAACCAAATATTATGTCATCGACATAAATTTGGCACACAAATAGGTCACCATCACAAGTCTTAGTGAAAAGAGTTGGATCGGCTTTCCCAACCTTGAAAGCATTAGCAATTAGAAAATCTCTAAGGCATTCATACCATGCTCTTGGGGCTTGCTTAAGTCCATAGAGCGCCTTAGAGAGCTTACACACATGGTCGGGGTACTGTTCATCCTCAAAGCCAGGGGGTTGTTCCACGTACACCTCCTCCTTAATTGGCCCATTGAGGAAAGCGCTCTTCACATCCATTTGGAACAACCTGAAAGAGTGGTGAGCGGCATAGGCTAATAGAATGCGAATAGACTCTAACCTAGCCACAGGAGCAAAAGTCTCCTCGAAATCCAAACCTATGACTTGGGCATAACCTTTTGCCACAAGTCGAGCCTTGTTTCGTGTCACCACCCCGTGCTCATCTTGCTTGTTGCGGAACACCCACTTGGTTCCCACAACGTTTTGCTTTGGACGTGGCACCAGGGTCCAAACTTCATTCCTCTTGAAGTTGTTGAGCTCTTCCTACATGGCCAACACCCAGTCCGGATCTTGCAAGGCCTCTTCTACCCTGAAAGGCTCAATAGAAGAGACAAACGAGTAATGCTCACAAAAATTAGCTAGGCGTGAGCGAGTAGTTACTCCCTTGCTTATATCACCCAATATCTGATTAACGGGATGATGCCTTTGGATCGTCGCTCGGACTTGAGTAGGAGGGGCCTGTGGTGTTTCTTCCTCTATAACATGGTCTTCTTGTGCTCCGCCTTGATCACACGCCTCCTCTTGAGGAACCTGTTCATCGTCTTGAATTGGGGGATGCATCTTCGTTGAGGAAGAAGGTTGATCTTGTTCTCGGTGTTCCTGTGGTCGCACATCTCCAATTGCCATGGTGCGAATTGCGTTCGTTGGAACATCATCTTCATCTACATCATCAAGATCAACTTGCTCTCTTGGAGAGCTATTAGATTCATCAAATACAATGTCGCTAGAGACTTCAACTAAACCCGATGATTTGTTGAAGACTCTATACGCCTTTGTATTTGAGTCATAACCTAACAAAAACCCTTCTACAGCTTTGGGAGCAAATTTAGAATTTCTACCTTTCTTTACTAGAATGTAACACTTACTCCCAAATACACGAAAGTATGAAACGTTGGGTTTGTTACCGGTTAGAAGTTCATACGATGTCTTCTTGATGAGGCAATAAAGGTACACCCGGTTTATGGCGTGGCAAGTTGTGTTCACAGCTTCCGACCAAAACCGCTTGGGCGTCTTGAATTCTCCAAGCATCGTCCTCGCCATGTCGATAAGTGTCCTGTTCTTCCTCTCTACCACACCGTTTTGCTATGGTGTGTAGGGAGCGGAGAACTCGTGCTTGATTCCTTCCTCCTCAAGGTACTCCTCCACTTGTAAGTTCTTGAACTCGGACCCATTGTCGCTTCTTATCTTTTTCACCTTGAGCTCAAATTCGTTTTGAGCTCTCCTTAGAAAGCGCTTTAGGGTCCCTTGGGTTTCTGATTTATCCTGCAAAAAGAATACCCAAGTGAATCGGGAAAAATCATCAACAATAACAAGACCATACTTACTTCCCCCGATGCTGAGGTAGGTGACGGGTCCGAAGAGGTCCATATGAAGTAGCTCCAGAGGTCTTGATGTGGTCATCACATTCTTGCTGTGATGAGTACTTCCCACTTGTTTACTGCTTGACAAGCTGCACAAGGTCTATCTTTTTCGAAAAATACATTGGTTGGACCTAACACATGTTCTCCCTTTAGAAGTTTATGAAGGTTCTTCATCCCAACATGTGCTAAACGGCGATGCCACAGCCAGCCCATGCTAGTCTTAGCAATTAAGCATGCATCTAGATCGGCCTCCTCCTTCGAAAAATCAACTAAATAGAGTTTGCCGTCTGGTACACCCTTAAAAGCTAATGAACCATCACTCCTTCTAAAGATAGACACATCTACATTGGTAAACAGACAATTATAACCCATATTACATAGTTGACTAACAGACAGTAAGTTGTATCCGAGCGATTCAACTAAAAACACATTGGATATGGAATGCTCGGATGAAATAGCTATCTTTCCTAGTCCTTTAACCTTGCCTTGGTTCCCATCTCCAAAGATGATCGAATCTTGGGAATATTTGTTCTTGACGTAGGATGTGAACATCTTCTTCTCCCCCGTCATGTGGTTTGTGCATCCGCTGTTGATAATCCAGCTTGAGCCCCTAGATGCATAAACCTGCAAGGCAAATTAGGCTTGGGTCTTAGGTACCCAACTCTTGTTGGGTCCTACAAGATTAGTTACAATAGCCTTTGGGACCCAAATGCAAGTCTTGTCTCCCTTGCATTTGGACCCCAACTTTCTAGCAACCACTTTTTTATTTTTACATGAAAGTACATACTTAGTGTTGCAAGCATGAAAGACAGTGGTAGGTTTATTACACACTTTTCTAGGAGCATGAGACACAAAATTTCTCCTAGGCCTACCATTAAAATTAGAAATTGAAGCAATCATGACATGTGAGTCAAAAGCATTATAACTCCTATTATAATGAGAATTTCTAGAAAATTTTCTATCATTGTACATGAAAGCATGATTCTTTTGACTACTATTAGCCATAGGGGCCTTCCCTTTCTCCTTGTTGGGAATGGGAGCCCTTTGACTTGTTAAGTTCTTGGCTTCCTTTCGAAAGCCAAGTCCATCCTTAATTGAGGGATGTCTACCAACGGTGTAGGCATCCCTAGCAAATTTTAACTTATCAAAGTCATTTTTGCAAGTCTTAAGTTGGTCGTTAAGACTTGCCACTTCACTATTTAATTTTGCGATAGAAGTAAGGTGTTCAACACATGCACCAACATCAAAATCTTTACATCTATTACAAATGACAACATGCTCTATACAAGAACTAGATTTATTAATTACTTCTAGCTTAGCATTTAAATTGTCATTAATATTCTTTAAGCTAGACACAGTTTCATGACAAGCAGATAATTTAGAGGACAGCATTTCATTCCTTTTAATCTCTAAAGCAAGAGATTTTTGTACACTAACAAACTTATCATGCTCTTCATACAAAATATCCTCTTGCTTTTCTAAGAGTCTATTCTTTTCATTTAAAGCATCAATCAATTCATTGATTTTATCTACTTTAGTTCTATCTAAACCTTTAAATAAGCTTGTGTAATCTACTTCATCATCACTAGAGTCATCATCACTTGAAGTAGTATACTTAGGGGTATCTCGAGCGCTTACCTTTTTCTCCTTTGCCATGAGGCAAGTATGGCGCTCGTTGGGGAAGAGTGTCGATTTGTTGAAGGCTGAGGCAACGAGTCCTTCGTCGTCGGAGTCGGAAGTAGAGCAGTCTGAATCCCATTCTTTGCCAAGGTGCGCCTCGCCCTTCGCCTTCTTGTAGGCCTTCTTCTCCCTCTTCCCGCTCTTTTCTTGTTCCTGGTCATTAGTATTATCGAGAAAATTTGCTATAAAATGACTAGTCTTACCGCATTTAAAACAGGAGTGCTTTCCCTTTGCTTTGCTCTTGTTGGGATGCTCCTTGTGTCCTTTTAGCGCGGTGTTGAATCGCTTGATGATGAGGGCCATCTCATCTTCGTTTAGCCCGACAGCTTCAGCTTGTGCTACCTTGCTAGGTAGCACCTCCCTGCTGCTGCTTGTTGCCTTGAGTGCAACTGGTTGGGGCACATAGATGGGCATTGGGTCGTTCAATGCGTCATCAACATAACGTGCTTCCTTGACCATCATGCGCCCGCTCACAAACTTTCCGAGTATCTCCTTGGGCGTCATCTTTGTGTACCTAGGATTTTCACGGATGAGGTTCACAAGATGAGGGTCAATAACAGTGAAAGACCTGAGCATAAGTCGGATGACGTCGTGGTCCATCCATCTCGTGCTTCCATAGCTCCTGATCTTGTTGACCTGGGTCTTGAGCCTGTTGTATGTTTGCGTTGGCTCCTCTCCCCTGATCATTGCAAACCTTCCTAGCTTGCCTTCCACCAACTCCATTTTGGTGATCATGGTGGCGTCATTCCCCTCATGCGATATCTTGAGGGTGTCCCACATTTGCTTGGCGTTGTCTAAGCCGCTCACCTTATTGTACTCGTCCCTGCACAAGGATGCTAGCAAAACAGTGGTAGCTTGTGCATTCTTATGGATTTGCTCATTGATAAACATAGGGTTATCGGTACTGTCGAATTGCATTCCATTTTCTACTATCTCCCATATACTAGGATGGAGAGAAAATAAGTGACTACGCATTTTGTGACTCCAAAAAGCGTAGTCCTCTCCATCAAAGTGTGAAGGTTTACCAAGAGGAATGGAAAGCAAATGAGCATTGGAATTATAAGGAATACGAGAATAATCAAATGAAAAATTCGAATTAACCGGTTTCCTTTTCTCGTCGTCGTCGTCTTTTGGGGAAGAAGAAGACTCGTCGCTGTCGTAGTAGACGATCTTCTTGATGCGCCTCTTCTTCTTCCCATCCTTCTTCTTATGACTCGAGCCAGAGTCAGTGGGCTTGTCATCCCTTGGCTCGTTGAAGATGGACTCCTTCTCCTTATCATTGACCACCATCCCCTTTCCCTTAGGATCCATCTCTTCGGGCGATTAGTCCCTTTCGTGAAGAGAACGGCTCTGATACCAATTGAGAGCACCTAGAGGGGGGGGTGAATAGGTGATCCTATAAAATTCAACAACTAATAGCCACAAAACTTGGTTAAGTGTTAGTATGGCTAAGTAGCGAGCTCTTGCGAACACAAGTATCACAGAAAAACAATCACAAAAGACACATGAGTTTATCCCGTGGTTCGGCAAGTATAACACTTTCCGACCACCACGTTGTGGCGTCCCAATGAACGAGGGTTACACTCAACCCCTTTCAAGTGATCCAATGATCAACTTGAATACCACGACTTTTCTTTGCTTATCTCTTTTCCCGTTTGCGAGGAATCTTCGCAAGTTGGAGTCTCTCGCCCTTACAATAAAGATAACGGTGAAAGCACAAGAGTAAGGATGGGAAGCAACACACACAAATCCGCAGCAATACACACGCACACAAGCCAAGACTTGAGCTCAAAATGAAGCACAACGAGTTCACTACAAGAATGGAGCTCAAATCACTGACACGATCGATCAAGTGCACGGAGACAGAGTGTGGAAGACTTAGAATGCTCAAAGTATGCTTGGGTTTCTCCTCCATGCGCCTAGGGGTCTCTTTTATAGCCCCAAGGCACCTAGGAGGCGTTGGAGGCATTCTTGGTAGGCAAATCTTGCCTTCTGTCGGGTGGCGCACCGGACAGTCCGGTGCGCCACCGGACAGTCACTGTAGCTGTCCGGTGCGTGATCTCCTTCCTTTTCTGGCACATCCGACCGTTGCAGATTTGTGGCAGTTGGCGCACCGGACACTGTCCGGTGCACACCGGATAGTCCGGTGCCCCTGCCGACCGTTGGCACGCCCACGCGTCGCGCGCGGATTGCGTGGCCGACCTTTGGTGTAGTCGACCGTTGGATCACCGGACAGTCCGGTGCATGTAATACTCACTTTGTAAGAAAATCTAAAGGAGAAAGTTATATTCCTTTGTATACATGAGTGCCATCTCTATTTATCATTTCATGTGAACACCACAATTAAACAAATAAATAAATGACAAAAGACACCCAAAAATAATACATGCGTCATGCTGGAGTTTTATTTTGTGTGCATTCTCTGACAAAATAGAATAATGTGAAAAGGAAAATATGAATACCCAAATGGGAATTTCAGATCTAAAAGAAACTCTAGAATTGGAGAAAGAGAGCAATAATTATATGGAATAAATATTAAATTTAGACAAATTTATCCATACCTTGTCTAAAATGAGTCTTTAATGAGAGAACAAATTGGCCATGAAGTTTGAATTTGAATGGGTATTTAAATTAGGAATTTGAAAATCAAAAAGGAAAAGTAGAAAAGAAAAGGAAAAGAAATAACCAAAATAAAAGAAAAGAGAAGCTGTTTTGGGCCAAAATTCATGTTGCCGGCCCAGTTTCCCTCTGAGCAGCCCTCATACCCACGATTTCTTTTATCTGTGGCTGTCTGGTGGGGTCCACAACCCAGCCTCACATTTCCTTGCTCCTGCGCATCCGTGACACTGACTAGTGGGGCCCTTTCATCAGGTGCTTCTTCTAAATGAGGACGTTGGGATCCCCCGGGTCTCTCGCTTACCCGTACTAAACGGCCGTGGACCGGCTCTACTGGGCTCGGGACCTTGTAGCTTTTATAAAACCGAGTCACCTTTCCGCTTCCATCACCTGGCCGATCGGTGCTCTCGACCAAATCCCCTGCCATTGTCGCCATCCCTGACTGCCCTCAGATTCCACTTCGTAGACGCCAAGCTTGCCCCGGCTCTCCTCGGGGCATCCCACAGTCCTCCTGGTGGCTTCCACGGATAATGCGATTCTGGCGGTAGCGATGGAGGAGACAGAGGTGATGGCGGGCGAGGGATGGATTCTCCTGGCCCTGGGGACGACGGGAGAGGTGGCTCCATGCCCCACTCGGAAATCTTCCTTCTGTTCCTGCTCCTCCAGTCCGGCGTCTTACGGCACTCCATCGTGGGTAACACACTTAAATTCCGTTTTGCCCTGATCATCATCGCGGGTTGTTGAAATCAGGCTTGTTGCTGCGCATCTTCGGTGAGGTGTCGCCGCGCTTGGGCATTAGCCGCCGCTTGCAGACTGCCGTGGGGAAGAAAGGGCTGGCGACCGTCAGATCTTCAATGAATGGATAGGATTAGATCTGGGTAGCTCTTCGCCCACGACCGTTAGATGTCGATCGGATGGATCGGGGTAGACCTCTAGTATTTAAAATGTGGAGCGTTGGATGCTGATCCGACGGTCTAGATGTAGTACCGGTTCGAGTGGGGAATGATCTAATCTGAGCCACCCACTTGAAATCGGACGGCCCACATTAGATCATACCCCTTTGGCGCTGCAACTTTTCTAAAGAGGCCCTCCACTTGCCAGAATTTGAACCCGCCGTCCACCCTAGGGTTGGGCTGAGTCTAGGGAACACTTATGTTTCCGCCCCCATGTTTTTATAGATTTAGTGCTCGGTCCAGATAGTTAGAAAATCAAATAAATTCATTTGGAAAATACTTTTTAATGCAAAAATAAATACTAGAGTGTGTTTAATTCATAGAAAATGCATACTCAGTCCAAATTTAGTCATTCCAATTTCTATAATTTTGTACTATTATTGTTTATCATTTTGTACCACTATTTTGACATGAATGTCACGATAAAATCTATATCCTATTTAATCTTGTAGAAAACACATAAAGTCCTTAGAAATTCATAACACCTTCGTTTTAACTCCGATTTGATTCGTTTAAGTTGCGTTAGTCTCATAGAAACGCGTAGATCATTATTATTCAGTTTGTTCTTATGTTTGGTGTAATGTTAATTTTATCTATACCATGTTTGTTTGTATTGCTACGACTAGCGAGAGGACACGTGTCATCTGAAAGGCAAGTTGGTACCTGGAATCTCAAGTGCCAGGCAAGTTGTGCCTTTGATTCACTTTTGTTACCCAATAATGTTCTTTATAATCATTTACCATGCATAGGTTTAATTTTGATGGGACCCAATAGGTCGCCCTAGATTGTTTATCTCATTACCTTGTTTACCCCTGAATCACTTGGGTAGTTTGCTATTGCTTTATATGGTTTGGGTTAATATTTCATTATATCCATGTTCCAGTTATTTTGTTATCTTATTTATGTTCATGTCAAGATCATTATATTATTGTTAATTGGAACATGGAGCTTAACTTGAGAAACACGTGCCACCACAAGGGTTTAATGGGACGCCCTTGGCCAACTAACTAGGAAAGCTAGTGGAAGACTACCTTACCCGAAAGGGGCAAGGGCAGTAGGGGAGTTGCATGCAAGGAGGTTCTTGGGTTGATTTTGCTACGATGGCGGTCAGACGGGGGTTTCTTGCAAGTGCTCTTCCCATAAACTGTAGCGGGTTTTCGGAAGCTAGTGGAACTTTGTAAAGGCCTCGTAGTGGATCCCTAGCCATTCACCTTGGTAGTGTCTAAGGGCCTAGCTAACCCTGGCGACATGGGAAACACGACTTGTGGGTAAAGGGTACAACCTCTGCAGAGTGTAAAACTGGTATACTAGCCGAGCTCACGGTCATGAGCGGCTCAGGACTCTCCGATGATTAAATTATGGAACCTAAACTCAATTTGTCATTTGCATATGCATGGGATTATTTATTAATTTTGTTCTATTACTTTATTTAAGGTTTGGTATTTACTTACACTTAGTAACTGCTAATAAAATTTTGACCAACTACTTAAAAGCAATGCTCAGCTTTAACCCCTGTCATTGATTTAGCCTTACACTTCATGAACTCCCACCTTTGGTGAGTTCATGTCACATTATTCCCCACAACTTGTTGAGCAATGAACATGTGTGAGCTCACCCTTGCTGTCTCACACCCCCCCACAGGAGAAGGACAGGTGGTTCAGGAGGAGCCACGTATCGAGGAGTTCGATTCGATCTAGGTGGCGTTTCTCAGTTGACATTGGCGCCGACGATCCTTAGTTCGTTTTATATTTATTCTTTTATTTTGTAAGTCTTCCGCTATTTAATATGTACTCTGACTATATTGTGACATTTATCTCTATACACTCTGTTATTGTATATGTTGTCTCCTTGGCGCATGTATGAGATGCACCTGGCTTTGTTTCTTAAAGCCGGGTGTGACAGAAGTGGTATCAGAGGAAATGTTGACTGTAGGACGAAACCTAGATAGAAATGGACAAAACCCTTACCTACTTACCTTACTCTGGTTCATTCTATACTTATCTCATCTTGATCCTGTCTCACCTTCTACTGTTCTACCCTGATCATTCTTATCTTTTCTACTCTAAGACAAAATGGATTTTACACCTTGAAATCCTACATTTATGACATTCTTAAGAGATAGGATACCTAAGACAAAATTTAAAACTATGTTCTCTATTAAAAATGTTGGTTGATTGTTCTGATGATGGATGCTTGATTTGCTTCTTTGATTGGTTGAAACATTATAGTTGGGCATCTTAGCATGTACCACCATAAGATATTGAGTTAGCTTTAGTAGGTAAAACATTAATCTGCTTAGCTAATAAATCCCCCAAAGTAACATGATTCGTAACTACCTGTCTTGTCTACTATTCTCTTACCATATGTATCTAACCCAGATGGGCTACCCCTACAGTGTTAGAAGAGAGCACTATAGACGTGATCCTTGGTATGTCATGGTTAAGAAAGGCAAAGGCACTTTATACACTATGCTAAGGGAACCGTAGAACTCACCAGTTTCAAAGGACAAAGATTTGAAGTTGAGTTGGTCATTGATCTCTTACCTGAGACTACTCCTAATTCTAAAACAACCATACAGGATGTCCGTAGAAGAGCTAAAGGAACTTAAGAAGCAATTAACGGAATTACAAGAGGACGGATACACTCGTCTGAATTCTTCACCTTGTGGAGCACCGGTTCTATTTATATAGAAGAAAGATGGATCACAAAGGATGTGCGTGGATTATAGATCCCTTAATGATGTTACTGTGAAGAACAAGTATCTGTTACCCCGCATTGAAAATTTATTAGATCAGATGAGAGATGCAAGGGTATTCTCGAAGATTGAACTCTGACCGGGTTATCACCAAATGAAGATTTGGCCATCGGATATTTCCAAGACGATTTTATCGACCCGATATGGTTTATATGAGCTCAATGTTATGTCGTTTGGATTAACCAATGCACCAGCCTATTTTATGGATCTGAAGAATAAAGTGTTCATGATCTGGACAGATTTATCGTGGTTTTCATCGATGATATTCTTATTTATTCCAAGAGTGATAGTGATCATGAGGAACATCTGAGATTGGTGCTACAAAAGCTACGAGATAATCAACTCTACGCCAAGTATAGCAAATGCGAGTTTTGGATTGGCGAGGTGCCATTTCTTGGTCATATTATTTCTAATGGAGGGATATTAGTGGATCCTGCTAAAGTCAAGGAGATAGTGGTGTGGAGTATACCCACTACAGTTATAGAGATTCAGAGTTTCTTGGGACTTGCAGGATATTATCAAAGATTTATTAAAGGATTTTCTAAGATTGCTAAGCCTATGACCTCACTTTTGGAGAAAGGGAGAGAATTTAAGTGGGATGAGAAGTGCCAAGATAGCTTTGACCAACTAAAGAAGAGGTTGATGTCGCCACCAGTGTTGGTTATGCCAAATCTACAGAAAGGATTTGACATTTATTGTGATGCCTGCGACCAAGGCTTGGGATATGTGCTCATGCAAGAAGGACATGTGATCGCCTACGCGTCTCGTCAGTTGCGAAAACATGAATTGAACTACCCCACTCATGACTTAGAACTAGCAGTCGTTGTGCATGCGCTTAAGATATGGAGACATTATATTATGGGAACTAAGTGCCAAGTGTACACGGATCATAAGAGTTTGAAAAATATGTTCACACAGCAGGTTCTCAACCTTAGGCAACGCCGTTGGTTGGAGCTTTGTAAGGATTATGATTTGGAAATTCACTATCACCCGGGCAAGGCGAATTTGGTTGCAGATGCCTTGAGTCGAAAGGAGCATGTTCATTCAGCTGTTGTTGCCCTGCTACCCGATGAGATTGTTGAGGATTTCAGGAGACTTAACCTGGGGATAGTTGCTCGCACTAAAGGAGTTACTATTGATGTGGAACCTACTTTGGAGCAAGAAATCCGCAAAGGACAAATTAGTGATGCTAACACACAAGAGATTAAGGATCTGATTACTGAAGGTCGAGGTCCGGAATTTACGGAAGATGAGCAAGGCACAGTATGGTTCAAGGACAAGATATGTGCCCCTGAGATTGAAAGCCTTCGTGAGACTATACTGAAGGAAGCCCATGACTCGGATTATTCTATTCATCCTGGTAGTACCAAGATGTATCAGGATTTGAAGCAGAAGTACTGGTGGTATGGACTGAAGAGAGATGTGGTTGCATATGTGGCCATGTGCAATGTGTGTCAAAGAGTTAAGGCCGAACACCAAAGACTAGTTGGACTATTACACCCACTAAAGATACCCGAGTGCGAGTGGGAAGAGATTGGTATGGGCGTCATTACCGGATTGCCTCGCACCCCGAAAGGATATAATTCGATATGGGTTATTGTGGATAGATTGACTAAAGTGGCACACTTCATCCCTGTCAAGACTACTTATAAGGGATCTCAATTGGCTGAGTTATATATGGCTCGGATTGTGTCTTTACACGGTGTACCGAAGAAGATCATTTTGGATAGAGGATCATAGTTTACCTCGGATTTTGGAAAAGTTTTCATGAGAATATGGATACGAAGTTGAATTGTTCGGCCTACCTCAGACTGATGGATAGACTGAAAGGACTAATTAAGTATTGGAAGATATGTTGAGAGCTTGTGCCCTTCAGCATGGTAGTAGTTGGAACAAGAGTCTACCTTATACTGAGTTCTCATATAATAATAGTTACGAGGTCAGTCCGAAGATGTCACCGTTCAAGGCTTTATATGGCAGGAAATGCAGGACTCCTCTATTTTTGGACCAGAATAGAGAAAGCTAGTTCTTTGGACCTGAACTTATTCAAGAGGCAGAAGAACAAGTCCATATAATTCGAGAGAATTTGAGGGTAGCTCAGACCAGACAAAAAAGCTATGCGGATAATAGAAGAAGACCACTGGAATTTGAGGAAGGAGATTATGTGTACCTCAAGGTGTCACCACTTCGTGGAATGAGGAGATTTAAAGTTAAGAGCAAATTGTTCCCTCACTTTATTGGACCATTCTGAGTTTTTAGGCAAGTTGGAAAGATGGCCTATCAACTCGAGCTACCTGATAATCTATCTTATGTGCATTCCATGTGTCTCAACTTAATAAGTGTCTCTGTGTCCCTGAGAAACAGTTACCAATAAAAGAGCTCGGTGTTCAGGGAGATTTGACTTACACGGAGTATACTATCAAGATTCTTGATACATTGCCTCGAGTTACAAGGAATAAAGTGACAAAGATGTGCAAAGTGCAATGGAGTCACCACGGAGGAGACAAAGCTACATGGGAAAGAGAAGAAGAGCTTCGCATAGATTTTTTCCCATCCTTTCCCTAGTCCTTCCTAAATCTCGAGGACAAGATTCTTGTTAAGGGGGGTAGGACTTGTAATACTCACTTTGTAAGAAAATCTAAAGGAGAAAGTTATATTCCTTTGTATACATGAGTGCCATCTCTATTTATCATTTCATGTGAACACCACAATTAAACAAATAAATAAATGACAAAAGACACCCAAAAATAATACATGCGTCATGCTGGAGTTTTATTTTGTGTGCATTCTCTGACAACATAGAATAATGTGAAAAGGAAAATATGAATACCCAAATGGGAATTTGAGATCTAAAAGAAACTCTAGAATTGGAGAAAGAGAGCAATAATTATATGGAATAAATACTAAATTTAGACAAATTTATCCACACCTTGTCTAAAATGAGTCTTTAATGACAGAACAAATTGGCCATGAAGTTTGAATTTGAATGGGTATTTAAATTAGGAATTTGAAAATCAAAAAGGAAAAGTAGAAAAGAAAAGGAAAAGAAATAACCAAAATAAAAGAAAAGAGAAGCTGTTTTGGGCCGAAATTCATGTTGCCGGCCCAGTTTCCCTTAGAGCAGCCCTCATACCCACGGTTTCTTTTATCTGTGGCTGTGTGGTGGGGTCCACAACCCAGCCTCACATTTCCTTGCTCCTGCGCATCAGTGACACTGACTAGTGGGGCCCTTTCATCAGGTGCTTCTTCTAGATGAGGACGTTGGGATCCCCCAGGTCTCTCGCTTACCCGTACTAAACGGCCATGGACCGGCTCTACTGGGCTCGGGACCTTGTAGCTTGTATAAAACCGAGTCACCTTTCCGCTTCCATCACCTGGCCGATCGGTGCTCTCGACCAAATCCCCTGCCATTGTCGCCATCCCTGACTGCCCTCAGATTCCACTTTGTAGACGCCAAGCTTGCCCCGCCTCTCCTCGGGGCATCCCACAGTCCTCCTGGTGGCTTCCACGGATAATGCGATTCTGGCGGTAGCGATGGAGGAGGCAGAGGTGATGGCGGGCGAGGGATGGATTCTCCTGGCCCTGGGGACGACGGGAGCGGTGGCTCCATGCCCCACTCGGAAATCTTCCTTCTGTTCCTGCTCCTCCAGTCCGGCGTCTTACAACACTCCATCGTGGGTAACACACTTAAATTCCGTTTTGCCCTGATCATCATTGCGGGTTGTTGAAATCGGGCTTGTTGCTGCGCATCTCAGGTGAGGTGTCGCCGCGCGCTGGACATTCGCCGCCGCTTGCAGACTGTCGTGGGGAAGAAAGGGCTGGCGACCGTCAGATCTTCAATGAATGGAAAGGATTAGATCTGGGTAGCCCTTCGCCCGCGACCGTTAGATGTCGATCGGATGGATCGGGGTAGACCTCTAGTATTTAAAATGTGGAGCGTTGGATGCTGATCCGACGGTCTAGATGCAGTACCGGTTCGAGTGGGGAATGATCTAATCTGAGCCACCCACTTGAAATCGGACGGCCCACAGTAGATCATACCCCTTTGGCGCTGCAACTTTTCTAAAGAGCCCCTCCACTTGCTAGAATTTGAACCTGCCGTCCACCCTAGGGTTGGGCTGAGTCTAGGGAACACTTATGTTTTCGCCCCCGTGTTTTTATAGATTTAGTGCTCGGTCCAGATAGTTAGAAAATCAAATAAATTCATTTGGAAAATACTTTTTAATGCAAAAATAAATACTAGAGTGTGTTTAATTCATAGAAAATGCATACTCAGTCCAAATTTAGTCATTCCAATTTCTATAATTTTGTACTATTATTGTTTATCATTTTGTACCACTGTTTTGACATGAATGTCACGATAAAATCTATATCCTATTTAATCTTGTAGAAAACACATAAAGTCCTTAGAAATTCATAACACCTTCGTTTTAACTCCGATTTGATCCGTTTAAGTTGTGTTAGTCTCATAGAAACGCGTAGATCATTATTATTCAGTTTGTTCTTATGTTTGGTGTAATGTTAATTTTATCTATACCATGTTTGTTTGTATTGCTACGACTAGCGCGAGGACACGCGTCATCTGAAAGGCAAGTTGGTACCTGGAATCTCAAGTGCCAGGCAAGTTGTGCCCTTGATTCACTTTTGTTACCCAATAATGTTCTTTATAATCATTTACCATGCATAGGTTTAATTTTGATGGGACCCAATAGGTCGCCCTAGATTGTTTATCTCATTACCTTGTTTACCCCTGAATCACTTGGGTAGTTTGCTATTGCTTTATATGGTTTGGGTTAATATTTCATTATATCCATGTTCCAGTTATTTTGTTATCTTATTTATGTTCATGTCAAGATCATTATATTATTGTTAATTGGAACATGGAGCTTAACTTGAGAAACACGTGCCACCACAAGGGTTTAATGGGACACCCTTGGCCAACTAACTAGGAAAGCTAGTGGAAGACTACCTTACCCGAAAGGGGCAAGGGCAGTAGGGGAGTTGCATGCAAGGAGGTTCTCGGGTTGATTTTGCTGCGATGGCGGTCAGACGGGGGTTTCTTGCAAGTGCTCTTCCCATAAACTGTAGCGGGTTTTTGGAAGCTAGTGGAACTTTGTAAAGGCCTCGTAGTGGATCCCTAGCCATTCACCTTGGTAGTGTCTAAGGGCCTAGCTAACTCTGGCGACATGGGAAACACGACTTGTGGGTAAAGGGTACAACCTCTGCAGAGTGTAAAACTGGTATACTAGCCGAGCTCACGGTCATGAGCGGCTCAGGACTCTCCGATGATTAAATTATGGAACCTAAACTCAATTTGTCATTTGCATATGCATGGGATTATTTATTAATTTTGTTCTATTACTTTATTTAAGGTTTGGTATTTACTTACACTTAGTAACTGCTAATAAAATTTTGACCAACTACTTAAAAGCAATGCTCAGCTTTAACCCCTGTCATTGATTTAGCCTTACACTTCATGAACTCCCACCTTTGGTGAGTTCATGTCACATTATTCCCCACAACTTGTTGAGCAATGAACATGTGTGAGCTCACCCTTGCTGTCTCACACCCCCCACAGGAGAAGGACAGGTGGTTCAGGAGGAGCCACGTATCGAGGAGTTCGATTCGATCTAGGTGGCGTTTCTCAGTTGACATTGGCGCCGACGATCCTTAGTTCGTTTTATATTTATTCTTTTATTTTGTAAGTCTTCCGCTATGTAATATGTACTCTGACTATATTGTGACATTTATCTCTATACACTCTGTTATTGTATATGTTGTCTCCTTGGCGCATGTATGAGATGCACCTGGCTTTGTTTCTTAAAGCCGGGTGTAACAGTGCACCACCGGACAGTCTGGTGAATTTTAGCCGTACGCCGTTGAACGTTTCCCGAGAGCAACGACTTCACCGCGGACGACTCACCGGACAGTCCGGTGCACCACCGGACAGTCCGGTGATTTATAGTCGTACGCCGCCGTCGAGTCCCGAGAGTGGCCTGTTCACCGAGACTGGTCTGGCGCACCGGACACTGTCCGGTGCACCACCGGTGTCCGGTGCACCCAGACCGAGCAACCAACTCATTTCCAATCGCTTTTCTCCTATTTCTAGCACTTAGACACAATACATTAGTACCCAAATCAATGTACTAAGTCTAGAAACGTACCTTGTTGCATGATTTGCACTTCTTAAATCTTTGGCATAGTTTAACACTTAGAGAATATGTGTTGGGTACTTAATCACCAAAACACTTTAGAAATGGCCCAAGGGCACATTTCCCTTTCAGTCTTGAGTGAACTTAAAACTTTTAGTCACCTTCTTTATGTTTTATTTGGACTCTTAGGAGGATTTAGTTGTACATCATTAATTCCTCCCACAATTTCCCTTTTACTTTCTATTATGCTTATTATTGAGTGCTTTTGAACTACCATGTCAATTTAGAATTTTCCAAAAATGTTACAAAAATTACAGGGGGTAAACATTGACCTATGTGGTTTATTCTAAAAATTTGAGGTTAGCATTAATTCAGATAATCCTTGTGCAAACATAACAAAAGTGAGGGGTAGATAGTCACTTTGTACTATAGCTCTGATTTAGGTGAGGTTTCTGGACTAAAATTTATTTTTGCCAAGATTTATGGGTAATAATAGGTCTCTGTGCCAAAAATCACAGAAAGTGACATAATGGTTATTTAGTTGTGATTTTCTAAAGTTTAATGTCAAAAATGTACTTATAACTAACCTGTCATTTGAAAAATATCAAAGAACAGAACCTATATTTTTCCTTGATTTATATTAACATATTATGTTTTATCCCAAGGATTGGGGTGGTTTCTCCTTAGGATTATTTTTCTAGGATTTTTCTAAGTTCTTAATGTTTTCATGAAATAAAACGTGGTGCATTCCTTTTGTACTAACAGAGGGTTCTGTCGGTGTTTTGGGTCCGACCGCACACCCGGGGTTGCCCCTCAAGGTGTTTTAGGAGTAGGACGGTGTCGCCGACTGTAGCTAAATGGTTCGTGCCTGATGCACGAAGAACAATGGACAGTATTTACAGGTTCGGGCCGCTTTGAGATGCGTAACACCCTACGTCCTGGCGAGTTTGCTCTGTATATGAGTTACAAGGTAGAGAGTTGGGGTGGATGGCTAAGTAGTGGCAGAGTTGGGATCGATTGTTTTGAAGGGGTGCCCCCTAGGCCTTATATATTTGACCGTGAGGCAATACAAGTTGATATGATAACAACGTGCACCTAAAAGATAGTGAACTGTTTGAGCTTATCTTCCTATGACTTGGCCAACTTATCCTCACTTGGTTCTGTCATACGGGGTTCCAGCGCGGGAAAGTCGGGTCTTCTGTTGCGGTCGCTTGTTCAACGCTGTGGGGCCGTCCGAGTTCGCGCCAACCCGGCCTTATGTCGATCTGCTTCGCTGGCCGTTCCTCCCTAGGCCCATGAAGGAGTGACCTCACGGGTTATTGGGCTCTCGGGCCTTTCGTGAGGTCTTTTATCCTTCAAATGGACCCGGGGGATATCTGTCCCCCACAAGCCCCTGATCTTTGGCTTTCCTTTGATCCTTACTGATATCTCATTTTTGTCTTGAGGTATTTATTGCATGTCCTGCACGAATGTGACAGTTTTGAAAAATATATTGATAATTCCTAGGCGTCCCCCCCAATGGGTGTGGGCAAGGGACGGCTTGGTACGCTGAGTGTTTTAGCCGGCTGCTTCTGAGTAGTAATGTGATGTGACAACGGGCGTAATCATATCATCCGCGCTGTTGACTAGAGTCCCAATGGGTGTTGCGTTGCGTGAAACGGCGTCAGCCGCCTGACATGTCTTCAGACGGGTTGAAGTGTGTATTGAATGCTTCGCGACTGTTCAGTGACCGTGGTTGGAGGTGAGCGGTTGCCTTCCTCTTCTATAAATAGTGCCTTTGCCTCTCTGGTTTTTTCACATCTCTTGCTGTTCTCCGCTTCTTGCTTTCTTCCTCTCCTTGCATTCCCACCATGGGCAAAACAACAAACGCAAGCGCGAGCCGACTCCTCCATCAGAGGATTTTGGCGACTCAGAATACTCAGAGGAGGAGTTCTCCTCTGAGTCCGAGGGGTCTCCAGCTCCCGTCTCTCCCCCAGCGTCATCCGATGACTCGGACGACTCTCAGGGGATTGCCGCGGAGATCTGGACTTACATCCGGGCCGTCGAGCGCTCCGGGCTCGAGGGCTCGAATGAGTCGGAGTACTCCTCGGACGAGGAGGACTCGCCCAAGGAGGACGGTCAAGGTGACGACGACGACGACGACGACGACGGAGGCGACAGCGGCGACGACGGTGACGGCGGCGGCAGGGGCGGCAGCAGGGGCGGCAACGACGGCAGCAGGGGCGGCGACGGCAGCAGTAGGGGCAGTGGCGGCGGCGGCAGCAGCAAGGGCAGCAACAAGGCCAGTGGCTAGATGCCACTGGTTTTTAGATATTAGTATAGATTAGAAGTAGTATAGTGAAATAATGTAGTAGTATTAGTAATGTAGAGTAGTATAGTATAGCGTAGTAGTAGTAGTATTAGTAGTAGTAGTAGTAGTAGTAGTAGTAGTAGTAGTAGTAGTAGTAGTAGTAGTAGTAGTAGTAGTAGTAGTAGTAGTAGTAGTAAGGAAGTATCAACTCATAATGAGTTGATTTGTAAGTACTGTTACTTCCCTTAATGAAGAATGACTTTATCTCCTCATGTACCAATTACATTGCTTCGTAGTAAGTCGATCTCTCATTTGTGGAGTTGATTCATTCGGAATAGTAACTGAATAACTCGGGCATCATATCACCGCTTCAGGGGTGATGGCCGAGCTATTATTGTCGATATTTACGCATTTGAAATAGAGTCCGAGTGATGATGAAACCATGTCAGCGTTGGAATAACTGTTGACCACGTCGGTGCTCTTAGATGTGACAGCCGAGTGACCTGTGACAACGCTAGCGTTTTTTAGAGATAACCGCCGAGCGACTGAGGACATCGTCGGTGCTTTAGAGATAGCTGCCGAGCGACTGAAGACATTGTCGGCGCTTTAGAGATAGCTGCAGAGCGACTAAAGACATCGTCGACGCTTTAGAGATAGCTGTCGAGTGACTGAAGACATCGTCGGCGCTTTAGAGGTAACCGCCGAGCGACTAAAGACATCGTCGACGCTTTAGAGATAGCTGCCGAGCGACTAAAGACATCGTCGGTGCTTTAGAGGTAACCGCCGAGCGACTGAGGACATCGTCGGTGCTTTAGAGATAGCTGCCGAGCGACTGAAGACATCGTCGGCGCTTTAGAGATAGCTGCCGAGCGACTGAAGACATCGTCGGCGCTTTAGAGGTAACCGCCGAGCGACTGAAGATATCGTCGGCGCTTTAGAGATAAATGCCGAGCGACTGGTGATAACGTCAGCGTCTTAGAAATGACAGCCGAGTTAAAACAGGCCGTGTCGGCCACTTTGAGGATAATAGCCGAGTGATGATGTGGCACACCGGGGTTTTAGAAGTGGCCGCCGGATGCCGATGTGGCACGCCGGTGTTTTAGAAGTAACTGCCGGGTGCTGACTGGGCGCTTTTGGAGACGGTATCTGACTCGGGAATATCCCGCATATACTGCGCTTTCAGCTGCCTCTGCTTTCCGTGCCCTAGTTCTTGCTTTCTTGCCTCCAGATCCTCTCTGCAATTCGATTCTCGCTCTGTTCGCCAGTAGAGTTGAGATGGCGCCCAAGAGAAAGGCCTCGAGTTCATCCACTGCGATGATTCCCCCCATCGACCCCAATAGCCAGTTGCCTTTCGCAGGTAACCATATGTCTGTTGCCTCCGAGCCTGACCTCCTCCACCTCGTGTCCATCGGGGTTCTTCCCCCGAGGGAGCTCTGTTCTTGGCGGATTTGCCACGGGGTCACTGTTCCGACAGAGGATACCCATGAATCCGTGATTTACATTCCTTTTCTTCTCCGCGGTCCCACTCTTCCTCTTTCCCCCTTTTTCCGCGGCCTCCTTGATTTCTATCGCCTTAACTTGACCCATCTGAATCCCAATTCTATTCTGCAAATTTCCATTTACGTTCATTTGTGCGAAGCTTTTCTTGGCGTTCTGCCACATTTTGGACTGTGGAAGTATTTGTATCACTGTCGCCCTGGAATGGCCGGGGGGCAGCATCAGCTGGTTGGGGGTGCTAGTTTAGAGATGCGCCGTGGAAGGAAGCTTGATTATCTTGAAATCCCTCTCAAGGACAGTATTAAGGGATGGCGTTTGGAGTGGTTTATCATTGAGAACCACGGAAATTCTCTCCCCCCACGGTCGGGGAGACAGCCGGATGTTCGTACGCCGAGTTGGACCGAGTCCCCCACAGATCAGGAGGTGGCTGAGGCTAGGGCTTTGCTAGCTGAAGTTGGACTGCTGAAGGAGAGGGGTCTGACTGCAGAGGCTATGGTTGCTGATTTTGTTTTCAAGAACATTCAGCCGTTGAAGGACAGGGCTTACACGGCTTATCTGTACAGAGGCCTAGCTGACCCGACTCGGGTTACCGATAGAAGGATTCCCTCTGTAGACTTGGTGAACCGACTTGAGATGATTCTTAGAGGCAAGGTATCAAATGTTGGTGCCCTAGTGGCATACTCAGCCTGGAACCTGCCTCCTTCCAAGGCCTTCACTCTTTTTGTGTCGAATCCACCTGTCGCTGATGGCAGTTTGGGCCTTAGAGTGCGACCCTCAGCTGAAGAAGTTAGCGCCTTAGTTTCTTCGATTGGAGAAATTCCCGATGATGAACGGCAAGTCCACTTTGAGGTGCCTTTGGATCCTAATGATGCAGAAATAAGTGCTATGCTTGATATGCTGGCCGAAGATTCTTCTGATGCTGCTCCTGCTGGGACATTGGCGGTGGCGCCTCTCCCAGAAGCTGGTACAACCTTGGATGCTCAGAGACCTGTCAGTGTTCGCCCGAGACGTCCTTGCCGAGCCAATCAACTTGATCCTTCTTCTGATGAGCAGAAAAGGAAAAAGAGACGTCTTCGGCAAGTATCTAGTTTGGATCAGGGCGCTGGTCCCTCAGTTCCTGCTGCTGAAGAAGTTCCCGTGCCTGAATTTACTGACGCTGACCCCAATGGGTGTGATCCATCTGTCGTTGACCCCAATGGGTGTGATCCAACTGTCGCTAACCCCAATGGGTGTGTTGCTGATGAAAATGACGGGGAGGAAGAAAATGAGGTCCCTTTGACTCGGAAGAATAGTCGGCAGTATATTGCCAGTGGGGAAAGTAGTGGAGTTCCTTCTCCTGCTCTGTCAGCCCTCGTCGGTCTATAGGAGTTATCTTTGGCGAACTTTGATCAGACTCTAGAAGATATGGTTCCAGAGGACTTATTATCAGAGCCAGTAGATGGTGACGCGATGGATGTTTGTGCTGATGTGTTCGACGCTGGGTTGGGGTCATCCCAGGTAGCGTCCCGCGCCTCGTCGACCTTAGAGCGCGGTCTTGAGGGCCAGGAAACTGACTTTGATTGTCTTGCTCTCATGGAAGTAATTGAGGGGCCTTCAGCCTTAGAGGCGGCTGCCATAGAGAGCTTGACCCTCAGGGATGGTGTTAACGCTCACCCAGCCCCCGAGGGTGTTGCCGAGGATGGTTCGGCTCGGGTTGGTGGCGTAAGTCACGACCCAGCCCCCGAGGGTGTTGCCTGAGACGATCTGGCTCAAGTGGGCAGCGCGAGCTATGACCCAGCCCCCGAGGGTGTCCGAGTGGGGTCTCCCTCTTGTACTTCCATGGATGTTCACGTCGGATCTCCTCCACACTCTGGTGGCATGGTGGTGGCCCAAGTTTCTGGTCAGGGAGTCGCCTTAGAGGCTAGCGTTCCCGCTGACCAAGTTTTGGGCTCTGTTGATGGTACTGAGTTGGTCCCTGCTGGTTCATTGCAAGCTGCGTCGGGTGGCGACTTTATGCTAGGCCATCACTTGATTTCTCATGATTTGGGTGTCCCTTCGTTCTTCTCCAACCTCCAGGTATTGTGATATATTTTAGCTTGACTTTTATACTACATGAACTGCTGTTATTACATTTATCTGTTCTCAATATCAGGCTTTGGTGGACCGGATGGCTAGTCAGCTAAGGTCGCAAGGTGTGTCTGTTCCAGAAGGAACTTCGTCTCTGGCACGTTGGAATCCAGTGTTGCTTCAACAGCGTGTCTCTGACTTGGAAACGGCGAATGCTAGTTAGTGCTCTTTTGATTCCTTTCATCTGCCTTATTGAATTGTTTCACATTTTGACCCCCTTTGCTTGATTTTTTCTCGCCATGCATGGCTTGGCAGATTTCTGTTCTTGAAGAAAAACATTCTCAAGGTCAGGCTGAACTGGTCCAGCAGTGTTCTGATTTTGAGGAAAAGTATTCCAAAGCCAAACTGAGCTGGCCCAGGTCTCTGCTGCTCTAAATGCTACTAACACGCTGAACTCTACTCTTCGCGTTCAGCTTGATTCTAAAAAGGTGACTTGTGAAGCTGCGCCTTGTATTGCTGCGTTCTTATTGCTGGCCTGATGTTTGAAGGAGTTGATTCTTGCTCGTAGGAAGAAAAACGTGCCCTTGTTGCTTCTCGCGATAATCTGGATAGACTGTATCGTGACTCTAGCAACTCGTTGACCATTCTGGAAAGGAGTCATCGTTTCACCATGGAGGAGTAAGATAATCTTCGCTGTAGGCTGCAGGAATCCACGGATGACGTGATCCGTCTCAGGCAGTTGATATCGGCTAAGGATGCTGCTATCAAGGAACTGCGTGCTTCCAAGAAGTCCATCGCCCAGGAGCTGGAGACCGCTCGATTGGCTGCCAAAGTTGCTGAAGAAACTTCCATTACTTTGAGGGCCCAGCGCGACAGAGCCATGGATAAAGCCATTCGCGCGGGGCGAATCTTGATGAGGAGACCCGGTGTGGTTGTTCCTGAAGACATAAGGGCTGATGTGAATGCTGCTCCTGATTCCTCAAGTCACCCGTCTTCGTCGGTTGCTCCTGAGAAAGATATTGCAAAATAGAGAAATATTTTGTGTGCTTTGATCGCGCAGTTAGCATGGTCGGATATTTGCTAGAGGACACCAGTTCGGTATTTGAATGAAATTGCTACTCTCCTATTGTTTTAGAATTCAATAGTACATAAATTTGCAGTAGTAAAATACTGAGTGATGGCTTTGAGACTTGTTTACGGGGTAT
This sequence comes from Zea luxurians, assembly GCA_029449295.1. Taxonomy (NCBI): domain Eukaryota; kingdom Viridiplantae; phylum Streptophyta; class Magnoliopsida; order Poales; family Poaceae; genus Zea; species Zea luxurians. The sequence goes on along the minus strand of JAOPSE010000069.1, from coordinate 8,739,762 downwards.
AGAAGTCACCCCTATATGACTTGAGTAATCGTAAGCATGCAAGATCGCCTTAAGTCGTTACTGACTTAAATCGATTGCTTTTGTTAGTAGGGTATAGTGGTCACCCTGAGCTAAGTAAGCGCGAGCATGTTGCACCGCCTCAAGTCGTTGCCGACTTAAGCCGATTGCTCCGTTAGCGGGGCATAGTGGTCACCCCGAGTTAAGTAAGCGTGAGCATGTTGCACAGTCTTAAGTCATTGCCGACTTAAGCCGATTGCTCCGTTAGCGGGGCATAGTGGTCACCCTGAGTTAAGTAAGCGTGAGCATGTTGCACCATCTTAAGTCTTTGCCGACTTAAGCTGATTGCTTCGTTAGCAGGGCATAGTGGTCACCCCGAGTTAAGTAAGCGTGAGCATGTTGCACCGTCTTAAGTCGTTGCCGACTTAAGCCGATTGCTCCGTTAGCAGGGCATAGTGGTCACCCTGAGTTAAGTAAGCGTGAGCATGTTGCACCGTCTTAAGTCGTTGCCGACTTAAGCCAATTGCTCCGTTGGCAGGGCATAGTGGTCACCCCCGAGTTAAGTAAACGTGAGCATGTTGCACCGTCTTAAGTCTTTGCCGACTTAAGCCGATTGCTCCGTTAGCAGGGTATAGTGGTCACCCCAAGTTAAGTAAGAATGCTAGTCAATCATGAACAAACTGAGTATCTTTGAAGCCTTCTTTATTGATGACATATTTCCCGTTTTACAGAGTACATCGTTGTCCTGATAGCTTTTGAAATATAGCTAAGGATAAAACTTCCTGAGGTGTTCTATATTCCAGGAATTCCCAATTTCTGTGCCATCCATTTGAGTGAGACGATATGATCCCGACCGAGTGACTTCTGTTACTATGAACGGTCCTTCCCATAAGGGCGATAACTTGTGTCGTCCCTCCCCCGTTAGAATTCGGCAGAGGATGAGATCTCCTATTGAAAAGGATCGTTGTCGCACGGCCTTGTCGTGATAGCGTCTCAGAGTCTGCTGGTACCGTGCCAATTGAATTACTGCATTCAGCCGCTCTTCTTCGAGTACATCGACATCTTCCAGCCTGGTTGCTTCGGCCTCCGCTATACTTTCAAAGACAAACCTTGGCGCCCCAAACTTGAGATCAGCAGGCAGTACTGCCCTTGACCCATAGACCATGAAGAAAGGAGTGTTTCCATGTAGAGCTCGGCTAGGTTGGGTTCTTAGGCTCCAAACGATGTAGGGAAATTCCCTTATCCACTTTCCTGCGAACTTTTCATTCTTATCAAAGACCCTTTTCCTGAGTGCCTCTAATATCATCCCGTTAGCTCGTTCGACCTGCCCGTTGGCTCTCGGGTGCGCTACCGAAGCATACTTGATCTGAATGCTCTTTTGCTCGTAGAAGTCGAAGAACTCTGAACTTGTGAAGTTGGATCCTAAGTCAGTTATGATACTGTTTGGTATTCTGAACCTAAATATTATGTCTTGTATGAATTCCATGGCCTTGGCTAAAGTTAAAGAAGCAATGGGTTTGAATTCTATCCATTTGGTGAATTTGTCATTTGCTACCAATACATGAGTGTATCCTCCTTGAGCTTTCTTGAAAGGTCCAATCATATCCAGTCCCCAGCATGCGAACGGCCATGTTACTGGTATGGTCTGCAACTGCTGTGCTGGTAGATGTTGCTGCTTTGACAAGTACTAGCAAGCTTCGCACCTCTGTACTAACTCGGCTGCATCGCTTTTCGCAGTTGGCCAATAGAATCCTGACCTGAAGACCTTCTCGACTAGCGTCTTTGATGCTGCGTGTATTCCACATTGCCCAGCGTGGACCTCATCTAGAAGTCGCTTCCCAGTAGATGAGAGAATGCACTTCATGAGGACGCCTGACGCGCCCTGTCTGTATAATGTCTCCCCAATGAGTGTGTAGTGGGCTGACTGTCTGGCGATGCACTCGGCTACATTTTTGTCATCTGGTTCCTCTTCATTCTTTATATATCTGATGATCGACCTTCTCCAGTCATCAGAGTCTGACTCTGGTTGATTCATGATATTACACTCTTCTGCCTGATCCATTGAGATGCTTGGTTGTGGTATTTCTTGTACAAAGACTCCGGGTGGGACCTGAGTTCGACTGGATCCTAGCTTGAACAATACATCGGCTGCCGTGTTTCGATCTCTTTCTACATGATGAAATTCTAGGCCTTCAAATTTATTTTCTAGTTTTCGAATGGCAGTGCAGTATTTTCCCATTGAATCATTCGAACAGTCCCATTCTTTGCTTATCTGGCTTATGACTACCAGAGAATCTCCGTATACCATTAGTCTCTTGATGCCTAATGATATGGCGATGTTTAGTCCATGGATCAGAGCTTCATACTCGGCTGCATTGTTGGAGGCTAGAAATAACAACTGGAGGGCATATTTGAGGTGTTCGCCTCTAGGTGCGATGAAGAGAATTCCCGCGCCTGCTCCCTGCAGCTTCAGTGAGCCATCAAAATACATCCGCCATACTTCTGCAGTTTCTGGGTTCTCTGGTACTTGTTGTTCAGTCCATTCTGATACGAAGTCAACCAATGTTTGGGTTTTAATGGCAGTACGAGGTCGAAATTCGATGTCATGAGATCCCAGTTCACAGGCCCACTTGGCTATTCGGCCAATGGCTTCCTTGTTGTGAAGAATATCCCCTATCGAAAAAACGGTGACCACTATGACTTTGTGGTCATCAAAGTAGTGACGTAGCTTGCGGGCAGTTAGAAGTACTGCGTATAATAGCTTCTGAACTTGAGGATACTTTTTCTTCGAGGGACCCAGAACTTCACTGATGAAATAAATAGGGTGTTGCACTGTGTAGGCATGTCCTTCTTCTGCTCGCTCGACTACCAACGCGGTGCTTATCACGTGAGTCGTGCAAGAGATATACAGCAGCAGATCTTCAGCCGATTGAGTCGATGTGGCTCGTCGTGGTGGTTTCAGTACTGGTGGGGTTGTCAAGAATTTCTTTAGTGCGTCTAGGGCTTCCTGCGCTTCTGAAGTCCACTGAAACTTGTCCACCTTCTTGAGTAGCTTGTAAAATGGTAAACCTTTTTCTCCCAGCCTAGATATAAATCTGCTCAGGGCTGCCATACATCCGGTAAGTCGCTGAACCTTTTTTTGTGATCGTGGAGCTTCCATTTTCATGATAGCTTCAATCTTTTCTGGATTAGCTTCAATTCCCCGGTGGCTGACAATAAATCCGAGTAGCTTCCCTGCCGGTACCCCAAAGACACATTTTTCGGGATTAAACTTCCATCGATATCGCCGTAGACTGTTGAAAACGAGCTGTAAGTCTTCGATGAAGTTTTCCGAGTTCTCTGCTTTGATTACCACGTCATCCACGTAGGCTTCCACACGCTTGCCCCAGTGATTGGCTAAGCATGTTTGAATGGCTCTCTGATAAGTCGCTCCAGCATTTTTGAGGCCAAACGGCATGGAGGTATAGCAGAAAGCACCGAAGGGAGTGATGAACGTTGTCTTTTCCTCGACTTCCTTTGCCAGATTGATCTGATGGTATCCGGAATAGCAGTCCAGAAAAGACAGCACAGAACATCCGGCGGTAGAGTCTACCACCTGATCTATCCTAGGGAGCCCGAAGGGATCCTTTGGACAATGTTTTTTGAGATCTGTATAGTCGACGCACATGTGCCAATCCACTTTATTCTTTTTGAGTACAAGAACAGGGTTGGCTAACCACTCGGGATGTAACACTTCTCTAATGAACCCAGCTGCAATCAAGCGGGCCAGTTCAGCACGAATGGCTTCTCTTTTGTCGGGCGTGAAACAACGTAATTTTTGCCTGATCGGCCTTGCCTGGGGGTAGACCTTAAGTTTATGCTCGGCCAGTTCTCTCGGGACTCCCGGCATATCCGTAGGTTGCCATGCGAATACGTCTCGGTTGTCTTGCAGAAACCGGACAAGCGCGCCTTCCTATTTATCATCCAGGCTGGAGCTGATGATGGCAGTCTTGCGTTCATCAGCGAACCCTAGATTGATCCTTTTAGTTTCTTCAGTCGGCCGCATAGAGGTCGTGGCTTGAGCTTCGTTCGCCGGTGCCGTAAGGTCTTCCTCAGGATTAGAGTTCGCCTGCGCTGAAGAAGTCACCGACGGTTTGATGGTGAGGGCCGCTTGGATGGCTATTCGGAAACATTCTGCGGCGCCTTGGAGGTCAGCGCGCACAGTTATGATTCCTTGTGGTCCTGGCATCTTCAATATCATGTACGTGTAATGTGGGATGGCCATGAACTTTGCCAATCCTGGCCTTCCAATGATGGCGTTGTACCCACAGTCGAAGTTCGCCACTTCGAACCTCAGGAACTCGGTTCTGTAGTTCTCCGGAGTTCCAAAGGTGACGGGCATGTAGATGTGGCCCAGCGGGTATTCCCCTTCAGTGAGCGCGATGCCGAAGAAAGGAGTGTCTGACTCGTGGAGTTCTTTGAGGTGAACTCCCAAGCCTCGGAGTGTCCGGGGGAAGGTGACGTTGATGCTGCCCCCCCCCCCCCGTCCACTAACACCTTCTTCACCCTGCTCTCTCGGATCACCGGATCGACGAGGAGCGGGTATTTGCCTGGGTGGTCGAAGTTGAGCCATTGATCTGCCCGAGTGAAGGTGATCGGGTGCTCCGACCACCGGTACGGAGCGGGAGGACTGGTGGTCGCCACCAATATCTGGCGATCATTGAGCTTTTGTTGTCTTCTATTCTCCTGCGATCCGTGTCCGCCGAAGATGACGTTGACCTCCCTGTCAACGCGTGGGAAGGCTCCTCCTTCTCCCTCCTCTTGCTGCTGGGGTTGTCGTGGCTCTTCCGGTCCTCCCTGCGGTGGAGGAGGAGGTAGAGGTTGGAAAGGTCGACCGTGTCTGATGGAGTGCTTGAAGTCCCTGCAGTTCCGTAGGGTGTGGCGCATGTCCTTGTGGTACGGGCACTGGGCGTCGAGGATGTCATCCAGCGTGCGCTCGCCTCCGCGAGGTCCTCCCCAGGCGCGAGAGGCAGGTGGTCCGGCGGCGTGCACCTCTTCGCGAGGTCTTTTCTCCCAGCGTTTGTCGGGTCGCTGGTTCGTGTCGTGTCGTGGCGCTGTCGGTGCGGGCTTTGCTCCCCCGATGAGATCCTGAGCTCGCTCGTCGGCGGTGATGTAGAGGTCGGCTTCTCGAAACAGCTGCTCGGAGGTAGTCGGCGCTTTCTGCAGTATGGCTCGGACGAAGGCCGAGTCGTTGGATCCTCTGTAGAAGTCCTTGATCACGGCCGCCTCCGTGACCTCGGGGATGCGATTTCTCATGGTCTGGATCCTTTTGAGGTTCGACCGGAGAGTTTCATCCCCCCGGCGCTTGATGGATTTGAGGTCCCATGGTTGCGTTGGTTTGTCGGAGAGGGACTGAAAATTGGCGGTGAAGCGTCGACTGAAGTCGCTCCAGTCATCGATGCAGTGTCGGGGTAGATGTCGCAGCCATTGCAGTGCGTCTTGCCCGAGGACAATGGGTAAGTACACAGTCATTACGTCCTCGGATGCTCCGGCAGCTCAGGCGGCAGTGGTGTAGACGGCCAGCCAACCTCCTGGATCCTGCTTAGGTTCATATTTGTCGACATTGGATACCTTGAAGTTAGGGGGCCACTGAATGGCCCTAAGACGTGGAGTAAGGGCTATCACTCCACATGCGTCCTCCTGTCATCGGAGATGATGTCTGTCGTGGGGAGGGGAGTAGTTGTTGTGGTTCCTCGACCATCCCCGGATAGTACCGCCAGTCGAGGCCATTGCTGACTCGGTCCTGGTTGTCTGACTCCGAGCTGGGATGCCATGATCCGTGTCGTACTCTTCCCGGCGGCGGATCTCGTTCTCATGCTGTCGTTCACGTGAAGCGTTGATGGAGCTTCGCGCGTCCCGGCGACTGTTGATGGCGTGTCGTAGATCGTTCGGCGGGTGAGCGAGCGGTAGAAGATGATTGGCTGCCTGGGTGAACAGTCGTCGATAGCCCTCGGCGTCGGGAGTCTGAGGAAGTCCATCAGCTATCCGAGCTAGTACTCCTCCGACTTCACTCGGCGTGTTCATGGCTCGGGCGAAGTTGGGGTTCAGGTTGCGACCGAAGAGTGGATTTTCCCGGCAATGCCTTGCGTCCTGCTCGGCTTGTTCCTGAGCTCGTCGGCGATCACGCCGTCGGGCGTTCCTTCGTTCTCTGAAGACGCGTTCCTCCAGAGTTTCTCCTATCTCCGAGACCTTGTCTCGCGAGACAGGTTGCTCCAGATCCCGTTCTCCGGCCTCATGATGTCGTCGGATGTTTCGGCGCCGATTTCTTCGTCGACGGGACTCCCGCTGAGGTGGTTCTTCCCCAGGCGCGGTCGGCTCGTCGTCGGAGACGGGAGGCGACTCCACTCTCCCGATGAAAAGAACGTCGGGGTACAATGGCGCGGCTGTCGTGGCGATCTTCCTTCGGAGAGCTGGAGGTTGCGCTTCTCTGGTATTTTCGGAGTTTGTTGGAGGAGACTTCTTTTTTGGCGGATCTGCAATGCGGTGTAGAGTTCCCTCTTCGTCTGCTATGGATGAGATCGTTCCAAAGCAGAATATGGATCCGGGACGGAGGGTGATCTTGCTGTGGAAAGTGACGGCCATTGAGCTAGCTTAGTTCGTCGACACACCCCCTACCTGGCGCGCCAGCTGTCGGTGTTTTGGGTCCGACCGCACACCCGGGGTTGCCCCTCAAGGTGTTTTAGGAGTAGGACGGTGTCGCCGACTGTAGCTAAATGGTTCGTGCCAGATGCACGAAGAACAATGGACAGTATTTACAGGTTCGGGCCGCTTTGAGATGCGTAACACCCTACGTCCTAGCGAGTTTGCTCTGTATATGAGTTACAAGGTAGAGAGTTGGGGTGGATGGCTATGTAGTGGCAGAGTTGGGATCGATTGTTTTGAAGGGGTGCCCCCTAGGCCTTATATATTTGACCGTGAGGCAATACAAGCTGATATGATAACAACGTGCACCTAAAAGATAGTGAACTGTTTGAGCTTATCTTCCTATGACTTGGCCGACTTATCCTCACTTGGTTCCGTCATACGGGGTTCCAGCGCGGGAAAGTCGGGTCTTCTGTTGCGGTCGCTTGTTCAACGCTGTGGGGCCGTCCGAGTTCGCGCCAACCCAGCCTTATGTCGATCTGCTTCGCTGGCCGTTCCTCCCTAGGCCCATGAAGGAGTGACCTCACAGGTTATTGGGCTCTTGGGCCTTTCGTGAGGTCTTTTATCCTTCAAATGGACCTGGGGGATATCTGTCCCCCACAGGTTCAACAAAATTTTCTTGTGATCTATGTTACTTAAGTAAACCAGGAAAAAAGTGGTTGCCCTCTGGTTCATACTTTTAATCCCCTTTTCCATTTTTTTAATGTTTGAACTAAAACAAGTTTTTGTGGTTAATCTCTTCTTAATCTAGTATACTGGGGAGTTCAACATTTTTAAACAGGGCAGTCAGTAGTTGGGCATGTCTCTGATTTTTCTTACCCTCAGTCCAAAAGTATTTCTATTTTTTCTCTATTTAATTAGTTTTGGGTAGCATACTTATTTAAATCAAAACTTTTAAAATTCTTGTAGTACTTAGGGTGTTTGGTATTTTTCCTAAGTAGTTCACAATTATTAGGACCTAGCAAAATTAGTTTGACCACATTTGGCTGGATAAAATTTGAGTTATGAATTTTGCAAGTTCTGTATTCATTTAAAAGGAATAAAGTTTAAAAGGTTTAAGGAAAACCAGCTTGCGCCGAGGCCCCTGGGGTATCCCTTAATTAATCCTTTAAACCGTACCCCTGCGGAACTATTCCTCTGAGTCACTGACTTTGCAAAAATCCCCCTGGCTTTTCCTTAATTTAACTCGGAATCCTTCCCCCTTGTAACAATAACCGCAGAGAGGAAAAAGGGTGGCGCGGCTTACCAGTGGTGAGGGAGGTCTTGTGAAGGGCTGGGTGAGATCCGGGAGGTCCTGGTGGTCACGTCGAGGTGCGGGTCGTCGACGGTGATGGCCAGAATAGGTCTGACCGCGTGTGCAGGCGGTCGGGCTCGTCGGCGACGTGTGCTCCATCCTGCTCACGGCGGTAGGGCTTAATCAAATGGCACAGGGAGCTTCACGGGATGCTAATGATGCTATAGGTGCAAGGAATCGACGAAAGGCTTACCGTGGAGCTCGGTCTACGTGCGACGGCGGCCGGTTGAAGTTCGGCGACGTCGATCCGGTGTCTCCGGTGAGGTAGAGTTCAATCCCCGGCTCGAGGAGCTTTACTGAGGTCCGTAGAAGCTAGCCCGAGGGTCGGACGGGACGGGGAGTGGCTGGTTTTGCTGGTCTACGGTGGTCGTGGCTTGCGCGACCGCGGCACGCCGCTCTCTAGGCAAACGCCGGCAAACTTGTGCTCAGGCTGGGTCAGGGACGCGCGGGGGTGTACGGTTAAGGCTGGTGTGGCTTTTATAGCCGTGGGCGCGGGCGTGGAGGCGGGTGGGCATGGCACGAGGCTGTGCGCGTGGGTGGAGCGCCGAGGGTGTGCTCTGGCGTCGCCAGGGCGCGTCGAACACGTGGTCATGTTCATCTGCTCGAGTTCTTGCGCTTGCAGAGCTCCAAAACGTGCGAATCTCGCCAAATGTCTTGTGCAAGATCTCTTCCTGGCACCTAGGGCTAGCTAGTTTGTGTAAGTTCCAATGGAAGATCTGCCCTAGCTTGTGAGATATGTGGGCGCCATGTCTTGTCTGTCTGCACTGTTTACCAGCGACAAAACCGATGCCAAACCATGTCAAACGACCATGGTTTGATTTCAAATTTTGCAGGTCGGTGCCTTGGGTAATTTGGCCACTTTTTGTTATTTGGTCCAAGTGGTTTTGGCGCCAGCACAAGGGTGAACACATCTGATCTTTAGGCTAGGGTGAGTTTTGGGACTTAGAGAAATTTTGAATGGCTCAAGTGTGCTCTCCACTTAGTGAATTGATTTGGGGTTTTTGTTGGACCTTTTTGCAATATCTTTCTTAATATATTTTGTAGATTTTATAATATACTTCATCTTTGGTAAAGGTCTCCTTTCATGATTTGGCCATTTGCCCACTTTTTTCCCTTCAATACCATGTTTAGGGTTTAATGGCCTAAGAGGGGATTTAGGGTTTTAGGATCTTTTCATGAGTGAGAATGTATGAAGGCTAGGGTATCTTTCTTGTCATGGTCAATACTTAGCTTAGACATGCTTCCCAAAACTTTTAGTGCCTTCACTCTCCAATTTAGCATATTGGATAAGAGGCCAAAGGTGTGCTCATTGGGCTAGGGCCTTGGGTAACACCTGGGGTGTTACAAGAGGAGTCCCTTGTTGACGGTTATGTTGGCGGCATCCTCATAGGAGAAGGAGTTGGTGGAGCTCTTGTCGGAGTCTCATTCCCAACACACGTGGGCATCGCCGCCCTTCTTCTTGTAGTATCTCTTCTTCTCCTTCTTCTTCCCCTTCTTGTCATCGCCCCAGTCACTATCACTAGACATAGGACATTTAGCGATAAAATGACTGGGCTTACCACACTTGTAGCACACCCTCTTGGAGCGGGGTTTGTACTCCTTCCCCCTCCTTGGCTTTAGGATTTGGTGAAAACTCTTGATGATGAGCGCCATCTCCTCATTGTCGAGCTTGGAGGCGTCGATGGGGAGCCTACTTGATGTAGACTCTTCCTTCTTCTCTTCCGTCGCTTTGAATGCGACGGGTCGCACCTCAGGTGTGGAGGTGCCACCTTGCTCCAAGTTGACGATTTGTTTGGAGCCTTTGATCATCAATTCAAAGCTCACAAACTTTCCTATAACCTCCTCGGGAGACATTAGCTTATATCTAGGATCACCACGTATTAATTGAACTTGCGTAGGATTGCGAAAAACGAGTGATCTTAGAATAACCTTGACCATTTCATGGTCATCCCATTTGGTGCTCCCGAGGTTGCGCACTTGATTCACCAAGGTCTTGAGCCGGTTGTACATAGCTTGTGGCTCCTCTCCTTGGTTGAGGACGAAACAATCGAGCTCCCCCTCGATTATCTCTCATTTGGTGATCTTGGTCACCTCATCTCCCTCGTGCGTGGTCTTGAGCACGTCCCAAATCTCCTTGGCGCTCTTCAACCCTTGCACTTTATTATACTCCTCTCGACATAGAGAGGCGAGGAGTATAATAGTGGCTTAGGAGTTGAAGTGCCGGATTTGGGCGACCTCATCCGAGTCATAGCCTTCGTCCCCCACGGATGGTACCTGCGCTCCAAACTCAACAATATCCCATATACTTGCGTGGAGTGAGGTTAGGTGATGCCTCATTTTATCACTCCACATACAATAGCCCTCACCATCAAAAACTGGTGGTTTGCCTAATTGGACGGAAAGTAAAGGAGCGCGTTTAGAAATGCGGGGATAGCGTAAGGGGATCTTACTAATCTTCTTGCGCTCATGGCGCTTAGAAGTGATGGACGCGGCATCAGAACCAGAGGTGGAGGGCGACGAAGAGTCGATCTCGTAGTAGACCACCTTCTTCATCTTTTTCTTCTTGTCACCACTCCAATGCGACTTGACGCGGGGAGGTGATTCCTCCCTTCCTTTGGTGCCAGACTCCTTTGATGGAGCCTTCCCATGGCTTGTGGCCTTGTCGCCTGTTTTTATCTCCCTCTTGGTGGATCCTCCCGACATCACTTCGAGTGGTTAGACTCTAAATGAAGTACCGGGCTCTGATACCAATTGAAAGTCACCTAGAGGGGAGTGGATAGGCGGAAACTGAAATTTACAACTTTAAACACACTACAAGCCAGGGTTAGCGTTAGAACAAATGTTAATTCCGGGAGAGAGGGGAGAACAAATCAACCAAGAAATAATGCAGATGAACACGGTGATTTGTTTTACCGAGGTTCGGTTCTAAAGAACCTAGTCCCCGTTGAGGTGGTCACAAAGACTGGGTCTCTTTCAACCCTTTCCCTCTCTCGAACGGTCACCTAGACCGAGTGAGGCTTCTTCCTTAATCTCACGGGTCACTTACACCCCACAAGGACCACCACACAATTGGTGTCTCTTGCCTCGCTTACAAAGCTTGAGAGTAAGAAGTGAGAAATAAAAGAAAGCCAACCAAGCAAACAAGAGCAACAAAGAAACACAAATGATCCTCTGACAAGTCCTAATGCGCTAGAGTTGAATCGGGGACTTTGAGCGGATCGATCACTTGAATTGTGTCTTTGTAGTGGATTCTATTGCTCCTGTATTGAATGCAATGTGTTGAATGCTTGGATGGCTGGAGTGGAGGTGGTTGGGGGGTATTTATAGCCCCCAACCACCAAACAACCGTTGGGGTTGGGCTGCAGTCGATGGGCGCACCGGACAGTCCGGTGCGCCAGCCACGTCACCCAACCGTTAGGGTTTGACCGTTGGAGCTTTGTCTTCTAGTGGCACCGGACAGTCCTGAGCCGCACCGGACAGCCCACTGTTCACTGTCTGGTGCGCCTCTGGCGGCTGCTCTGACTTCTGCGCGAACTGTCCGCGTATTTTAGTGTTTGAAGGTGTCCGTTGCAGTCGACTGTTGCGCTGGTAGCCGTTGCTCCGCTGGTGCACCGGACAGTCCGGTGAATTATAGCGGAGCGACGCCTAAGAAACCCGAAGGTGAAGAGTTCAGAGTTGTACGGTCCTGGTGCACCGGACACTGTCTAGTGCGCTAGACCAGGGCATCCTTCTGTTCTTTTGCTCCTTTTCTTTTGAACCCTAAATTTGATCTTTTATTGGTTTGTGTTGAACCTTTATGCACCTGTAGAATATATAATCTAGAGCAAACTAGTTAGTCCAATATTTGTGTTGGGCATTCAACCACCAAAATTATTTATAGGAAAAGGTTAAACCCTATTTCCCTTTCAACCTCCCGCTGTTGAAATAGCAGAGATTTTAAAGGTAATGACTGAATCTTTACCCATCAAGTTGCTAAGTAATCTGAGACCAGAACTGACACAACTTTTACAGAAGAAGGATCAACCCTCAGCTGTAAAGGAGAAGACTGAGGGTCAGAAAAAATGAAGAATTGTTAATGTTATGCAAGCCATTGAACGGACACCACCGCTAGCCTCGGAGTAAAAAATAGCACCTATTGCAAGTGTCGAGGCCACTGCCAAAGCTGATACCTCTGCCGAAGCTGCAGCTGCTGCCGAAGCTGCCAATCTTGAAAGTACACTGTCAGGGATTGATAAAATTCTTTCGGATATGGCTGTGGAAGAGGCAGCTACGGCAGCGGAGAAGGTCATGGCCGCGGTGCCTGACAAAAGGAAAAAATTGCTGATGCTGCTGCAGAAGAAAGGGACTTTGACCTTCGAAACCTAGTGGGTCAAGAATTCTCCGAGGCTGAGAAGGAGCTACAGGAATATGGGATATCCTGTGGACCAGCCAGGAGTTATGATCTTTGGTGGAATTGACGAAGGAGCTTAGGATGTATTCGCGATCGCGCCGGGGCAAAGATAATCGGCACTCTATCGAAGAGTGTCGGTTTCCCGAAGCATGAGGCTGATATTAGCGGCTACCGACGACAACATATCGTCGACAGTCTGTTTTATTCCAATTTCAAGGTAAAATTCTTTTTGCCTAGATTTCTGTTATATTTGTGACGAATCAAAATTTTCTGATGTCAGCTTATTTCGACAGAGTATGCTGCTAAGTAAGGCACCGAGGATGCAACAAGACCTCGAAGACAAGAAAAATGAAATCATAATCGAGGGCTTGTGTAAAGCCTAAAATTTGTATCAGATAAAAATAATCATATAAATAAATAAATAAATAAATATTTACATGTTTTTTATTAATTTATTCAAAGATGATTATTCTCCTCATAAATTATATAAGTGAAAACACTTTAAAATAATAGGTTAAAATATATCTTGATAGAGATTTCACATAACTTGTTCAAATAAAATACGTAATGGATAACCATAGAGGAATTAACTTTTAATTAAGTCACACAATCGTAACAACCTTTTTCCTAAAGTAAATGATGGGTGGGTATTTCGTATTTTACTTAGACTAAATAAATATTTGATGTATAAAATAAAATATACCATGTATAACATATTGGAGTTTTTGTTTGACACTTAAATATACATTAAGTTTATACTCTATTTAATTCGAAATTTGAATTTGAATCTAATGAGAAATTAGGAAAGAAAATAAAAAAAGAGAAAACCTAGTATTGGGCAGATTTCCTTCCCCATGGCCCATCCACTCCTTATCCCCTTTCCACCAGCGCGGCCCACTTCCAATTTGCCCCACTCTCGCAGCCATCCACGCGCCTGCGTTGTGGAGTCACCGTCGGGTGGGGCCCACGACCCAGCCTCACCCCCTCCTTACTCCCAGCGCACCCGTGGCACTAATGTATGGGTCCGTGGCGTCAGCTTTGCCCTCATCTTGGCTGCAGACTCAAACAGAAAATGCCATGGTTGTGATGAAGCCAGACACCACGGATCTTCAACACCGCCCAACTGAACCCTCAACCGCCGCCATGAACCGTGGACTTGGCTCCGCGCGTGCTTGGACTCGAGTTCATCCCCGACTGGTGGGGTCTGCCTTGCTGGGCATATCTTCTTCTTCATCCTAACAACCATGACCGGATTCCTTGGCCGGAGATGCGATGTTGGCACGATTTGTCTCGCCCTAGCTCATCTCGCCAATCTGTGTATAAATACTTAACCTTACTCCATATCTGGGGTCTCGTGGTGCCTCGGTGCGATTGGGGGAGGGGTCAAGCGAGGGCTCACCAATGGTGGACATCTGCCCCTGGCCGCACCAATCCGCCTGCACACCCTATGATGTCTTCACTAGAGGTGAGTGCCTTCTCCGGTGAGGAAATTATCTCTGCTTAGCGATGGGCCGCTCTGGTACGCAAAACCGATGATGGCTCGTCGTTGCCGGTGGCACAGCCGCTGTCAGCCTGTGCGCCGTCGTGCTTCTTTTGCTGCGCCACCGTGGACAACCAGCTGAGGGAGACGATCCCACGTGGGCCGTTGATCAACTGAGGTAAGACCAGGATTAGATGACTTCTTACCTCTTCGTGCAGTCAATCCTGTCCATCAGATCAAGATCGGGCGGATCCGAGTTGACCGCTGATATTTAAATCTGGGTCGTCGATCAGGTATCTGATGGCCAGGTTCACTTACTGCTTCACGATCTAATCTGTGCCACACAAAAATAATCCAACGGCTCACGGGCACCAGTACCCCTTCGCCCGCGGCAAAATTTCAAAAGAAACCCTACAGAATCCGTAAAACAACCCGCCATCCTGGTTTTCGCAGTTGAGCCCTCGAGTAAACCTTTTATAATTACAAATCGGCCCTGGACTTTGCATTTAAGCCCGGGAAAGTGATTATGTGTATAAAAACAGTCCTAAATAACCTAGAAAACTAGGAATTCCATAACTTTTGTATTTTAACTCTGATTTAATCCGTTCGAGTTGTGATATCTTCATAATTAAATTGCCTACGCTATAGTAACATTATTTTACCAAGTAACATGTTTTCCAAAATAAATATTATGTTTAACCTATGTTAGTAGATTAACCCTTTAATCAAAGTTATTCTGTATAAGATTATAGGTTGACTAGCATATGATTTCTAATTATGTCATTGTTGGGGGCCTTCGTCCTCCGAAGGTCCTCAAAAACATGATTTGACAATGTTTTCCAAGTGGATTATATGAACAGGTACCTTCAGACTCAAAATTATGAACATGAAGTACGGTCAGGACGAAGCCTGAACCAGACGAAGAGGGATTGAAATGGAGGACGGGTTGATTACCAAGCTCTACGAAGGATGATGCACAGCCGAAGCTGTGCGCAGAAAAGCTTCATCGCGATAGCAGAAAGGGGAAACGACCTAAAGATGAAAAGACTACTTAGGCCTTGACATATTTCCATAAGTCATTAGCAAATGTAATGGACATGAATGTAATTTTGTATGGGCTGTGTCTCACGCCTATAAATAGATGAACAGTACTCCCGTACTGTTCACGCGGACTGGGCATTTGCTTTTGCGTCATCATTGTACTTTTGTCTTCCTGCAACCCGAAGGTACACTTGTAATTCGAAGTCATTTCTATTGTTATACGATAATAAAATAGAGATGACATGATAATAAAGTTTAAATGTTTATATTACTTTTAGTGTTGCTTATAATTCCTTCGTCATAACTTATCGCACTTACGAAGGTATATTATTTGTGACCTTCGTCCGGAATACATTATATCCTGAAGGGAAATAATGTTTTGAGGGACGAAGGACCTTATCACTTAACACTTTTTATGTTGCCTTGTTCTTAACCCCACTTTGAGTTTTTTGAACACCTTCGGAAGCTATAGATCTTCGCTATGGCGCCGAAGAAAGCTTCAGCGACTGGGGCTGCAGCACTGCAACCGCTGGATCCCAACCAGGAGACTGTTTCTCTTCGGGAGGCCAGAAGCCAGAAGAGGAAGGCCGTCAGCCCGACGCTTCAGGAGGATGAACTAGACCAAGAAATCAGGGATATGGAGATGCTTCATCAGCAGGTGCAGAGGAAAAAGGAAAAGATGGCCAGGCTAGCTGAGCTGCAAAGGCAGATAGACGAAGCTTCTGAAGAAGTCCGTCATCTTACCCACGATGAGCAGAACCGAAGGCCTCAACAGAAAGACCTTCATCAGGAGGGCTTCTTCAACGAAGATGACTGGTATGACAATTTCCATCATGGAAATTTTGTTTTCGATGATGCTTCTCCCCTGTCCGCTGAGCTGCAGGCTACACCCTGGCCTCCGTCCTACAAGCCACCCCAGCTTCCCATGTTCGATGGTCATTCAGACCCGAAGCAGTTTTTGATGAGCTACGAAGCAACAGTGTCTTCGTATGGTGGCAACGCTGCAGTCATGGCAAAGTCTTTTGTTATGGCTGTTAGGAATGTCGCTCAGACCTGGTATTCCTCCCTTCGACCAGGAACGATTACTTCATGGCAAAAGCTGAAGGACATGTTGTTAACCAGCTTTCAAGGGTTTCAGACGAAGCCGGTCACTGCTCAAGCCTTGTTCCAGTGCACTCAGGATCATGAAGAATACCTTCAGGCGTATGTCAGAAGGTTCTTACGCCTGAGGGCGCAGGCACCAACGGTGCCCAATGAAATTGTCATCGAAGCCATGATCAAGGGGCTTCGTCCTAGACCTGCAGCTCAATACTTTGCTAGGAAGCCTCCTCAGACTCTGGAGAAGCTGCTCCAAAAGATGGACGAGTACATTTGTGCCGACAATGATTTTCGCCAAAGAAGGGAGGAGGCTTTCAGATTTTCTGAAATGACCAGGGGCTTCGGAGGAAGACTCTATCCGAGGCATGTCAGGTCCATCCACAACTCTACTCAAAATGATGATAAGGGGAGTCAGCAGAACAGACCGCAGTGCTCCTCACAGGCTTCGGGGCAACAGCAAACTTTCTTCCGGCCACCAGCTCCAAGAGGCAGAGGCGCCAGGGGCTTCGGCGGAAGATTTGGAGATCAACCAAGGAGGGTATTTTGCTTATTCTGTGGTGAAAACAAGGGCCATACCACCAGGATGTGCCATGTTACCATCCAGAAGCAAAAGGAGCTAGCAGAAGCTGCAGCGCAACAGGGCCAGCCGAAGCAGGTCATGCATACTGCTTCGTACCATCAGCCTTACATCCCGGAATACGTGGGCAACCACCCTGCAGTTTCCGTAGCTTCGGCGAGTTAACCTCAAGCTTCATGGCAACAGCCCCCGCCTCCACCTCCACTGCAACAAGGCCAACAGCCAGAAGGGAGCCAATATGTTCCGCACCAAAGGGATCTCAGAGAGCAATCTGAAGCTCGCACAGTCAATAGTACTGTGCCAGAGTCGAAGCACATTTATTGACAAATATCCTACTTTGATAGCAGTCTTTTCTGTTTAGTTCTATTTTCTGTGTAATAAAGAACATTTCAGTTTTCATGTAATAGTTTTGTGGTTGGTTATGAGGAAAACCTATTTTCTCCACAGGCTTAAGTTGCTGAAGCTTAAAAATTTGCGGTAACAAGGAGGACCTTCGAATTATTAAAAACCCTTCGAAGCAACAAAAAGTCGTTCTAAGGGACGCAGAGTAAGTTGCTGAAGTTACAAAAAGCCGTTCCAAAGGGAGCGCAGTGTAAGTTTTTTGCTCCAAAGACGTTCCTAAGGGAATGCAGAGCATACAGCGAAAAGTCAACGCTGATACCGCCTAAGTAAAAGGCGAAGAAGCTCCAAAGACGTTCCTAAGGGAATGCAGAGCTTACAGCGAAAAGTCAACGCTGATACCGCCTAAGTAAAAGGCGAAGAAGCTCCAAAGACGTTCCTAAGGGAATGCAGAGCTTACAAAGATATTTTGTGTGAATCTTCGGAACAAACGTCATTTACATAACATAACATCATCACATCATTTTGCATAGCATAAGCATCATACATCATGTTGCATATGGCAAAAGAAGGGGACATAGTATCAACCTTCGAAAGGACACTTTGAGAAAGTCAAAATTGTGTAAAATCACGAGGGAATACAATGATAATCTTCGGAATACAGCTTCGGAGAATATTTTCACAAAGCATGGACGTGCTTCATCAGAGTAATATTGAAATTGTACAGCTTCGGAGAAAGTTTTCACGAAGTATGAACGTGATTCATCAGAATAGTTTTAACGGAGAATTTCTTCACGAAGCATGAAAAGAAGGGAAGGTGTTTTTTCGCCGAAGGCTCAAAAATGGTACGTATGTAGAATTTCATGCATCGTAAAGAATTGAATAATGAAAAGGGACCTGTATATTACATTCAAATGTACAAAATATTACATAGATCACACTTCGAATGTTTTTTCTAATAACACCTAGTCTTCTCTTAATACTACTTCGGCAGCCTCATTTAGAAGTTGTTCAACAACTTTATCCATGATAGCTTCGGCCATTTGTTTAATTTCGTCATCCCCTTTTGTGTGAGGGTCAGCAGACGACCCAGCAGGTTCTGAGGGAAGAGAATATTTCTGCATTACTATTACAAACCGCGAACAAAGTTTGAAATAAAAATTACAACACAATAAGAACGACTAATTAATACCTATTTGCCCTTCGGGCTCTGTACTTTTTCGGCAACTTCTGTCACTTTCCTAGCATCATGGATGCCTTTTTCACTCCTTTGAATAATTTCTTATGCCATATCTCGGCCGCCGTTGTCCCACACATCAGTAAAGAATTTGCCACCAACCATGCTTGCTTCGGCCGAGGGGTCTTTGATGTCTTCGGAGGATAAGGCAGCTTCGGACTGAGCTAAAGATTTTACATGTTCACAACCTTTCTTCTCCAAAACAGTAGCAACTCCCCTGGCGCCCGAAAAAGCGCAGATGTCACCGCGGCTACTCAGGATTTCCTCGAAGGCCTCTGCTTCGTGACTGATCCATTCCATTGGACCTTCGGGATTGCCTCTTGAGAAATTCTCTTCACTGGAAAATGCGCTCACGCTGGCGAAGCTGGTTTTTATTTTCTTTACGCATTCCATGGATTTTTCGTAGCATCTTTTCTTAGAAGACCGAAGCTCTTCCACGGTTGCTTCCAAATGATCAGCCCATTGGTCGCTACATTCACGTCTTGTTTCTTCAAGAATGCGTTCTTCTTTCGCCCGGGCCAATTGCTTCTGAAGATCTTTAATTTCGCGTCTGTGAGCCTCGGCCTGAACCTTTGCAGCAGCTTCGTCCTTTTTTATCTTGTCTACTAATGTAAGCAGAATTTTATCTTTTTCTAGAGCTTCGTTTCTCAGTTTAATAACTTCTGATCTTAAATTGTTGAACGCAATTTCATAGCTCTCATCTTCGGCACTCTTTTGTGCTCTTAATGCGTTGCTTAGGATTAAACCCTATACGAAAAAGAATCCATATAAGAATAAAAGAAAGAATTACGTATTAAAAAAAAATTTCAAGTGTCTAATTCTCATACCTTTAAGCTATTGTACGCAAGACTGTCCGCGAGATCTTCCTTCGTCATAGCACATAATCCAGCTTTGAGCTTCGGGAACCCCATACTTCTAGCCATCTCCCGGCAGACAGATAATTCTTTGTTATCAGGGAGGCAGTATAGGAAGTCATCTTCATTTGTTCCATTGAACACTACTGCCCCCTTCGGGTATTTTAACTCTCTAGCATAGTGATTGGCTTCATAAGTCTCTTCTTCAGATAATTTCTTCCCCGAAGCATGTCGCACGATGTAATCGCATATGTTGGAAGGAGCTTCGGGGGCGGCAGTGTTAACTTCTTCAACCAAAACTGGTTCTGATATTTTTATTTTTTCGGTCTCCAAAGATTGTTCCTTGATGGGCTCTGAAGGCCCAGCTTCAGCTCCAGGTTGTTGCTTCGAAGCTTCAGTAGACGCTTCAGCAAGTTCAACAGTCTTCTTCGGAGTTGTGCTTGAAGACTTAATTGTCTCCAAGACATCTAGCACGTTCACCATTCTTTTTCTTTTTGGGGTCACCGATGGGCCCTTTTGATTTTTTATTGTTTCGACATTTGCTGAAGGACTTAAGATTTCCGATATTTTTGGCCCTTCAATCTTCGGTTTTTCTGCTTTTTCTGCTGAAGGCGCTTCAGTTTTCTCTTCTATCTTCGGCACTGGAGCTGGTTCTGTAGCTTCAAAGGCCAAAGAGACTTCACCAATAAATTCTGGCACTGTGGCTGGCTCAATAAAACGCGCTTGGTGGGTGAGCACCTTCATCTTTTTCCTTTGCGGCGCTGGCTCACTGGTGGCACTCGTGGTAGCTTCTGTCGCAGGAGAAGTATTTTTTCTTTTGCGACCCAATACCGGATAGTGATAGTCAGGGTAGACAAACCCGACTGCGTCAAATACCCGGTTGAGCCTTTTCTTCTTTCGGCCTCCGAAGGCTGCTGATAACGCAGTGTTCTCGGCCTTCGAATATGCCCCAAGCAGTTCGTCACTTAATGTTTCAATGCTTTTCAACCAGTCGTCATCAGGTTCAACAAACTTATCCCCGTATTTGAATGTGTATTTCAGTCTGACCAGTCCGCCTTCGTCGGACTCTTTGATGGTCTCCTTCGGCATTTCCCACTTTCCTGCAAGAGGCCACACTCTGAAGGCAATATGCTCTTGGACCAAGTCCCTTGTCCCAATGAAAGAGCAAATTACGCCGAAGGCTCTTTGGCATTCCTCGGCTGCTTCATCCATTTCAACCTTCGGCCTTCGAAGTCCGAAGCGTTGCCAGATGGGGCGCATAATGATACTCTTGACATCTTCCTGCGCTGTTAAGTCATTCTTTACATAGAACCACTCTGTCATCCAGGCTCCGGGCCACCTCTTCCGAAAGGTTGGCACAGGGCGGCTTGACCCAGAGCGGGCACCGAAGCTGTAACACCCAAAGTTGTTGTGGTATTGTTCTTTCCCCCAGGGCTTCGTCTCATATAACAACTCATGAATGTTGCAAAAGCTTTTAGCATTTGGTTCTAAACCTTGGCTTCTCGCAGCCCAGACAAACATCCCCATTCTTAGGATAGCTTCGGGAGTAATTTGATGAAGGTAGACTTGAAATGTCTTCAGGACTTCAACAACAAAGTTGCTTAGGGGGAATCGAAGCCCAGCCTTGAGAAAGCTTCGGAAGATTACGACTTCATCTTCTTCGGGGGTGGGAGAAGTCTTTTCTCCAGCATCAGCCCTCACAATAGATATATCTCGAAAATACCTCCCCCTCATATTATCAATATGACTCTGCTTAATAGTGGTTTTCCCGAAAACCGTGTGACTTGGCCGCCATGGTCGATCTTCGGACTCTTCCCCACCACTTTCTACATCATAACTGTCGCTGTCACCAGTATCTTCAGACAAACCTTCTAGAGTCTCCTTGGTAATTTTTTCCGTATTGGTCTCTGCCATCGCTATAAGGAACCCCAAGTTCTTCTCTTCGTCAAGGCTCAGCTTCATCTCAGCAGCGACCTTCTTATCTTCAGACATCTTCGGAAACACTAAAAAACTGTTTTCAAAGCCGAAGCTTCAAAACCAAAATATCAGCAAATCTTAGTGCGCAAGAGCTAAAAATTTAGTGGGCGAAAGCAGATGGCAAGCGAGAGTACCAAAATGAGTTTGCGTTACGATCTTATTTATACGCCCAGTGCGTTGAAAATTGAAAGACCCCGCTTGTCAGTGAATGTTGCTATTCTAGCAAAGGGAAGGTGTTTTTTCGGACCTTCGGCTTAAGGCCTTCGTCCATATCACAATCTGAATTTGTCATTAACAAATTAATATTGCGAGGGGCTACTGTTGGGGGCCTTCGTCCTCCGAAGGTCCTCAAAAACATGATTTGACAATGTTTTCCAAGTGGATTATATGAACAGGTACCTTCGGACTCAAAATTATGAACATGAAGTACGGTCAGGACGAAGCCTGAACCAGACGAAGAGGGATTGAAATGGAGGACGGGTTGATTACCAAGCTCTACGAAGGATGATGCACAGCCGAAGCTGTGCGCAGAAAAGCTTCGTCGCGATAGCAGAAAGGGGAACCGACCTAAAGATGAAAAGACTACTTAGGCCTTGACAGATTTCCATAAGTCATTAGCAAGTGTAATGGACATGAATGTAATTTTGTATGGGCTGTGTCTCACGCCTATAAATAGATGAACAGTACTCCCGTACTGTTCACGCGGACTGGGCATTTGCTTTTGCGTCATCATTCAACTTTTGTCTTCCTGCAACCCGAAGGTACACTTGTAATTCGAAGTCATTTCTATTGTTATACGATAATAAAATAGAGATGACATGATAATAAAGTTTAAATGTTTATATTACTTTTAGTGTTGCTTATAATTCCTTCGTCATAACTTATCGCACTTACGAAGGTATATTATTTGTGACCTTCGTCCGGAATACATTATATCCTGAAGGGAAATAATGTTTTGAGGGACGAAGGACCTTATCACTTAACACTTTTTATGTTGCCTTGTTCTTAACCCGAAGCATTCAAGAACAAGTCACCAACAATCATAACTTAGATTAAAGTGGAATTAGTTAAATTCCTTAAAATAGCTTTCTCATATGATCAAAATACCATAGTTTTGCTATTTAACCATGAATACCTTTGGAAAACCATATCTTTTTAATGGCAACACTAATTTTAGCGGTTCTCGAACCCACGATCTCGTAGCGACGCGTAGATTATTATTACACAGTCTATTCTTATGTTTGGTGTAATATTAATTTTGTCTATACCATGTTTGTCTGTATTGCTTCATTAGTAGTGAGGACACGTGTCATCTGAAGAGCAAGTTGGTACCTGGAATCTCAAGTGCCATGCAAGTTGTGCCCTTGATCACTTCTTTTAACCCACTCATGTTCTGATTAATCATAATGATCTGCATAGGTTAATTTTTATGGGACCCAATAGGTCACCCTAATTTGACTATCTTTATGCCTTGTTTACCACTGAACTTTTTGGGTAGTACTTGATAGTGCTATATGTGGATTTGGGCATTGAGATAAACATTATACATACTTTTGTTATCAGTTGTTATTTATTGTTCATGATAAGATCATTATGTTAATTGGAACATGGAGCGACCACCCGGGAAAACAGTGCTACCACAAGGGTAGTATGGGATGCCCTTGGCTGATTAACTAGGAAAGCTAGTGGATGACTACCTTACCCAAAAGGGGCAACGACAGTAGGGGAGTGGTCAGTGTAGGGAGGTCCATGGGTTGATTTTGCTGCGATGGTGGTCAGGCGAGGGATCCCTGCATTGGAGCTTCCTATAAACTGTAGCGGGTTTTTTGAAGCTAGTGGAACTTTGTAAAGGCCTCGTAGTGTTACCCTGCCTCGCTTCCTTGGTAGAGGTGTATGGGGTCCGTACAACCCCGTGGCAGATGGGTAACATGACTTGTGGGCAAAGATGCGCAACCTCTGTAGTGTGTAAAACTGGTATACTAGCCGTGCTCACGGTCATGAGCAGCTCGGACCCTCACATGATTAATTTATGGAACTAAATTCAAATTGTCATATGCATTGCATCGCAGATGATGTTATAACTTTTGTTCTACTACTTAATTTGGTTGGTATTTACTTATACTTAGTAATTGCTAATAAAATTTTGACCAACTTTAAAAGCAATGCTTAGCTTCAACCATCCTCTTTGGTAAGCCTTACACTTCACGTGAGCTCCCACTTTTGGCGAGTTCATGCACATTATTCCCCACAACTTGTTGGGCTATCAACGTATGTGAGCTCACTCTTGCTGTCTCACACCCCCCACAGGTCAAGAACAGGTACCGCAGGATGAGGCGTAGGGAGGATGCTGCGATATGTTCGTGAGAGGTTTAGGCCATCGTCTCCCAGTCAACTTTGGGTTGCTGGACCGTTGTCTCCTTATAATGTAATTATTTATTTATTTTGTACAAAACTCCTATTATATATTAAAGATGTGACATTCGATCCTGTGCCATGATTCATCATATGTGTGAGACTTGGTCCCAGCACACGTGGTGATTATGTTCGCGCCCGGGTCTTGGTGCCCCGAAACCCGGGTGTGACAGCTTGGAGAGTAAGATCAAGGATTACAAAGCTTGTCTAGAGAAGGACTTCCTACTTCAAGCAACAGGGGGCTCGCTTGCAGAATTTCAATCTGAAAATGCTAGAGTAAGCGAGGAGCTTCTCCAAAGTCAAACAACCTTAAAAGAAAAATCAGAGAACTTCGAACAATAGAAGAAAGATCTGCAAGCGAAATGTGAAGCCGAAGCTGACAAAAATACGAAGCTGCAGAAATCTTCGAAAGACCTTCGGGATACATGTTTGAATTTGGCAGCCGCTGCATGCAACGGTTAAAAGAGGTCTTCAGCTCGGTTGGGGCCAGCTCTAAAGATATTACCCCTTCGTCTGAAGACATACCAAATACCTTCAAACATATTGAAAATGAAGTTGATGCACTTGATGAAGTGATAGTTGGGCATGGTGACTTCTATGCCTTGCTAGCTTCTCATGGCACAGCTGCCGCATTCTTGAAGACCGGTTGCATGCATGCGAAGACAGTAAACAGACCAACCTTCAGTCTGTCGCCATCAGATTTGATTGATATTCCCAGTGAAGCCCGAAGCATCGGAAACATATTTGTCATGGCAGTCCGTAACGTAGCCTACACATGGTATTCTTCTCTTCGGCCAGGTAAAATCACGTCGTGGCAGAAGCTCAAGGATATGCTGGTTACTAGTTTCCAGGGCTTTCAAATGAAGCCAGTCACAGCTCAAGCCCTGTTCTAGTGCATGCAAGACCATGAGGAATACCTTCAGGCATATGTCCGAAGGTTCTTGCGACTAAGGGCACAAGCGCCCACAGTGCCCAATGAAATTGTCATTGAGGCCATGATCAAGGGTCTTCGGCCAGGACCTACGGCTCAATACTTCACCAGAAAGCCCCCACAGACTCTGGAGAAGCTGCTTCAGAAGATGGATGAGTACATCCAGGCTGACAACGACTTCCGCCAAAGAAGGGAGGAAGCTTATAGATTCTCTGAGATGACCAGGGGCTTCGGAGGAAGAATCCACCAGAGGCATGTCAGGTCGATCCATAGCTCCAGACAGAACGACAACAAAGGAGGCCAGCCTTAGAGGTCACAATACACCTCACAATATTCGGGGCAACAACAAAGCTCTTTCAGGCCGCCAGCTCCAAGGAGTAGAGGCGCCAGGGGCTTAGGAGGAAGATATGGGGATCAGCCTTGGAAGATCTATTGCTTATTTTGTGGTAAGGACAAGGGCCATACTACAAGAATGTGCCAAATCACCATTCAGAAGCAAAAGGAGATCGCAAAAGCCGAAGCTCGGCAGAATTAGCCGAAGCAGGTCTTGCACACTGCTTCGTGCCACTCTCCCTATATACCAGAATATGTGGGCAATCATCCTGCAGCTTCTGTTGCTTCGGCTAGCCATTCATAGGCTTCCTGGCCACAGCTCCCACCTCCACCACCACTACAACCGACCTATTCCAAAGTCAGCAGCCAGAAGGGCGCTAGCACTCCCAACAACAACGTGAATTTAGGGAGGAATCCGAAGCTCGCACAGTCAACAGTACTGTGCCAGAATCAAAACACATTTATTGAGCGATATCCTACCTCTGAAGTACTTTTATGTTCTATGTCATTTTGTTTTTCAATAAGGAACAAGCAATGTAAATCTAGTTTTAAATTCTTGTAATGATTTTGTTTCTATTGAGATGAAATATATCTTCTTCATAGACTTACGAAGCTCAAAAATCACCGAAGCTCAGAAGTCGTTCCTAAGGGAGCGCAGCGTCAGTCTTGCCGAAGCTACCAAAAAGTCGTTCCTAAGGGAGCGCAGCGTAAGTTTTGCCAAAGCTTCAATAAAGTCATTCCTAAGGGAGCGCAATGTAAGTTTTCTACTCAAAAGTCGTTCCAAAAGGAATGCAGAGCCAAATACTGGCGAAATATAAGGCGAAGAAGTTCAAAAGACGTTCCTAAGGGGATGCAGAACTTATACCGCTGAAATAAATGGTGAAGCCGAAAAATAAACGGCAAAGAGATTCCAATCTTTCCTAAGGGGACGCAGAGATTGTGTGTTTCAGTGTAGGCGTGTGAGTGTGGGTCTTCGGCATTAGCATCATTTTTTGCATCATATCATCACATCATCCCACATAGCATCACATCATACATCATATCACACCAATGACACGAATTGAATACGACGTCGATCTTTGCAGAATGCTTTGTAAAAATGAAAATGTGCTAAGGCACAAAGTAAGCTGAGAAATACAGTTTCATCAGCTCTGTTGCAAAAGAAGGGATCCCTTGTTTACGAAGCATGGATATCTTTACGAAGCATGGATGTTTTTACGAAGCTTGGATATTTTCACAAAGCATGGATCTTTTTCTTTACGAAGCATGAAAAGAAGGGAAGGTGTTTTTTCGCCGAAGGCTCAAAAACAGTATGTATATAAAGTTTCATGCATCGCAAAGAAGTGAATTACAAATAATTTACGTATTAGATTCAAAGATATACATATCAAATATTACAATCTTGTTATAATAAAGCTACATTGACCATTTAAAATGTTTATACAAAATGTGCTAGTCTTCTTTCAGGATCTTCTCCGCAACTTCATTTAGCAATTTATTGACGATTTCATCAACAATAGATTCAGCCATATTAATGATCTCCAGTGCTTCCTTCATTTCTGGATCGGCCAGGGGATCGAATGGTTCCGGTGGCAGAGATAATTCACCTACAGTGGACAAAATTAATCAGTCCGAAGCCACAAAAACAAATTCCAAAGCTGAACATCAAAAGATAGTACCTATACGTTTTTCGCGCTTTGCAGCTTCTTCAGCTTGCCTTGCTTCTGCTCGAGCGTCATGAATGTCCTTTTCACTTTTCTTCATAATTTCATGAGCCATCTCTCGGCCACCATTCACCCACACATCATTATAGAATTTTCTGCCCATCAAGGTTGCTTCAGCTGAAGGATCCTTCATGACATCTGCGGAGAAGGCAGCTTCGGCCTGGGCCATGGTCTTGATGTGATCGCATCCCGCATTCTCTAAGATAGCTGAAATCCCTCGCGCACCGGAAAATGCACATACATCCCCGCGATCACTTAAGATTTCTTCGAAGCTCTCGGCCTCCCCACTTATCCATTCAATAACACCTTCGGGGTCGCCTCGTATGAAGTTTTCTTCGATAGAATAGGCGCCCACGTTGGAGAAGCTAGCTTTTATTTTCTCCACGCAGCCCAAGGATTTTTCAAAGCATCTTTCCTTGGATGCGCGAAGTTCTACAATAATTTTCTCTAAATGGTTTTTCCAATATTCGCTAATCTCTCGGTTAGCTTCTGCGAGTGCGCATTTTTCTTCGGCTTCTGCCAACTGTTTCCGAAGGTCTTCAATTTCATTCTTTTGGATTTCGGCCTGAGCCTTGAAACTAGCTTCATCTTCTTTCACTTTGTTTACCAATGAAATCAGGATTTTGTCTTTTTCAAGACCTTCATTTCTTAATTCGATTACCTCTGAACGAAGGTTGTTCAGAGCCATCGTATATCCTTCATCTTCAATGTTTTTCTGAGCCCTAAGGGCATTGCTAAGAATTAAGCCCTGCAAGAGGAAGACAGAATTAAGTATAGCAAATAAAATATTTCATTTTCAAATACAAAATTAGCTTTTATATCTTTATGCTATTGTAAGCTAGGCTATCAGCAAGTTCGTCCTTCGATAGAATCGAAAGACAGTCTTCCAGCTTCGGGAATCCGATGCTTCTACCTATCTCCCGGCAAACGGATATTTCTTTATTATCCGGGAGACAATATAAAAAATCTTCTTCGCCACTTCCATTAAACACTAATGCCCCCTTCGGATATTTCAATTTTTGGGCATAGTGTCGTGCTTCTTGTTTTTCTTTTTGAGATAGTCCCTTTCCCGAAGCATGACAAATGGTGTACTCAGTGCTTTTTTTTGAAGCTTCGGAAGCAGGAGTTTCAACCTTTTCAGATGCAATTTGCTATGTCGCCTTTTCTTCAACTACCGCAGGCTCTGTCTTAGTGGACACTGAAGGCCCAGCTTTGGCTTTAGCTTGAACTTGCGCAGCCTCGGCTTGCCTAGTTTCGGTTTTGGCCTGCGATTTAGTTTCAGCTGGAACGACTCTCTTTACGAGAGCAGGACTTAAGACTTTCGTTGTTTCCAGCACAACGTCCAGAACGTTCGCCATCCTTCTCCTCTTAGGAGTTGTTGCAGAACCCTTTTGTACCTTCGGTACTGTTGCCTCTGTTGGAGGGTTCAAAATCTCTGGCATCTTCATTATTTCTTCAATTTTTGGCTCTTCAGCCTTATCAACCTTCGTTTCAATCAGCTTGACTGAAGGCACTGTCGGCATTACGGTCGGCTCTATAGTGCTCTGCGCAGGCGGAATAGTTTCTTTTGTTTCGGCAGCCGAAGAGGCCCCTTCGCCAAATTCAGGAATCACGGCCGGTTCAATGTAACAAGGCAGGTGAGTCAGAACCTTCATCTTTTTGCCCTTCGGCTTAGCTGTGATGGCCGAAGCGGCAACCTTTCCAGAAGCAGCAATTTTTCTTTTTACCCCTGTTGGGGACTTGTTCTCAAATGCTATGAGTTAAGAACAAGACAACACAAAAACGTTAAATGTTAAAGCCCTTCGTCCTTCGAGGCATTATTTCCGTTAGGATATAATGATCTCCGGACGAAGGTTATGAAGGACATACCTTCATCGATGTAACATATAATAATGAAGAAAGAATCATATGAAATGTAAAAGATAACATAAACAATTATATATCAACTCATTTCTATTTTATTACTATGGAAAAATAGAAATGAGTTCAGATTACAAATGTACCTTCAGCTCGAAAGAAGGTAAAAGTACAAGCGTGACACAAAAGCAAGATAACAAGTCAGCGTGAACAGTACAGGGGTACTGTTCATCTATTTATAGGCACAGGGCGCAACCTATGAAATATTACAATCATGCCCTTTACAAAAGATTACAACTATGACATAGACCCTCATGGACTAAACAATCATTTCATCTTTAAGTCGGTTTCACCCTTCGTCTTGAGACATTCCATAATGCCGAAGTTTCATGAGTGGTAGCTTCGGCGTTGCTTTTAGGAGGACCTTCGGCGATGAAGCATGCCCCCAACAGTAGCCCCTTCGCGGTGCTAGATCGTTTATCGTAACGAGCTTGATCCGTGAAGAAATCTCTTTGGCTTCGGGAAGCCGAAGGTCCGAAAAAAACACCTTCCCAGGCTCGTTGCTGAGAAACGATATAAATTCTCCAAGCGCGAAAGGATCCCACCACGCAGCGGGTACACGAGTCCTGGCGATTCACCTTCTCGGGCTTTGTGGTCCACTACTCAGTGGGTGCGGGCGACTGTTTGTCCAGTGCGGAAGACTTGTTGATTCACCCTCCCACCTGCGGTACTATATAAACAGACGGGTAGGTGTAAAGTTACCACAGCATTCATTGCTATTGCACTGTTTTGTTGCCGAAAAATTAAACATAGCCGAAGCTTGTTCATCAGGCTCAAACGAAGCACCGCTTTTGGTTCTGCTTCGTCACAAGAGGAAGAGCTTCGGGAGAATAAAAAAGTCAACAACTTCGCACAAAATTGTAAGGAATTCGTCATCAAATGGCAAGAGTATGCTCTACTGCCAGGGTTGATCGCGAGGGAGATGAGGCCGAAGCTGCTGAGATCGCTCCGATTTCTGAAGTGATGAAGCGGTCAGGGCTGGTAGTACCGGAGGAAGCTTCCGACAAAATTGCACCTGCTGCCGAAACTGAACAGGTCGATGCTGGAGAAGATGAATATGAAGATGAGTACGGTGCTACGCCATCTAAGCCAAGCCACCTGGAATTTGGGAAATCTAGTATTACTGAAGGTGATGTGCCTAAGTTGCTAAAGCTAGGTTATTTCAGTGAAGCCAAAAAGAAGCTGATTCGTTTCGGCGGGGAGGAAATTACCCCGAAGCCATAAAAAGATGAAGTGGTGGTTTTTAAAAGCTTCTTCAAAGCAGGATTGAGATTTCCTTTACATGATATGATCACAGATGTTTTAGAGAGGTTCAATATTTATCTCCACCAGCTAACTCCTAATGCCATTGTGAGGCTTAGTATCTACATCTGGGCTCTCCGATGCCAGGAGACAGTCCGCTTGCCGAAGGATTTTGCCGGGCACACGAGTTCCATTATCAGACCAAAGCTAGAGAAGATGGTCTGCATGATAACTTCGGCTGTTATAATTTTGCTTACCGCAAAGACACGAAGTATCCAGTCATCAGCTATCGTACCAAATGGCCAGCTGGCTGGAAGACCGAAAGGTTTTATGTCAAAGTAGATGAGAAGAAGGAGAAGCTGGTTCAAAGCCCTTTGAGTTTAATCTTTAGAGAGACTAGGCCCCAGTGTGACATGAATCCAGATAGTCCATGCAAAATTGCAGTTGGCGAATTTCGGGTTATTGCGGAGCATATTGGCACTAGGGATCTGGTGCAAGAATTCTTAGCCTTCAGAGTATTTCCAACTTTGAAGGAATGGGACATGCCAAAGCTAAAAGGGGAGAAGAAGAAGAAAGAGTTTGTTCGGCTACCTTACTATTATAAATTTAAGAAGCATTTCAAAGAACCTTGCCAGGAATGGTTGGATACTATCGAAGTTATGTGCAACGAGATCCTTGGCAACTATTCTAAAAAGGAAGATCAGTTAATGACTGCGGCCTTCGACACTCGTTCGAAGCAAAGATTGAATCGAGTGATGGATGCCTTGAATTTCGATTATCCTGATTATGAGAGACTCGATAAAGGTGCCGAAGGGCAAAAAAGAAAAAGAGTTGCCAGCATCCTTGATAGGGAAGCTGCTAAGTTAGTGAAAAAGGACGAAGAAATTTTGAAGAAGAGAAAGTTAAGCCCTGAGCCAAAGGCAGCTACTTCAAAGAAGAGGAAAGCTATGGCTCCGAAACAGAAAACAGCTGATACAGAGGAAGAAGCTTCTGCAACACCTCCTACTGCCGATGTGGAAGAAATTTTATAGGTAATGACTGAATCCTTGCCTATCAAGCTTAGTCCGCTAGAGCCACATTTGACGAAGCTTTTTCAGAAGGAAAAGGAGCCTTCGTTAGTGGAGAAACCTGCTGGGCGGAAAAAACAAAGGATTATTCAGGTGGCCGAAGTCATTTAGCAGACACCTCCACAGGTGTCGGCGTTGAAGATACCAGTTATTGTTAGCACTGCTGTCTCCAAAGCCACAACGACCGAAGCTAGAGGTGCCGAAGCTGAAGGTGCCGAAGATGTGAATCTGGAGGCCGCACTTGCTGAAATTGATACCATGCTTCTGGGTGCGATCGCAGAAGAAACTGCCACAACTGCTGAAAAAGGAAAACGTGAAGCCAAAGACATTTCTAAAGAGGAGGAGTTTAATTTTCAAGATATACTTGGGCAAGAGTTATCAAAAGATGAAAAAGAAGAACTGAAGAAATATGCTATATCTTGTGGATACAAACCGGGAGCTCTACTTTTTGGTGGAGTCAACGAAGGGAGGCTAGGATGTCTTCGGGACCGGACTAGACCTAAGGTGGTAGGCACTTTATCAAAGAGTGTTGGCTTTACGAAGATCGAGGCGGACCTTTGCAGGTACCAGCGACAGCATATCGCCGGTAGCCTTTTCTATGCTAATTTTAAGGTTACATTCTTGATGCTTTTCTCCTTTTCTGTTTGTTTTTTATTTTTATATGAAGATGTTCTCTGATGAAGATTACTTTGCCAGAGTTTACTTTTAAGCAAAGTCCTGAGAATGCAACAAGACATAGAGGACAAAAAGAACGAAGCTACAATTGAAGATCTAGAGAAGAAAGTCAAAGATCAGGAAGTTGTTTTGGAGAAAAAGGACTTCGAACTTTAGACTATGGAAGGTTCACTGGCAGATGCTCAGGCTGAAATTGCTAAATTGAAGAGTGAACTATGCTTAGAAAGGAAAAAATTTGAAGTCAGACTCGAAGCTGAAGTTGAGAAGAATTCGAATTTACAGAAATTACTGAGAGAACTTCAAGATAAGTGTATGAGCTTCGGCACCCAATGTTTGCAGCGATTGAAACAAATTTTTAACTCGGTTGGAGCAAGTTCCGAGAAATTCAAACCCTCAGTTGGAAACCTGCCGGAAACCTTCGATCATATTGAGGGCGAAGTTGATGCTCTCGACGAAGTTATAGCTGGTCACGCCGATTTTTGTGCTTTGCTAGATTCTCGGGGCACAGCTGTTGCTTTCATAAAATCTGGCTGCACACATGGGAAAATTGTCAACAGACCAAATTTTAGCTTGTCACCGGTAGATTTACTTGGTATTCCTAGCTTAGCTTGAAGCATAGGAAGCAGATTTATAACTCAGGTTTGGATAAAAGGCGGTCGAAAAATAGCTGGCGACGAAGCTCAAAGTCATCTTAAGCCGGTAAAAATAACTTATATTACCTTGCCTTCTCTTTGAACCTTGCAGTTGTCTCATACCGTTTTAACATGTATAGGATGACGAAGCCGAGGAAAAATGAGCCGAAGCTTGACAAATGTTCTGAAACTCAAATGGTCCTTCCAAAGCTCAGACGATCCAAAGCTTAGTCAAAACTGGATATCTTGCTGCAAAAGATTCTTAGAGAAATTTTGTAATCTCATTGTTATTTTAAAAACCAGATACTAACTCTGTAAATTCGTGCGTACCTTGTAATATAATTTACCTCTTTGTCCATTTATGAACTGCTTTGCTGTGGACGAAACTTTTATATTTTTTGAGCCGAAGGCGAAAAAACACCTTCCCTTCTTTTCGTTCACAACGAAGCATAAAACTACTTTCCCCTTTTTCTTTATTTTCGTCGAAGCCTTATCCTTTTGACCGAAGCATCTGTATGATATGATGATGATCCTATGTATGTCTAAATGAATGTTTATGAATGCAAATGTTATGATGTAATGAGCTTGTGCAAATGAATATCCAAACACGCACATACGAAGCCACAACCATAGCCTTCATTCCCTTAGGAATAATCAAAGTCTCTTTGTCGTTTATTTTTCGGCTTCACCATTTATTTTTTGGTGTATCAGCGCTGACTTTTTGCTTTAAGTTCTGCATTCCCTTAGGAACGTCTTTTGAACTTCTTCGCCTTCTATTTCGGCGGTATCGCGTTGACTTTTCGCGCTTCGCCTTATATTTCGGTGGAATCAGCGTTGACTTTTCGCTGTAAGCTCTGCATTCCCTTAGGAACGACTTTTGAGCAGAAAACTTACACTGCGCTCCCTTAGGAACGACTTTTTGTAGCTTCGTCGTGCTCTGCATCCCCTTAGGGACGTCTTTCGAGCTTCTCCCTGCTTTTTCTTTTCTCTTTGCACTCGATGGTGCGTGCTCAGCTTTTACATTTACATCTTTGGGGGATATTGCTCTTGTAGAGCTGAAATAAGAAAAAGAGAAATTACATGCTATGGCCCCATTAAAAACCTTTCTCCCCCTTTGGAAAGGAAAAAGGTGCCATAGGAAAGAATAAAAAGATTACATTAAGCTACACATAATATCGCCGAAGCTCATCCGCATTCCAAGATCTAGGAATGTCGTTGCCGTCCATATCCTTTAATCTGTAGGAACCGGGTCTTGACGAAGATACTACCAGAAAAGGTCCTTCCCACTTCAACTGTAGCTTGCCTACTGTATCTGGGTTGGCAACTCTCTGAAGTACCAAGTGCCCTGGCCTGATATTTTTTAACCGAACTTTTCTGTCACGCCATTTTATTGTTTCGGCTTGGTATTTATTGATGTTCTCCACAGCCTGAAGCCTGATCCCTTCTATAGCATCTTTTGCCACAGAATAATCAGCTTCGTCCTCTGCCGAAGCCACTGTTCTTATTGATCATGCTTTAGCTTCTTCCGGGGTTATTGCTTCGTCACCAAACAATAATTTGAATGGTGTAAAGCCTGTTGACCTTGACATTGTTGTGTTATGGCTCCACACCACTTTGATCAATTCATCTGGCCACTTTCCCCTGGGCTGATTGAAGATTAACTTCATTATTCCCGTCATTATAATGCCATTAGCTCTTTCGACAAGTCCATTTGACTCCAGATGTCTAACCTATGCAAAATGGATTTTCGTGCCAATTTGTTCACAGAACTCTTTGAAAGCTTCGGCATCAAACTGTGTTCCGTTGTCCACAGTAATAGCCTTCGGCACTCTAAAGCGACAAACAATATTTTGCCAGAAAAATTTCTGAAAAGTGACCGAAGTTATTGTGGCTAAAGGCTTCGCCTCAATCCATTTGGAAAAATATTCTACCGCCACCACAACATATTTTAAATTTCCTTGTGCTGGTGGAAGTGGGCCTAACAAATCAAGACCCCACCTTTGCAATGCTAAGTGGGATGTATTAGCTGAGTCAGAGATGAAGGCTGTTTTTGATCTCTTGCACATTTTTGACAACCTTCACACTTTTGGACTAATTCTGCTGCATCCGAAGCTGCCTTCGGCCAATAAAATCCTTGACAAAAGACTTTTCCCAGCAAGGGCCTAGATCCAATGTGAGATCCACACAGACCTGCGTGTATTTCCTTCATCAATTATATACCTTCAGCTCTGGATAAACATTTAAGCAATGGAGAGCAGACTCCATTTTGTATAACTCCTCTTCTATTATTACATATGGTCAGGCTCTTGCCTCTATTCTCTTATTATAAGCTTCGTCATCTAAAAGGCAATTGCTTTGGAGAAAGGATATAATCTCAGTTCTCCAATCTTCACTATAAACAGGAGATATATTGAGCACTGCTCTTTCAAGAAGTTCCACCGAAGGTGCTCTTATTGTCTCAAAGAATACTTCCGAAGGTAAAGGCAGCCCCTGTGCCGCTGACTTGGCTAGCAGATCAGCGTGCTCATTTTCTCCTCGTGGAATATTCTTGACAGAAAACCCTTCGAAAGAAGCTTCAAGCCTTCGAACTGTATCCAAGTATTTCTCAAGCTTCGGGTCTCTTACTTTACAACTCTTGTCAATATGACCAGAAATAACTTGGGAATCGGTTTTAAGAACCGCCCTTCTTATCCCCATTGCCTTTAACTTCCGAAGCCCCAAAAGCAAAGCTTCATATTTAGCAATATTATTTGTGCAGCTGAAATCAAGTTTCACTGCATAGCATGTTCTGACTTTGGAAGGTGCAACTAAAATAGCAGCTGCACCTGCCCCGAAGGTTCCCCAGGAACCGTCGCAGAACACTGTCCAAGCTTCGGCATCTTTACTTGCTTCTTATTCCTGAGCCCCTGGCGTCCAGTCACCGATGAAGTCTACTAACGCCTGGGACTGGATCGAGGATCTATGCACATAATCAATGCTGAATTCGTTGAGTTCCGCAGCCCACTTTCCAATCCTTCCAGTAGCTTCTCTGTTCCTCATAATATCCATCAAAGGCTGTGATGAAGGAACAATTATATGGAATGCTTGAAAGTAATGCCGAAGCTTCCTGGAGGCCATTAAGACAGCATATAGCACTTTCTCCAATTCTGTATAGTTTTTCTTTGATAAGCTGAGGACTTCGGAGACGAAGTATACTGGGGCTTGCTTTTTGATTTGTCCTTCAAGCTTTTCCTGCACAAGCGCCGCGCTTACTGTAGAATGCGAAGCTGCCACATATAATAACAGAGGAGCCCCTGGCGTGGGTGGAGTTAACGTTGTTAGGTCTATCAGGTACTACTTCAGCTCTTCGAAGGCTTTCTGCTGAGCTGATCCCCATTGAAAGACTTCGGCCGACTTCAGCACTTCAAACAATGGTAAATTTCTCTCTACTGATCTAGATATGAATCGATTCAGAGATGCCAGTCTTCCTGTCAGCCGTTGAGCTCCCTTCTTTGTGCTTGGCGGCTCCATCCGAAGAATAGCTTCGATTTTATTTGGATTAGCTTCGATCCCTTTTGTTGAAACTAAACAACCAAGGAATTTCCCCTTCTTTACTCCAAAGACACACTTTTCTGGATTCAACTTCAGGCCAGCTTGCCTAAAGTTAGCGAATGTATCCTGCAGATCAACAATGTGATTTTCTTGCTTCGTGCTTTTTACTATGATATCATCTACATAAGTTAACACATTTCTGCCTAACTGAGAATGAAGGACTTTGGCTGTCATCCTACTGAAGCTTCCTCCAGCATTCTTGAGCCCCTTAGGCATCCAAAGATAACAATATGTGCCACTGGGGGTTATGAAGCTAGTTTTTGGCTCATCTTCCTTCTTCATCCAGATTTGGTGGTAGCCTGAATAACAATCTATTAGACTCATGAGTTCTGATGAAGCTGCTGCATCTACTAGAGAATCTATTCTTGGTAATGGGAACTCATCCTTTGGACAAGCCTAGTTGAGATCAGTAAAATCGATGCACATTCTCCATTTGCCATTGGCCTTCTTCACCATAATAGTGTTGGCTAGCCACTCTGGGTATTTTACTTCTCTGGTGACACCAGCACTGAGAAGTCTTTTTACTTCATTCTAAGCACCTTCGACTTTATCATCAGACATTTTCCGAAGCCTCTGCTTTTTGGGTCTGAAGGATGGATCGACATTGAGTGAATATTCAATGACGTCCCTGTTGACACCACATAGATCGTTGGCTAACCATGCAAAGAAATCTTTATTGTTGAACAAAAACCTTACTAGAGTTTTGTCCTGCTCCTCAGATAATTAAGATCCCAGCAATACTTTCTGCTCTCCTATGTCTTCACACAGAAGCATGGGTTTCGGCTGATCGGCCGAAGCAGCCTTCTCCCTTCTGTACTTGTACTGCTCACAAGCTTCGGTTCTGTCTATATTATGGATTGCTTTTGAATCTGTCTAATTTCCTTCAGCCTTTCTAGCAGCTTCCTGACTTCCATGAATAGCAATAGGTCCTTGTTCCGAAGGTATCTTCATGCATAGATATGTTGGGTGAAGAATTGCTTCGAAAGCGTTGAGTGTCCCACGACCAATGATTGCATTGTAGGGGTATTCCATGTCAACAATATCAAACACAACCTGTTCAGTCCTCGTATTATGGACAAATCCGAAGGTCACTGGCATTGTGATTTTGCCAAGTGCTACAATCTGCCTTCCTCCGAAGCCACAAAGTGGGTGCGTAACATCATGAATCTTATCCTCTGGCTCTTGCATCTATCTGAAGGCCTTGGCAAATATGATGTCCGCTGCACTGCTTGTATCAACTAGAACATTGTGGACCAGAAACCCCTTGAGGACACAAGAAATGACCATAGCATCATTGTGAGGATAATCCTTGAGCTGAAGGTCCTCCTGGGAGAAGGTAATTGGGATATGGGACCATTTTGACTTGATGAAGGGTCCCTGCATGCCGACATGTTGTACCCTTCTCTGGGCCTCCTTCTTCTGCTTCTTATTGGCCGGCTCTGAGCATGAACCGCCTGTTACCGGGAGTACCAGCTTCGTCGCCGAAGCAGCTTCAGCTTGATTGTTGAACGAGGCCATCAACTCGAAAGTGAAAGTGAGTTCACCGGAGGTGGGCGCCAATGTTGGGGACTTGTTCTCAAATGCTATGAGTTAAGAACAAGACAACACAAAAACGTTAAATGTTAAAGCCCTTCGTCCTTCGAGGCATTATTTCCCTTAGGATATAATGATCTCCGGACGAAGGTTATGAAGGACATACCTTCATCGATGCAACATATAATAATGAAGAAAGAATCATATGAAATGTAAAAGATAACATAAACAATTATATATCAACTCATTTCTATTTTATTACTATAGAAAAATAGAAATGAGTTCAGATTACAAATGTACCTTCGGCTCGAAAGAAGGTAAAAGTACAAGCGTGACACAAAAGCAAGATAACAAGTCAGCGTGAACAGTACAGGGGTACTGTTCATCTATTTATAGGCACAGGGCGCAACCTGTGAAATATTACAATCATGCCCTTTACAAAATATTACAACTATGACATAGACCCTCATGGACTAAACAGTCATTTCATCTTTATGTCGGTTTCACCCTTCGTCTTGAGACATTCCATAATGCCGAAGTTTCATGAGTGGTAGCTTCGGCGTTGCTTTTAGGAGGACCTTTGGCGATGAAGCATGCCCCCAACAACCCCCTGCCCCCGCAGCGGGTAGCGGTAGTCGGGGTATACGAAGCCGATGGCGTCAAAAATGCTGTTCAGTCTTTTCTTTCCCCGACCTATGAAGGCTGTGGACAAAGCATTATCTTCCGCCTTGGAATACGCCCTAAGTAACTCGTCGCTAGTAGCTTCAATGCACTTCAGCCAGTCATCATTTGGTTCATCAAATTTATCCCTGAACCTGAAGGTATACTTCAGTCGGACCAAACCACCTTCGCTAGAGTCAGTAATGGTCTCCTTCGGCATTTCCCAGCTGTCTACAAGCGGCCATACCCTGAAGGCTATATGTTCTTGAATTAAATCTCTTGTCCCAATAATGGAGCAAACAGTGCTAAAGGCCCTCTGACATGCTTCAACTGTCTCATCAATTTCTATCTTCGGCCTTCGGAGGCCGAAGTGGGACCAAATGGGGCGCATAATGACTTCCTTAATGTCTTCCCTCACTTCCAAATCATTCTTCACATAAAACCATTCTTCCATCCAAGCTCCGGGCCACCTCTTCTGAAATGTTGGCACCGGTGGCTTGCGTTGGGGTGAGCGATAAATCCGTAACAACCGAAGTTGTTGTGGTACTGTTCTTTACCCATGACCTTCATCTCATATAGAAGTTCGTCCATACTACAGAAGCACTTTGCGCTTGGCTCTAGCCCTTGACTCCTTACTACCCAGACAAAAATCCCCATCCTTATTATAGCTTCGGGGGTAATCTGATGGAGGAAGATTTGGTAGGTTTTCAACACTTTAACTACAAACTTGCTCAAAGGGAACCGAAGCCCAGCCTTGAAGAAGCTTCGGTAAATTACAACTTCGTTTTCTTCAGGGGCATGGACGTTGTTGTCTCCACCGGCCCTCACAATAGACATATCCCGAAAGTACCTTCCTCTCATGTTCTCAAGATGACTCTGTTTGATGGTCGATTTTCTGAAGATTGAATGACTTGGCCTCTAGGGCCGATCCTCAGAATCTTCATCCCCACTTTCCACATCATAGCTCTCGCTGTCACCAGTATCTTCAGATAAGCCTTCCAGTATCTCTTTAGTAATTTTCTCTGTGTTTGTTTTTGCCATCGACTCAACAAATCTAGCAATATAAGGATCCATAGCCTTCTT
Organism: Zea luxurians; assembly: GCA_029449295.1. Taxonomy (NCBI): domain Eukaryota; kingdom Viridiplantae; phylum Streptophyta; class Magnoliopsida; order Poales; family Poaceae; genus Zea; species Zea luxurians. The sequence goes on along the minus strand of JAOPSE010000069.1, from coordinate 8,700,997 downwards.
CTCCTCAAAAAGCTTCGCCACTTCAGTCAGCTTCGTCTCCGCAGCAACCTTCTTTTCCAGAGACATTTTTTCTCCAGACATGGTGAAAATGCGTCTTTTGAACTGAAGCTCAGAGAGCTTGAAAATCTAGCAAGTGCTAGTGAGTGTTGGGGACTTGTTCTCAAATGCTATGAATTAAGAGCAAGGCAACACAAAATGTTAAAGGTTAATGCCCATCGTCCTTCGAAGCATTATTTCCCTTAGGATATAATGATCTTCAAACGAAGGACATGAAGGACATACCTTCATCATCGTGGTATATGTTAATAAAAAAGGAAGCATATGAAATATAAGAGACAATATGAATGATCATATAACATTATTAATTTGTCTTTATTATATTATCATGGAAAAACAGAAACAATATTGAATCACATTTGTACCTTCGGCTTGATAGAAGGTGAAAGTACAAGCGTGATGCACGAGCGAGTACAAGCCAGCGTGAACAGTACGGGGGTACTGTTCATCTATTTATAGGCACAGGGCGCAGTATGTGTGAAATTACATTTATGCCCTTCATATTTTCTATTGACTTATGCACAACCCAATGGGGACTAGATAGCCTTTTCCTCTTTAAGTCAGTTTCTTTTTCCGCCGTTGCACCGAAGATCCCTTGCGCGTAGCTTCGGAGCAGTATCAGTCTTCGTCTCGGTCACGCTTTTCACATCGTATATGGTTTTGACCCAAGTTCGAAGGTACCTGTTCATGTGTTACACTTGGAAAGCATTGTTAAATCATGTTTTTGAGGACCTTTGGAAGACGAAGGCCCCCAACAGTGAGCAAGAGCTATAAAATTGAGAAAATAATGCAAATGGCACAAACAACGTATCAAATGCAGCTGGTGTGAGTTCCTATTTATACACCCAGTGCGCTGCAAAGTGGAGGGCCCCATCTGTCATTGTTTATTGCTATTCTAGCAATGGGAAGGTGTTTTTTCGGACCTTCGGCTTAAGGCCTTCGTCCATGTCGCAGTCTGAATTCGTTATCTTAACAAATTAATATTCTGAGGGGCTACTATTGGGGGCCTTTGTCTTCCGAAAGTCCTCAAAAACATGATTTAACAATGCTTTCCAAGTGTAACACGTGAATAGGTACCTTCAGACTTGGGTCAAAACCATATACAATGTGAAAAGCGTGACCGAGACGAAGACTGATACTGCTCCGAAGCTACGTGCAAGGGAGCTTCGGCGCAATGGCGGAAAAAGGAACCGACTTAAAGAGGAAAAGGCTATCTAGTCCCCATTGGGTTGTCCATAAGTCAATAGAAAATATGAAGGGCATAAATGTAATTTCACACAGGCTACGCCCTGTGCCTATAAATAGATGAACAGTACCCCCGTACTGTTCACGCTGGCTTGTACTCGCTCGTGCATCACGCTTGTACTTTCACCTTCTGTCAAGCCAAAGGTACAAATGTGATTCAATATTGTTTCTGTTTTTCCATGATAATATAATAAAGACGAATTAATAATGTTATATGATCATTCATATTGTCTCTTATATTTCATATGCTTCGTTTTTTATTAACATATACCACGATGATGAAGGTATGTCCTTCATGTCCTTCGTCTGAAGATCATTATATCCTAAGGGAAATAATGCTTCGAAGGACGATGGGCATTAACCTTTAACATTTTGTGTTGCCTTGTTCTTAATTCATAGCATTTGAGAACAAGTCCCCAACACCTTATGATCATTTCTTATATCTTTTAAGGTTTTAACATGTTTGGGCTTCACTTTCATCCATAAGCCCTCACTTAGGGTCTAGCGCCCTACCCTAGGGTTAACCATTCAACAAGTCCTAACATCACAACTTGATTGAAATTTTTACCTAGTGAATGCACTCTAGGTGTAACAAACATATGAAATGTTAATGCACATGATGTTATGCTCAAGTTTTAGTGCTAGTAACACCAGGGGTGTTACATCCTTCCCCCCGTAAAAGAATCTCGTCCCGAGATTTATAGTCCTAGGGCAAGTAGTGGAAAAGGAAACACGTCATATTTTTATTTCCTTATTTCTTGTACAAAGTAGGGGGTGTTATGAGTCTATTCCATCTTTACAAACAATTGTACATATCTCATAAATTACATGAAGCTAAAAAGCCAGGGAAATTCTTTTCTAAGAAGTCTTGGGTTTCCCATGTAGCTTCATCTTCTGTATGTTGGTTCCATTGTATCTTATAGAATTTGAGAACTCTTCTTCGGGTAACCCTGTCCTTTTGATCCAGGACTCGAATAAGATGTTCTAAATATGTTAAGTCTGGTTCCAAGGTAACATCCGTCACATCAATGGTTCGATCTGGAACCCGAAGATACTTCTTCAATTGGGATACATGGAACACATTGTGCACCACAGACAATGTTTCGGGTAGTTGGAGTTGGTATGCCACTGGCCCACCTTGTTCAAGAATCAGAAACGGACCAATGTACCATGGTGCAAGCTTTCCTTTTACACAGAAACGAGTCACACCATTCATTGGTGATACTTTTAGATACACATAATCTTTGACTTGAAAGTACAAGGGTCGACGTCGTTTGTCTGCATAACTCTTTTGTCGAGCTTGTGCCTTTTTTAAGTTATGTATGATTCGTTGAACCTTTTCTTCCATCTCTTTAACCGTATCAGGCCTTAAAAACCACCTTTCTCCTGGTTTAGACCAATTCAAGGGGGTACGACACCGTCGTCCATACAAAGCTTCAAATGGTGCCATCTTAATACTTTCTTGATAAGTATTGTTATACGAAAACTTTGCCAATGGTAAACATTCATCCCATTTTTGTGGAAATTCCAGAACGCATGCCCGCAACATGTCTTCAAGTATTTGATTCACTCTCTTAGTCTGCCCACTTGTTTGGGGATGATAGGCCGAACTGTGGAGTGACTTAGTACCCAGGGACTTATGTAGTTCTTCCCAAAACTTGGATACAAATTGTGGTCCGCGATCCGACACTATTGTCTTTGGAACTCCGTGCAGACTAAGAATACGAGCAATGTATAACTGGGCATAAACAGCAACTGGGTGATCTGTCTTGACGGGCAGAAAATGGGCTATCTTGGTAAGCCGATCAATTATAACCCAAATAGAATCAAATCCTTTTGCAGTCCTGGGTAATCCCACAATGAAGTCCATGCTAATTTCCTCCCATTTCCATGTTGGGATGGACAAAGATTGCAGTGGACCAGTAGTCTTCATATGTATGGCTTTGACACGTCTACAGGTGTCACATTTCGCCACATAGCGTGCAATCTCTATCTTCATTTTTGTTGATCCCACTTCCTATATTTTGCACTCTATTACTTGGTCTTACAAGATGAGAACTTTTAAGAAGTGGCAAGGTAAGAATGAAAGAAAATTTTCTTGGATAAGTATTTGAAAATTCTTTTTGAAATGCTTTGTAATATCTAAAGAAATGGGCTTCGCTCCGATACCAGCTATGACAGAACCTCCCAAGTCATTAGGCCCACCTACAGTTGTCCTTGTCCAACGGACCTTGGACAACCCTATAGATGCACATAATCACTCGACAAGTTTGGTATCTATATCCTTTTCCCTTGCCCAAGAGCGTTTCACCCGTCACGCAGATATTACAACACATCGGAGGAACGAATAAGCGGAAGCGAATTACAATAACTTAATTTACATTCTTCAAAATATAGAAAGAGGGTTATAGTTATTACAAAACCAGGGGTATCAGTGCATAATTATTATTATTACAAACATGGGAGGCAAAAACCCCTCCCACATAAAAGTTTATTGTTTTTCAAAAGGGAGGCCAACATCCTCCCGCAACCACTTCACTGTTGAGGTTCGTCCTTGGGCACCACCTTAGTGCAAAAACATCAATAGTCTGCTGTTTCCTCACCTACAACAACATGGGTTCGAAAACCCTGAGTACGGAGTGTACTTTCGCAAGTCTTACCCATCAAAATAAAAGACTCTCAAGGATATGCTGGCTTAAGGGAGTCAAGGTGAGGCTGATCAAGTAGCAAAGACCCTGTTTGCAAAAATGCTTACTAAAAGTGGATCCTTAAAAATCTAGTTTTATTAGCAAGTTAAGTCATTACCTGAATCTAGAGTTCCTTCTACCCTAGTTCAAGCACTTGACCTGCACTAGCCATCTTTTATCAACCCTTTTTGTTCACTGGAATGCTACATGTAAGTCAGTGACCAAGTCTTCATGTTCGAGAAGTAACGGTGATCTGAATCGATTAATACTTAGCTGAGGATCTCCAATCACACGACATATGTAGCACTTAACCTTGCATATGTCAACTCACCACCGGGGTTCTTAAGACCAGACCAGGTTCACGCCAACCGAGAGCACAGATACACCACCGTCCAGCCTCTTGCCACGGAGGGTACACGCTACTCTCGCCTTCTCTCCACTCCCATTGCGTGTTGGCCTTTCTGGTATTAGTCTATCTAAGGCAAAGTTTACCCATGATGAGGCATGTGACTAGTTAAAGGGTCCTCGGTCAGCAGGCCCACGTCGACATGGTCCTTAAACGACTCAGACGGAGACACTACACCGAGACTCTTCTCGTGCCAGTCACCCATCCGGTCTCAGCTTTATCATTTCAAACCCAAAGTTTGGTACCTGGCAGAGGTACACCTTTTCCAATGTTGAACCCATCATGGCCATGATGGATCCACCATCAAGTTTTATTTTTTTGAAAACAACCCGTCCACTATGAAGCATCATCTTTAGTTTTAAAACAAAACATTTGTTTTTCTAAAGCAAGGAATAAGCATCAGAAAAACCTTTTTATAAAAGGGTGTCAAGAAAGGATAATCAATTTTTCAAGGAAGGAAATGCAGCAATTGTTGGCACACAACTCCTATCACCTAATGCATCAAACAAGGTGATAAAGATTTTAAAACAGAAAGGAGGTGGCAAATACACCAGGGCTTGCCTTATGTTGTAGGAGAGTCGGGCTCTGTTCCACAAATATCAAAATAGAAACAGTTCCCGGCAGGTGAATACAACTTTCCTTCACGGTGCACGAGGGAAACTATGGTCTTCTAGGACAATACTTAGTAGGGTTAGACAATTTTACCCTAAGGAGCTAGGGTTTTGGGTTTTGGAATCAAACAATGTCCAACACATGTCCAACTTCACTCATGGGATCTAAATATCATATTAGGCTTACCCAAAAAGTTTGGTGATTTTTGGAGTTATTAATAATTTCTAAAAATTCCAAGAGACTAGGTTTAAGCCCTTTTAAATACTGAATAATTCCTTGTTTGGACTAAAAATCCTAGAACAATTTTTATTAAATACTGCAGAAATTTAGGAACCCAACAAAATTGGTCTCATATTTTTATCATTTTTCTACGATTTTCTATGGATTTCCTAAGTCTGGCAGAAAAAGAAAAAGGAAAAGTATGAATAGTAACGAGCTCAATCTAAGCCCGAGCCGGCCCATCACAGGCGAAATGTGCCCACACGCGCGCCCGCGGTGTCCATTTTGCATAGAGGTCCCTGGTCATTTGAAAAACCCTTAAAGAGTCCGCAGCACTATTTCCAAGTGTCACTGACAATCACAGATAAACCCTCCCCTTTCCTATTTCTTCACACGTCGAGACCCCCGACCATCGACGCGCGGAGCAATGGCTTCGGCGAGCCCGTACCGGCCAGAAAACGCAACAGCTATGCTTCTCCGTTGCACAACACCTAATTCTACCCTTAACGACCATTTCCCCTCCATCAATTGCAAGGTTCAAGCTCCTAATCGCTCTGTCCATGGTCATGGCGCAAACTGATGATGACCTGAGGCGTTCCCGGTGATCTAACATGGTCTAATTCAATTGGCCGAGTCGAAAAGCATCAAGAGCACATAAGAGAGCTGAAACAAGAGCGAGGAGGGCACGATCGGACCTTTGGAGAGCTGGCCACGGCGAGCTCACACACAGCGGAGTTTTGACCGATTTGGGGCAAATCCCAAAATGGAGCGCTCTAGTGGACAATCAGAGGCACGGGCTAGTGCGTTGGGTGTGTGATTACCTAGCGGAGCTGATGGCATGCTTAATTTATAGGGCTCGAGGGCGGTGGCTCTTGGATTTGGAATGGCGCGCTGGCGGTAGGAGAGACGAGAGAGCACTGGCGCAAAGGTTTCGTGGCTTTCACCGTGGCAAGGTCACCAGCGATGACCGGACACGCTTTAGTGGTTTACTACGACGTGGTAATGCCCTAAGGCATGTGGCGCACGGTCGGTAAGCGACCAACTCCGGTGAGGACCATTTTGCCTGACCACAGCCCAAGTGGGTACGGCGAGCTCACCGTCGACTGGGTCCGAGCCTATCCAGTGCCAAGATTTTTACCCTGCCGTGATAATCTCCTCGGCAGAGAGCATGAATTGTGGCGATGGCGCGGATCATGGCGCGAGGGTCACCGACGGCGAGTGGAGCTGAATCTGTGATCTTATTCAGTCACTCTACCATGGTGATCACCATCAGAGCGTCTGACATAGCCATTTGCAGGGCATTAATCTCCAATTTTTATGTGGCAACTCGTTAATCCCTCTGTTGGGGACTTGTTCTCAAATGCTATGAATTAAGAACAAGGCAACATAGAAAAGGTTAATGGTTAATGCCCTTCGTCCTTTGAAGCATTATCTCCCTCAGGATATAATGATCTTCAGACGAAGGTCATGAAGGACGTACCTTCATCATCACAGTATATATTGGCGAAAGGAGAAGCATATGAAACATGAGAGATAACATAAATGATCATATGACATTATTAATACTTTTTCATTATATCATTATGAACAAACATGAACAATATTGAATTACATTTATACCTTCGGCTTGACAGAAGGCAAAAAGTCCAAGCGTGACGCGCAAGCAAATACCAGTCAGCGTGAACAGTACGGGGGTACTGTTCATCTATTTATAGGCACAGGGCACAGCCTATGAAAAATTACATTCATGCCCTTTACAAATGCTTACAATCATAATACAAGCTATTACGGGTCGATTAGTCATTTCATCTTTAAGTCGGTTCACTCCTTCGTCTTGGGACATGTGACTATGCCGAAGCTTTATAAATGATAGCTTCGGCACTGCTTTTTGAGAGGATCTGCCGAAGGTGTTTCTTCTTACAGGATCTTCGGCGACGAAGCATACCCCCAACAGTAGCCCCTTCGCGGTGCTAGATCGTTTGTCGTAATGAGCTTGATCCGTGAAAAAGTCTCCTAGGCTTCGGGGAGCCGAAGATCCGAAAAACACCTTCCCTGAGCTCGTTGCCGAGAAACGATCACAAAATTTCGAGCACGAGATGGTCCCACCATGCAGCGGGTAAACGCGTCCTGGCGGTTCACCTTCTCGGGTTCTGTGGCCCACCACTCAGTGAGTGCGGGCGACTGTTCGTCCGGTGCAGAAGACTTGACTATTCACCTCCTCACCTGCGACACTATATAAACAGATGGGTAGGTGTGAAGTTACCACAGCATTCATTGCTATTGCCCTGTTTTGCTGCCAAAAATTTGATCATAGCCGAAGCTTGTTCATCGCACTCAACCGAAGCACCACTGTTGACTTTGCTTCGTGACAAGAGAAAGAGCTTCGGAAAAATTAAAAAGTCAGTAATTTCATCAAAAATTATGGAAAATTCATCATCACATGGCAAGAGTTCGTTCTACAGCTAGGGTTATACGTGACGGAGAGGAAGCCGAAGCTGCTGAAACCGCTCCGATTTTCGAAGTGATGAAACGGTCAGGGTTGGCAGTGCCAGAAGAAGCTTCTGAAGGTACCCCTGCTCCCGAAGCTGAGCAGATTGATGTTGAAGAAGGTGAAACTGAAGATGAGTACAACGCCATGCCATCTAAACCTAGCCACCTGGAGTTTGGAAAGTCTACTATTACCGAAGGTGATATGCCTAAGTTGATGAAGCTCGGTTATATCAGTGAAGCCAAGAGGAAGCTAGTTCGTTTTGGTGGAGAGGAAATTACTCCGAAGCCAGAAAAGGATGAAGTGGTAGTCTTTAAAAGCTTCTTTAAAGCAGGATTGAGATTTCCTTTGCATGAGATGATTGTGGATGTGTTGGAGAAGTTTGGGATTTACCTTCATCAGCTAACTCCTAACGCCATTGTTAGGCTTAGCGTTTACATTTGGGCTCTCCGAAGCCAGGGTGGAACCGCTTGCCGAAGGTTTCTGCCGGGCACATGAACTTCATTATTAGACAAAGGCTAGAGAGGATGGGCTACACGAGAATTTCGGCTGCTACAATTTTGCTTATCGCAAAGATGCGAAGTCTCCAGTTATTAGCTATCGTACCAAATGGCCCACTGGCTGGAAGACTGAGTGGTTTTATGTTAAGGTTGACGAGAAGAAGGAGAAGCTGGTTCAGAGCCCATTGGAGTTAGTCTTTGGAGAAACTAGGCCTCAATGCAACATGTTGCCGGAATCACCATGCCAAATTGCCTTGGGTGAATTTTGAGTTGTTTCAGAGCACATTGGCACTAGGGATTTGGTGCAAGAATTCTTAGCTTTCAGAGTATTCCCGACTTTGAAAGAATGGGATATGCCGAAACTCAAAGGGGAGAAGAAAAAGAAGGAACTTGTTCGGCTGCCTTATTATTATAAATTCAAGAAACACTTCAAAGAACCTTGCCAAGAATGGTTAGACACGATTGAAGTTATGTGCAACGAGATTCTTGGCAACTATTCTAAAAAGGAAGATCAACTAATGACTGCAGCCTTTAGGACTCGACCGAAGCAAAGGTTGAACCGGGTCTTGGATGCGCTGAATTTTGAGTATCCTGACTATGAGCGATTAGACAGAGGAACCAAAGGGCAAAAAAGAAAAAGAGTTGTTAGTGTTCTGAATAGAGAAGCTGCTAAATTGGTGAAGAAAGATGAAGAAATTTTGAAGAAAAGAAAGTTGAGCCCTGAGCCAAAGATGGCTGCTTCAAAGAAAAGAAAGGCTGCTGCTCCGAAACCAAAAACGACTGATGTAGAGGAAGAAGCTCCTTCAACGCCTTCTGCTGCTATCATTGAAGAAATTTTAAAGGTAATGACTGAATCTTTGTCTGTCAAGCTAAGTCCACTAGAGCACATTTGACGAAGCTTTTTCAGAAGGAAAAGGAGCCTTCGACAGCGAAGAAGCATGCTGAGCCGAAGAAACAAAAAATCATTCATGTAGTTGAAGTTATCGAACAGACACCACCAGTGGCCTCGACATCAAGGACACCAGCCGTGGAGAGCACTGCTGCTACCGAAACTGTAGCCACTGAAGCTGAAAGTGAAGCTGACATTGCCGAAGCTGAGGCCGCCGAAGATACAAATCTAGAAACCACACTTGCTGATATTGATAAGATGCTTCTGAATGAGCCCATGGAAGAAGCTGCTAGAGTTGCTGAAGAAACTCTGGCCATAGCGCCTGGCAAAGGAAAAGAGAAAGCCGAAGATATATCGGAAGAAGAAGACTTCAATTTTCAGGACATACTTGGGCAAAAATTGTCAAAGGCTGAAAAAGAAGAGTTGAAGGAATATGCCATATCTTGCGGGTACAGACCCGAGGCGCTGCTCTTCGGGGGAGTTAACAAGGAGAATCTAGGATGCCTTCGGGACCGCACTGGGGCAAAAGTTGTCGGCACTCTATCAAAGAGTATCAGCCTTCCGAAGGTTGAAGCAGACCTCAGTAGGTACCAGCGGCAGCATATCACTGGTAGTCTATTCTATGCCAACTTTAAGGTAAAATTCTTAACTTTTTATTGTTTTGTTATGAAGATGTTATCTGACGAAGGTTATTTTGTCAGAGCTTACTACTGAGCAAAGTCCTGAGGATGCAACAAGACCTCGAGGACAAAAAGAATGAAATTATAATTGAGGGCCTAGAGAAGAAGATAAAAGACCATGAGGCTACTCTAGAAAAGAAAGACTTCGTACTTCGAACCATGGAAAATTCATTGGCAGAAGCCTAGGCTGAAATTGCTAGATTGAATAATGAACTTTCCACAGAAAAAAAGAATTTCGAAGCCAAACTCGAAGCTGAAGCCGAGAAAACTCAAATTTGCGCAAATCGTTGAAAGAACTTCAAGAAAAATGCGTGGTCTTCAGCAACCGGTGCCTGCAGTGGCTAAAACAAGTTTTCAACTCGGTTGGAGCCGGTGCTGAGAAATTTAGCCCTTCGGTTGATAACCTGTCGGAGACCTTCGAACATATTGAGGGCGAAGTTGACGCACTTGACGAAGTCATAGGTGGACATGCCAATTTCTGCACTCTGGTAGCTTCTCGGGGCACCGCTGTTGCCTTTATGAAATCTGGCTGTGAACATGGAAAAATTGTCAACAGACCGAATTTAGCTTATCTCTGACAGATTTAATTGATATCCCTAGCCTAGCTTGGAGTATAGGGAACAGATTCATAACTCAAATTTGGGTAAAAGGCGGGCGAAAAATGGCTGACGATGAAGCTCGAAGCCACCTTAAGCCGGTAAAAATTTATGCCCGTTATTTTACCTTCTCTTTGAAGTATGCACTTCCATCATACCGTTTTAATATGTACAGGATGATGATGCTGAAGAAACATGAGCTGAAGCTTCACAGGTGGTCCGATGATGTCAAAGCTGAAGTCGCTGCTAAAAAAAATTCTAGAGGAAAATCTTGTAATATCATTGTAAAAAATCTTTGTAAATTAAGAATTAGCATACTTTGTAATATATCTTTACCTTTTTGTGCATGTATGAAACTGCTTTGCTGTGGACGAAACTAGCATTTTTTGAGCCGGGGGCAAAAAACACCTTCCCTTCTTTTTGTACATAACGAAGCATAAAACTGCTTCTTTTTCTGTTTTCCGAAGTCTTATCTATAGAGCCAAAGCACTCGCCTGTGTTATGATGATGATGATCCTATGTATATCTAGATGAATGTTTATGAATGCAAATGTATGATGTAATGTATCGTGCAAATGAATGTCCAAACACACGCATACGAAGCCACAACCATATCCTTCATTCCCTTGGGAATGATCGAAGTCTCTTTGCCGTTTATTTTTCGGCTTCACCGCTTATTTTTTGGTGTATCAGCGCTGACTTTTCGCTGTAAGTTCCGCATCCCCTTAGGAACGTCTTTTGAACTTCTTCGCCTTCTATTTCGGCGGTATCGCGTTGACTTTTCGTGCTTCGCCTTTTATTTCGGCGGTATCAGCATTGACTTTTTGCTGTAAGCTCTGCATTCCCTTGGGAACGACTTTTGAGCAGGAAACTTACGCTGCGCTCCCTTAGGAACGGCTTTTTGTAGCTTCGTCGTGCTCTGCATCCCCTTAAGGACGACTTTCGAGCTTCTCCCTGTTTTTTCCTTTCTCCCTGCACTCGATGGTGCATGCTCAGTTTTTACATTTACATATTTGGGGGATTTTGCTCTCGTAGAGCTGAATAAGAAAAAGAGAAATTACATGTTATGGCCCCATTAAAAACCTTTCTCCCCCTTTGGAAAGGAAAAGGGTACCATAAAAAAAAGATTACATCAAGCTAGACATAATATCACCGAAGCTCATCCGCATTCCAAGATCTAGGAATGTCGTTGCCGTCCATATCCTTCAATCTGTAAGAACTGGGTCTTGACAAAGATATTACTAGAAAAGGTCCTTCCCACTTGAGCTGTAACTTGCCCACTGTATCTGGGTTGGCCACCCTCCGAAGTACCAAATGTCCTAGTTTAATGCTTTTTAGCCGAAATTTTCTGTCACGCCATTTTATTGTTTTGGCTTGGTATTTATTAATATTTTCCATGGCCTGAAGCCTAATCCCTTCTATAGCATCTTTTGCCACAGAATAATCAGCTTCGTCTTCTGCCGAAGCCACTGTTCTTATTGATCCTGCCTTAGCTTCTTCTGGGGTGATTGCTTCATCACCAAACAATAGTTTGAATGGTGTAAAACCTGTTGACCTTGATATTGTTGTGTTGTGGCTCCACACCACTTTGATCAATTCATCTGGCCACTTTCCTCTGGGCTGATTGAAGATTAACTTCATTATTCCTGTCATTATAATGTCATTGGCTCTTTCAACAAGTCCATTTGACTCCGGATGTCTGACCGATGCGAAATGGATCTTCGTGCCAATTTGTTCATAGAATTCCTTGAAAGCTTCAGCATTGAACTGCGTTCCATTGTCTACAATAATAGCCTTTGGTACTCCGAAGCGACAAACAACATTTTGTCAAAAGAATTTCTGGACAGTGACCGAAGTTATTGTTGCTAAGGGCTTCACCTCAATCCACTTTGAAAAATACTCTACCGCCACCACAACATATTTTAGATTTCCTTGTGCTGGTGAAAGTGGGCCTAGCAAATCGAGGCCCCACCTTTGCAACGGCCAAGTGGGCTATATTAATTGAGTGAGGGATGAAGGTTGCTTCTGGTCTCTTGCACATTTTTGACAGCCTTCACATTTTTGGACTAATTCTACTGCATCCAAAGCTGCCTTCGGCCAATAAAATCCATGTCGAAAGACTTTTCCCAACAAGGGCCTAGATCCAATATGAGATCCACACAAGCCTGCATGTATCTCTTTCATTAATTCTACACCTTCAATTCTTGATAAACACTTAAGGAGTGGTGAACAAACCCCATGTTTATACAATTCCCCTTCTATTAACACATATGGTCTTGTTCTTGCCTCCATTCTCTTGTTATAAGCTTCGTCACTTGAAAGACAATTGCCTTAGAGGAAAGATATTATTTCAGTTCTCCAGTCTTCACTGTGTACTGGGGAAATAGTAAGCGCTACTCTCTCCATGAGCTCAACTGAAGGTGCTTTTATTGTTTCAAAAAATACTTCGGGGGGTAGTGGGAGCCCCTGAGCCGCAGATTTGGCTAGCAAATCTGCATGCTCATTTTGACCTCTTGGAATATTTTTGACGGAAAATCATTCAAAGGAAGCTTCTAGCCTTCGAACTGCATCCAGATATTTCTCAAGCTTCGGATCTCGTGCCTTGCTGCTTTTATCCACATGGCCAGCAATAACTTGAGAATCAGTCTTTAGGATGGCCCTTCTTTTTCCCTTTGCCCTTAGTTTCCGAAGCCCTAATAGAAGTGCTTCATACTCAGCAATATTATTTGTGCAACTGAAATCCAGTTTTACTGCATAACATGTTTTGACCTTCGAAGGTGCGACTAGAACCGCAGCTGCTCCTGCACCGAAGGCTCCCCAAGAACCATCACAAAAAAACTGTCCAAGCTTTGGCATCTTTACTTGTCCCTTCTTTGTGAGCCCCTGGCGTCCAATCAGTGATAAAATCTGCTAGCACTTGAGATTGGATTGTAGATCTGTGCACGTAGTCAATAGTGAATTCATTAAGCTCCGCAACCCATTTGCCAATCCTTCCAGTAGCTTCTCTATTCCTCATGATATCCTTCAGGGGTTGTGATGAAGGAACAATTATGTGATATGCTTGAAAATAATGCCGAAGCTTCCTGGATACCATTAACACAGTATACAACACCATTTCCAATTATGTATAGTTTTTCTTTGATTAACTCAAATATTCAGAGACAAAGTATTCTGGGACTTGCTTTTTAACTTGTCCTTCGGGCTTCTCTTGTACAAGTGCCGCACTCACTGCAGAGTGTGAAGCTGCCACATACAATAACAATGGAGCCCCTAGCATGGGTGGAGCTAATGTTGTTAAATCAATCAGATATTGCTTCAGCTCTTCGAAAGCTTTTTGTTGAATTGGGCCCCATTGAAAAACTTCAGCTGACTTTAGTACTTCAAAGAATGGTAAATTTTTTTCCGCTGATCTAGATACAAATCGAATTAAAGATGCTAGCCTTCCTATCAACCGTTGGGCCCCCTTCTTTGTGCTTGGTGGCTCCATTCGAAGGATAGCTTCGATCTTGCTTGGGTTGGCTTCGATCCCCTTCGTTGAAACTAAACAGCCAAGGAACTTGCCCTTCTTGACTCCGAAGACACATTTTTCTGGATTTAATTTTAGGCCGGCTTGCCTAAAATTAGCAAATGTTTCCTGTAGATCAGTGATGTGGTTTTCTTGCTTCGTGCTCTTCACTATAATGTCATCAACATATGTTAGCACATTTCTGCCTATCTGAGAGTGAAGGACCTTGGCTGTCATCCTGCTGAAGCTTCCTCCAGCATTTTTGAGCCCCTCAGGCATCCGAAGATAACAATATGTACCACTGGGGGTTATGAAGCTGGTTTTTGACTCATCTTCCTTCTTCATCCAGATTTGGTGATAGCCTGAATAACAATCTAGCAGACTCATGAGCTCTAACGAAGCTGCTGCATCTACTAGAGAGTCTATTCTTGGTAATGGGAACTCATCCTTTGGACAAGCCTTGTTCAGATGAGTAAAATCAATGCACATTCTCCATTTGCCATTGGCCTTTTTTACCATAACAGTGTTGGCTAGCCACTCTGGGTATTTCACTTCTCTGATGACACCAGCACTGAGAAGTCTTTTTACTTCGTTTCGAGCACCTTCGTCTTTATCGTCAGAAATTTTCCGAAGCTTTTGTTTCTTGGGTCGAAAGGATGGATCAACATTGAGTGAATGTTCAATGACATCCCTGTTGACACCATAGAGATCGTTGGCTGACCATGCAAAAACATCTTTGTTGTTGAATAAAAACCTTATCAAGGTTTTCTCTTACTCTTCATATAATTGGGATCCCAGCAATATCTTCTGCTCTGCTATGTCTTCACATAGAAGCATGGGCTTCGGCTGATCAGCCGAAGCAGCCTTCTCTCTTCTATACTTATACTGTTCACAAGCTTCAGCTTCATCTATATTGTGGATTGCTTTTGAGTCTGTCCAATTTCCTTCAGCCTTTCTGGCAGCTTCCTGACTTCCATGAATAGCAATGGGCCCTTGATCTGAGGGTATCTTCATGCATAAATATGCTGGATGAAGAATTGCTTCGAATGCATTGAGTGTTCCTCGACCAATGATTGCATTGTAAGGATATTCCATGTCAACAATATCAAACACAACCTGTTCAGTTCTTGTATTGTGGACAAATCCGAAGGTCACTGGCATTGTGATCTTGCCAAGTGCTACAATCTGCCTTCCTCCGAAACCACAGAGAGGATGTGTAGCATCATGGATCGTATCCTCTGGCTCTTGCATCTGTCTGAAGGCCTTAGCAAATATGATATCTGCTGCACTGCCTGTGTCGACCAAAACATTATGGACTAGAAATCCCTTGATGACACAAGATATGACCATAGCATCATTGTGAGGGTAATCCTTGAGCTGAAGGTCCTCTTGGGAGAAGGTAATTGGGATATGAGACCATTTTGACTTGATTAAGGGTCCCTGCACCCCAACATGTTGTACCCTTCTCTGGGCCTCCTTCTTCTGCTTCTTGTTGGGCGGCTCTGAGCATGAACCGCCTGTTATCGGGAGCACCAGCTTCGTAGCCGAAGCAGCTTCAGCTTGGTTGTTGAACGAAGCCATCAACTCAAAAAGTGGACGTGAGTTCACCCACGGTGGGCGTCAATGTTGGGGACTTGTTCTCAAATGCTATGAATTAAGAACAAGGCAACATAGAAAAGGTTAATGGTTAATGCCCTTTGTCCTTCAAAGCATTATCTCCCTCAGGATATAATGATCTTCAGACGAAGGTCATGAAGGACGTACCTTCATCATCACAGTATAAATTGGCGAAAGGAGAAGCATGTGAAACATGAGAGATAACATAAATGATCATATGACATTATTAATACTTTTTCATTATATCATTATGAACGAACATGAACAATATTGAATTACATTTATACCTTCGGCTTGATAGAAGGCAAAAAGTCCAAGCGTGACGCGCAAGCAAATACCAGTCAGCGTGAATAGTACGGGGGTACTGTTCATCTATTTATAGGCACAGGGCACAGCCTATGAAAAATTACATTCATGCCCTTTACAAATGCTTACAATCATAATACAAGCTATTACGGGTCGATTAGTCATTTCATCTTTAAGTCGGTTCACTCCTTCGTCTTGGGACATGTGACTATGCCTAAGCTTTATAAATGATAGCTTCAGCACTGCTTTTTGAGAGGATCTGCTGAAGGTGTTTCTTCTTACAGGATCTTCGGCAACGAAGCATACCCCCAACACCCTCTATAACAAAGTTCTTGGCCTACAATCCAGCTTTAATCCTGCAATAGCAATCACCCTCAAATACTTACTGGATCATGCTCAAAATAGCCCTCAAAGTTCATCCCAAGTCACTGTCAGTAAAAATTCAGACTCTGAGTTGACTGACAGTCAGACTTTAGGTCAATTTATCTCCAAATTCTATATGACACCAAGGTTTAATCACTTAAGCAAAGTTATGCTCCTATATTAGCTCTATAATCTTGATGTGTTGACTTATGGCAAATTCTTTATGAATTGAGAGATATAGAGCTCCAAAGTTGACCCTATGCACTGAATTTCAGACTTAAGCATAAGAAAATGCATGGGGTGCCTTTTTGCAAATAAGTCCAAATCCCACAATTTGACTTGCAAATCCTCAAATGTGAGAAACATATGATTTGTGGTGTTCTATTACTTTGGTATTTGCACTTGGGTTCAAAAGTGCACAAAATTTGCACTTAACCCCCTAGGGTTTCAATTTGGGTTTCTAGGGTTTGTTTTTAAGGTTTTAGGCACATTTAGGGTTTTGGTGCCACTAAAGTCCATCAAATGTGATACCTTATGATCATTTCTTATATCTTTTAAGGTTTTAACTTATTTGGGCTTCACTTTCATCCATAAGCCCTCACTCAGGGTCTAGTGCCCTACCCTAGGGTTAACCATTCAACAAGTCCTAACATCACAACTTGATTGAAATTTTTACCTAGTGAATGCACTCTAGGTGTAACAAACATATGAAATGTCAATGCACATGATGTTATGCTCAAGTTTTAGTGCTAGTAGCACCAGGGGTGTTACACATAAGTTAGCACATTTCTGCCTATTTGAGAGTGAAGAACCTTGGCAGTCATTCTGCTGGAGCTTCTTCCAGCATTTTTTAGCACCTCGGGCATCCGAAGGTAGCATTAAGTACCACTGGGAGTTATGAAGTTTGCCTTTGGCTCATCCTCTTTCTTCATCGAAATTTGGTGATAGCCCAAGTAGCAGTCTAATAAGCTCATGAGCTCCAAAGAAGCTGCTGCATCTACAAGGGAGTCATTCTTGGTAAAGGGAACTCATCCTTCGGACATGCCTTGTTGAGGCCTGTGAAATCAATACACATTCTCTAGTTCCCATTAGCCTTCTTCACCATGACAGTGTTAGCTAACCACTCTGGATATGTTACTTCTCTGATGACACCAGCACTGAGAAGTCTCTTTACTTCATTCCGAGCACCTTTGGCTTTATCCTCAGACATTTTCCAAAGTCTCTGTTTTCTTGGCCTAAAGGATGGATCCACATTGAATGAATGCTCAATGACATCTCTATTAACACCACAGAGATCGTTAGCTATCCAAGCAAAGATATCTTTGTTGTTGAACAGAAACCTTAGCAAAGTCTTTTCTTGTTCACCAGATAACTGAGATCCCAACAGTACCTTTTGGTCTGCTACATCTTCACACAAGAGGATAGGCTTCGGTTGATCTGTCGAAGCATCCTTCTCTCTTTTGTGTTTATATTGCTGACAAGCTTCGACTCCATCAATGTTATGGATAGCCTTTGAATCCGCCAACTGCCTTCAGCCCTTCTGGCAGCTTCTTGACTCCCATGAATAGCAATAGGCCCTTGTTTCGAAGGTATCTTCATGCATAAGTATGCTGGATGGAGTATTGCTTCGAAGGCATTAAGCATCCATCAACCAATGATTGCGTTGTATGGGTACTCCATGTCAACAATGTAAAAGACAACTTGTTCAGTTCTTGTGTTGTGAACGTAACCGAAGGTAACTGACATTGTTATTTTGCCAAGTGCCACTATTTGTCTTCCTCCGAAGCCACAAAGAGGGTGTGTTGCATCATGTATCTTGTCTTTTGGCTCTTGCATCTGTCTGAAAGCCTTTGCAAAAATGATGTCAGCTGCACTGCCTGTGTCAACCAGAACATTATGACCAGAAATCCCTTAATGACACAAGATATAACCATGGCATCATTATGAGGATAATCTATGAGCTGAAGGTCTTCCTGAGAGAAGGTAATTGGGATGTGAGACCACTTGGATCTGATGAAGGGTCCTTGCACCCCAACATGCTGCACTCTTCTTTGTGCTTCCTTCTTATGCTTCTTGTTAGCTGGCTCTAAGCTTGAACCACCTATGATTAGGAGCACCAGCTTCGTGACCGAAGGTGCTACCGCTTTATTGTTGTACGAAGCCATCGTCACAGCAATGGAAGTGAGTTCACTGGAGGTGGGCGCCAATGTTGGTCACTTGTTCTCAAAAGCTATAGATCGAGAACAAGGCAACACAAATGTTAACGATTAAAGACCTTCGTCCTTCGGAACATTATTTCCTTTCAGATATAATGATCTTCAGACGAAGGTCATGAAGGACGTACCTTCATCATTTCAATATGCTAAGATACAAACATGGACATATGAATCGCAGAAAGAGCATGAATAATCATCTTTTATCATCAGATTATTCACATTGTCATTATATAATCATGAACAAACATCAATGATATTTAAGTTACATTTGTACCTTCGGCTTGATAGAAGGTAGAAATCCGAGAGTGACGTGCGAGTGATTACAAGTCAGCGTGAACAGTACGGGGCGTACTATTCATCTATTTATAGGCACGGGACGCAGCCTAGACAAAATTACATTCGTGTCCTTGCCATCTAATCATAACCACAATACAAATTAC
Source organism: Zea luxurians (assembly GCA_029449295.1). Lineage (NCBI taxonomy): Eukaryota > Viridiplantae > Streptophyta > Magnoliopsida > Poales > Poaceae > Zea > Zea luxurians. The sequence continues at coordinate 8,682,171 of JAOPSE010000069.1, read as the reverse complement.
CAGGGACTATGTGGTCTTTTCTTCTTTAAGTCGGTGCCATCCTTCGTCTTATGCATGCCATCATGTCTAAGCTTTTTCGATTATAACTTCAACATATATCTTCATGTATTTGCTTGTATATCGTCTTGCCAAAGGTGTTTTTGCTTGGAGGACCTTCGGCGGAGAAGAAGGCCCCCAACAGAAGCGTATCAATAATGCAAGACCTATGCCCTTGGTAGATATGTTTTTATACTAGGTTTGTACCTTTGACAACGGTATTCTTATGCAACATCTACGGCGAGACCTTTAAAGTTGCTTAAGCAAAGAAGGGGGATTTCTTTTTCTTTATGAAGCGTGAAAAGAAGGGAAGGTGTTTTTTGCCTACAGCTGAAAAACGGTACGTTCGAAGGTTTCACGCCTCACAAAGAAATAAATTACATCATTAAGTATACAAATAGTTGACACTTGTTTCTTACAAAAGGAAACTGCATACAAAAATTCTACAGTCTGAATAGACAAGGTCTAGTCATCTTCTTTCAAAACTTTATCAGCAGCTTCGCTTAGTAGCCTGTTAATAGCTTCATCAACAGCTTCGTTAGTTATTCTAATTACATCAAGTGCCCCCTTCACAGCTAGATCGGCTTCAGGGTCATATGGCTCCGGAGGGGGAGAAAGTTCAGTTGCACCATAGTATAAGTGTTCTTTAGTTCCGAAGCTAAAATAGTTTATGAAGCTAAAATTATGACAAGAATACCAATAAGTCTTTCACGCTCTGCAGCGGCTTCAGCCTTTCTCGCCTCTTCCAAGGCAGCATGAGACTCTTTCTCATTTTTTCTGATAGCTTCGTCAGCTATCTCTCGGCCACCTCTCAACCAGACTTCGGAATAAAATTTTCCACTTAGCGCAGTGGCTTCAGTTGAAGGGTTCTTAATGTCATTTCACTGAGACCAAGAATTCTGGCTGAACTATAGCCTTTGCATGATCATAGCCAACCTTCTCAAGAAGTGACACAGTTCCATGGGCGCCGACGAAGGCACAGAAGTCTCCCCTGTCACTAAGAATTTCGTCGAAAGCTTTGGCCTCGCCGCTGATCCACCAAATAACTCCATCAGGATCACCACAGATAGCGCATACTCTAAGTCAGCAATACGCTCTGCATCTTTCTGTTGCTTTTCTTCAAACTCCTTTATCTTCTGCTCTGCCTCGAAAAGGCTAGACAACCTAGCTTCGTTAGATTTCAATCTCTCTACCATGGAGGGCATCATTTTATCTTTCTTGAGAGCTTCATTTCTCAGCATTATAACTTTCGAATGAAGATTTCCAATTGCTATATGATTGCTATCATCTTCTGCATCCTTCTGAGCCTTGAAAGCTTTGCTAAGAATTAGACCCTGATAGATAAAAAACATACAAATAATAATGATAAGAATTACCACAAAATAGTTCATCATAACAAAAATGACCATATGTGAAGACAAAATATACAAACCTTTAGGCTGTTATAGACGAGGCTGTCTACAAGTTGATCCTTCGTCATTACAGACAGACCAAGCTCAAGCTTCGAGTATCCCATGTTGTCCATCATTTCCCGGCAAACATTAATCTCCTTGTTGTCTAGTAGACAGTAAAGGAAGTCATCTTCATCGCTCCCTCCATAAGATAAGGATACTCGGGGGTATTTAAGGTCCCTTGCATAATGTTGCACTTTCGCAACTTGTTCTTGAGATAGTTGTTTCCCCGAAGCATGATGAACAATATATTCTAAATCAACTTGAGAAGGTGCTTCGGGAGCAGGCAATGCTGACTTTCAATGAAGACTTTCCTTTGCTAGTTCTGCTGGCTTTGCCCCCAAAGTTTCAGCTTCAATGTGAGTGGGAGAAGCGCTTGCAGTGGATACTTCTCCTAAATTTTCAGCTTTGTCCTCCAGAGCTTCAGTAGAAGCAGGAGTCGGTATCTTTGTACATTTTAAAACAGCATCCAAAACACTGGCCATCCTCCTTTTCTTAGGAGTCATTGTTGTAGCAGCTGTTAGCTTTGGGAACCCCATTGTGGTTGGGGGACTTTGCATTTTCAAATGCTCTTCTACCTATGAGCTCTTTGTTTCCGACTCTTTTGTTAGTTCGACACTAGCTTCCACTGTCACAGCAGGAATTGTCTCCATAGCCAATGGGATAGCTTCGGCCTATTAAGCAATCTTTATCCTCTATGTATCAGGTATTGTAGCTATCCTTTCTAAAGAATGAGGCTTCAGCCTATGTGTCAAAACCTTAGCTATCTTTGGCTTAGGTGCGGTAGAAGAAGATAAAGTTGCCATTTTTCTCTTCAACCCTTGTTTTCGGACAGGAAAGCAGTAATCAGGATAAAAAATCCAATTGCATCAAAAACTCTATTCAACCTCCTCTTTTCGCGAGCGCCGAAGGCAGTGGTCATGGCTTCATCCTCTGCCTTCGTGTAAGCTCCCAACAACTCATCACTGGTAGCTTCGACAGCCTCAAGCCAGCCATCATTCAGCTCATCAAACTGATTTCTGTAGCGATAGGTCTCAGGTAAACTAGACCACCTTCGGTAGAACCAGTAGCAGTCTCCTTCGGCATCTCCTAGTCATTAACGAGCGGCCACACCTTATAAGCAATATGATCCTGAACCAAATCCCTGGTACCGATGTAAGTACACACCATGTTGAAAGCCATCAAACACGCTTGCACGTCGTTCCCACTTGCAATCGATGGCCTCCTGATGCCGAAGCGTGACCGTATGGGGCACTGGATTATACCCCTCACATCTTCCCTCTTGGTCAAATCATTTTTGACATAAAACCATTGTTTCATCCAAGAGCCCGACCATTTCTTTCAGAATGTTGGCACGGGACACCTCACATCAGAGTGCTGCACAAAGCTATAGCACCCGAAGTTGTTGTGAAGCTGCTCCTTCCCAATTGACTTCGTCTAGTAGGATAATTCATGAATATTACAGAAGCATTTGGCATCTAGCTCCAGCCCTTGGATCCTCATAGCCCAAATAAAAACTCCCACTTTAATTAAAGCTTCGAGAGTAAGCTGATGAAGGTTTATCTCAAATGTCTTTAATACTTCAACCAGCATCATGTGCAAGAGAAAATGAAGCCCAACCTTCATAAAACACTTAAAAACCACTACTTCGTTTGCTTTAGGAAGAGGAACGATACTCTCTCCTCTAGCCCTCACAATGGATATATCATGGAAATATTTTTCCTTCATCCCTTCAATCTATTCTGGCTTAACAGTGAATTTTCTGAAAATGACATGACTCAGCCTCCATGGCTGATCTTCGGCATCTTCATTAACACTCTCCAAATCAAAACTATCGCTGTCGCTGGAATCCCCAGATAGCCCAGCCAACATTTTATCAGTAATTTTCTCAATGTTGGTCCTTTCCATAGCTTTGTAGAAACCAGCATGTGTGGAGTCTATAGTTTGTTTGTCTTTGGCAATTTCGGTGATGATCACAGCAAAAGCCGAAGCTCAAAAAACAATTGCGCTCACAGAAGAAGAAAGCTAAAATGTCAATGACAACACAAAAATTTAGATAGCACGAAAAATATTCATAGGGCAAGCCTCTGTATATATACACGAAGCACCACTGAGTGGTGGGACCCATAACACAGAGTGATTCGCTATTCTAGCGAAGGGAAGGTATTTTTTCGGACCTTCAGCCAAAGGTCTTCTTTCATTTCGCAGTCTGAATTTGTTATAACAAAACAAATTAATAAGACGAGGGGCTACTGTTGGGGGCCTTCCTCTTCTGAAGGTCCTCAAAAACACGACTAACCATTTGTTTCTAGTATATCACTGAATATTACAGGAGCTTCGTCATAAGAAAAGCTTCGCGATGAGTATTTTCCTCCCCGCTGAAGGTTCTCGAAACAGAGGCATCATATGAAAGCGATAACAACGAATATCGAAGCTACAGCTGGAGAATAACAGCTTCGACTTAAGGTGGCGACGAAGGTCAAATATGATGCCGAGCCAAAGAGGAAAAGACTAGTTAATCCCTAATGATTTATGTTACGATTATGTGTACATGTTAAGGTCATAAATGTATTTTTACTCAGGTTGTGTCCCGTGCCTATAAATAGGTGAACAGTATCCCCGTATTGTTCACGCTGGATGGTTTTGACTTTTGCATCATCATCTTCGACCAAACCGAAGGTATAAATGTAATATGAATTTTGTTAATGTTCTCATATTCATCATGAAATGAGGATTTGATTGAATGGAAGTCTGAATGAATGACTTGTAATTGTCCCTATGAATCCTTATTCTCATAAATGATGACAATGTATCCTTTATAACCTTCGTCTAAGGATCATTATGTCTGAAAGGAGATAATGCTTTCGAGAACGAAGGTTCTTAATCTTTAACAATTGTGTTGCCTTGTTCTTGTTTTACAGCATTTAAGAACAAGTGACCAACAATTACTTTATATTATATCATTTCGATGTAATTTTAACTATATTATAAAAACCACTCACTCTCCAGCCGATGCGTAGTGTGATGATATGGGCTAAAATGAACGGTGTTGTGGTCCGACATTTGCAAGCATCCTATTGTTATAGTATAGAATTAGATATATAATTAGTAAGCATGAAAATTAAGTACTTGTCAAAAGATTTTAGGTAAAGGAGAAATTACTGTGTAGTTTGTTATGCCACAGCATAATTCCAATAATTATGCTCTTGTTATCTCTAGCTAACACCCATCGTAGAGCATTTTGTTACAAGAAATCAGGAAATATGCCCAAGACGATTATATCCCACCTATAAATAAATCTTTGATTGTTTGAATAATACCTAACAAATTTTCAATATTTTAAAAATAATGTAATTATGAATCAGGGACCTGGAATCCATTAGTATGGCCTCTCCGTACGGCCTTCCACCGACATACTATAATGGCCCCAAATGAATAACTATGCCAATAACGTCTGAGCGATTCACGTGAGGTTAGTTACATTTGAATAATTTAAAGGGTTTCAGTCGGTATAAGTATAAACTATATAGATGGACTGATCGTTACATATAAACGTCGTGAGGTTGTTAGACCACCTCATGAAATGACATAAGGTGTTTAGGATATAGAGGGAATGTTATTGGCATGTTGAATGGCTCGACATTAGTATGTGTTGCCAATGTCAATTCTAGACTATGTCCAAAATTCTGAAATTGCCACGCTCCCTAGTTTACACAGAACGCCACTCAATGCAATGTATACGTACATCCTTGTTGGAACAAGGCGTCAAATCGTTGGACATTATCATGGTATGAAATTGCTTCGATTTTTTATCCCTAGACATGTCAAAATCCAGGTCGTATGAGCAAGAGAATTACTTGACTATATTGACTTTATTTTTAATGTCTTATGAAGCGACTCACAATGATGTCTTGTAGAATGACATGTTGGCTATCATGGCGTCTAGGAAACTTAACAATTATTTTTGCAACGATGATCTTTATTTTTGGTAAGCCAATGACTCCAATGTCATCAAATAACATGAAACTACATGAAACACAAACTTTAGATTAGGTGGCCCACGCATATAGGTGTGACAAGTGTAATGTGTACTTACGGAGACTTTGAAGGAAAGGGAGGTACGACTACAACCATCCTATCTTGGTTAAGTGTAGATGGTGTCATTGATCTTTTAGTATCTATCATAGCATCATTAAAAGAAACATAAAATTATGAGAAGGATTAAACAACATATCACAAAAAAATTTGGGCTATACCTTTAGAATTTTGCGATGGGTTGGAAAAAGAACAAAAACTTATATTGAGGCTACAAAACTTTGTCCAAAAAACAAAGTTGGTCTATAGCTCTATCGAATGAAACAAACAAGGGTAACAAATATGTAGAACACACATAAATAGAATCTGAAACGAACAAACGACTGCAGTTGTCGGGGACCATAATTAGGGGTACCCTCAAGACGCCTAATTCTCAGCTGGTAACCCCCATCAGCATAAAGCTGCAGAGGCCTGATGGGTTTGATTAAGTCAGGGATCAGTCCATACGAGTGACTTGACCACGCCACGCCCGAGCCTAGCCTCGGGCGAGGGCAGCCGACCCTAAGATGACTCCGTCTCGCCTGAGGCCTCCTCTTTCACGGCAGACGCATCTCCGGCTCGCCCTAGGCCCCGCCTTCGATAAGAAGAAACCCTGACTAAATCACCGCGCCAACCGACCGAGTCACCGGGGCGTTTAACGCAAAAGGTAAGACCGACGGGCGACCAGACTTCGCCAGAGGTGCCATAGGAGGCCCCGCCCGACCCAGGGCTCGGACTCGGGCTAAGGCCCCGGAAGACGGCGAACTCCGCTCCGCCCAAGGGCTCGGACTCGGGCTAAGGCCCCGGAAGACGGCGAACTCCGCTCCGCCCGACCCCAGGGCTCGGACTCGGGCTAAGGCCCCGGAAGACGGCGAACTCCGCTCCGCCCAAGGGCTCGGACTCGGGCTAAGGCCCCGGAAGACGGCGAACTCCGCTCCGCCCGACCCAAGGGCTCGGACTCGGGCTAAGGCCCCGGAAGACGGCGAACTCCGCTCCGCCCGACCCCAGGGCTCGGACTCGGGCTAAGGCCCCGGAAGACGACGAACTCCGCCTCGCCCGACCCAGGGCTCGGACTCCGCCTCGGCCTCTGCCGAACGATCTCCGCCTCGCCCGACCCAGGGCTCGGACTCTGCCTCTGTCTTGCAGGACGGACTCGACCTCGGCTTCGGAGGAGCCTCCACGACGCCCGACCTAGGACACGAGACCGCCACGTCAACAGGAAGCGTCATCATCACCCTGCCCTGAGCCGACTTGGGTCGCAGAGAACAAGACCGGCGTCCCATCTGGCCGGCTAAGCCAGATAGGCAAATGATGGCGCCCCGCTAGACCATGACGACAGCGGCTCTCAGCTCCCTTACGAAAGCAGGAGGACGTCAGCAAGGGCCCAGCAACTCCGACAGCTGTCCCCCCGTCCGGCTCCGTTACTCCTCCAACAGCCACGACGCCACAACAACAGGGTGCCAAGACCTCTCCGGCTGCCACCTTGGCATGTACTTAGGCGCTAGCTCTCCCTCGCTAGACACGTAGCACCTTGCTACACCCCCATTCTGTACACCTGGATCCTCTCCTTACGACTATAAAAGGAAGGACCAGGGCCTTCTTAGAGAAGGTTGGCCTCGCGGGGACGAAGGGCAGGGGCAGGCGCTCTCTCGGGGCCGCTCGCTCCCCTCACCTCGCGCGGACGCTTGTAACCCCCTACTGCAAGCGCACCCGACCTGGGCGCGGGATGAACACGAAGGCCGCGAGAATTCTCCGACTCCCTCACGACCCGGCTCCAGCCACCGACCTCTCTCTCTGTTCCCCCCTTCGCGCTCGCCCACGCGCTCGACCCATCTGGGCTGGGGCACGCGGCACTCTCACTCGTCGGCTCGGGGACCCCCCGGTCTCGGAACGCCGACAGTTGGCGCGCCAGGTAGGGGCACGCTGCGTGTTGACGAGCAGTTTCCCGTCAAGCTCCAGATGGGCAGTCTCCAACGACCTCTTCAACCCGGGACGGTGCTCCGTTTCGGGAGCCTCGAGTTCATGTCTCTCGACAGCAGCTACAACATGATACTCCTTCCACCGCCGCGCGACAGCGACAATGGTGGCGGACAACCCGCCCGCCAGCGGCGGAATCGACGACGCCTTTCCCGCGTGGGGGAAGGACAACTTTCGAGCTCGCCCCATCCTCTCCCTCGCCATCGGAGGAGGAGGAGGCGGGGCAACCAGGGCCGAGCGGGAGGCCGCGCTCCGACGGCTGTCGAACAAATCGACATCCCCGGCGCCTCAACGGAGGACACGCCAAGCGTCGCCCTCGCGTTCGAGGCAAACGCGAGCGCCATCCCCCCGCAACACGTCGACCCCGAGCAAGTGGACGACGCCAGCACGCTCACGGAAGGCCTGCAGGACGTCGCCCTCGTACCCAAGACGACGGCGCGGTCAGCCCCCGACGTGACTTCATCGCCCCTCGTCGACAAAAAGGTACCGACTGCTCCCCATCTTTCGTCATTTCGACTCGGCCTCAGCCCGCCTGGCGACCTCGCTTTGGCGGGCGCTCACATTGAGGCGAGTGCAACCTCTCTGGGGTTTCGTGTGCGGTCGCCTTGGGACCGATTGACGGGTGTCTCGACCCTCGGACCCTCTGGGTCCAAGGAAGATGACGACCCCAGCATCTGCTGGGATTTCTCCGGATCTGGCAACCCTAGTGCCATGCGGGACTTCATGACCGCATGTGACTACTGCCTCTCCGACTGTTCCGACGGCAGCCGCAGCCTTGGCGACAAGGACTGCGGCCCGAGTCGCGAATGTTTCCACATCGAGCTAGGGGATCCCTCCGGAGGCGGCTGTCTCGGCATGCCGGAGGATGGTGATCCCCCTAGGCCAGCGCCTCGCGCCGACATCCCGCGGGAGCTAGCTGTGGTCCCCGTTCCGGCGGGGGGTCACGACCCACAGCTCGAGCAAGTCCGCGGGGCGCAGGCCGGGCTCGATGAGGGAGCAGGGGCGCTCGAGGCAATCCGCCAGAACATCGGGCAGGTGTGGGCGAGCCAACCCCCGGCCGGAGGAATACGTCACCTGCCCCAAGGTCTCCAGCACCGCATCGCCAACGATGCCAGGGACAGACCGCCACCCGCGTCCGGCGGAACCGGTCAGGACCTGGCCGCCGCAGCGATGCTCCTCCGCGCAATGCTGGAGTCATCAACCACCGAGGGTCGGCGAATCCAGGGAGAACTCAAGCATCTCCTGGAAGGCGCTGCGGCCCGGCGGGCCGAGAGCTCTGCCTCCCGAAGGCAGGGATACCCCTCGGAACCTCGTGCCGCGACTTCCCGACTCACGCGGGAAGCCTCGGTCTACACCGGGCGCACGCGCAACACCGCGCCTGCGGCCCCGGGCCACCTCGGCGACGAGCACCCTCATCGCGACCGTCGGGCACGCCTCGACGAAAGGGTGCGCCGAGGCTATCACCCCAGGCGTGGGGGACGCTACGACAGCGGGGAGGATCGGAGTCCCTCGCCCGAACCACCCGGTCCGCAGGTCTTTAGCCGAGCCATTCGACGGGCGCCGTTTCCGCCCCGATTCCGACCCCCGACTACTATCACGAAGTACTCGGGGGAGACGAGACCGGAATTGTGGCTTGCGGACTACCGCCTGGCCTGTCAACTGGGTGGGACGGACGATGACAACCTCATCATCCGAAACCTCCCCCTGTTTCTCTCCGACACCGCTCGTGCCTGGTTGGAGCACCTGCCTCCGGGGCAGATTTCCAACTGGGAAGATTTGGTCCAGGCTTTCGCCGGGAACTTCCAGGGCACGTACGTGCGCCCCGGGAATTCCTGGGACCTCCGAAGCTGTCGGCAACTGCCGGGAGAGTCTCTCCGAGACTACATCCGGCGGTTCTCGAAGCAGCGCACCGAGCTGCCCAACATCACCGACTCCGATGTCATCGGCGCGTTCCTCGCCGGCACCACCTGCCGCGACCTGGTGAGCAAGCTGGGTCGCAAGACCCCCACCAGGGCGAGCGAGCTGATGGACATCGCCACCAAGTTCGCCTCTGGCCAGGAGGCGGTAGAGGCCATCTTCCGAAAGGACAAGCAGCCCCAGGGCCGCCCGTCGGAAGATACTCCCGAGGCGTCTACTCCGCGCGGCGCCAAGAAGAAAGGCAGGAGGAAGTCGCAAGCGAAACACGACGTTCCCGATGCAGACCATGTCGCCGCCGCCGAGCACAAGAACCCTCGGAAGCCCCCCGGAGGTGCTAACCTCTTCGACAAGGCACTCAAGGAGACGTGCCCCTACCATCAGGGGCCCGTCAAGCACACCCTCGAGGAGTGCGTCATGCTTCGGCGCCACTTCCACAGGGCCGGGCCACCCGCAGAGGGTGGCAAGGCCCGCGACGACGACAAAAGGGAGGATCGCCAAGCAGGAGAGTTCCCAGAGGTCCGCGACTGCTTCATGATCTACAGAGGGCATGCGGCGAATGCCTCGGCTCGGCATCGTAAGCAAGAGCGTCGGGAGGTCTGCTCGGTGAAGGTGGCGGCGCCAGTCTGCCTAGACTGGTCCGACAAGCCCATCACCTTCGACCGGGACGACCACCCCGACCACGTGCCGAGCCCAGGGAAGTACCCGCTCGTCGTCGATCCCGTCATCGGCGACGTCAGGCTCACCAAGGTCTTGATGGATGGAGGCAGCTGCCTCAACATCATCTACGCTGAGACCCTCAGGCTCCTGCGCATCGATCTGTCATCCGTCCGAGCAGGCGCTGCGCCCTTCCATGGGATCATCCCGGGGAAGCGTGTCCAGCCCCTCGGATAGCTTGACCTCTCTGTCTGCTTCGGAACACCCTCCAACTTCCGAAGGGAGACTTTGACGTTCGAGGTGGTCGGGTTCCGAGGAACCTACCACGCAGTGTTGGGAAGGCCATGCTACGCGAAGTTCATGGCCATCCCCAACTACACCTACCTGAAGCTCAAGATGCCGGGGCCCAACGGGGTCATCACCGTCGGCCCCACGTACAAACACGCATTCGAATGCGATGTGGAGTGCGTGGAGTACGCCGAGGCCCTCACCGAGTCCGAGGCCCTCATTGCCGACCTGGAAAGCCTCTCCCGAGAGGTGCCGGACGTAAAGCGGCATGCCGGCAACTTCGAGCCAGCGGAGACGGTTAAGGCCGTCCCTCTCGACCCCAGTGGCGACACCTCCAAGCAGATCCGGATCGGTTCCGGGCTCGACCCCAAATAGGAAGCAGTGCTCGTCGACTTTCTCCGCGCAAACGCCGACGTTTTTGCGTCGAGTCCCTCGGACATGCCCGGCATACCGAGGGATGTCGCCGAGCACTCGCTGGATATTCGGGCCGGAGCCCGGCCGGTCAGACAGCCTCTGCGCCGATTCGATGAGGAAAGGCGCAGGGTGATAGGCGAGGAGGTCCACAAGCTGATGGCAGCAGGGTTCATTAAAGAGGTATTCCATCCCGAATGGCTTGCCAACCCTGTACTTGTGAGGAAAAAAGGGGGGAAGTGGCGGATGTGTGTAGTCTACACTGGTCTCAACAAAGCATGTCCGAAGGTCCCCTACCCTCTACCTCGCATCGACCAAATTGTGGACTCCACTGCAGGGTGCGAAACCCTGTCTTTCCTCGATGCCTACTCAGGGTATCATCAAATCAAGATGAAAGAGTCCGACCAGCTCGCGACTTCTTTCATCACGCCCTTCGGCATGTACTGTTATGTCACAATGCCGTTCGGGTTGAGAAACGCGGGTGCGACGTACCAGCGGTGCATGAACCATGTGTTCGGCGAACACATTGGTCGCACGGTCGAGGCCTACGTCGATGACATCGTAGTCAAGACGAGGAAAGCCTCCGACCTTCTCTCCGACCTCGAACTGACATTCCGGTGTCTCAAGGCGAAGGGCGTCAAGCTTAATCCCGAGAAGTGCGTCTTCGGGGTGCCCCGAGGCATGCTCTTGGGGTTCATCGTCTCCGAGCGGGGCATCGAAGCCAACCCGGAGAAGATCGCAGCGATCACGAACATGGGGCCCATCAAGGACTTAAAAGGCGTACAGAGGGTCATGGGATGCCTCGCGGCCTTGAGCCGTTTCATCTCGCGCCTCGGCGAAAGAGGCCTGCCCCTGTACCGCCTCTTAAGGAAGGCCGAGTGCTTCACTTGGACTCCCGAAGCCGAGGAAGCCCTCGGGAACCTGAAGGCGCTCCTCACCCAGGCGCCCATCTTGGTACCCCCAGCTGATGGAGAAACCCTCCTGGTCTACGTCGCCGCAACCACTCAGGTGGTCAGCGCCGCGATCGTAGTCGAAAGGCAGGAAGAGGGGCATGCTTTGCCCATTCAGAGGCTAGTTTACTTCGTCAGCGAAGTGCTGTCCGAGACCAAGATCCGCTACCCACAAGTCCAGAAGCTGCTATATGCAGTGATCCTGACGAGGCGAAAGCTGCGACATTACTTCGAGTCCCATCCGGTGACTGTGGTGTCATCCTTCCCCCTGGGGGAGATCATCCAGTGCCGAGAAGCCTCGGGGCGGATCGCGAAGTGGGCGGTGGAAATCATGGGCGAGGCAATCTCGTTCGCCCCTCGGAAGGCCATCAAGTCCCAGGTACTGGCGGATTTCGTAGCCGAATGGGTCGATACCCAGTTGCCAACGGCTCCGATCCAACCAGAGCTCTGGACCATGTTTTTCGACGGGTCGCTGATGAAGACGGGAGCTGGCGCGGGCCTGCTTTTCGTCTTGCCCCTCGGGAAACACCTGCGCTACGTGCTTCGCCTCCATTTCCCGGCGTCCAACAATGTGGCTGAGTACGAGGCTCTGATCAACGGATTGCGAATCGCCATTGAGCTAGGGGTCCGACGCCTCGATGCGCGCGGCGACTCGCAGCTCGTCATCGACCAAGTCATGAAGAACTCCCTCTGCCGCGACCCAAAAATGGAGGCTTACTGTGAGGAGGTTCGACGCCTGGAAGACAAGTTCTACGGGCTCGAGCTTAACCACATCGCCCGGCGCTACAACGAGACTGCGGACGAGCTGGCGAAGATAGCCTCGGGGCGAACGACGGTTCCCCCGGACGTCTTCTCCCGGGATCTGCACCAACCCTCCATCAAGATGGATGACGCGCCCGAGCCCGAAGCACCCTCGGCCTCGTCCGAGGTGACCTCGGCTCAGCCCGAGCCATCCTCGGCTCACCCCGAGGAACCCTCGGAGCCCGAGGGCGAAGCACTGCGCATCGAGGAGGAGCAGAACGGGGTCGTGCCAGATCAAGATTGGCAAACCCCGTACCTGCAATATCTCCGCCAAGGAGAACTGCCCCTCGACCGAGCCAAGGCTCGGCGGGTAGCGCGACGCGCCAAATCGTTCGTCTTGCTGGGCGATGAGAAGGAGCTCTACCACCGTAGCCCCTCGGGCATCCTCCAGCGATGCATCTCCATCGCCGAAGGTCAGGAACTCCTGCGGGAAATACACTCGGGGGCTTGCGGTCACCATGCAGCACCTCGAACCCTTGTCGGGAACGCTTTCCGCCAAGGCTTCTACTGGCCAACGGCGGTGGCCGACGCCACTAGAATTGTCCGCGCCTGCGAAGGGTGCCAATTCTATGCGAAGCAGACCCACCTGCCCGCTCAGGCTCTGCAGACGATACCCATCACCTGGCCCTTCGCTGTGTGGGGTCTGGACCTCGTCGGCCCTCTGCAGAAGGCGCCCGGGGGCTACACGCACCTGCTGGTCGCCATCGACAAATTCTCCAAGTGGATCGAGGTCCGACCCCTGAACAGCATCAGGTCCGAGCAGGCGGTGGCGTTCTTCACCAATATCATCCATCGTTTCGGGGTCCCGAACTCGATCATCACCGACAATGGCACCCAGTTCACCGGCAAAAAATTCTTGAATTTTTGCGAGGATCACAACATCCGGGTGGACTGGGCCGCCGTAGCTCATCCCGTGACAAATGGGCAAGTAGAGCGTGCCAATGGCATGATCCTACAAGGGCTCAAGCCTCGGATCTACAACAACCTCAACAAGTTCGGCAAGCGGTGGGTGAAGGAACTCCCCTCGGTGGTCTGGAGCCTGAGGACGACGCCAAGCCGAGCCACGGGTTTCACGCCGTTCTTCCTGGTCTACGGGGCCGAGGCCATCCTGCCCACGGACCTGGAATACGGCTCCCCGAGGACGAGGGCCTACAACGAAGAAAGCAACCAAGCTAGCCGAGAAGACTCGCTGGACCAGCTGGACGAGGCTCGGGACAGGGCCTTACTACACTCGGCGCGGTATCAGCAGTCCCTACGACGCTACCACGCCCGAGGGGTCCGACCCCGAGATCTCCAGGTGGGCGACCTGGTGCTTCGGCTGCGGCAAGACGCCCGAGGGAGGCACAAGCTCACGCCCCCCTAGGAGGGGCCGTTCGTCATCGCCAAAGTTCTGAAGCCCGGAACGTACAAGCTGGCCAACAGTCAAGGCGAGGTCTATGGCAACGCTTGGAACATCCAACAGCTACGTCGCTTGTACCCTTAAGATGTTTCCAAGTTGTTTATATACCTCGCGCCCACGCAAAGTTTAGTCAACAAGGAAGGGTCGGCCTCGCCTCGGCAAAGCCCGACCCTCCCTCGGGGGCTAAAAGGGGGGAAACCCCCTCTGCGTCAAAATTTTCCTCGAACAAAAAATCTCTTTTACCAGAACGTCTTTCGTGCTTTTTGATTACTTCGAAAAGTGGGTCCTGGAAACGACGGAGTACACGTAAGCGGCAAGGCTGACCGAGCCGAGGGACTCCTACGCCTCCGGGATACAGATACCTCACTCATCACCTTCTGCGATAAGTAACTCGCGCTCGGATAAGGTGAACCCGCGGATCGAACGAGTCTTTACGTACGGAAGCTCTTCTGTCGAAGCGATTCTTCGAGCCTTCTAGACCGAGTTGGTGACAGGGCCTCATGGACGGGTAAAAGTACGCGTAAGCGGCAAGGCCGACCGAGCCGAGGGACTCCCACGCCTCCGGGATACGGATACCTCACTCATCACCTTCCGCGAAAAGCAACTCTCGCTCGCACTAACATCCCTGCTACCGACAAAAAGTCCAGATACTCGAAACAAGAGGAAAAGAGACGCAGCTTTATAACGCAACAAGGGTATGTGTTCTGGCCTCAACGGCCGCGCAAGGCCCATGCTACAAGACGATTTGACCCTGCAGGCTCGGATCTTGACGCTGGAAGAGGGCGACGACACCCTCGGCATCAACAGCACCTTCGGCAAGGCCCGACCTAGCCTCGGACGGCGACGCGGTCCGAGGGCCTCCGCTTCGAAGGACGACGTCATCATCACGCTCGAGCAATCTCTGCCAGGGACTTCTCCGAGAACCCGGCCCGAGCGGACGGCTCGGCCGGCCACCTCTGGGGCCTCGGCCGACCTCCTTCCGAGGGCGCCAGCTCGGTCCGAAGCCTCGGCTGAACAGCTCCGACGTCGATCCTGCCAACAGACAACCCGGCTAGGCTCCGGACAACCAGGTTTCATTTCCGAGCCAACTCCGCCTCTGCTCATGCTGATATCGCTACCCCTGGCCTCGGCTCGTCGAAGAGCGGCCGAGGGGTCTCTTTAACTAAGCTAGAGGAGCCTCGGACAACAGGGCCGACCGAGCCGAGGGATTCCTACGCCTCCGGGATACGGATACCTCACTCGTCACCTTGACACGGGGCGACTCACGCTTGGTGAAGCGGTTCAGGCAAACAACAGGCGAGTCCTAGTACTCAGAAATGAGGAAAAAACACGGCTCTGTGCCGTAAGTTACATACATGTTCAGGCCCCGAAAGCCGAAATGAACAAAAAACCCGGCACTCGAAGTGCCATTACAAACGGAACTCCGGTTCCCCCCCTCCGCAGGTGCGAACAACCCCACTCGATAGGGGCGGGCCTGCGGGGTGGCGAAAAAACTCTCGCCCCCCGAGGACGAGAGCCAGCCATTCAGGCCGGGAGACGGAGACCCAGGGCTACTGACGGAGTTGGCAATCTCGTCGGTAGAGAAGCCACTTCCGTCCGCCGACGCCTCGGGACCCGCCACTTCCGACATGGCTGGAGGAAGTCTCCGTGATGCTGGAGGATGCCGTTCTCCCCCAGGCGCACGGGGAAGAAGAGGGCAACCGACCCACACGGAGACAGCTCCCTGACTCGCCTCGTCCTCCCTCATGGCCAGGTGATGAAAATCCTTGAGGCTGAGGGAGGGGCGGGGGCCGCAGCCCGGCTCGCTTTCCCCCACCATCAAGCCGGAGGTCGCCCTCTTGGGTGACCGCCGGTGGAGGGGTGCAGCCGGGCTGCATGATGAAAATCCTTGAAGCCGAACGATGGCTGAAAGGTACCAACTCCCACGGAGTTGCGTTCCTCCGGCGATGGAGCGAAAAGACGGCGGTTTCCCCCCATCCGGGGGCTCGGAAGATGGAGAGACACAATGCATTGGGGAGGAAAGAGACATGGTCGCCTTACGAAAGGAGTCGCCCTCCTTTTAAAGGCAACTCCCCCTGCTCGCACCCTCAACCGTCACGGGCTGAGTCTTCTCCAACACGCCTCCAAAGTCCTCCCCTGCGGCGCGGGGGCTGGGGCCCGCCTGTCATGCAGACCGGCTCTAAGAAGAAGCCGAACCGTCGCGCACGGCGCACGCAACCACCCAGCGGTTACAAGCAATCCTCCACTTTCGCCCAGACCGGCGGGCGAAAGGGGCAGGCGGCCATGCAGGCGGCATGCAACCGCGCCAAGTGGACGCGCCTCTCCGACTCCTGACAGGCCAGCGCGACGGCCGCGCAAGGCCCACGCGTCGTGCAACTGGCGCGCCGGTTGCTGCATGCGAGCCGCTGTGCCACTCGCTCCACCACCGCACCTCCTCGATTGCGGAACCGATACCGCGATTCGAGGCGACCCAGCCCGCGACCCGGCAGCGCCAGCCTGGCGCAGCGGTCAAAAGCGGTCAAAAATGGGCCGGCAGTGATGACGGTGGCAGGCGCGCGAGAGTAGCGGTCACGCCACCTGCCAAGCTCATGTCCCATCCGGAGGCAGCAAGAGAACCCCCTCTCACGGCGTGAAGATGACGCGCCCGTGACCCGTACCTCGAACGGCTCGCGCACGCGCAACGGCAACCTCGTCAACTACTCGCCCCGGCGCGTTAACTCCGCGGCTCGACGGACAGCGCTATGGGCGGGAGCGGCTGGTGACGTTTCGCCTTCGCTAAAACGACCACACCGAAAAAGGTACGCCACGACGTTCAATTTCGAATCCTTTCTCCCTTTTCCTTCTTTCTCTATCTCTTGCAACAGGGACCGAGAAGGGGGATAACCCCAAAGGGATCCTTCCCCGTGAAGGAACTAGGCTCCGAGCCTCCCTACTGATCAGGGGTTCGAAGGCTGGCCCCCCGAAGGGTTCAACAGCCGCCTCAGATCGCGTGGGCCCGACACCCACTACTGGTCAGGGGTTCGAAGGTCGGCCCCCGAAAGGTTCCACGACCGCCTCAGGCTACTCGGGCTCCGTGCCCCTACTGATCAGGGGTTCGAAGGCTGGCCTGTCGAAGGGTTCACAGTCGCCCCAGACGCCGAGCGAGGGATGACCAGGGGTACGTTCGATACATAACCAAGGCTCGGGCTGCGCTCCCGAGGTACCCTAGGACATTTCCGAGACCAGCGGGAACGACTCTATAACGGAATCCCATCGGAGGGAGGCAACGAGCCCTCGGACCCCGTCGCTAGGGGACCGGGTCCGGCAGATCACCCGCAGGTACTTTTGGGCGTGCCTCCGGGCCCCTAGCCGACCCCCAACGAACGGGGCACGGACGTCCACTCGGATTACCCGATTGCAGCTCACCGGAGACACCATGTTCGGTGCCCATCGAGGGTAACATGGCGCACTCCCCCCCTCCTCCTTGCGGAAAGGCGACGTAGGGGCGTATATAAAAAAGCCGAGTTTGTCCCTGATCGTCCTCTCGCTCCGTGCAGAGGCTCGGGGGCTGCTCTCGCAAAACCGGCTCCGGCCAAACCGTTGACAGCGTCAACATACCAGCCCGAGAACTTGGGCCCCGACAGTGCACCTGGGTTACGCCCTGCTCGCATGAGGGAACCGCCAGACCAGCCGAGGCATTACGCAAGGCATTAAGACCTCGAAGGAGTGAAACCACTCCTCCGAGGCCTCGGGGGCTACACCCGGCGGGTGCGCTCGCGTGCACCCACCGGAACAAAGTACCACCGAGAAAGGCTGGTCCCCTTGCAAAAAAGTGCGACGCAAGCCTCCAAGCGAGTGTTAACACTCTCTTCGAGGCTCGGGGGCTACTGTCGGGGACCATAATTAGGGGTACCCTCAAGACGCCTAATTCTCAGCTGGTAACCCCCATCAGCATAAAGCTGCAGAGGCCTGATGGGTTTGATTAAGTCAGGGATCAGTCCATACGAGTGACTTGACCACGCCACGCCCGAGCCTAGCCTCGGGCGAGGGCAGCCGACCCTAAGATGACTCCGTCTCGCCTGAGGCCTCCTCTTTCACGGCAGACGCATCTCCGGCTCGCCCTAGGCCCCGCCTTCGATAAGAAGAAACCCTGACTAAATCACCGCGCCAACCGACCGAGTCACCGGGGCGTTTAACGCAAAAGGTAAGACCGACGGGCGACCAGACTTCGCCAGAGGTGCCATAGGAGGCCCCGCCCGACCCAGGGCTCGGACTCGGGCTAAGGCCCCGGAAGACGGCGAACTCCGCTCCGCCCAAGGGCTCGGACTCGGGCTAAGGCCCCGGAAGACGGCGAACTCCGCTCCGCCCGACCCCAGGGCTCGGACTCGGGCTAAGGCCCCGGAAGACGGCGAACTCCGCTCTGCCCAAGGGCTCGGACTCGGGCTAAGGCCCCGGAAGACGGCGAACTCCGCTCCGCCCGACCCAAGGGCTCGGACTCGGGCTAAGGCCCCGGAAGACGGCGAACTCCGCTCCGCCCGAACCCAGGGCTCGGACTCGGGCTAAGGCCCCGGAAGACGACGAACTCCGCCTCGCCCGACCCAGGGCTCGGACTCCGCCTCGGCCTCTGCCGAACGATCTCCGCCTCGCCCGACCCAGGGCTCGGACTCTGCCTCTGTCTTGCAGGACGGACTCGACCTCGGCTTCGGAGGAGCCTCCACGACGCCCGACCTAGGACACGAGACCGCCACGTCAACAGGAAGCGTCATCGTCACCCTGCCCTGAGCCAACTTGGGTCGCAGAGAACAAGACCGGCGTCCCATCTGGCCGGCTACGCCAGATAGGCAAATGATGGCGCCCCGCTAGACCATGACGACGGCGGCTCTCAGCTCCCTTACGAAAGCAGGAGGACGTCAGCAAGGGCCCAGCAACTCCGACAGCTGTCCCCCCCGTCCGGCTCCGTTACTCCTCCAACAGCCACGACGCCACAACAACAGGGTGCCAAGACCTCTCCGGCTGCCACCTTGGCATGTACTTAGGCGCTAGCTCTCCCTCGCTAGACACGTAGCACCTTGCTACACCCCCATTCTGTACACCTGGATCCTCTCCTTACGACTATAAAAGGAAGGACCAGGGCCTTCTTAGAGAAGGTTGGCCTCGCGGGGACGAAGGGCAGGGGCAGGCGCTCTCTCGGGGCCGCTCGCTCCCCTCACCTCGCGCGGACGCTTGTAACCCCCTACTGCAAGCGCACCCGACCTGGGCGCGGGACGAACACGAAGGCCGCGGGAATTCTCCGACTCCCTCACGACCCGGCTCCGGCCACCGACCTCTCTCTCTGTTCCCCCCTTCGCGCTCGCCCACGCGCTCGACCCATCTGGGCTGGGGCACGCGGCACTCTCACTCGTCGGCTCGGGGACCCCCCGGTCTCGGAACGCCGACAGCAGTGATTAAGAAGCTTTCTTGGTATGATAACAAGCAAATAGAAATGACTGGACTCGACTATCAGACTATCACTAGGAATGATATAAACAAAAGTATAGAGAACGTATGTTAGATAATTCACCATAATAGATAAAATTTGTTTAGACATTATAAATCTAACCAATTCTCTTGAAAACCCTAATTCCAAATAGTTCTTGCTGTAAAACTCCAACCAAATTATCTAAAACTAAAACATAAAATTGCATTATGTTTTGTGTTTACAGATTGAAATAAAAGTCTTTGAAAAATGACCATGAAGATTCATTTATATTTCTTGTTTGCATGTTTGAACAGCAACCTTTGAAGGCTGACCAACAAAACTTAAGGGTATATTCTTTGGAGTGACATGCCTGATTCTTAAATGATTTCAACCAGAAAAGTCAATGTAATGCAATTGTAGACCACACACTATGATGACAAGAACATTGATCCATAAAACAAATAAAAATTAGAAAATGCAGATATCAAGGACCATCTGCAAAATAAACAATTTCTTGTATGAAAGAGAGGTTAAGTTCTAGTGGTGTGTTGTTGGATGCAAAAGTAAAGAACACATCATATTGAATGATGATTTATTAAACGATTAAAAATAGTGTGATTGGAATTGGAGTACACTTCAATTTTCAATTACAAGTGAAGAACTTGAATGTCTATACACAACAGAGTACAAATGTCACATTATTCAAATCACCCATACACACAGCAATGGATTGGAATTTTTGGCACTTTGCGATCATTTTCAGACAAAGTAAATCCACATTGGGCTAGAAAACGGAATGTCTGCGAAGGGAAGCTACCAATATGGAGTTTATACTTTACACAACCAATTGATGGTATAAACAAAGGTAAGAATTGCATTATGTTTCCTATTTACAGATTAAAATAGCAGTCTTTGCAAAATGACCATGAAGATTCATTTATATTTTTTGTTTACAGGTTTAAACATCAACCTTTGAAGACTGACCAAAAAAACTTGATGGTGAAAGGAATTATTTAGTCTAGGTAATTGATGTACATATACATAGCAAGGAATCACATATGTCGATCGGGTGTTAGTATTAATTTGGTACAAGAATCATATAATCTAAGGAACTTTAAAGGGATTCAAATATGTGTAGCCAATAATATGGTATCTAGTTCAAAGGAAATGGGGATGATGAAAAAAGAAGCATGATGGTACCTTGTCAAACGAAATGGAGATGTCTTGCTTGCTATGTGGTGACAAGATATGATTCTATCGACATGTGCAGTTAATACTAGAAAAGTATAATGTCAGTGCAGTTAGTCCTAGAAAAGTATAATCTAAAAAATAAAAGAGGATACAAGACTCCTACAGGAATGGAAAAGGGTTGTGTTGACTTATTAAACAACAGTCAACACTTATTTTCTTTCATCCAAATTACTCTTTTCTAGGGAAAGTTAGGATGCAACGTAGCATTGCATGTAGCCAAGAAATTTTACATTGCGCTAACAACTTGTGATATGACCAGCCTTGCACGTAGCCAAGAAATTTTACACTGCGCTAACTTAACTGAATTGAACTATCATGCTTCTATTAAAAGAATGCACCTTGTCTGTTAACAGATAATTTTGGATTCTCCAGCTCTTAAACCAGAGGAACATAGGAAGTATACATGAAGAACAAGCCATCCATGACTAAGTTTTATTCAACAATGCAAAAAGATCAGAACCATTTGGTGTGAATTTGGAAGGCACTATTAAAAAGAGTTGTGTACTGGATTTTAATAGTTTTGACAACACCTTTGAAAATAGGTATGAGCTAGCAAACAGTAATTTGGACTCCACAAATATGGTGGGAAATGAATTATAAGAGCAAGATTTAGCATGTTTGTAAAATGGCTGATGCCAAGGCTTTCTGTGATGATTTTCTCAACTTTTGTGCCCTGAATTTTGTGCTAGTCGTATGATCATCAAGCAAAAAGTATTTATGCTTATAGACATGAGAAGGGAATTGTTTGCATCATAACAATATCATCATCAAATACACAAAATCACGCATACAGGCAAAAGCCTGAGATACACATCATCATGTAAATTAAAGATGCAAAAAACATTAAACAATCACAGTGACTTCGTGTATACTATTTCAACACTATAGTGTTTCAAGATTAAGGGGTCTCAGGATTTTGTCACCATACATGAGAGTTGGAGGACATGTCGTATGAGTTGAACAAAAACTCATCAAATTGGTGTGGGAGTTGAACAGAACCTCGCCCAAGTACATGCCATGCCATGCTTGTCTTCATCCTTTTAATAGGAGTTGGTTGATGGGGTTGTGGATTGGTACATTCCATGCCTACCATGGAAGGTCAACCGTATATGGAAGGGAGAGATCCGTGAGGGATGGAAGGGAGAGATCCGCGGGCGTGACCATCGATTTTACAATGGTGACCTTGATGGGGCATTGCTGGGGAATGGAGAGGTCCACGGGCGTGACCTTGATGGGGGCACTGCTGGGGAATGGAGAGATCCGCGCCTGGCCTGCTGGTCATGGGCACGCCATCGCCGAGGGTGATGTTGGGCGCCATCAGCGGTTGCGGTGGTGCATGGGAGTGGTGGCAGGGCACAGAATCTGTGCGCGTGACACGGCGAGGGAAGGGAGACCTGATCAGGCGTCGTCGAGATCCCCATCCGGTGGGATCCAAGGCTGCCTGCTAGGAGTGGGGGCGGAGCACGGGCGCCATCGCTAGGCGTGGGGGCGAGATCCGTGCTTGGCCTGCTGGTCGTGGGCATGCCATTGCCGGGGGCAGGTGGAAGCTAGACGCCGTCAGCGGCTGCGGTGGTGCACAGGTGTGCGGGCTAGGGCAAGGCAGGGCATTTGGTTGTGTGGACGCTGACACTAAATACTTAATAGAGTATTATAAATGAGGCCATAGTGAAAGAAGCAAGCGAGTCTTCATAATGGTATGATCTCTTTTTTATTTCTATATATTAACCGTGGGAGCAAAATTCTCTCCACGTTGGTCCACGTCATCCCTTTCTTCGTCAGCCGTACGATATGCATCAAACGTTCACGAGTCTGTTTCATTTACAACGACACAGTCATACCATACGGGATCCTTCCAGAAAAAAACCGACATGACTCCTTCCTCAGCCATCGTCGTCGGCACTGGCGTAGGCTCTGCTCGACCAACACGATCGTGTGGCCGTGCTTCGGCTTTCGGCGAATCGGCCGGCGCATGCGCCAGCCCATAGCGCCCTCACGCTAGCAGTCGTCTTGCCAGATCCTAGGCGCTAGCCGCCATCGCTCTCACCCAAGCCACAACCAAGAACCAACCTCAGTGCCCTCAAGTCATTGCGCCCAGCGGCAGCAGGTCCTCGCTCGCCATCACTGCCGCAAGCGTCGAACTCAATCCCGCGACGTTCCGCATCTGAAAGGTCCGACCTCTAAGCTCTGGGTACCAGGACCGCCCCACGAATCGGCGTGGCGAGCGGATGGATAAATGAGAGCCTCGCCAGGCACGCGGCCGGCGAGAGGAGAGAGGGAGGGGAGAGGACGGGAAGAAGTGTGGAGTGTGGACAGTGGAGAGGGAGGGAACAGAAGAGAGGTTCACGAGGTGGAACGTGGAAGTACTGCCCTACTGGTATGGCGAGGCGGAGCCACGGAGGCGGAGCCACGGAGGCTGCAGTGCCAGCGGATTAAACAAAAAAACACGCAGACGCCAGCCGCTCCGTAGCCGCAGACTCGCCCCGCTCAAGTCTCAATCCTCCAGTCTCGGCTGGTACCCGTCTGCCACCACAGCAGCGTCCTCGACGGTCTCGTCACGGTCGGCCGGCTCTCTCTTCCGCCCACGCCCACGCCCCCGCCCCGCCACCCACCACCCAGCAGTTAGGCCGCAGCCGCGCCGTGCGCCCTCGCCATGGCCGTCGCATCGTACCAGCAGTGCTCCACGGAAGCAAGTGCGGGCGATTTCGTGCCACAAACCGGTTGGATAGCGGGTTTGTTACCTCTTCGTTTTTCATCCATTATGTCATTCTTCTTCGTTATACCCGTTTAACTGCAGTATCTTCTCACTAGAAATCAAACAGCTGCATTATATGTATGTATAGGAATTTAGTTGGGGAATGGGGTACAATTGCAACGTGTCAGATCTGGATCCAAAGCCATTAATATATGATGCAGGATCTATCAATAATTTAAATTGACTTATTATGCAGGTTAAATTACGAGTGGTTTTAAAAAATAAAAATTGATTTATTCATTGTTTATGTTGACTTTCAATCAGTTGCAAATTCATCGCTGCATCTCCACAAATAAAGTTTGGTTCCTCCTAACTAAAGATTAGTCCATGTCACATCAAATATTAAAATAATAAATACGAGTATTAAATATTATCTAATTATAAAATTTATTATTATACAGAAAAAAGAATAAAAGACAAAACAAATTTATTAAACCTAATTAAACAAACATTTGATGTAAGGGGGCTCTTTGTCTTAGCAAATCCTTGGTGTTGAGCAAATCTTTGTCTAATTGTATATATTGAAACAAGCAAAAAAAACTACTCTTGTCACAAATCACCTAAATCTTTAATTTAAATAGCTTGGCTGTTCTAGATCGAACTAACGGTCCTACCAAATGATTTACCTTTTACATAAATATTCTACTTGCACTATGTTTAAATTGATTGCTTATAAAAATATAATATTCTTATCATGATATTTTTCACGCGCGCGAAGCGCGCTCAAGCTACTAGTTGTTTATAAGGCCAAGGACGTTTAGAGGAGGTGGACGCATGGCCCAAGACATTATGTAGCCGGTTTCTTTCTTTTTTATTTTTTTTGGTAGTTATGTGTCCATATTCTGTTCTTAAGATCTATCAATCAAGCTTTATCATATCGTTCTTTTTTGTAAGATATGTAGCCATCTTGACGTCCCGAGAATAGACCCAAAGTTCGTATTGTACAGATGTGGTCTAATATTGGTAAAATCAAATTTTACTTTTGTAAATCCCTGAAAGGGCATTTTAGTAGGAATGGACGGTTTTAAAAGGGCATATAGGCAAAGTCCGTCAGGACAAGACATTCTGGCGAAGCCCACATTTTATGATGATAAACAATTAAATAACTCATTTGTAAGATATCAATTCGGTTGTCTAATTTTATTAAATCTTTATCACCTTTCATCGTTCGAGTGCTTTTTATACAGACTGTTGTCTAACCTATCGGCTGAACCCTTAAGACCCTCTCCAGCAGCGTCCTATAGATTTCGTCTCCTAAAAGAATATTACATGTCCTTTATAGTTTTCTCTAAAAGATTTTATCATATATATCTTATTCATCTCTAGCAATGTTCTCTATATTCGGTCCTCTATACCTACAGTTGTAACATAATTCATAACTACCTTATTTTCTAATTTTTCTTTTAATTTCAACCTTAATCAACATACGACATACAAAATAAACACACTAATAAATATTACAAAATACTTGTAATCATATATATTAATTTTCAGATTATGTCAAATTCAAATTAGTCACATTTTATAAATCGTACGTAATAGATTTAAGGTTATCTTCTATATATGATTTTTTTAAATTCTGCGCTATTGTGAAAATAATTCCTCATTACCAACATGGACCATACGAAAAGCAAAAACATTGTCTCCGAGCAATATTCATAATTCAAATTATGCAGCAGACGTACTGGCTTCTTGCATACGAAACGAATTAGCTTCTCTCCTACGAAATGAATTGGCTTCTACTAGAAGACAAGCCGTTGGTGTACGTCAGAAGCCACACGAGGCTATATAACACATGAGCCCCCCACCACTTCATTCACCACTTCCACCATTGCTAACCAGCCAGCAAAATAGACCCCTTTCTCGAGTCCAACCGTCTCATGTGCATGGCTCAAGACATAGATGCTGACGACGAGAAGCTTGAGGTAGCCACCATTCGCTACTTAAGAAGGCGTCGTGAACGCAACATCCGTCGATATGGTGGTTCCGTTGTTGGTCGAGTTCGAATCCCGCGAGAACATTTAGGTGGTCACTCGAGGATTCTAGCAGACTACTTTGGAGCTCATCCGGTTTACACTGATACCCAATTCCGAAGGAGGTACATAAGTTATTTTGGTTGTATTTTGTTTTGCAATATTTGTGTCAGTGTTTGGACTAAGAGTCCTAACCAACTAGTAAATAATGTCGCGTGGCCAGAGTCTAGATGGTGTGCGAGTGGACACAAGCAATTTATTCTGGTTCGGGCAATGTAAAGTCCTACTTCCAGCAGAGGGGGATGAGACTTATATTACTTGCATTGAGGTGCCTGCAGTAGGGATTACAAGTACGCCAGGAGAGGGGAAGTCCCCAAGTTCCTAGAACTGATTGAGGAAAGTGCCAATATCAAAGACTGAGTGGAGTACTAAGCGTTCGTCTGTGTGTTTTGCTTGTGTCTCTAGGGGAGCTCTACTACCCTATTTATACACTAAGGGGATGTCCGTAGTGAAGCCTGGAGTCGTTGTATCCAAAGTAGAGATGTCTTGGCGCATGCAAGCTGACGTGACGGTGCACTGTATTGTTGACTTGTGCCCGCTGGTTTCCTGCTGAGAGCCGAGGCAGAGGTCGAGGAGTTGTACGTACGCCCGAGCCCCCCGGGGGAGAGGCTGCCCATACCTTAGTTGTTGTAAGAGCGCTAGGGTATGTCACACCCGGTTTTGGAAGGTAAACCAAATGCGAACCATATACGTGCCAGGATCAGAAACTCACGTACATCGCGATTACATAATTGGACATCATCACACATTGCTCAAAATAAATAGTGGAAAAGGTACTTTATTACATCAAGATGTCCAAGACATCCACAAAGTCATTAACATAACATTATCATTTAACGTGATCAAAGTGCGGAATACGAAACGTAGTAGATAAGGCCTTCACAGGCAGTTGACTGGGGGTTTGCCACTAACATAACTAGAACTCATCGTAGTCCTGGAACTCCTCAAAGTCCTCCATGTTGCCTGCATCTCCTCCTGAGCACTAATTACAGTGGGGACAACTTGGGGTGGGGTGGTTTTTAAAGCAAGGATGTGTACACATCAACGTACTCAGCAAATGTCCCGTTTGGCAAAAGTGAACTAGTTGTATGTGGAGTTAAGGTTAAAGAAGTTGCTTTTAGTTGGTCAGGTATTTATTACTAATAGTAGATCCAAGTATTAGCAATAAACCCAGTTATTACCTAGATGTACTCCCTCCTAGAGGAAATACCAGAGATCAGAGTGGTAATCATCATCATTAATCATCAACATAAAGTATCCAAAGTTCTTGTTGAGGGCTTGTTCTCAAATGCTATGAATCAAGAACAAGGCAACATAGAAATTGTCAAATATTATAGTCCTTCGTCCTTCGAAGCATTAATTCCCTTGGAATATAATGGATTCCGGACGAAGGTTATAAAGGTTATACCTTCATAAATACAACAAATAACGAGGAAGAATAAAAAGATATGTAAAATAATTTAAACACATAATTATTATTACTAACTCATTTCTATTTCGTTATTGTAAAAATAATAACAAATTACAAATGTACCTTCGGCTCGGAGAAAAGCAAAAATACCAGCGTGAAGCGAAAACAAATGCCCAATGCGTGATTACAGGAGAGCACGTGAACAGTACGGGGGTACTGTTCACCTATTTATAGGCACAGTTCACAGCCTGTATATAATTACATTTATGCCCTTTACAATGAACTATAATAATGACACAGAATATCATGGGTATTTAAGTCATTTCATCTTTAAGTCGGTTCACCCCTTTGTCTTGAGACATGTCACTGTACCAAAGCATTATAGTTGATAGCTTCGACGCTGTTTTGGAGAGGATCTGCCGAAGGTGTTTATTTCTTTAGGATCTTCGGCTATGAAGCATACCCCCAACAGTAGCCCCTTCGCGGCGCTAGATCGTTTTTCGTAACGAGCTTGATCCGTGAAAAATCTTCTAAGCTTCGGGATGACGAAGATCCAAAAAACACCTTCCCTGAGCTCGTTGGCGAGAAACGATTGAAATAATCGTCGGACGCGCGACCCGTCTTGCACCTATTACACTCTTGCCAGCGATTCACCTTCTCGAGCTATGTGGCCCACCGTTCAGTGAGCGCGGGTGACTGTTTGTTCGGTATTGGAGACCTTGCCGATTTACCTTCCCACCTGCAGCACTATATAAACAGACGGGTAGGTGTGAAGTTACCACAGCATTCATTGCTATTGTACTGTTTTGCTGCCAAATTTTTAGTCATAGCCGAAGCTTGATCATTGCGCTCACACAAAATCTGCTTCGACGCAAGTGTAAGAGCTTCGGAAAAAAGACAAAAAAGCCAATTCAAAAAATTTCAAGTAAGTCATAGTCAAATGGCCAGAGTTCGCTCTACTGCAAGAGTCGATCGCGAGGGAGACGAAACCGAAGCTGCGGAAACTGTTCCTATCTCGGAAGCAATGAAGCGATCTGGGTTGGTAACACCGGAAGACATCCCTGCTGCTGAAGCAGAACAAGCAGATATTGAAGAGACCGATTCTGAAGATGATTAAAATATCGCAGTGTCGAGCAAGCCTAGTCACCTGGACTTCGGAAAGTCGACCATTTCCAAAGATGATTTTCCTAAGATGGTGAAGTCGGGCTACTTTAGCGAAGATAAGAAAGGGCTGATCCGCTTCGGTGGAGAAGAAACTACTCCGAAGCCACAGAAAGATGAAATAGTGATTTTTCAAGAGTTTCCTCAAGGCTGGTTTAAGATTTCCTTTGAATAGGATGATTGCTGATGTGCTAAAGAAGTTTGGGATCCATTTTCATCAACTAACTCCTAACGCTATTGTTAGGCTTAGTGTTTATATTTGGGCTCTCCGAAGCCAGGGGGTGGAACCGTTTGTCGAAGGTTTCTACCGGGTGCACGAGCTACATTACCAAACCAAGGCTAGAAAGGATGGGTTACATGAAAATTTTGGTTGTTACAATTTTGCCTATCGGAAAACTACAAAATTTTCTGTGATCAGCTATCGAAGCAAGTGGCCAGCAGGCTGGAAATCGGAATGGTTCTACGTCAAAGTTGATGATGACAAGGAGAAGCTGGTCTAGAGTCCGCTTGAATTGATCTTCGGAGAAACCAGACCCCACTGCAATATGACACCAGAAGGTCCAACCCAAACTGCGTTGGCTGAATTTAGGATTATTGCAGAGCACATTGGCACTAGAGATTTAGTGCAGGAATTTCTGGCTTACAAAATATTTCCAACTATGAAGGAATGGGCTATGCCGAAGCTTGAAAAAGAGAAGAAAGAGGGGGAGCTTGTCCGACTGCCCTACCACTATAAATTCAAGAAATATTTCAAAGCACCCTACCAAGAATGGCTCGAAACAATCAAAGTAATGTGCACTGAAATTCTTGGGAACTATTCTAAAAAGGAGGATCAATTGATGACACCAGTCTTCGGCACTCTGCCGAAACGAAGGCTAAACAGAGTGCTTGATGCTATAGGTTTTGAATATCCTGATTATGAGCAACTCGACAAGGGTGCCGAAGGGCAGAAAAGGAAAAGAGTAGCTGGTGCTTTGATCAAAGACGACGAAGATCAATCAAAAAAGAAGAAAGGAAAGTTTGAATCGAAAGTGTTAACTTCGAAGAAAAGAAAGGAATCAATCCCGGAACAAAAATCAATTGATGAAGAAGAAAAGACTTCTGCAACATCTTCTGATGCTGAAATAGAGGAAATTCTAAAGGTAATGACTAAAACTTTGCCTGTCAAACTAAGTCCATTGGGGCTTCATCTGACGAAGCTTTTTCATAATGAAAAGGAGCCCGCAAAGACAAAGGCATCTAGGCCAAAAAGACAAAGGATTGTTACTGTGACTGAAGTGATTGAAACAACACCACCAAGAGCTCCAACTCTGAAGATGCCGGCAATTGAAATCATGATAGCTACTGGAGCTGTACCTTCGGAGGCTGTCGCAGAAGAGGCCAAAGCCGAAGATGCTAACTCCAAAGGTATTAATTTAGAGAACATAGCCGCTGATATAGATAAAATGCTGCTAAACATGGCCGCTGAAGAAACTGCTGCAGCTACCGAAGAGACCACGACTGCCAAACCCGAGAAAGAAGGAATGACCGAAGATACCTCGGAAGACGAAACTTTTGACTTCCGAAACCTAGTTGGCCAGGAGCTGACTGAAGCTGAAAGAGAGGAATTAAAAGAGTATGCTCTATCTTGTGGATATCGGCCGGGGGCGCTTCTCTTTGGTGGAATTGATGATGAAGGGTTAGGCTGTATACGAGACCAAACCGGTGCGAAGGTTGTCGGTACTTTATCGAAGAGTATCGGCTTCCCGAAGCTTGAAGCGGATATCAGCCGCTACCGTCGACAACATATTGTCAGCAGTTTATTCTATTCTAATTTCAAGGTAAACATTTTGTATCTAACTCTTATTACTTGTGGTATGAAAATATTTTCTAACGAAGGCTATTTGTCCACAGAGCATGCTTTTGAGCAAGGCATTAAAAATGCAACAAGATTTAGAGGATAAAAGGCAAGAAGTTATAATTGAAAATTTAGAAAACAAAATAAAGGAGCAATCTGCTGCCATTGAGAAGAAAGACTTCGAGCTACAAACAGCCGAAGGTCTATTAGTGGATGCTGAAGCAAAAATAACAGAATTAAATTGGAAGCTTCTTTCCCAGTCAGAAAATTTTGAACAAGAGAAACTGAAGCTTGATGCAAGGCTTGAAGCCGAAACTCAAAGGAACTTGGAACTGAAAGAATCTTTGAAAAATCTTCAAAATAAGTGTTTGGAGTTCTGCACTCGATGCATTCATCAGCTAAAGCAAGTGTTCGATTTTGCCGGAGCCAGTAGTGTAGAGTTTACTCCTTCGGCCGAAGACCTGCCTGGTGCCTTCGAGCATACTGAAGGTGAAATTAATGATCTTGACGAAGTTATAGCTGGGCATAGCGACTTCTGTGCCCTAGCAGCTTCTCGGGGCACAACTGTTGCTTTTTTGAAGTCTGGCTATGAACACGGCAAGATTGTTAATAGATCCAACTTCAGCCTATCACCGGTAGACTTAGATGATGTTCCGAATCTAGCTCAAAGTATTGCAAACAGATTTATAAAGTTAGTATGGACAAAGGGTGGTCGGAGCAAAGCTGGTGACGAAGCTCGGAGTCACCTCAAGCTGGTAACAAAATCATACCTTGTGCTTACCTTTTTCTTTTGAATTTTTGAATTCGGCTTATAATACTTTCGTACAGATTGACCAGGCCGAAGCTGCCACTGCAGAGTAGAAGAACGAAGCTCCAGAAATAGTGTCGAAGCTTGAATAGTCTTGTAAAAGTAGCTCGAAAAACTCCTGTAATAACTTGCATAAAATATGATGTAATCTGAGTTTTACTTTATAATATAATCTTACTTTTCCGTCCAAGTATGAAATGCTTTGGTGTGGACGAAATTAATACTTTTGAGCATAGGCGAAAAACACCTTCCCTTCTTTGCGTACACAGCGAAGCATAAAATTGCCTTCCTTTTGGGACCGAAGCATGTTTGTACGTTATGCTGATGATGATCCTATGTATGTCTAAGTGAATGTTTATGAATGCAAATGTCATGATGTAATGTGTCGTGCAAATGAATGTTCAAATACATATTCGAAGCCATATTCCTTTGAGGATGACTCAAACCTTCTTTGCCGCTTATTTTTCGGCTTCACCGTTTATTTTTCGGTGCATCAGTGCTGACTTTTCGCTGTAAGCCTCCCTTAGGAGCTTCTTCGTCTTTTACTTTCGATGGAATCAGCGTTTATTTTTCGCTGTAAGCCTCCCTTAGGAGCTTCTTCGCCTTTTACTTTCGGCGGTATCAGCGTTTATTTTTCGCTGTAAGCCTCCCTTAGGAGCTTCTTCGCCTTTTACTTTCGGCGGAATCAGCGTTTATTTTTCGCTGTAAGCTCTGCAATCCCTTGGGAACGACTTTTGAGCTTCTCTCTGTTTTCTTTTCTTTTTCCATTGCACTCGATGGTGCGTTGTCAGCTTTTACATTTACATTTTTGGGGGATATCACTCTTATATAATTGAAATAAGGAAAAAAATTACATGTTGTGGCCCCATTAAAAACCTTTCTCCCCCTTTGGAAAGGAAAAGGGTGCCATAAGGAAAAACTAAAACAACAATAAAAAATAAAAAAGATTACATCAGGTTACACATAATACCGCCGAAGCTCATCTGCATTCCACGATCTAGGAATGTCGTTGCCGTCCATATCCTTTAATCTGTAGGAACCGGGTCTTGACGAAGATACTACCAGAAAGGGGCCTTCCCACTTTAGCTGTAGTTTGCCCACTGTGTCTGGGTTGGCCACTCTTCGAAGCACCAAATGTCCTGGCTTAATGTTCTTCAACCGAACCTTTCTATCACGCCATTTTATTGTTTTGGCTTGGTATTTATTGATGTTTTCCACAGCCTGAAGCCTGATCCCTTCTATAGCATCTTTGTCCACAGAACAATCAGCTTCGTCCTTCGCCGAAGCCATTGTTCTTATTGATCCTGCCTTAGCCTCTTCTGGGGTTATTGCTTCATCACCAAACAACAATTTGAATGGTGTAAAACCTGTTGACCTTGATACTGTTGTGTTGTGGCTCCACACCACTTTAATTTATTCATCTGGCCACTTTCCCCTTGGCTGATTGAATATTAACTTCATTATTCCTGTCATTATGATGCCATTAGCCCTTTCAACTAGTCCATTTGATTCCGGATGTCGAACTGATGCAAAATGGATCTTTGTGCCAATTTGTTCACAAAATTCTTTGAAAGCTTCGGAATCAAACTGTGTTCCATTGTCCATAGTGATAGCCTTCGGCACTCCGAAGCGACAGACAATGTTTTGCCAGAAAAAATTTTGAACAGTAACCGAAGTTATTGTGGCTAAAGGCTTTGCCTCAATCCATTTAGAAAAATATTCCACTGCCACTACAACATATCTTAAATTCCCTTGTGCTGGTGGTAGCGGACCTAACAAATCAAGGCCCCACCTTTGCAACGGCCAAGTGGGTTGTATTAACTGAGTTAGAGACGAAGGTTGTTTTTAATCTCTTGCACATTTCTAACAACCTTCGCACTTTTGGACTAATTCTGCTGCATCCGAAGCTGCTTTTGGCCAATAAAATCCTTGGCGAAAAACTTTTCCCAGCAAAGTCCTAGATCCAATGTGAGATCCACACAGGCCTGCATGTATTTCCTTCATCAATTCTATACCTTCGGCTCTGGATAAACATTTGAGTAATGGAGAGTAGACCCCATGCTTGTACAGCTCCCCTTCTATTATTATATATGGACGAGCTCTTGCCTCTATTCTCTTGTTATAAGCTTCGTCATCTGAAAGGAAATTACCCTTAAGGTAGGAGATGATCTTAGTTCTCTAGTCTTCACTATAAACAGGAGATATATTGAGGACCGCTCTTTCAAGAAGTTCAACCGAAGGTGCTTTTAATGTTTCAAAAAATACTTCCGAAGGTAAGGGCAGCCCCTGTGCTGCTGACTTGGCTAGCAAATCAGCATGCTCATTTTCTCCTCAAGGAATATTTTTTACAGAAAACCCTTCAAAGGAAGCTTCAATCCTTTGGACCGTATCTAAATACTTCTCAAGCTTCAGGTCTCTTGCCTTACAACTCTTGTCAATATGACCAGAGATAACCTGGGAATCAGTTTTAAGAACCGCCCTTCTGATTCCCATTGCCTTTAACTTCCGAAGACCCAAAAGTAAAGCTTCGTACTCAGCAATGTTATTTGTGCAGCTAAAATCAAGTCTTGCTGCGTAGCAAGTTTTAACTTTGGAGGGTGCGACCAACACAGCGGCTGCTCCTGCTCCAAAGGTTCCCCAAGAACCATGCAGAATACTGTCCATGCTTCGGCATCTTTACTTGCCTCTTCTACCTGAGCCCATGGCGTCCAGTCAGCAATGAAGTCAGCTAACGTCTGGGACTGAATCGAAGATCTGTGTACATAATCAATGCAGAATTCATTAAGTTCCGCAGCCCACTTTCCAATCCTTCCAGTAGCTTCTCTATTTCTCATAATGTCCTTCAATGGTTGTGAAGAAGGGACAATTATATTGTATGCTTGGAAATAATGCCGAAGCTTTCTAGAAACCATCAAAACAGCATATAGCACCTTCTCCAAATCTATATAATTTTTCTTTGATAAACTAAGAACTTCAGATACAAAGTATATTGGAGCTTGCTTCTTGACTTGCCCTTCAAGCTTCTCTTGGACAAGTGCCGCACTTACCGCTGAGTGCGAGGCTGCCACATATAACAACAGAGGAGCCCCTAGCGTTGGTGGAGTTAGCGTTGTTAGGTCTATCAAATATTGCTTCAGCTCTTCGAAGGCTCTCTGCTGGACTGGTCCCCATTGAAAAACTTCGGCTGACTTCAGCAATTCGAAAAATGGTAAATTTCTCTCTGCTGATCTAGATATGAATCTGTTGAGAGATGCCAGTCTTCCTGTCAATCTTTAAGCCCCCTTCTTTGTACTTGGTGGTTCCATTCGAAGGATAGCTTCGATTTTATTTGGATTAGCCTCAATCCCTTTTGTTGAAACTAGGCAGCCAAGAAATTTCCCTTTCTTCACCCCGAAGACACATTTTTCTGGATTCAACTTTAAACCGGCCTGTCTAAAATTAGCGAAGGTTTCCTGCAGATCAGTAATGTGATTCTCTTGCTTCGTGTTTTTTACAATGATATCATCAACATAAGTTAGCACATTTCTGCCTATCTGAGATTGAAGAACCTTCGCTGTCATTCTGTTGAAGCTTCCTCCAGCATTCTTGAGCCCCTCAGGCATCCGAAGGTAACAATATGTTCCACTAGGGGTTATGAAGCTGGTCTTCGGCTCATCCTCCTTCTTCATCCAAATCTGATGATAGCCTGAATAACAATCCAGCAGACTCATAAGCTCTGATGAAGCTACTGCATCAACTAGGGAATCTATCCTTGGCAATGGAAACTCATCCTTCGGACAGGCCTTGTTGAGATCAGTAAAATCGATACACATCCTCCATTTACCATTGGCCTTTTTTACCATAACAGTGTTAGCCAACCATTCTGGGTATTTTACCTCTCTGATAACTCCAGCACTAAGAAGTCTTTTCACTTCATTCCGAGCACCTTCGGCCTTGTCATCAGACATCTTCCGAAGCTTCTGCTTTCTGGGTCTGAAGGATGGATCAACATTAAGCGAGTGTTCAATAACATCCCTATCGCCATCGTCGTGTTGTCGCTGGTGATAGCTTCGCGTGTGCGTCAAACTCCCGCGTCGAGTCTTTTTCCTGTTCACTGCGCGCCCTCTCGGCTCGCTTAGTCTTAATCCCGATCTCGTCGTCGTTTCGTGCGCCCGACAAATTGCCTGGATCGGAAATCGCTACCGATCTTGCGGCTTCGAGTCAGCTGCTGAAACGGTAAGCTGATAAATTATTCAAAATAGTTTGATCGTTGAATAAATTAATGTGCTAGTGCGATACGCATTAAGGTGCTCGATAAATTGCGTAAGTCACGAAACTCTCGTCGACTTCGCAGTTCTTGCGATTATCGAACCAGGTTCAGTTAGAGCGAATTTTTTCGCTATTTCGGTCAATCAGTTGAATTAGTGTACCGAGTATAATATGAGTAGGCCTGTGTAATGATAAAATATTTTAATCACTTCTATAGATGTATGTATATTTACGATAAAGAAATAATTGATTAATTGTTGATATGTAAAATATGTGAGGAGAGAAATAAAATTAAATTAGTTCTTTATGAGCGATGTAGTATAATCTATAAAACGAGTGATAAGTTTAGAAGTTAAACAATTAGCTAATAAGTTATGTTTAGGCTAACTGTATTAAATGTGTATAGTTTATGTTTCATGATTTTTGTGTTAGTTTTAGTTAACCTAGAGAAGCACAATTATTACGCTTAGTCGTACGCTAATAACTAGTGTTTCCGTATAAGATAGTTTAATGCCTCGCTGCTAGGTGTTTTAATTCGCTATCGCGTAGCATTATTTAGGTTTGTAATATTTCCGTCGATATGCATTCATGTGCATAATGCATTTCATTCAGGAACGTTAATTAATCGCGCGATGCGGAAGAAGAACCAAGTCGACCCCAAGCGCGGGCTAATCTGCAAGCTGAAGCTGATGAATCAACCTAAAGATGGTTAAATCAAGCAAGTGCTCAGTCGAAGAATACTCGTCAAGCGGACATCGCCTAACAAACACTAACCTAGTGTTACTCAGGCAAGCCCCGGTGCATTTGCCACCTCCTTGTGTTTTAAAAACCTTTTTCACTTGCTTGATGCATTAGGTGATAGGAGTTGATTGCTAAAACAATTCCTGCATTACCTTCCTTGAATTTGATTACCTTCCATGATCACCGTTTTACAAAAGATTTTTGATGCTTAGCCTTGCTTTAGAAAAACAAAATGTTTTGTTTTTACAAAAGATGATGTGGCAAAAGTGGGTGGGATGTTTTTGAAAATAAAATTTGATGGTGGATCCATCAGGGCCTTGATGGATTCAACATCTGGAAAAGATGTACCTCTGCCAGGTACCAAACTTTGGGTTTGAAATGATTAAGCTGAGACCGGGCGGTTGACTTGCACGAGAAAGGAGTCTCGGTGTAGTGTCTCCGTCTGAGTCGATTAAGGACCGTCTCGATGTAGGCTTGATGACCGAGGACCCTTTAACTGGTCACATACCTCGTCATGGGTAAGCCTTGCCTCGGGCAGACTAAGGCCAGAATAAGATAACACGGAATGGGCGTGGAGCGGTGGCGAGAGTAGCGTGTACCCTTCGTGGCAAGAGGCCGGACGGTGGCGTATCTGTGCTCTCGGTTCGCGTGAACCTGATCTGGTCTTAAGAACCCCGGTGGCGGGTTGACATATGCAAGGGTTAAGTGCTACATATGTCGTGTGGTTGGAGATCCTCAGCTGAGTATAATCGATTCGGATCGCCGTACCTTCGCGGTTATGAAGACTTGGTCACTGCCCTATACGTAGCAATCCAGTGAAGATGAAGGGCTTGCTAAGAAATTGGCTAGTACAGGTCAAGTGATTGAACTAGGGTAGAAAGAACTCTAGCTGCAGGTAATTTTACTTAACCTGACAATAAAATTGGATTTTAAGGATCCACTCGTAGTAAGCTTTTCTGCAAAACAGAGTCTTTGATTCTTGATAAGCCATACCTTGACTCCCTCTAGCCAGCATACCCTTGAGAGTCTTTTCTTTAGTCGGGTAAGTCTTGCTGAGTAATTCCGTACTCAGGGTTTTATTCCCTGTTGTTTTTCAGGTTCTAACCTTGTGCTGCTGTGATGGTGTTAAGTGCCGGTGGGCTCGGCCTTCTTATAAGTCTAAGTACTCCTTCTATACTTCTTATTGAGGATGGTCATTTGAGCTAGCATATATTTCAAACTTATACTTTTGTAATCACTCCGATAAAATAATGTAAAATTTTTGTAACTTGTAAAATTTGGTAGTAAGAATTCCGCTGCAAAAATGTTGGTGTGTGTGATCTGTGTTACTTAATCCCGCGGTTCTAGTTGAAAGTGGTTTATCCGATGTCCTTGGGGCAATCGGACAAATCCTGTTAAGTTATCTGGTGCACATGCATAGCCGTCTGAGGTCTTTGGGACAAGGATAGGTGCATGTGGGCCCAATAACTTGGAGGTTCTGCCACAGGCTGGTATCGGAGCTGGATTAAGTATATACAATCACATACGTATTTTCAAAACAAAGGTTTTGGTTTCGAAAAACCTATTTTCAACTAAACACATTGTTTGGCTTTGAAAAACAGTTTTGAAAAACTATAATGCTAGCGACATCCTCTATTAAGCCCTAAATTAAGGACTATTAGGTGGCTTATTTAAGAACCACTAACCCACAACCAGGGGTATTGCATACATGTGTATTGTTATTTTTGAGGCCATTCAGTTTTGAATGGATCGACACTCAAGGTAAGGTGAGATGTGAGAGCATGACCGAATAACCGTCGGTCTAGGGGAGTGCTTAATTGTGGCGCTTGATTATATACATGTTCCACATATGTATATATGAAGGCTGCGATGTGGAGTATTTACTTTTCTGGGAATTCAGTACCCCATGGATGTGTATGGGTATACAGGCATGGGAATACTGAGAAGTGTAATGTACTTGTACCAACGCACCTACGCTCAGGTAAGAAGGTGAGTTACCATAATGAGTTGCCCTATGGTTAAAGTGTGGCAACGGCGCCTATGCGTGGCTCGACGCTTAATGATGAGCTGGCCTCCATATAGCAATATATGGAGTATAAACTGTGATAAACTGCCATGTGTGAACTGCATCATGGGAAATTGGGCTGTAATGTAATTTTCTGCAGGTACACTAACCTCGAAAACGTATGTGTAGCTGACGACTAGCAGAATACCGTGAGAGTCGTAAGTATGCCACCGAGATAGAATGCTATCGCCACAGTATGTTGGCAAAATTTGTGAGGACGAATAAGACGAGCATGCATCCTGATTGTTGCATCATGTTTGTCACCTATACACCCAAGATGCTTCTCTCATCTTTATTCCAGTAACCAGTGATTGTAGATAATGTGGTGTAATGCTGAATTATGAACTTCGCTGAAATAGGTGTCCTCCATTCTTTAGGTGACCTCTTAGGGTGCTTTATGTGTTTGCCCTTGTACTTGATGTGCCGATAGAAGGTTAGTGACTTGTTTGCCTAAATCAGAAATTAGGCCATGTTCTTAGTTAGTGAGCCATGACCCAGAGTTGATTTTTCCGTTATCATTCCATGACCAAATTTGAATCTTCCGTTATCCCTCCATGACCAAACTCATACAAATTTAGGTTATGGCCATACCTTGTTCGTTTCATCGGGCCATGATCTATTTGGTCTCTACTTGTAACCCTTCTTACAGGTGGAGTAACTCTTTGTAAATTGTCATCCTTGCCCAGTCTATTTGTGTTGTGTGAGATTTCTTATTGATTACGTCTGGTATCGGCGTTATGACTAAAATTGTTGATGCTGCGACGAAACCGGGGGCCTTCTGTGTGTGCGCACACACGGTTGTGCTGCTCGGCACACGCTAGTATCATAGTTGGTAGTCATAATCCATTATGAGATTATATCAATATGTTATCTCTGCACAAATTGTTCTTACCACGTGAGATTCATTATTGGTGCCAGTTTTATAATGGTGTCATGGTTAAGGATTTATGGTACCGCGGCGAAACTGAGAGCCTCCTGTGAATGCGCACCCAGGATTCTGCTGCTTGGCGCATGCGGGTACCGAGATCTCTAGTCATGATCCATTGTGGAACTACACTGATGTGTGGTCTCGGTAAACATTTCCCTTGAAACAATTTCTATGTTGTTTGTCAAGTGATCAAGCAACATCTATCATCTCGGTTGGATCAAAAGGGCATACCGTTCCCATGTGTGGTCTCTTTTCCTTGACGTTGATGGTGACTTCACATATACAAGTTCCCTTTACGTCCTTGGTGTAAAGGTGAAGCCTTGGAGCTTTTTACTATTAGAAAACAGCTAATTAGCTCTCAAAATGGAGATTGGCCTTTCCTGCCACTGAGATGCAGGAGTTTGTTCATTCGCTCTCTTATTTAATCCATGTATTTCCGAACCAAGTCAGTTCATCTCGCCTGAAGAAACGGATGAACAACCTGACCAAATAGATTTCTACCCAAATGCACGATCACCTGTTAACCAGAGTGAACTCTCGACCGTTGGCTTACCGATGGTACTGAGAGGACATGCCCAATGTCAAAAGTAGTTCAACAAGTTGGTTTTACTAACTTGTAACATGCCCAATCGATTTGTCGAGTTATCTAAACTCACTTTGGCACAAACCATCCTGAGAAAGTATTTACAAAAACCAAGTTAATTCGACTAGTAACCACCTAATCATCGCTCTAGTCGTGTCTCGATCACCGCACATGTGCTTTCCCAGCATGAGTGATTGGGTCGAGTCATGCTTAGTGCCAGATAAAATGAACTGGTTATAAAGTCCGTATCTACAGATCCCTTCGTGGGTAACTTTCTCGAATCTATACCATCTTTTGTGGACTTGAATTCTCGAGTTAACCACATGTTAACCGTGTTGGGGCGAAGGCGAAGACGCCACCCTTCGCTCGATGCCTTCGCCGTAATCATTGGACCAACGGAGACAAGGCAGCGGGTAGGCTCACCCTTCGTCCCATACGTCACCGGACGAAGACCTGTGACGAGGTCGTCCCATCTTGCGACCTCGTCCAGCATGGAGGCCCACGACCACACGGCCCATTGTAACAGGCCCTGCGTGGCCGCTGCGCATTACGGGCCTAATTTGTAAAGGCATCCCTGTAATTACGGTCTGTAACCCCGCTTTATGGGAATATTCCGGGGATAACCTAGGTGTCTGAGGGCACATGCGTCCTTAACACAGGACGCTGGGCACTCAGATACCTATAAATACCCCCGCACAGTGCCCTTGAGAGGCTAGATGAATAGAGCTATTGCCATCACGTGCAGAAACCCTGTTAGCATCACCACATCTCCCCGTTGGATCATCTTGCGCCTGTGAGCAAGTTCCAACATTTGGCGCCCACCGTTCGTGCTACGAAAAAACCACCCGCGATGGCACCCAAGAAAGCTAGCTCAAAGGCTGACGAGGCTGCGAAGGCAGCACTGCTGGCCGCAGAAAAGGGCAAGGCCCTCGCACTCACCCACTCCACCCACCAAGAGGCTACTGAAGACGACGTTCTCTGCACCTGCGAAGACGACGTTCTCCGCACCTGCGAAGACGACGCTCTCCGCACCTGCGGCCTTGAAGGACAACCGCAACCTCCCCCAGGCTTCGCCCCACCGGAGGGCGCGGACCTCACCGAGGACGGTGAAGTCCTCAGCGTTTCAGCGGAAGAACAGCTACAGCTGCGCGCCCTGCGCCTCAAGAACCGCAATCTCCAGAGGCAAAAAGAGATACTGGAGGCCAAGCGCCAGCGCGTGTCCGCACTAGCCAAGGTGCGGCAAATGATACGCAACGAAGAGCAGAAGG
The DNA here is from genome assembly GCA_029449295.1 of Zea luxurians. NCBI lineage: Eukaryota > Viridiplantae > Streptophyta > Magnoliopsida > Poales > Poaceae > Zea > Zea luxurians. The sequence continues at coordinate 8,641,690 of JAOPSE010000069.1, read as the reverse complement.
CCCAGGACCTCGAGCGGGAGATCGCGCTGATGCAGCGCGAAGGCCACCTCGGCCTGCAGCACGGGGCACCCCTGCAACAGCGCGCACAACCGGAAGACATACGCGAAGGCCACCTCGTCCTGCAGCACGGGCCACCCCTGCAACAGCGCGCGCAAATGGAAGACCCGCACTTCGCCTTCCCGCACGCCGCGCCATTTCAAGGGGTCAACTACCTCGACGAGCGAAGTCCCCTGGCGCCACATCTGCAAGTGACACCCTGGCCTGCCAACTTCCGGGCAGGGACCTATCCCAAGTACAACGGCAGCACGGACCCAGCACAGTACATCATGAGTTATCAGGTCGTCGTTGCATCTTCCGGAGGGGACGACGCCACAATGGCCAAATCTTTCATCATCGCCCTCGAAGGCCCAGCCCTCACCTGGTTCACCAGGTTGCTCCCACTGTCCATTGACTCCTGGAGAAGCCTCCGGGACAAATTCCTGCTCAACTTCCAAGGGTACCGCCCAGACACCGACGCCTTGGCCGAACTCTCACTCTGCAAGCAGCTGGAAAAAGAGACTCTACGGGAGTATTACCGCAAGTTTCTAACACTCAAGTCACAGCTGCCCTCAGTTGATGACCAGATCGCCATCCACTACGCCATCAGTGGCCTTCGCGCCGGCGTCCTTTACAGCCACTGCATCAGGGACCCGCCCAAGAACCTCTAGGAATTATATCAGCTATTTGAAAAATACGCCAAATCCGAAGAGCTCCACCAGCGCAAGGTCGAGTCTCAGAGGAAACCCAAAGACGCTCCACAGTCCAGCCGCACGTGGACGAGGACTCCGCAGCCAGACTCCGGTCGAGACATCCGCAATCAGCAGCAAGTGCACAACATCGCCAACCAGCACCCCGCAGCTGACGCCCCTCGCCACCAGGAGTACCCCCCCAGGGCCGCGGAAACGGAACTCGTGGTAGGGGTTGGGGGCGTGCGCAGCCGCCGCGCCGATTCTACTGTCTTTTTCATGGCGAAGACTGCGCCCACCAAACCAAAGACTGCCCAGAAACGAAGGCCACCAAAGACAGGATGGCACGGGCGCAGCCAGCCGACAACCCCAGAGTTGTCGCGCACACTTATCAGCAACCCCCTCCACCATACATCCACGCCCCCGCCCCGCATCCACCGCACCACGCATACCAACACCACCAGGAAGTACAAATCGTACCTCCCCCACCCCCACCTCCACACCAGCAACATCAGAACATCCCCCACCCCCATGCCCTAAAACAAGAAGACTTCGCCGATCAGCCGTATCGCGGAGTCATTCATATGATCACTGGGGGGTCCAGCACCGACTTCGACACAAAGCGGCAGAAGCGGGACCACTACCGCAGCATCAACCACGTCGCCATCACCGGGCCAGTCGTGCAGACAAAGTGGTCCCACGTACCGCTAACCTTCGACGCACGAGACGTCGACCTGCGCAGCGCCCCCCACATCGACGCCATGGTTATCAACTGCAGCGTGGCAGGCTGGGACCTGCACAAAGTCCTAGTCGACAATGGCAGTCAAGCAGACATCATTTTCCTCCATGCCTTCGACCGCATGGGCATAAGCCACAGCCTGCTCAAGCCTTCGGACAACCCATTGTATGGTTTCGGCGGCAAGGGCAATTTTCCTGTCGGCAAAATAGAACTGCCTCTCTCTTTCGGTGTAGCACCCAATGCCCGAAGTGAGCAAATAACCTTTGATATCGTCGATATGGTGTATCCGTACAATGCCATCATGGGCTGGGCTCTATCAACAAGTTTGAGGCAACCATTCATGGACTATACCTGTGCATGAAGATACCAGGTCCGTTAGGCGCCATTGCGGTCTACGACAATCAACAGACTGCGCGCAACATAGAGCGGGACTTCGTCCCCGGACAAAGAAATGTGCACTGCCTCACGGCCCAGCGCGAAGTCCCTGCATCCGTTAGCCCAACCGACAAAGAGCACAAGGTACAGCTGCAGAGCAACGATGGGACCAAGACTGTTCCCCTCGACCAGGCCACGCCCAAGCAGACAGTCACCATCAGCGAAGACCTCACTTCACAGGAAGAGGAGAAACTCCTCTGCTGCTTGTCCAAGAACAAAGACGTCTTCGCTTGGTCAGCCCTCGACCTGGTCGGGGTCAGCTGATCCATAATTGAGCACAGCTTGGGAATCGACCCTTTGGTGAGACCGAAAAAACAGCGGCTTCGCAAAATGTCCGACGAGAAGATAGAGGCCGCCAAGGCAGAGGTACACCGCCTCCTGGAAGCCAAATTTATCGAGCCAGTAGCTTACCCCACGTGGCTCTCCAACGTTGTGATGGTGCAGAAAAAGAGCGGCAAGTGGCGAATGTGCATCGACTTCACCAGTCTCAACAAGGCCTACCCAAAGGACAACTTCCCTTTACCGCGGATCGACAAAATAGTCGATAGCGCGGCCGGATGCGAAGTCATGTCACTCCTTGACTGCTTCTCCGGTTACCACCAAATATACATGAAGGAGGAAGACAAGGCTAGCACCAGTTTTATAACACCCTTCGGCACATATTGCTTCATCAGAATGCCGGAGGGACTCAAGAATGCCGGGTCCACCTTCTCCCGGCTTACCAAAACTGTGCTCGAGGGGCAAGTTGGTAGAAATATATTCACATATGTGGACGACATCGTTGTCGTCAGCAGGAGCAAGGAGGACCATCTCGCTGACCTCGCCGAGACATTCGCGAACATGCGAGACGCACAACTTCGCCTGAACCCGGAAAAGTGCGTCTTCGGCGTTCGCCAAGGGAAAATATTGGGCTACCTGGTATCACACCGCGGCATCAAGGCCAACCCAACCAAAATTCAGGCCATCATCAACATGACGCCCCCGCAGTCGGCAAGAGAGGTCCAGCGTCTGACGGGCAGATTGGCCGCCCTCAACAGATTCATCTCCAAATCCGCTGAGCGAAGTCTTCCCTTCCTCAAAACACTCCGCGGCGCAAAAGACTTCGCTTGGGGACTAGAGCAGGCGGCGGCCTTTGCCTCACTAAAACAGTACCTGTTGGAGTTGGCGGTTCTTACAAGCCCCGACTCTTCACTACCCCTGTTGCTTTACGTGGCGGCCTCGCGGCACGCGGTCAGCGCGGCACTAGTTCAGGAGCAGACAGTAGAGGGCGTGATCAGACAGTGCCCAGTTTATTACATCTCCGAAGTGCTCACACCGTCAAAGTGTAACATGACGGAACTCGAAAAGATTGCATATGCTGTTGTCATGTCTTCGCGCAAACTGCGCCACTACTTTGAAGCATTCAAGGTCCGCGTCACCTCAGATAGGAGACTCGGCGAATTATTCAGAAACCCGAAGGCATCGGTACGGATCGCCAAATGGGCGGCCGAACTCTCCGGCTACCACATCACTTTTGAGCCCAGGACGGCGATCAAGTCACAAGTTCTAGCAGACTTCATCGCCGACTGGACCGGGCCAATAACACAGCCGGACCCGTCTGCAGAGAAAGTTTGGACAATCCACTGCGATGAAGCTTGGTGCCATGCGGGGGCAGGCGCTGCTGCAGTCATCACCTCACCCGCCGGGGTCAAGCATAGATACGCGGCACGCTTAAGCTTTTCTCTGTAATCTGACAGATGCACAAACAACATAGCAGAATACGAAGCTGTCATCCTCGGCCTCCGCAAACTAAGAGCCCTCGGTGTCACCACCTGCATAGTCCGAACAGACTCCAAAGTAGTCGCCGCCCAGGTCGAGAAAGATTATGCAGCAAAGGACCCCGCTCTCATGCAATACCTCGCGGCCATCCGAAGTCTCGAGAGACAATTCAAGGGATTCACATTGCAGCATGTGGACCGGGCCAAGAATGAAGAAGCCGACGCATTGGCCAAGGCAGCCGCCAGGGGTGAAGCCCTACCCTCCGACGTGTTCTACCACGTCATCGGCACACCAGCCGTCCGCAGCCCTGAAGGGCTCCAAATAACCAACGACAGCGAAGGCCACCGCATAATCAACCTCATCATGACCGAAGACTGGCGGGCGCCAATAACCCTATACCTGTAGGAGTACTATCACCCAATCGACAGCAATGAGGCCAAGCGCCTCCACCACCGAAGCCGGGACTTCGCACTGATCGAGGGCCAACATTACAAGAAGGGGGTCAGTCAACCGATGCTTAAGTGCGTCACCGAGACCGAAGGCGTCCAAATCCTGCGCGAAGTCCACAAGGGGACCTGCGGCTCCCACGCGGGGCCTAAGGCCCTAGCGGCAAAGGTGATTCGCCAAGGTTTCTAATGGCCCGCCATTATTTGCGCTGCAAATCGGGTCGTCAGATCCTGCGAAGCCTGTCAGAAATTTTCCCCACGCTCGGGGCGCCCCTCGCAGTTCACGAAGCTGATCGCCCACACGTGGCCCCTTCAGCGCTGGGGCCTAGACATTGTCGGGCCCCTGCCCACGGCTCAGGGGAACCTCAAGTTCACCTTCGTCGCCATTGAATACTTCACCAAATGGATTGAAGCGAGGGCAGTATCCACCATCACATCGAAGACAGCCCAGAAATTCTTCTGGCAAAATATTGTTTGCCACTTCGGAGTACTATCCGAACTCACGGTCGACAACAGCAAGCAGTTCGACAACCAAGATTTCAAAGACTTCTGCTTCTCCATCGGCACCAAGCTTGCCTTCGCCTCCGTGTACCGCCCCTAGTCCAACGGAGTCGTGGAGCGCGCCAACGGCAAAATTTTCACAGCCGTCAAGAAAATGCTCCTCGGCGACAAAAAAGGCAAGTGGCCCGACCTGTTACCCGAAGTGGTCTGGGCACTGAATACAACTGAGTGCAGGGCGACTGGGTTCACCCCCTTCCGCCTATTATACGGATCGGAGGCCATGACTCCACAAGAAATAAAGCATGGGTCGCCTCGGACAGCCGCGCCGGCCGTCCCAGACGTAGACGAGCCGACTTCGAAGGACCTCATCGACGGAGACCGCGTCTTTGCCCTACAAGCTCTGGACAAATACCAAGCCCAGACAAAGGCATGGCGCGATCAGGTAGTCATCCCAAGGGAATTCAGCGAAGGGGACCTCGTACTCGTCCGTATAGCTCGAACAGAGTCCAGGGGCAAGCTGGAGCCCAAGTGGGAGGGCCCTTTCATTGTCAAGACGAAGGCCTCCCCCAGCGCATAAAGGCTCGCAACGCCAAACGGCGAAGACTTGGAGCATTCCTGGAACATCGATAATCTCCGCAAATTTTTTGTTTGACTCATTAGGGCCAGCTCGCCCTTGTAATTCGCAAAGACAATTTTTATTCTGGCCCGCACTCTTTTCCTCCCGGGGGGTGAGGTTTTTAACGAGGCGGAGTCATGTAATATACAAGTGCAAAATCCCCCGCAAAATCTACGTCGAAAAAAGACCGCGCCGACGGTCTTCGACATTCGACCAATACATAGTCACCGCGAGGCCCAGCATCAGCCACCCTCGCGTGCGACAACTCCGCGCAGAAGTCGCCTAAGGGTGCAGCCGGACTAGCACAACAAGTGCGAAAAATCTAAGTCTTCCGCGAAAACTATCCGTGCAGAAGTCGCCTAAGGGTGCAGCCGGACTAGCACAACAAGTGCGAAAAATCGAAGTCTTCCGCGAAGACTATCCGTGCAGAAGTTGCATAAGGGTGCAGCCGGACTAGCACAACAAGTGCGAAAAATCGAAGTCTTCCGCGAAAACTATCCGTGCAGAAGTCGCCTAAGGGTGCAGCCGGACTAGCACAACAAGTGCGAAAAATCGAAGTCTTCCGCAAAGACTATCCGTGCAGAAGTCGCCTAATGGTGCAGCCGGATTAGCACAAGCGCGAAAATTCATAGTCTTCCGCGAAGACTATTCGTGCAGAAGTAGCCTAAGGGTGCAGCCGGACTAGCACAAGTGCGAAAAATTGTAGTCTTGCGCGAAGACTATCCGTGCAGAAGTCGCCTAAGGGTGCAGCCGGGCTAGCACAGCAAGTGCGAAAAATCGAAGTCTTCCGCGAAGACTATCCGTGCAACAGTCGCCTAAGGGTGCAGCCGGACGAAGCCTAACAAGTGCGAAAACGACTACACCAAACCGTCCGCGCAAAGAACGACTACATGCGCACCAGCGCAACATAACAAACACACCAGACCAAGTACGTAACGCCTTCGTGAGCATAGCCGAAGGCACATAACTTCATCATACAAGCTATTACATATGTACAAGCGAGGGCATCACACTTTACATCGGCTCAACCTTCGGAATAATTCCCATCTCCCTATAGTTAAAAAGCATTATCCTCAGCTCCTCACCCGCAAAAAGACTTCGCAGCTCCCCCTCACCTGCACTCATAGCGGCCGGCAAGGACAGCAGTTCCTGCCTGCCAGCCCTACTCACACGAAGCCGACCACCGTCCACCTCACTCACTCTACGCTTCGCGAACGCCCTTCGCCGCCTACGCCCAGCACTCGAACCAGGCACAACTTCAGCATCCGCAGCATGCGGCGAAGCCTCTGCCGCTGCCACATCCAAGGCCGCAAAATAGTCCAAGTCCTCATCCGACGACTCTTCGGTCCACTCAACCGAGCCCCCAGAGTCACCAAAATCAGAAAACTTAGATGCAGACTCATCTGATTTATTCCCATCATCCACGATCGAAGCCGCCAAAAAATTAGCAGTAGCGGTTGCGTGCGCAGGCCCAAAATCTTGAACCTACGCAGCAACCAAGGTTCAGCAACATATCCAAAATTCCCTAACTACCCACACCCACTAAGCCACCTGCGAAGACCCAGCCGTCGCGGGATCCTCCGCTGCCGGCTCCGCCGCCATCTCCACAGGATCCTCAGCCCTCGGCGCGGCAGTTGGCGACGGGCCTCCGCCGGCCGCAGTGGTTGCGGGAGCATCGGGAACGCCTTCGACGGTTTCCGGGGGCAGCTCCGGGGCGGTCTCGGACGCAGCCACCATCAGGTTCACCTCCGAGTCAGGCTGCGCGCTGTTCAAAGCCCTAAAGTCATCCACCCTCTCGCCACGCGCCGCCTGAGACACAGCACACAGATTCAGCAAACCCACATTTAACCCACATTCAACAAACACCAAACAAAAGCCAAACATTACCTGACCCCTCGCCGTCTCAGCACGCTCCCTGACCACCTCACGACCGTGGGGGCCCCACATCCGGTCGTAGAGGGCTCCTGCGGATTCCTTCACCACAGGGTCCTCAACCTTGTAAATATCGCGCTCGAAATCCTCATCAGCTTGGTCGAAGACCTCATAGTGCCGGCACCCTTCGCGAGATAGCGCGTTCATCGCCCCCTCGCAAGTGACCAGGGAGGCATAGGACATAAACCCCTCCACAATGGTGGGGAGCGCCAGCAACTCCTTCTGTATCCACTCGAAGCAGCGAAGTCCGGGCTCTCGGTCCGGCACTTCGAAGTCAGCGGTCCACGCGCCCAGCTCATGGTATGAATCCACAAGCTGTTTGCGTGTCCGCTCAGCCTCCGAGCGCGTCGAAGCCTCGGCCCTCTCCACACGGGCCTGCAGAGCGTTGAGAGCCGCCCCTCCAACTCCTCGGCGCGCTGCCTGGCAAGACTGCCCTCCGCTCGTGCCAAGTTGGCTTCCGCCTGCGCAGACTGCGCCTTGGCGAGGGCCTCATTAGCCTCCTTCCTTTCCTCCGCCAGTTGGCGCCGGAGGTCAGTCCTCTCACCCTTCAGCGCGGCCACCTTATCCGCCAGCTTGCGACATTTGCTATCGGCGGCCGACTTTTCCCGGATGGCGTCAGCATGTTGCGTCCGAAGTCTCTCGACTTCGGCAGACACAACTGCCGTCAGGGCCCCCGACGCCGTGCGGTCAGTGAAGTCAGCCGCCTACAAGACACACATAAGACCACAGCCCCAGCGAAGCCGGTAAAAAACCGAAGTCTAGCTCAACATACCTGACTTAGTGCCTCCTTCAGCTCCTTCAGCCGGCGGGACACAGCACCCGCCTCGTCCCTGACGGCAGTGAGTGCCGGAATCTCACCACCGGCACTAAGAGCACCGCCCTTCGCCCTAGGCACCACGGCAGCTGCCGCGGTCGCCACGGCAGGCGGAACAACAACAAGTTGGCCTTCGTCCGACCCTGCGACATATCAACAGATTTAAAAAAAAAGAAAAAAAAGGAAAAAAAAACTCGAGCCAGCGACTTACCAACAAGATAATCTTCCACACTAATATCGGTGGCGAAGTCGGCGACGCGCTTGCCCGGCGGCGGCAACTCTCGGGCCGCCTTCGCAGCCTCCGGCACCCCACTGGACACAGGGGCGGCCTTCACAGACTTGGAACCACCGGCGGCAGCCGCCTTCGCAGCCTTCGGCGCCCTGCTGGATGCAGGGACGGCCGACTTCGCCGCCAGCGGCGGCTGGCTTCCGCCAGGGGCAGCAGCTTTCGCAGTCCCCCACGGCCTCTTCGGCCTGGCCTCATGAAGCCTGACGACCGCCTGGCGCTTCTGTGCAGCTCCCTGACGATCGTTGTCCATCACTGCCGACACAACAGCAGCAATATTCTGCCCGTAAGGAAACACTTTCCAGTCACGAACCATGCGAGATGTAAAAAAGTCTTCGCCGGCCGCGCGGGGGATAGGAACATTCTTAGGCCACCAACCCCCGGTAACCCTCAGCATCCGTGCCGAAGACTCCCGGAGCTCGGGCGAAGACATCCTTCCCCCCGGGGCCGCGCATGTCCTCATCAATTCCCTAGCAAAACCATCAGACACACCCAGTCCTCCCACAGCAATACCCTAGTTTCCTCTTCTTAGAGGATGGGGCGGCCGCCGGTGCGGGGTCGTCTCCAGTCTCTACCACCGGCTTCTTCCCGCGACGATCCACATCGTCTTGGCCGGGATAACCGCCATACGGCAGACGGTTCAACTCGAAAACCCTGTTCAAGCGGTCATTAGACCCGCGAATATCCCAGCTACGCTGGCCCTCTGTCCTCGGCACGTACCGACCGACGATCTGCACCGCCCCATCCTCCGCCTCACGCACAAAGGCGGCTGGATCGCGGCTATGCAGATCCAGCGCGAAGGCGGGACTTCGCACTAGCTTCCCACCATGGGAAGGCATCTGGCGAGGGCATACTTCGCCCAACGCCCAGCCATGCGCCAAAGGCCACACCCCGTACACCACAAACTCCTCAACCAAATCGCGCCCGCTGCTCAGGCCGGCGGCGCACCGAAGGGCCCCTTCGTCCGCATCCTCCTCCGCCACTTCAAACAGCGGGTATGCTGAGTAATAATGCGAGCACATCTCAGCCACGGGGAGCCCCAGATGGTCTTCGACTATGCCCTCCGCAACGTAGAACCAAAACTCATGCCAGTTGCCCCACTTATTACGGGCGCAAGGAACCAACTCAACTACCTCCATCGTGGTCTTGCCGGTCTTCGGCGTAAATGTACAGGACCCAAACTGGGCAACCTCATTTCCGATCATCCTTTTCTGCCAATGCAGGCAATAGTACTTCGCGAAGACTTCGACCGATGGCTGTCCGCCGTACGAAGTCGTCGCCCAGACATACTTCGACAGAGCCACCACGGCATTCGGAGTCAGCTGATGAATCTGGACGTTAAATCTGCGCATGACTTCTCCCACAAATCTGTGCGCAGGCAGGCGAAGATCAGCGGCAAAGAACGCCTTGAACACAACCAACTCGCCTTCCGGCTCGGGGACCTCCTCCGTCCCCGGGACACGAGCGACTCCGCCGCCAAAGTAACCAAGCCGCTGCATATCTTGCACGCGGACCGAGGACATCCGCGACACACCGAAATCCACCGTATCGCCGGCGCGCAACTCCTCCACCGCCACAGTGCTCAGCGTCTCCTCAGACGACGCGTCGGCCGGCGGCGTAGCGGCAGCAGAAGAAGAAGAGGTCGGCATCGCTACGTACCATCGGTGGCGGCGGGCGATCTGCTTCACTCGGGCCAGATCTCCGGCGAACAAGAGCAAGGAGGGCAGACGAGCAGCAAGAAGGTGGAAAAACGGCTAGGGTTTTCACGGAGCGCGGAAAGATAAAGTTCAAAACGCGTCGCCCCCCGCCCCCTTTTATACACAAGGCGCGACGCTTCGGGAAACCCGCAGTCCAACAGTACGGTGTCAATCAACGGTCATGTCAAAAACCCCCGCGGAACCACTTCGAGCGAGGGCAGCGTCTCCGCCATCTAGCGACGTCTTCGGCACCAGATGACTTAGTCGAACTGGTCCCTCGGAGGGCAAATGTTGGGGCGAAGGCGAAGACGCCACCCTTCGCTCGATGCCTTCGCCGTAATCGTTGGACCAACGGAGACAAGGCAGCGGGCAGGCTCACCCTTCGTCCCATACGTCACCGGACGAAGACCTGTGACGAGGTCGTCCCATCTTGCGACCTCATCCAGCATGGAGGCCCACGGCCACACAGCCCATTGTAACAGGCCCTGCGTGGCCGCTGCGCATTACGGGCCTAATTTGTAAAGGCATCCCTGTAATTACGGTCTGTAACCCCGCTTTATGGGAACGGGGATAACCTAGGTGTCTGAGGGCACATGCGTCCTTAACACAGGACGCTGGGCACTCAGATACCTATAAATACCCCCGCACAGTGCCCTTGAGAGGCTAGATGAACAGAGCTATTGCCATCACGTTCAGAAACCCTGTTAGCATCACCACATCTCCCCGTTGGATCATCTTGCGCCTGTGAGCAAGTTCCAACAAATCGCGACAGTATTCGACATCCACATCCGTCTCATGTACCATGAATTTATCATGACCACTTGTTGGTAAACCTACTTTTATGTGTTTTACCCAAGATGGTGCATCTGATTCTGTTTGGGCAAAATCGCGTATTTACCGCTCGCCCAATAGACTCAGATATCATAGTGTCATCAGAAAAAGCAAATTGCACACATGGAACCTTATGTGTTCCTCTGGCAGACATCGTCTCTATTGATGGACATCTTTAAATTAGCTTGTGGCGATACATGCTATGTCCACTAGAGAAACGACATCCTGAGGCACTCGCCTTCGCTCCGGACTATCTTAGGTTTATCGCTGATATGAATAGGGTTTACATGCTTCTCTACCTTTAGAAGTCTTTCGCTCCGAATCTCGGGACGAGATTCTTTTAAGGGGGGAGGGCTGTAACACCCCTGGTGTTTTTATTCCGCTCAACAACGAGTACGGATTTAAGCACGTAATCAGTGGATAAAACAGATGCTAAATTTTAATCATCCTCGTCAATCACGATTTTAATATCGCATCTGTGCCGTCTGTCGCGAGTGCGACATTGTTTTTATTTCAATCTATCCGGGCTCTTCCTAAATTTTCGTGTTGTTCGGAACATATTTATTCTGAAAATCGGTGCGTCCGATGATTAATTAAAATTCATCGCCGCGCGAATCCGAATTCAGAAGCTCGATCTCATTCTATGCCTTTTTATCCCGAACAAATTTATTTTGAACTCGACGACAGAAATGTTCGGAGCAAAATAATCTAAATCGCGCACTGTCCGAGAAAAAAAATCGTGCGCGAGGCGATGATCTAATTTATTTTTCAGCACACTCGGTAAAATAATAAAATCAACTGTGCCTAGACATCGGATAAATTTTTATCCGAGATCGACGAAACCAGTGCTGTCTAAAATAATGTATCTGATACCCAATCTGTTTCCGTGTTGCCCGAAACCGTCATGAAAACTATCCAAATGAAATGTTGTCAGAATCGTAAACCTCGGACTCCGTTTTGTGATCCGAGGGAATAATGTGTATAGTCGTTTGCTATATCGCGCATCGATTCTTTGCTCGTCGTTAGAAATCTTGATCCGAAATATCTGCGATTTTTGGAATAAAAAAAATCTGAAACAAAAAGTAAAAATCTTCTCACGTTCCAATCCTTCCACCGCCGCGGATGGGTCTTATCTGTTCTTGATTTTTTTTCTTCCACGCACGCAGCTTTCTTCCACGGTACTCTTCTTCCTGGCTGGAGATTTTTTTTGTTCCACCGTTCACCCCGTTCACTCAATCAGATGAGCAGTATGCATGGGGCGCATCTTCTTTCTCCTTATCCACTGTCTCTGATTTCTCCAGCACCCAAGCTTCCTTATCTCCTCCTCCTCTGATATTTCACAACGTTGTGTGATTTTGTTTGAGCCGTGGCCGCGTGAGCTACGTTGGTTTCCTGAAATTAAAAATCTGAAAAAGGAAAAAAATGTCTACCGTTTCTATCCTATCTCCCAGCTCAGTCGCTCTCTCTCTGTTAGATTTTTTCAGTCGTGTTCATCTTCTACAGCCGCCGCCCCTGGATGTCTACAAATCCACCGCCGAGCGCTCCTCTCTCCTCCGGAGCTCCTCCAGCCAGCACGCCTCCTCCCAGCTCCTGCCGCACTGAGCTCACTACACGCTCCTGTGCCCCTGCCGCGTCCAGCTCCAGCGCTCGGTGCCCCTCTGCTTAGCCGTGTCTGCGTGCTGCTCGCTCCGAGCTCCCTGTGCCATGGCATCAGCCGCAGTTCACCGCGCTCGGCCTCCCGTCTTGCTGCGAGTCCCAGCTCGGATCTCCATGGCAGCAGGTCTCTGGTGCCGCGCGCGCGTGTCCTTGTCACGGACCTGCGCGCCCTGCGTCTTCTTCCCCGAGCTCGGCCGCCGAGCTCTCTGCGCGCGACTCTGTTCTTCTGGGTGCGCGCCTAGGTCCCTGCTGAGCTCGGCGTCTATCTCTCAGCAACTCTAGTTTTTCCCCAGCACGCTCTCCTCCCTGCTCGGCCATGGGAGCCACGCCGTCGACCCCGCCTGAATCCCCTCTGCCGCGTCTTCCTTCTTGCTCCTTGCGCGAGCCGCGACCCTCTGACCAATCCCAGCCGAACTCCCTCCGTTCCAGCCGCTGCTCCTGGCTCACCCGTCCGCGCTGCACGTCATCCATGGCCGCTATCCGTCGTCGAGTCCCTACGCGCGCACCAGCTCCCTGTGTCGCATTCCATTTGCCTAAACCGGAGTTCGCCAGTCGTCCTTGCTTGCCGGTATGCTGCTGCTATAGTTTGGATCTCGCCCAAGTCGCTGTCATGGTTGTCCGGTGTTTGGCCCGCGCCGATTCGCCTTCGCTCATATCGCCATCGTCGTGTTGTCGCTGGTGATAGCTTCGCGTGTGCGTCAAACTCCCGCGTCGAGTCTTTTTCCTGCTCACTGCACGCCCTCTCGGCTCGCTTGGTCTTAATCCCGATCTCGTCGTCGTTTCGTGCGCCCGACAAATTGCCTCGATCGGAAATCGCTACCGATCTTGCGGCTTCGAGTCAGCTGCTGAAACGGTAAGCTGATAAATTATTCAAAATAGTTCGATCGTTGAATAAATTAATGTGCTAGTGCGATACGCATTAAGGTGCTCGATAAATTGCGTAAGTCACGAAACTCTCGTCGACTTCGCAGTTCTTGCGATTATCGAGCCAGGTTCAGTTAGAGCGAATTTTTTCGCTATTTCGGTCAATCAGTTGAATTAGTGTACCGAGTAGAATATGAGTAGGCCTGTGTAATGATAAAATAATTTAATCACTTCTAAAGATGTATGTATATTTACGATAAAGAAATAATTGATTAATTGTTGATATGTAAAATATGTGAGGAGAGAAATAAAATTAAATTAGTTCTTTATGAGCGATGTAGTATAATATATAAAACGAGTGATAAGTTTAGAAGTTAAACAATTAGCTAATAAGTTATGTTTAGGCTAACTGTATTAAATGTGTATAGTTTATGTTTCATGATGTTTGTGTTAGTTCTAGTTAACCTAGAGAAGCACAATTATTACGCTTAGTCGTACGCTAATAACTAGTGTTTCCGTATAAGATAGTTTAACGCCTCGCTGCTAGGTGTTTTAATTCGCTATTGCGTAGAATTATTTAGGTTTGTAATATTTCCGTCGATATGCATTCATGTGCATAATGCATTTCATTCATGAACATTAATTAATCGCGCGATGCGGAAGAAGAACCAAGTCGACCCCAAGCGCGGGCTAATCTGCAAGCTGAAGCTGATGAATCAACCTGAAGATGGTTAAATCAAGCAAGTGCTCGGTCGAAGAATACTCGTCAAGCGGACATCGCCTAACAAACACTAACCTAGTGTTACTTAGGCAAGCCCCGGTGCATTTGCCACCTCCTTGTGTTTTAAAAACCTTTTTCACTTGCTTGATGCATTAGGTGATAGGAGTTGATTGCTAAAACAATTCCTGCATTACCTTCCTTGAATTTGATTACCTTCCATGATCACCGTTTTACAAAAGATTTTTGATGCTTAGCCTTGCTTTAAAAAAACAAAATGTTTAGTTTTTACAAAAGATGATGTGGCAAAAGTGGGTGGGATGTTTTTGAAAATAAAATTTGATGGTGGATCCATCAGGGCCTTGATGGATTCAACATCTGGAAAAGATGTACCTTTGTCAGGTACCAAACTTTGGGTTTGAAATGATTAAGCTGAGACCGGACGGTTGACTTGCACGAGAAAGGAGTCTCGGTGTAGTGTCTCCGTCTGAGTCGATTAAGGACCGTCTCGATGTAGGCTTGATGACCGAGGACCCTTTAACTGGTCACATACCTCGTCATGGGTAAGCCTTGCCTCGGGCAGACTAAGGCCAGAATAAGATAACACGAAATGGGCGTGGTGCGGTGGCGAGAATAGCGTGTACCCTCCGTGGCAAGAGGCCGGACGGTGGCGTATCTGTGCTCTCGGTTCGCGTGAACCTGATCCGGTCTTAAGAACCCCAGTGGCGGGTTGACATATGCAAGCATTAAGTGCTACATATGTCGTGTGATTGGAGATCCTCAGCTGAGTATAATCGATTCGGATTGCCGTACCTTCGCGGTTATGAAGACTTGGTCACTGCCCTATACGTAGCAATCCAGTGAAGATGAAGGGCTTGCTAAGAAATTGGCTAGTACAGGTCAAGTGATTGAACTAGGGTAGAAAGAACTCTAGCTGCAGGTAATTTTACTTAACCTGACAATAAAATTGGATTTTAAGGATCCACTCGTAGTAAGCTTTTCTGCAAAACAGAGTCTTTGATTCTTGATAAGCCATACCTTGACTCCATCTAGCCAGCATACCCTTGAGAGTCTTTTCTTTAGTCGGGTAAGTCTTGCTGAGTAATTTCGTACTCAGGGTTTTATTCCCTGTTGTTTTTCAGGTTCTAACCTTGTGCTGCTGTGATGGTGTTAAGTGCCGGTGGGCTCGGCCTTTTTATAAGTCTAAGTACTCCTTCTATACTTCTTATTGAGGATGGTCATTTGAGCTAGCATATATTTCAAACTTATACTTTTGTAATCACTCCGATAAAATAATGTAAAATTTTTGTAACTTGTAAAATTTGGTAGTAAGAATTCCGCTGCAAAAATGTTGGTGTGTGTGATTTGTGTTACTTAATCCCGCGGTTCTGGTTGAAAGTGGTTTATTCGATGTCCTTGGGGCAATCGGACAGATCCTGTTAAGTTATCTGGTGCACATGCATAGCCGTCTGAGGTCTTTGGGACAAGGACAGGTGCATGTGGGCCCAATAACTTGGAGGTTCTGCCACAGCGAATGGGATGTCTGGGCCACGCTGCGGCGCCATCGTGCCGTGATGCTTTGTTCCAACTAGCAGCTAGCACGTAGGAGTGCCGCGGACCTGACATCCTAGTGTGAGGGGCTGAAGGAAGAGAGGGTGCGACCGACAGCGAGGAGGTCCATCGTCTGAGGGACGAAGTCTGTGACCTGAAGGCGGAGGTGGACCATCGCGAGGAGGAGTTGTGGCAAGTGAAGGAGAGCCTTCAGGCGGTGACGGTGGAGCGGGACGAGGCTTCCCTCCGCGTCGACTCCCTCTCCAAGTCCCTAGAGGACGAACGGTCCGAGAGCCAGGCCCTAAACGCCCGAATAGGAGGTATTTTGCCGAAGCCTCGTTTTGCTTGTTGGGTTCAGTCTTTTTTTCTTAGCCACTGCTTGACGTCCTTGTCCTCGTCCTAGGCCTCGAGAAGGATCTGGAAGCCATGACCTAGACCTCTCAGACCCTGTCCCGGACCGTGGAGCAGAAGGGGACCGAGCTGAGGGAGTTGTCCGACGTAGTGGTGGACCTTTTCCGAGACCTCGACGTGGTGGACGTCCCTCGTAGTGGAACCTCGTGGCCCTGCATGCAAGCCTTGAGTGGCTACATGCGGGGTGAGCTCCACGACGCCGTCCACCTCAGGGTGAAGCGAGCCCTAGCCATGGTCACTTCCCACTGCGAGATCGACCACGAGCGAGTGTGCGAGGGCTATGTTCTCCCCGACGAGCCCGAGCTTGCCGCCGCCGAGATGCGGAGGCTGAACAACACAGTCGAGGGGTCAGGGACTTCACTGGTTCGCCACTTCGAGGTCGAGGCAGTTCCTCCTCCCCCGTCGCCGACCGCTGCTGCACCCTCTGTTAGACCTCCTCTAACCGCATGAACCTGGTCATCGCCCTGCGGGATTTTTTGGAATTTTTGTAATATATGCTAAGAACTTAGTTGGCTCTGGATATCAAGCTTTTGTTGTTCGATGTGTGTTTTTTCCGCTATTTTGCGCCTATTGCTTTTGTCCTACTGCAGTGTCCCCATCAAAATGTGAGTTACCCTTTAGGGATGGAATAGTAAGTTAGGAAACCATATCCCTGAGGCGTAGGTGTTCCTGTGGCTTTGTCACACGCGGGTTTTAGGGACCCGTGCGCGAACGCAATCACCAGGTGTGCTGGGACCAAGTCTCACACATATGATGACTCATGGTACAGAAACGAATGTCACATCTTTACAATATAATAGGAGTTCTGTACAAAATAAATAAATAATTACATCATAAGGAGACAACGATCCAGCAAACCAAAGTTGATTGGGAGACGACGGCCTAGACCTCTCATGAACACATCGTAGCATCCTCCATTACCTCATCCTGTGGTATCTATTCTTGACCTGTGGGGGTGTGAGACAGCAAGGGTGATCTCACCTATGTTCATCGCTCAACAAGTTGTGGGGAATAATGTGCATGAACTCGCCAAAGGTGGGAGTTCATGTGAAGTGTAAGGCTTACAAAAGAGAATGGTTAAAGCTGAGCATTGCTTTTAAAGTTGGTCAAAAGTTTATTAGCAATTACTAGATGTAACTAAAAACCAAACCATAACAATAATAGAGCAAAATTAATAATAAATCCCATGCAATGCAAATGATAAATTGAATTTAGTTCCATAGTTTAATCATGCGAGAGTCCTGAGCTGCTCATGACCGCGAGCACGGCTAGTATACCAGTTTTACACTCTGCAGAGGTACTACCCTGTACCCACAAGTCGTGTATCCCATGTCGCCAGGGTTAGCTAGACCCTTGGACACTACTGAGGTGAATGGCTAGGGATCCACTACAAGGCCTTTGGGTATGTTTGGTTCAGCTTTTTTCTGACCAGCTTTTCTGAAAATCTGGCTGTGGGGAGAATCTGGATGTGGAGAGAATCTGAATATCATTACGATTACGTGTGAAGGAAGATAAAGTTGTTCATAGGGCTCAGGATCTAGAAAGTGACAGATTCCTACTATTACAACGACTCAACCGATTATGTGTTTATGTTGATTTTGGATGGTTTTTGCTCCAACGAATTTTATAGAAGCTGACTGAAAAGCTGAGCGTTTGGCAGTCCGCAGCAGCTTTTGGTGGCCATAAGCTGCCAGAAGTTGAAACAAACAGCCACAAAGTTCCACTAGCTTCAGAAAACCCGCTACAGTTTCTAGGAAGAGCAATGCAGGAATCCCCCATTTGACCGCCATCGCAGCAAAATCAACCCGAGAACCTCCCTACACGCCTACTCTCTTACTGCCCTTGCCCCTATCGGGTAAGGTTGTCCTCCACTAGCTTTCCTAGTTAGTCAGCCAAGGGCGTCTGTTGGTAACTTGTTCTCAAATGCTTCAGATTAAGAACAAGGCAACATAGAAAGTGTTAAATGATAAGGTCCTTCGTCCTTTGAAACATTATTTCCTTTCTGGATACAATGTGTTCCGGACGAAGGTCACAAACAATATATCTTCATGAACGCAATAAGCTATGACGAAGGGCATACACGCAACATAAAAAGTAATATAAGTATTTAGGTTTTATCACAATGTCATTTCTATTTTATTTTCATATAACAATAGAAATGACTTCAAATTACAAGTGTACCTTCGGATTGCTGGAAGACGAAAGTACAAGGATGACGCAAAAGCAAATGCCAAGTCAGCGTGAACAGTACGGGAGTACTGTTCATCTATTTATAGACGTGGGACGCAGCCCATGTAAAATTACATTCATGCCCATTACATTTGCTAATGACTTATGGGAATCTGTCAAGGCCTAAGTAGTCTTTTCATCTTTAAGTCGGTTCCCCTTTCTGCTATCGCGACGAAGCTTTCCTGCGCACAGCTTCGGCTGTGCACCATCCTTCGTACAGCTTGGTAATCAGCCCGTCCTTCATCTCAATCCCCCTTCGTCTGGCTTAGGCTTCGTCCTGATCGTACTCCATGTTCATAATTCTGAGTCCGAAGATACCTGTTCATATAATTCACTCGGAAAACATTGTCAAGTCATGTTTTTGAGGACCTTCGGAGGTCGAAGGCCCCCAACAGTAGCCCCTCGCAATATTAATTTGTTAATGATAAATTCAGATTGCGATATGGACGAAGGCCTTAAGCCGAAGGTCCGAAAAAACACCTTCCCTTTGCTAGAATAGCAAAAGTCACTGACACGCGGGACCACACAGTTTCCGTTATATGGAGTGTATAAATAGAGGCCCGCCACAATTTGTTTGGTACGCTTTCTTGCCATCTGCTCCCGCTTACTAAATTTTTAGCTCTTGCGCACAAAGATTTGCTGATCTTTTGGTTTTTGAAGCTTCGGCCTTGAAAACAGTTTTTAGTGTTTCCGAAGATGTCTGAAGATAAGAAGGTCACCGCTGAGATGAAGCTGAGTCTCGACGAAGAGAAGAACTTGGGGTTCCTTATAGCAATGGCGGAGACTAATACGGAAAAAATCACCAAGGAAATTCTGGAGGGTTTGTCTGAAGATACTGGTGACAGCGATAGTTATGATGCAGAAAGCTGTGGGGGAGAGTCCGAAGATCGACCATGGCGGCCAAGCCACACGGTTTTCGGGAAAACCACTGTTAAGCAGAGCCATATTGACAATATGAGGGGGAGATATTTTCGAGATATGTCTATTGTGAGGGCTGATGCTGGAGAAAAAACTTCTCCCACCCCCGAAGAAGATGAAGTCGTAATTTTCCGAAGCTTTCTCAAGGCTGGGCTTCGATTCCCCCTAAGCAGCTTTGTTGTTGAAGTCCTGAAGACATTTCAAATCTACCTTCATCAAATTACTCCCGAAGCTATCATTAGAATGGGGATCTTTGTCTGGGCTGTAAGAAGCCAAGGTTTGGAACCAAATGCTAAAAGCTTTTGCAACATTCATGAGTTGTTATATGAGACGAAGCCCTGGGGGAAAGAACATTATCACAACAACTTTGGTTGTTACAGCTTCGGTGCCCGCACCGGGTCAAGCTGCCCCGCGCCAACCTTTCGGAAGAGGTGGCCCGGCGCCTGGATGACAGAATGGTTTTATGTAAAGAATGACTTGACAGCACAGGCAGATATTAAAAGTATCATTATGCGTCCTATTTGGCAACGCTTCGGCCTCCGAAAGCCGAAGATTGAAATGGATGAAGCAGCCGAAGAATGCCAAAGAGCCTTCGGCGTGGTCTGCTCTTTTATTGGGACAAGAGACTTGGTTCAAGAGCATATCGCCTTCAGGGTGTGGCCACTTACAGAGATGTGGGAAATGCCGAAGGAGACCATCAAAGAGTCTAACGAAGGTGGACTGGTCAGACTGAAATACACATTCAAATACGGGGACAAGTTTGTTGAACCTAATGACTATTGGTTAAGAAGCATTGAAACGTTAAGTGACGAACTGCTTGGGGCATATTCGAAGGCCGAGAACACTGCGTTATCGGCAGCCTTCGGGGGCCGAAAGAAGAAAAGGCTCAACCGGGTATTTGACGCAGTTGGGTTTGTCTACCCTGACTATCACTATTCGGTATTGGGCCGTAAAAGAAAAAATGCTTCTCCCGCGACAGAAGCTGCCATGAGTGCCACTAGTGAGCCAGCGCCGCAAAGGAAAAAGATGAAGGTGCTCACCCACCGGGCGCGTTTTATTGAGCCGGCCACAGTGCCTGAGTTTATTGGTGAAGCCTCTTTGGCCACTGAAACTTCAGAACCAACTCCAGTGCCGAAGATAGAAGATAAAACTGAAGCGCCTTCAGCAGAGAAGGCAGAAAAACCGAGAATCGAAGGACAAAAGATATTGGAAATCTTAAGTCCTTCAGCAAATGTTGAAACAATAAAAAATCAAAAGGGCCCATCGGTGACCCCAAAAAGAAAAAGAATGGTGAACGTGCTAGATGTCTTGGAGACAATTAAGTCTTCAAGCACAACTCCAAAGAAGACTGTTGAACTTGCTGAAGCGTCTACTGAAGCTTCGAAGCAACAACTTGAAGCTGAAGCTGGACCTTCAGAGCCCACCAAGGAACAATCTCTGGAAACCGAACAAATAAAAATATCAGAACCAGTTTTGGTTGAAGAACTTGACACTGCCGTCCCCGAAGCTCCGTCCAACATATACGATTACATCGTGCGACATGCTTCGGGGAAGCAATTATCTGAAGAAGAGACTTATGAAGCCAATCACTATGCCAGAGAGTTAAAATATCCGAAGGGGGCAGTAGTGTTCAATGGGACAAATGAAGATGACTTCTTATACTGCCTCCCTGATAACAAAGAATTAACTGTCTGCCGGGAGATGGCTAGAAGTATGGGATTCCCGAAGCTCGAAGCTGGATTAAGTGCTATGACGAAGGAGGATCTCGCGGACAGTCTTGCGTACAATAGCCTAAAGGTTATGAATTGGGCATTTGAAATTTTTTTTTAATTTGTAACTCATTCTTTTTTTCTTATAGCAACTTTTTTACATATAGGGTTTAATCCTAAGCAACGCATTAAGGGCACAAAAGAGTGCGGAAGATGAGAGCTATGAAATTGCGTTCAACAACCTACGGTCAGAAGTTATTAAACTGAGAAACGAAGCTCTGGAAAAGGATAAGATTCTGCTTACATTGGTAGACAAGGTGAAAAAGGACGAAGCTGCCTCAAAGGTCCAGGCCGAAGCCCAAAAACGTGAGATTAAAGATCTTCAAAAACAACTAGCTAGAGCTAAAGAGGAACGTATGCTTGAAGAAACAAAACGAGAGCTTAGCGATCAACTGGCCAATCATTTAGAGATAAGTGTTAAGGAGCTTCGTGCATCGCAGAGAAAATGCTATGTTAAATCTATAGAATGCGTCAAAAAGATAAAATCCAGCTTCGCCAGCGTTGGCGCATTCTCTAGTGAAGAAAATTTCTCAAGAGGCAATCCCGAAGGTCCACTGGAATGGATCAGCCATGAAGCAGAGGCCTTCGAGGAAATCCTGAGTAGCCGCGGTGATATCTGCGCTTTTTCGGGCGCCAAAGGAGTTGCTACTGTTTTGGAGAGGAAAGGTTGTGAGCATGTAAAATCTTTAGCTCAGTCCGAAGCTGCCTTATCCTCCGAAGACATCAAAGACCCCTCGGCCGAAGCAAGCATGGTTGGTGGTAAATTCTTTACTGATATCTGGGACAACGGCGGCCGAGAAATGGCGCAAGAAATTATTCAAAGGAGTGAAAAAGGCATCCATGATGCCAGGAAAGTGATAGAGGTTGCCGAAAAAAATACAGAGCCCGAAGGGCAAATAGGTATTAATTAGTCGTTCTTATTGTGTTGTAATTTTTATTTCAAACTTTGTTCGCGGTTTGTAATAGTAATGTAGAAATATTCTCTTCCCTCAGAACCTGCTGGATCATCTGCTGACCCTCACACGAAAGGGGATGACGAGATTAAACAAATGGCCGAAGCTATCATGGATAAAGTTGTTGAACAACTTCTAAATGAGGCTGCCGAAGTAGTACTAAGAGAAGACTAGATGTTATTAGAAAAAACATTTGAAGTGTGATCTATGTACTATTTTATACATTTAAATGTAATATACAAGTCTCTTTTCATTATTCAATTCTTTACGATGCATGAAATTCTACATACATACCATTTTTGAGCCTTCGGCGAAAAAACACCTTCCCTTCTTTTCATGCTTCGTGAAGAAGACATTCTCCGTTAATACTATTCTGATGAATCACGTCCAGACTTCATGAAAACATTCTCCGAAGCTGTACAATTTCGATATTACTCTGATGAAGCGCGTCCATGCTTCGTGAAAACATTCTCCGAAGCTATACAATTTCGATATTACTCTGATGAAGCGCGTCCATGCTTCGTGAAAACATTCTCCGAAGCTGTATTCCGTAGATCATCATTGTATTCCCTCGTGACTTTACACAATTTTCACTTTCTCAAAGCGTCCTTCCGAAGGTTGATACTGTGTCCCCTTCTTTTGCCATATGCAACATGATGTATGATGCTTATGCTATGCAAAATGATGCGATGATGCTGTGTTATGTAGATGACATTTGTTCCGAAGATACACACATATCCCCATAAAACATAAAATATCTTTATATCAGCGCTGACTTTTCGCTGTAAGCTCTGCATTCCCTTAGGAACGTCTTTGGAGCTTCTTCGCCTTTTACTTAGGCGGTATCAGCGTTGACTTTTCGCTGTAAGCTCTGCATTCCCTTAGGAACGTCTTTGGAGCTTCTTCGCCTTTTACTTAGGCGGTATCAGCGTTGACTTTTCGCTGTATGCTCTGCATTCCCTTAGGAACGACTTTGGAGCAGAAAACTTACACTGCGCTCCCTTTGGAACGGCTTTTTATAACTTCGGCAACTTACTCTGCGTTCTTTAGAACGACTTTTTGTTGCTTCGAAAGATTTTCAATAACTCGAAGGTTCTCCTTGTTATCGTAAATTTTTAAGCTTCAGCAACTTAAGCCTGTGAGGAAAATAGGTTTTCTTCGTGACCAACAACGAAACTATTACATGAAAACTAAATTGTTCTTTATTATACAGAAAATAGAACTAAATGGAAAAGACTGCTATCAAGGTAGGATATTTGTCAATAAATGTGCTTCGACTCTGGCACAGTGCTATTGACTGTGCGAGCTTCGGATTGTTCTCTGAGGTCCCTTTGGTGTGGAACATATTGGCTTCCTTCCGGCTGTTGGCCTTGTTGCAGCGGTGGTGGAGGCGGGGGCTGTTGCCATGAAGCCTGAGGTTGACTTGCCGAAGCTACAGAAACTGCAGGGTGGTTGCCCACGTATTCTGGGACGTAAGGCTGATGGTACGAAGCAGTATGCATGACCTGCTTCGGCTGGCCCTGCTGCGCTGCAGCTTCTGCTAGCTCCTTTTGCTTCTGGATGGTAACATGGCACATCCTGGTGGTATGGCCCTTGTTTTCACCACAGAATAAGCAAAATACTCTCCTTGGTTGATCTCCAAATCTTCCGCCGAAGCCCCTGGCGCCTCTGCCTCTTGGAGCTGGTGGCCGGAAGACATTTTGCTGTTGCCCCGAAGCCTGTGAGGAGCACTGTGGCCTGTTCTGCTGACTCCCCTTATCATCATTTTGAATAGAGTTGTGGATGGACCTGACATGCCTCGGGTAGAATCTTCCTCCGAAGCCCCTGGTCATTTCAGAGAATCTGAAAGCCTCCTCCCTTCTTTGGCGAAAATCATTGTCGGCACGAATGTATTCGTCCATCTTCTGGAGCAGCTTCTCCAAAGTCTGAGGAGGCTTCCTAGCAAAGTATTGAGCTGAAGGTCCAGGACGAAGCCCCTTGATCATGGCTTCAATAACAATTTCATTGGGCACCGTCGGTGCCTGCGCCCTCAAACGCAAGAACCTTCTGACATACGCCTGAAGGTACTCTTCATGATCCTGAGTGCACTGGAACAAGGCTTGAGCAGTGACCAGCTTCGTCTGAAAGCCTTGAAAGCTGGTTAACAACATGTCCTTCAGCTTTTGCCATGAAGTGATCGTTCCTGGTCGAAGGGAGGAATACCAGGTCTGAGCAACATTCCTGACAGCCATAACAAAAGACTTTGCCATGACTGCCGCATTGCCACCATACGAAGACACTGTTGCTTCGTAGCTCATCAAAAACTGCTTCGGGTCTGAATGGCCATCGAACATGGGAAGCTGGGGTGGCTTGTAGGTCGGAGGCCAAGGTGTAGCCTGCAGCTCAGCGGACAGGGGAGAAGCATCATCGAAAACAAAATTTGCATGATGGAAATTGTCATACCAGTCATCTTCGTTGAAGAAGCCCTCCTGATGAAGGTCTTTTTGTTGAGGCCTTCTGTTCTGCTCATCGTGAGTAAGATGGCGAACTTCTTCGGAAGCTTTGTCTATCTGTCTTTGCAGCTCAGCTAGCCTGGCCATCTTTTCCTTCTTCCTTTGTACCTGTTGATGAAGCATCTCCATATCCCTGATCTCTTGATCTAGCTCATCCCCCTGAAGCGTCGGGCTGACGGCCTTCCTCTTCTGGCTTCGGGCCTCCCGAAGAGAGACAGTCTCCTGGTTGGGGTCCAGTGGCTGCAGAGCTGTAGCCCCAGTCGCTGAAGCTTTCTTCGGCGCCATAACGAGGGTCTATGGCTTCCGAAGGTGTTCAAAAAACTCAAAGTGGAAGTGAGTTCACCGGAGGTGGGCGCCAATGTTGGTGACTTGTTCTCAAATGCTTCAGATTAAGAACAAGGCAACATAGAAAGTGTTAAATGATAAGGTCCTTCGTCCTTTGAACCATTATTTCCTTTCGGGATACAATGTGTTCCGGACGAAGGTCACAAACAATATATCTTCATGAACGCAATAAGCTATGACGAAGGGCATACACGCAACATAAAAAGTAATATAAGTATTTAGGTTTTATCACAATATCATTTCTATTTTATTTTCATATAACAATAGAAATGACTTCAAATTACAAGTGTACCTTCGGATTGCAGGAAGACGAAAGTACAAGGATGACGCAAAAGCAAATGCCAAGTCAGCGTGAACAGTACGGGAGTACTGTTCATCTATTTATAGACGTGGGACGCAGCCCATGTAAAATTACATTCATGCCCATTACATTTGCTAATGACTTATGGGAATCTGTCAAGGCCTAAGTAGTCTTTTCATCTTTAAGTCGGTTCCCCTTTCTGCTATCGCGACGAAGCTTTCCTGCGCACAGCTTCGGCTGTGCACCATCCTTCGTACAGCTTGGTAATCAGCCCGTCCTTCATCTCAATCCCCCTTCGTCTGGCTTAGGCTTCGTCCTGATCGTACTCCATGTTCATAATTCTGAGTCCGAAGATACCTGTTCATATAATTCACTCGGAAAACATTGTCAAGTCATGTTTTTGAGGACCTTCGGTGGTCGAAGGCCCCCAACAGCGTCCCATTCCACCCTTGTGGTGGCACGTGTTTCTCAAGTTAAGCTCCATGTTCCAATTAAAAATAATGATCTTGTCATGAATAATAAATGAAATAATAATATAATTGGAACATGAAGATAATATAATATTAAACCCAAAACCATATAGAGCAATAGTAGAACTACCCAAATAGTTCAGGGGTAAACAAGGTAACAAGATAACCAGACTAGGGTAACCTATTGGGTCCCATCAAAATTAAACCTATGTCTTAATAAGTGATAATAAAGAACATTATTGGTAATAAAAGTGGTCAAGGGCACAACTTGCCTGGGACTTGAGATTCCAGGTACCAGCTTGCTCTTCAGGTGACTCGAGACCTCACTGCTAGTCATAGTAATACAAACAAACATGGTATAGACAAAATTAACATCACACCAAACATAAGAAGAGACTGCTAATAATAATCTATGCTTCATAATAAGATCATGGATTCGAGAAATGCTAAATTCGGAGATACGATTATAAATTTATGATTAAGTAAACAATTGTAATATATGTTTCATGTCTAAATAGAGTTACTACATGATAAACAATATCAGAACAAAATTAATGCAACTGGAACGGATTAAAAAGGAGTTAAAATGGATTTTCTATAAATTAAATAAGTTTCTGGATTTATTTTTATATTAAAAATCATTTTCTGACATTGATTTATACTAAAACCGAGCTCAAATCTAATTTCTAAAAAAGCCAGGGGTTATTCTGCAATTTCTAGGGGCTTAGGTGTACAAATTCTCTATAACCGAGGATGGCAGGTTATTTTCTACGAAATCCGAGGTCTCTTTTGCAAATATTGCACGACAAAAGGGTATGGATGACTCTGAGCCCTCAGATCATCAGCCAAGCGCCCAGATTAGACAGTTTTCCCATCGAACCGGTACACACTCTAGACCACAAGATCGGATTTGGACGACCCATAGTTTATTTTGCTAATATGCCATTTACACCGGCCGATCCGAGATCCACGCACCTGATTTCCTCCCCAAAATGGTACACCTATCTTCTAATCGGGGCTGTTGCCCCCAAAATCGACGGCGCAAGATCACACCCACCATCCCGGCGACCGGACACGACGGCACATAGCCCCCCGCGGCGTCGCCCATGGCGGGACCTCGCATTTTACTAGCCCTAGTCCACAAAGCTCAGATCTAGAGGGTCTAACGTGTCTACCCGGTGCGTACGAACCCGAGGGAACACTTACTGATAGTGGAAGTCGTGGAACAGAGCACACTACAGTGAGGAGTGGTCTGCGGCCGGGCGCTCCTCCGGTGAAGAATTCTCGGTGCCCCCGCAACCAATCCTTGGCAGCGGTTCTTCAGAAACCCTACCCCCGACACGACAAAGCTTGCGGTTGAGCACTCGGTGTCAAAGCGAGGATGCAGGTAGGAATTCCACGGTGGCGGCGCCCGCAGAGTTCTTCTTGGATCTTCCGAGCACACGGCGTGCATAGGTGCTTATCAGATCCGGTTTGGTGGCCGATAGGGGAAAGACGAGTCCGCGCTATATACCGATGGCCTAGACCCGAACGATCGTCCAGACTCCCGAGGAAGGCGGCCGCGCAGTGGGGTTTATTGGCACGGCAAGTTCGAAGAGGGAGACAAGAACGCCGCTGACAATGCAGGCCCGCCTATGGCAGAACCTCCCAAGTTATTGGGCTCACATGCACCTGCTCTTGTCTCAAAGACCTCAGACGGCTATGCATGTGCACCAGATAACTTAACAGGATCTGTCCGAGTGTCCCAAGGACCCCGGATAAACCACTTACAACCAGGATCGCAAGATTAAGTAAACACAAATCACACACCAACATTTGCAGCGGAAATAAATTCTTTATTACAAAACAATTACAAGTTACATCAAGATTTCATTATACATCATCGGAGTGATTTAAAAAAATGGTTCAAAAGAATTACAATTTGAAGTGTTATAAAATATTTGTAACTTTGAAAATACATGGTAGCTTAAGTGACAATCCTCAATAAAGAAGCTAAAGATGGGATATACTTATATAAGAAGGCCGAGCCCATCGGCACTTAACATCAATCAAAATCAAAGTGACTCGTAACCTGCAGCAACAATGGGAATAAAACCCTAGGTACGCAAGTACTCAGCAAGACTTACCCGACTAAAGAAAAGACTCTCAAGGATATGCTGGCTTGTTGGGAATCAAGGTTAGGCTTATCAAATTTCAAAGACTCATTTTGCAGAAGAGCTTACTAGTAGTGAATCCTTATGCCAAAATTTTACTTCACAAGTTAAGTACTTTTCCTGAATCTAAATTTGCCTAATCTAGAGCATTCACATGTCCTGGTCTAGCTTTCTTTTACCCAAATTCTTATTTTACTTATAAACTCCGATGAGTGGTCGGAGGGTAGAGTCTCCATGACCGAGGAGCAACGACGATTCGAACCGATTATACCCAGCTAGGGATCCCTAACCACGCGACATATGTAGCACTTAACCCTTGCATATGTCAACCATTCCCACAGATCTTCCACAACGTGAACCAGTCCGCGCTACTCGGGAGCACAGTACTCCTCTGTCCAGCCTCTAGCCAGGAGGGTACACGCTACTCCCACCATCTCCCACGCCTAGTGCGTGATTGTATTTCCACGTATGGAATAGCCAGGTTCAGGCTTACCAGAGCATGTGGCTAGTTGCAAAGTCTCCACCACAATAGGCCTACATCGAACGGTCCTTAATCGACACAGACGGGCGAACTTTCCTGCTCAACTTCTGGTCTACATTACATATTATTTCCCAAAACTTGATACCTGAGAGAGGTACCCTACTTGAATGATGAAATCATCGTGGCCACAATGGGTTCATCATCACAAGTCCTTTTATTTCATAAACTCCCATATCCCGTGTTACACATCATATTTTAAAACCATCCTAAATTAATAAGCAGGGCTAAGCATCACTAAATTTTCATAAAACATGTATTAGGGCTGTTTAATCAAGGAAGGCAATGCATCAACTGTTTGATCACACAACTCCTATCACCTAATGCATCATTCAAGGTGGTAAAAGTTTTTAAAACAGAAGGAGGTGGCAAATGCACCGAAGCTTGCCTGGGATAACACTAGGTTAGTGTTTGTTAGATGACGTCCACTTGGCGATCAGCTTTTGGTCTGACACTTGTTCGGGTCATCCATCCTTAAGTTCGTCCATCAGCATCACCTTACGAAGAAGCCCACGCTTAACAACATCTTTTGGTCGACTCAGCTCGTCTTCCACATCACGTGATCTACTAGCGCACCTAATGAAATGCATGATGCACATGATTGAATATGAGCAGGAATAGCACAAGATAAATAATGCCACACAGTAGAAAACTAAACACTTATTGGCGAGGCGCAAAACAACACCCATAATTAAACGCTAGACATCGATAAATGACTAAACACCATAATCTTACTTCTCTAGCTCATCCGGAGCTAACTCAACATCACGAAGCAATAATTTATCACAAGATCTATGCTTTACTTATCTAAAGCATAACACTGAAGGCTAGCAATACTTAGACGTAACAACCATGGATACCTATAATTTAAGGTGACGAACAGAAATACTTTGACTAGATTTTAGAACTACTAATCTAGATTATTAGGCATAGCACATCAACTAAATCAAGCACCACACCACTTACTCTAACAAGTAGAGCCTTATCAAACAACATAGAGTTTTCACATCCACAATTCTAAATCTAAATGCCTAATACTCTAATGGATAATGATCACTAGGTAGCTTTTGGATTTTTAACTAAAGCGGACCAACCGATGCTTCTTATCTTCAACTGATTTGGACCACGATAAATAGCTATTCACGACTATTAATCTAAACGATCCATATTCATCTATGGGATTTAACCAAGCACCCAATATAGAATATGACTACTAAAGCAAAGCATCGACTTCTTTAAACAACTATCATTTGACACAAGAAAATCTGAAAATGCCTACCACCAAAACATTCAGAACACGAAATTGACGATCACCAGATGATGCTATTTGCTCCCCACTACTCGGAGTGGCAAACAACATTCATCTGACACATAATCGATTTCTAAACATCGGATATAATGATTATCAGAGCAAATCACCGACTTCGCTATGCAAACAAGATTTATCAAAAATCACTACTGACAACACTAAACGGCAGAACAATTTAAATGCTAAATTTATTCTTTGTGTTACTAATTTACTTGTCCTAGCAACACATTACATCTATAGAACCAATACACACTCTGTCTACTCCGCACCTCGAACCTAAACTTTATCGTACGAATATAAATATCATATATCTATATGAACACAAATACATCACCGTAAATAACGGGGCAATTCAACATAATACAACTACAACGCACCTGCTCAATAACAAGATAATTATCACAACCAATATATCTATCCAATTCGTTCATTCATATAAGAGGGAATAGCAAGTCAGCTCACCATAACCAGACCGACACAGAATCTACGGAAACGGTGATGATCCCAGGTTCAGACAATTTGTCAAGCACTTTGCGGGTTGTATTGGACTACGCTTCTTCCCCACATA
This sequence comes from Zea luxurians, assembly GCA_029449295.1. Taxonomy (NCBI): domain Eukaryota; kingdom Viridiplantae; phylum Streptophyta; class Magnoliopsida; order Poales; family Poaceae; genus Zea; species Zea luxurians. The sequence goes on along the minus strand of JAOPSE010000069.1, from coordinate 8,611,665 downwards.
TTCCGGTGATTTCTTTTCTCCTCACTCGTACACAAGAACACACAATATTAACATCAAGGAATTAATATCGGGTAGGAAACAAGCGTGAGCAATGGTCCGACAGCACGACGCTCACCAGTAATTTAATCTGACTCGAAGGCCACGAGCACAGCTACGATTTCCAATTCCGCCATTACGTCGAGCACCTCACAAGCGATGCACGGAGCTGTCACCCTCTCTGACACCCAATTGCTCTGCTGTGATTCCACACACACAGGTACACGGTTTGGATCGCCGAATGACGAAGGCCACGGGCGCGAGATGATGGAGCACTCTAAGCAACAAGAAAAGGGAGCGTTCACGCCGGAGTTGCTGGAACGGCAGGTGCAGGGAGCTTTGCTGGAACGGCAGGCGCAGGGAGCTATACGGCGGCCAGAGCGTGGGGTGGAGGTGTATGCGTTCGATGGCAAGTCCCGACGATGATGTCCTGAGCTGAGACATGGTGGTGTTCGACGGTGGAAGCAGGGAGGCACTAGATCAAGGCTACATCGAGGCCGACAGCGAGGTCAGGCAGGGAGACGGCAAAGGGAGCAGGGGGCGCGCCATGGGAGGGAGGTTGGAGCGCGCTGGGAAGCTCCACGACGAGCGGACGCTAGAGTGTGTGGTCCGAGCTGATTGACGTGAGCAGGGGCGCGCGGCGAGCTTGAGGGAGATGGGGAGGAGAGAGGGGTCCGCGCACAACCATGGAACCGAGCTTGAGGGAGATCTAGCCGGGCGCCGTGGGAGATTGGCGGTCGAGCGCCTGGAAGGCAGAGGAGGCCAAGTAGAGGAGGGAGGTCCGGCCGGGCTGGGGATGGACACCAGAGATATGAGTGAGCAGAGAGATGAGTACCAGAGAGAGGAGACCGCGTGCACGCGCTGAGATAAAAACGGCGCTGAAAAAATCTGAGAAGGGGGCCGCTGGGGCGAGGGAGCTGGCTACGGGATTTTTCTTTCCAGGTACAGAGCGACGCGACCAGGGAGATAGGAACGCGCGTAGAAAAATCCAGGACAGAGAGAGGGCGGCGGCTGAAGATTTTTTCCATTTTTTTAATTTCTTCTTTTTTTAAAGAAATTATAGATATTTTGAATCAAGATTTTTAGCAATGTATATAATGGGTCGACATGCTATACGGCTACACATTTCATTTTCCGAATTATGAAACAGAAAATCAGAGGAATAACAACTTATATGGTTCTGGCTAAATCTTATTTGAATAATTTTTGTGATTATCCAGAGCACGATGTAAACGGACTAAACCAGACTACATCGGATTCGATATTGCGAGATCGACGCGGCATCGAAATTGTGATCCTTGCGAAAGCGATGTCACGCAACGTTCACGTGGACGAGAGACTGTGCGCCGTCCAGACACGGATTTTGCACCTGCCACACGTGTCACGATGATAGGCCACAGATAGACTTGTGCGGCGCAAGCTTGAAAGAATTTCACACTAATTTTTAAGGAACCACATTTGATTTCAAAGATTATAGTTTGGGCACGACGTCGGTGGCTCCACCCAAATGATATAGGATTCATTGTTTCCAAAGATTACTGAAGTCTGAATTTTGCAAAAATAAATTAGCGACAATCAGACAGATGGAGTCAGACACGATATCAAAATCGTGATAGACGAAGATGATTAAAATTTAGTGCCTATTTTATTCACCGCTATCCTGTGTTAAAGTCCGCACTCGTGGCCGAGCAGACGATAGATGCCTCGGGTGTTACACCGCCAGTCACCGGCTGCGTGTACTAGCGCATGCGCACAGAGACTGCCAGAGAGGGCCCACGGATCAGCGAAACAGCAGAAGTGTGGGGAGAGGTTGAGCCCCAGAGACAGTGGGCTGAGAGGAGGTGAGTAGAAATGGGCCCAGGGAACATTCGGCCCAGGGTAAGGTTTTCCATTTTTTTTCTTTTTATTTTGTTTTGAATTTATTTCTCAATTTCAAATTTCAAATTTTATTTTTGAGTTTAAATTTCCTGCCTTGAATTTTCAGACTTCTAATTGTCTAATACCATTCTAATTGTGAGTATAACTTCTACAAATTTTTAATAATATTCTTATTAATTCTCCCTCTATTCTTCAATTCTAGTAGCAACAATTACTTATTACTATTTCTTCTCTCATCTTCTATTTTTTCCATTGATAATTTTAGGTCAAATTTTATGTTTTCAATAGAGTGCATCACCACCAAATCAACATGAGATCAATCTTTCTTTATCTATTTATTGATCATTTAGCTAATTTAGTACTCTCAATTGATTATGAAGAGGAAAGGTCATAATAAATTCCAAGGTTTCTAAAATTCTAGAACCATTATCGATACTTTTATTTCTTTATTTTATTATTTCATCTTTTTTCTACCAATTTTGGGCTTTACAAATCCTACCCCCTTAACAGAAATCTTGTACTGGAGATTTGTATGAAAAAGGATGTATAACCATATTGTCTTAGAACATATGCACAAACAAAAATCTCGGCATGATGTGTAACTTATTAGCACCACATAGGGTCAATTAGACCTTATTATTATTCCTAAAATAGTAAAGTAATATTTAGGTCTTACAAATAGTAATATATATATATATATATATGTCTCTTGGTGGAGCTAGTGGTGGTGGTGGAGGTAGTGGTTGTTGTTGTTGTCTTTCCAACCGTTCTTGCCTCATTTCTTGACGCATCTCCAGTCGTTCCTGACGCAATTCCTGGCTTTCTTGCCTTATCTCATTTTGCATTTCGTTCATCATGTTTGTCATTTGTTGTAGTACCTGCATTTGGGCGGCAACCACTAGATCGGTCCCAGCCGGTGGAGGATTTGGGGGATTCATTTCTGTTTGTTGTTGCCTGATAATCCTCCTGTTGTGGGGGTTGGCTGGTAGATCGATTCCTCCTCCCTTCCTGGTATTGACCATCTGAGTTAGAAGCATATGGTAAGATAGTTTTGCAAGGGAAATTATTTGGTAGGTAGAACGAATAGGCTAGTAGTTGTCACACCTGGGCTTTAAGGGACAAAGCCGGGTGCATCTCATACATGCGCCAAAGAAGACAACATATATAATAACAGAGTGTATAGAGATAAATGTCACAATATAATCAGAGTATTTATTACATAGCGGAAGTCTTACAAAATAAAAGATAAATATAAAACGAACTAAGGATCGTCCTTGGCGCCAAAAGTCAGCTGGGAGACACCACCTAGATCGAATCGAACTCCTCGTTGTGTGGCTCCTCTTGAACCACATGTTCTTCTCCTGTGAGGGGGTGTGAGACAGCAAGGGTGAGCTCACACAGGTTCATCGCTTAACAAGTTGTGGGGAATAATGTGTATGAACTCACCAAAGGTGGGAGTTCATGTGATGTGTTAGGCTGATTAACAATAGGGGTTAAAGCTGAGCATTGCTTTTAATAAGTTGGTCAAATTTTATTAGCAATTACTAAATGTAAGTAAATACCAAACCATAATAAATAAAAATATAACAAACTAAAAATGATCCCATGCAATGCAAATGACAAATTGAATTTAAGTTCCATAATTTAATCATGCGAGAGTTCTGAGCTGCTCATGACCGTGAGCTCGGCTAGTATACCAGTTTTACACTCTATAGAGGTTGTACCCTATACCCACAAGTCGTGTATTCCATGTCGCCAGGGTTTGCAAAGCCCTTAGACACTACCGAGGTAAATGACTATGGATCCACTACGAGGCCTTTACAAAGTTCCACTAGCTTCCGAAAACCGGCTACAGTTTATGGGAAGAGCACTTGCAAGAATCCCCCGTTTGACCGCCATCGCAGCAAAATCAACCCAAGAACCTCCTTGCATGCAACTCCCCAACTTCCCTTGCCCCTTTCGGGTAAGGTAGTCTTCCACTAGCTTTCCTAGTTAGTTAGCCAAGGGCGTCCCATTAAACCCTTGTGGTGGCACGTGTTTCTCAAGTTAAGCTCCATGTTCCAATTAAAGATATAATGATATTGACATGAACATAAATAGAATAACAAAATAATTGGAACATGGATATAATGAAACATTATCCCAAAACCATGTAAAGAAATAGCAAAACTACCCATGTGATTCAGGGGTAACAAGGTAAAAAAGGATAAACAGACTAGGATGACCTATTGGGTCCCATCAAATTTAATCCTATGCGTTGAATAATGATAATAAATAACATTATTGGGTAACAAAAGTGGATCAAGGGCACAACTTGCCTGGCACTTGAGATTCCAGTTACCAAGGTGATACTTTAGATCCTCATGACCGCACTGCTAGTCGTAGCAATACAAACAAACATGGTATATACAAAATTAACATCACACCGAACATAAGTACAAACTGAATAATAATAATAATCTACGCGTTGGTTACGGTTAAGGAGTTATGATTTCATGGAGGATTTATGTGATTAAAATGTTAAACTATATTATAAATTGGTTAATACAAAGCATATAAGAGGTTATTCTATAAATAATTATCTCAACTTTAATATAAGTTATAAATTGACCATAGATCATAGTTTAGTAAATAATGATGAACACCTTAACAAGACTAACCAACCTAAGTTAAATAAAGATCTAATCATAAAATAATGAGACATGATATAATAAATGGTGTTATTGCATAGTAAATATTTATACGAGACTAACGCAACTTGAACGGATCAAATCGGAGTTAAAATAGAGGAGTTATGAATTTACTAAGGTTTTATGTATTTGATATAAGATTAGTTAGGAAATAAATTTTAAATTGGCTTTCATGTCAAATCAGTGGCACTAGTTGATAAACAATAATATTATAGAATTATAGAAATTGAAATGAACTCATTTGGACTTAATATGAATTTTCCATGAATTAAATGGGTTTCTGCAATTATTTTTAAACCCAAAATCAATTTCTAAACTCCTTTTTCCTATTTTCTTTATTTCCTGGACTGCGCCTCAATTTCTATAAAAGACAGGGCCACTGGAGCAAAATTACCTAAGACTCAGATTACAACCGCTAGAATTGCGGGTTGTTTTCTCAAAAGGGCAAGGTTTCTTATGTAAAACGCTCAGCGCGAAGGGGTACGCAAGGATCTGAGCCATTGGATCGGCGCCTGATGGTTCTAATTAGATCTAGTGCATTATGGATCCGCGGACAGTGCAGGACTGCCCAATCACAAATCTACGGCCAATATTTTATGAATCAATATTAAATCCTATCCACACCTCACCGATCGAATGGACCAAAATCATCTAGCCGAGTCAGTGTTGAAGATCTAATCATGGCTGCCAATACTCAAACCAACGGTGATAAGAGTGTCTTCTCCCCACGCTACCAGGATACGGCGGTGCTCCGCCCAGGGAGGCGGCGCCCCCACCGGAGCAACCATGCTCCACGCTCCGGCCGCCAACTATCCAACGGGAAAGGTGCAACCCGAAGAGGGAAGCGAGTGGAACATAGGAGGATATACTTACTGCGAAATGTCGCGACGACGAGCTGGGTCACAGCATGGTGCGGCTTAGAGGTTGAACACAAGCTCCGGCAAGAAATCACAGTGGCTCCGAGACTCATCCTCACATGTTGGTGCCCCCATGATGTTCAACTCACGCTGGCGCACCACCACGACCCGGTCGCATCCTCTGAACGATGGTGGAGGTGCAGGACCACGGCGGCGGCACCACGCGTAGGCATTCACTGGTCGGCCGAGACGGCGGATTCCTCACACATCCTCATGCACAGATTGGTTGGAATGGGGGAGGTGCGGTGCTCGGGGTAACCAATGGGCACGAGATAAAGGGACATGGGCGCAACGACCGCGACCGATTCGGCCGGGACGCTGACGGAGTCCGGCGACACAGTTTTGAGATCTGGCCGAGACCAATGCGTGTGGGAACCGGTTGACAGCAGCATGGGGTTACATGCGCTAGAGGGGGTGATTGGGTCCCCTGCACGCCAGGGCGAGGAGCAGGATCCGGCGAGCAACCTGGAACCGAATCCGAGCGGGCGAGCTCCGATTTTTGCTGCGCGTGACCCGATCGTAGCGAAGAAGATAGCTCTGGCAGGGCGGTCCCATCGGAAGTGACTGTGGAGACCGGGAAGGAGGTCGTGACTATGGCTAACTAGTGGGGCCCCTTACCAGCTTGTGCGGCGAGCGACACCATGGAACATGGGACTTACACGTAGAACCCACACAACGGCGACCTCAAGCGAGATCGGTGCGGGAGGAGGGTATTGGGCTGTGCGATTCCTATGGTGACTTGGGTCGATTGAGGATTACGACCCAAATCAAGTTTCTTTCATCTTTTCTACTTTCCCCCTTTTATTCTCCATTTTCTTTTTCCTTTCTTTTTATTCCAGATTTGAATTCAAGTTTTGTGGCAAATTTGCACTAAATTTTGAATGTATAATTTGAGTCATACCATTATGGAATAAATTTATTTATTTACAAATTTATCTTGTTATTTTATAATGTTTCTCTCTCTTTATTCTCTTTTCTCCATTCAAATCAAATTCAAATTCAAACTCCCATTTCGAACTTCAAATTCTCAAGTGTCAAAGTTTATCACTAATGGGATTATAACATCTATGGTTTACAATATTGTTATTTGCTCTTTTCCTTGTTATTTATTTATAGAAGAAATATGTAGTTCCAATAAATCCCCCTTTCTTATTTTCTATTTTATTTTCATTTATACTTTGAGGTCCTAAGTTTAAATTATGACTCTTTATTAAGATGTATCTTCACACATTCTTAGGAATAAAATACCTATAGTGCATCATTTAATGAAATGACTAATCATTTAGTTGAATGGAAAACCTTTCTATTACTTCTTTTCTAAAATAATTCTTGATTTCCAAAATTCAGTTCTCAATTTTCAACACTCAAGTATGATTTGAGATATTTGAATCTTCTACTTTATTTCTTCATATATTTATTTTATTTTTTTTCTTATACATATTTTGGGCCTTACAAATCCTACCCCTTTAACAGAAATCTCGTCCTCGAGATTTGTAAGAAGAAGGGGTATAACTATGTTATCTCAACACATATGCACAAACAAAAATCTCAGCATGATGCATAATTTATTAGCAACACATGGGGTCAATTAGACCTTATTATTCCTCCTGAAATAATATCATATCATCTACTAACTAAAATAACATTTAGGTCTTACAAATAGTAATAATTTGTATATATATTTAGGTAGCTTGGTGGAGCTGGTGGTGGTGGTGGAGGTAGTGGAAGATTGCGAGAGCATAGGTATCCAGCTACTATTTATGTGGGATATAAACTGAACAGGTTGAGGTAAGAAAGATTGTGGCAAGGAAAATTATTTGGCAGGCAGACGAATAGGCTACTAACTGATTATGAACTGAAGATTCTTTGGCAGGGTTTCATCTTTGCCTTTAAGATGAATGGGTTGGGTTAGCTCTCATGCATGTGACTGAGTTGGTCTATTGTACTGAGTTAAGTTAACACCTAGCTAGAAGGGTCCAAGTACCACTAATCAGACCACATTGGATTAGATCACATTAGATTCCATAATCCAATTTAAGAATATCATTTAGTTAAGCATAACCAGCTGACTTTATTTTTACGAAGTTCTAGTATTTTTTTATCTCAGTGGAACTTCCAATTAGTATATATTTTTATACACCTACAATTTTCATGACATTAACAGGGGTGGCATAGAAAACAAGGGTACATCAGATTTTTAACTATTAGGTAAGTGTAGAGAAGTTTTAGAAGTACAAGGAAGTTAAGTAAGGGAGAGGTTTTTTTATTCCGGGTGGTGGATCTTGATTCATCTGAAGATCTGTTTCTATTTGTATCTTTCATTATCGAGGTTAGCCTTCTTCCTGGATCTGATTTAAGAACCATCGGTTGTGGTGTTGGATGCCTTTATCTAAGTTGGGATAACCATTTCGGTTACATGGGGTAGGTAGATTAAACAGAGTTTTACTTTGCTTTTGGGATAAATGAGTTGGGCAACCTATCACATAGGCTAGGTCGTGGTTTCACGGATGAGTTGGTCTTAAGACACCCACTTAGATTTAAAACCCATTTATAGGAATATGGTTTAGTTAATACTTGTAACATAGATTAGACCATATTAGATTAAGTAGGGTCTAGGTTAGATTGGATACAACTAGATTAGACTAGTTTGAGTTAGGTAGATCTACCAGGGTAGAAGATATATTATTAGAATATGTTAGAATCTTTTGAGATAGGAGTGATTAAATGGTATACGTCTGTTGGTTAAACAGAGGGGTTATGCAACCATCGAATGGTTAAGGTAGTTGCATATAGTCAGGTTAGACTGAGGCTCCAATTTAGATTAAAACATATTTGTCAGAGTAGGATCCAATCTTATTTTACCAGTATTATCTAACATGTTTGTCCATTAGATTAGATCTGACCAAATTAGATGGGATCAAAATTAAATTGGTGTAACCGGATTAGACTAGATAAGATCTACTTAATTTATTTTAGAATAGATCATGTTTGTTACACTGTTTTAAGATAAGCAAGGGATAGTGAAAGGGAAATAGGGTTTAACTTTTTCCTATAAATAATTTTGGTGGTTGAATGCCCAACACAAATAATTGGACTAACTAGTTTGCTCTAGATTATATATTCTACAGGTGCTAAAGGTTCAAACACAAAGCAATATAAAGATCAAGTTAGGGTTCAAAAGAAAGGAGCAAAAGAAACCGAAGAGCACCCTGGTCTGGCGCACCGGACGGTGTCCGGTGCACCAGGGCCGTACGACTTCAAACTCTTCACCTTCGGGTTTTTGATGCCGCGCTCCGCTATAATTCACTGGACTGTCCGGTGTGCCATCGAACTGTCCGGTGCACTAGTGGAGCAACGGCTAGGTAGCGCAATGGTCGACTCAAACGTTCGTCTGACAAAGCTACAGTGCGCGGACAGTTCGCGCAGAAGTCAGAGCAGCCACAGAAGACGCACCAGACAGTGAACAGTGCCTGTCCGGTGCCACCAGAAGACTCATCTCCAATGGTCGAAACCGTCAGAACCCTAATGGTTGGGTGACATGGCTGGCGCACTGGACAGTGTCCGGTGGCGCACCGGACTGTCCGGTGCGCCCATCGACAGCAGCCTGCCCCAACGGTTGAATTGGTGGTTGGGGGCTATAAATACCCCCAACCACCTCCACTCCATCCATCCAAGCATTCACTACTCCTCATTCAATACAAGAGCAATAGACACCACTCCAAAGACACAATTCAAGTGATCGATCCGCTTAAAGTCTCCAACTCAACTCTAGCACATTTAGACTTGTGAGAGGATCATTTGTGTTTCTTTGTTGCTCTTGTTTGCTTGGCTTGGCTTTCTTTTCTTTCTCACTTCTTACTCTCAAGCTTTGTAAGAAAGGCAAGAGACACCAATTGTGTGGTGGTCCTTGCGGGGTCTAAGTGACCCGTGAGATTAAGGAAGAAGCCTCACTCGGTCTAAGTGACCGTTTGAGAGAGGGAAAGGGTTGAAAGAGACCCGGTCTTTGTGACCACCTCAACGGGGACTAGGTTCTTTGGAACCGAACCTCGGTAAAACAAATCACCATGTCATCTGCTTTATTTCTTGATTGATTTGTTTTTCCCTCTCTCACGGACTTAGATTTTATTCTAACGCTAACCCCGGCTTGAAGTGTGCTTAAAGTTTGTAAATTTCAGTTTTCGCCTATCCACCCCCCTCTAGGCGACTTTCAATTGGTATCAGAGCCTAGTACTTCATTAGAGTCTAACCACTTGAAGTGATGTCAGGAGGATACGCCAAGAGGGAGATGAAAACAGCCATAAACCATGGGAAGGCTCCATCAAGGGAGTCCGGCGCCAAAGGAAGGGAGGAATCACCTCCTCACGTCAAGTCGCACCGGAGTGGCGACAAGAAGAATTGAAGAAAGTGGTCTACTACGAGACCGATTCTTCATCGCCCTCCACCTCCGGCTCCGATGCGCCGTCCGTCACTTCTAAGCGCCATGAGCGCAAGAAGTTTAGTAAGATCCCCCTACGCTATCCCTGCATTTCTAAATGCACTCCTTTACTTTCCGTCCCATTAGGCAAACCACCGGTTTTTATGGTGAAGATTATTGTATGTGGAGTGATAAAATGAGGTATCACCTAACCTCACTCCACGCTAGCATATGAGACATTGTTGAATTTGGAGCGCAGGTACCATCCATAGGGGATGAAGATTATGATTCGGACGAAATCGCCTAAATTCGACACTTTGTCTTCCAAGCAACTACTATACTCCTTACCTCCTTGTGTCGAGAGGAGTATAATAAGGTGCAAGGGTTAAAAAGTACCAAAGAGATTTGGGATGTGCTAAAGACCACGGATGAAGGGGATGAGGTGACCAAGATCACCAAGCGGGAGACGATCGAGGGGGAGCTCGGTCGATTCGTCCTCAACCAAGGAGAGGAGCCACAAGCAATATACAACCGGCTCAAGACCTTGGTCAACCAAGTGCGCAACCTCAGGAGCACCAAATGGGATGACCATGAAATGGTCAAGGTTATTCTAAGATCACTCGTTTTTCGTAATCCTACTCAAGTTCAATTAATACGTGGTTATCCTAGATATAAGCTAATGTCTCCCGAGGAGGTAATTGGGAAGTTTGTGAGCTTTGAATTGATGATCAAAGGCTCCAAACAAATTGTCAACTTGGAGCAAGGCCCTCCACACCCGAGGTGCAACCCGTCACATTCAAAGCGACGAAGGAGAAGAAAGAAGAGTCTACATCAAGTAGGCTCCCCATCTACGCCTCCAAGCTCGACAACGAGGAGATGGTGCTCATCATCAAAAGCTTTCGCCAAATCCTCAAGCAAAGGAAGGGGAGAGACTACAAGCCCTATTCCAAAAGGGTGTGCTACAAGTATGGTAAGCCCGGTCATTTTATTGCAAAATGTCCTATATCTAGTGACAGTGATAGGGGCGACGACAAGAGGGGAAAGAAGAAGGAAAAGAAGAGATATTACAAGAAGAAGGGTGCTGATGCCCACGTGTGTCGGGAATGGGACTCCGACATGAGCTCCACCGACTCCTCATCCGACGAGGACACCGCAAACATCGCCGTCAACAAGGGACTTCTCTTCCCTAACGTCGGCCACAAGTGCCTCATGGCAAAGGATGGCAAGAAAAAGAAGGTACAAGCTAGAACCACCCCCAAGCATACTACATCTAGTGATGAGGGTAGTTCTAGTGATGATGAAGATAACTTGCTTAGTCTTTTTGCTAACCTTAACATGCAACAAAAGGAAAAATTAAATTAATTGATAGGAGTTATTCATGAGAAGGATGAACTCTTGGATAGCCAAGAGGAATTCCTTATTAAGGAAAATAAAAAGCATGTTAAGGTAAAGAATGCTTATGCTCAGGAGATAGAAAAATGTGAAAACTTGACTAGAGAGCTTAGCATTTGCCATGACACCATTTCCAGCCTTAGAACTGAGAATGTTAATTTGACTGCTAAGGTTGAAAAATCAAATGTTTGTCATGATTCAATTGTCAATCTTAAAAATGAAAGAGCTAGTTTAATCGCTAAGATTGATAACTTGAACGAATCAATTTCTAGCCTTACAACTAAGAATGCTTGTTTGTTTAATTTCAAAGGCTAGAGACTTAATTGTTTGCAATGACTCTATTTCCAATCTTAGAAATGAGAATGCCATGTTACATGCTAAGATTGATGAATTAAATGCTTGCAAAACCTCTACATCTAGTCTTGATCATGTTACTATTTGTACTAGATGTAGAGACATTAATGTTGATGCTATTCATGATCACCTAGCTTTAATTAAACAACAAAATGATCATATAGCACAACTAACTAGTAAAATTAAAGAGCATGAGATAGAAAATGAAAAATTTAAATTTGCTAGGAGCATGCTCTATAATGGGAGACGCCCTGGCATCAAAGATGGCATTGGTTTCGAACAGGGAAGCAATGTCAAACTTAATGCCCCCAAAAGATTGTATAATTTTGTTAAGGGCAAGGCTCCCATGGCTTAGGATAACGAGGGTTACATTTTATATCCTGCTGGTTATCCTGAGCATAAGATTAGGAGAATTCATGCTAGGAAATCTCATGCTTTTATTTATAAGAACGAGGCATCTAGCTCTAGGCAATCAACCCATGTTAAATTGCCTAAAAAGAAAACTCCAACTGCATCAAATGAACCTAATGTTTCATTTAAAACTTTTGATGCAACTTATGTGCTTACTAACAAGAAAGGCAAAATAGTTGCCAAATATGTTTGGGGCAAACACAAGGGCTCCAAGACTTGTGTTTGGGTACCCAAGGTGCTTGTTTCTAATGTGAAAGGACCCAAGACCGTTTGGGTACCTAAGAACAAGGCCTAAATTGTTTTGCAGGTCTATGCATCCGGGGGCTCAAGTTGGATAATAGACATCGGATGCACAAACCACATGACAGGGGAGAAAAGGATGTTCTCCTCCTACGAGAAAAATGAGGATCCCCAAAGAGCTATCACATTCGGGGATGGAAACCAAGGTTTGGTCAAAGGACTTGGTAAAATTGTTATATCACCTGACCATTCAATTTCCAAAGTTTATCTTGTAGATTCTTTAGATTATAACTTGCTTTCAGTTTCTCAATTATGCAAAATGGGCTACAACTATCTCCTTACGGATATAGGTGTTACTGTCTTTAGAAGAAGTGATGATTCAGTAGCATTTAAGGGAGTATTAGAGGGTCAGCTATACTTAGTTGATTTTAATAGAGCTGAACTCGATACTTGCTTAATTGCTAAGACTAATATGGGTTGGCTCTGGCATCGCCGACTAGCCCATGTTGGGATGAAGAATCTTCACAAGCTTCTAAAGGGAGAACACATTTTGGGACTAACAAATGTTCATTTTGAGAAAGACAGGGTTTGTAGCGCATGTCAAGTAGGAAAGCAAGTTGGTACCCACCATCCACACAAAAACATTATGACAATAGACAGGCCACTGGAGTTACTCCACATGGATCTATTCGGCCCGATAGCTTACATAAGCATCGGCGGGAGTAAGTACTGTCTTATAATTGTGGATGATTATTCTCGCTTCACTTGGGTATTCTTTTTGCAGGAAAAATTTCAAACCCAAGAAACTTTAAAGGGATTCTTGAGACGGGCTCAAAATGAGTTCGTATTGAGAATCAAAAAGATTAGAAGCGACAACGGGACAGAGTTCAAGAACTCTCAAATTGAAGGTTTTCTTGAGGACGAGGGCATCAAGCATGAGTTCTCTTCTCCCTACACACCTCAACAAAATGGTGTAGTGGAGAGGAAGAATAGAACTCTACTGGATATGGCAAGAACCATGCTTGATGAGTACAAGACTCCGTACTAGTTTTGGGCTGAGGCGATTAACATCGCCTGCTACTCCATCAACCGGCTCTACCTTCACCGAATCCTCAAGAAGACATCTTATGAAATCCTCACCGGTAAAAAGCCCAATGTTTCATATTTTAGAGTCTTTAGTAGCAAATGTTTTATTCTTATTAAAATAGGTAGAAAATCTAAATTTGCTCCTAAGGCTATAGAAGGCTTTTTACTTGGTTATGACTCAAATACAAGGGCATATAGAGTCTTCAACAAATCCACTGGATTAGTTGAGGTTTCTTGTGACATTGTGTTCGATGAGACTAATGGCTCCCAAGTGGAGCAAGTTGATCTTGATGAGCTAGATGATGAAGAGGCTCCGTGCGTCGCGCTAAGGAACATGTCCATTGTGGATGTGTGTCCTAGGGAATCCGAAGAGCCCACACAAGCTCAAGATCAACCATCATCTTCCATGCAAGCATCTCCACCAACTCAAGATGAGGAACAAGCTCAAGATGATGAAAATGAAGATCAAGAGGATGAGCCACCTCAAGAGGAGGACAATGGTCAAGGGGAAGATGACAATGATAAAGACAAGGAAGATGAGCAGGAGATTCAGGGTCCAAGACCACCACACTCAAGAGTCCACCAAGCGATTCAAAGAGATCACCCCATGAACTCCATTCTCGGTGACATTCATAAGGGGGTAACTACTAGATCTCGAGTCGCTCATTTTTGTGAACATTACTCTTTTGTGTCTTCTATTGAGCCATATAGGATTGAGGATGCATTAAGAGACTCGGATTGGGTGCTGGTAATGCAAGAGGAACTCAACAACTTCACAAGGAATGAGGTATGGCATTTAGTTCCACGTCCTAATCAAAATGTTGTAGGTACCAAATGGGTATTCCGCAACAATCAAGATGAGCATGGTGTGGTGACAAGGAACAAAGCCCGACTTGTGGCCAAAGGTTATTCACAAGTCGAAGGTTTGGATTTTGGTGAAACTTATGCACCCGTAGCTAGGCTTGAGTCAATTCGTATATTACTTGCCTATGCTACTTACCATGGCTTTAAGCTTTATCAAATGGACGTGAAAAGTGCCTTCCTCAATGGACCAATCAAGGAAGAGGTCTATGTTGAGCAACCTCCTGGCTTTGAAGATAGTGAGTACCCTAACCATGTTTATAAACTCTCAAAGGCGCTATATGTGCTCAAGCAAGCCCCAAGAGCATGGTATGAATGCCTGCGATATTTCATTATCACTAATGGCTTCAAAGTCGGTAAAGCCGATCCTACTCTCTTTACTAAAACAATTGCAGAGGATTTGTTTGTATACCAAATTTATGTTGATGATATCATATTTGGGTCTACTAACAAATCTACTTGTGAGGAGTTTAGTAGGATCATGATACATAAATTCGAGATGTCTGTGATGGGGGAGTTGAAGTATTTCCTAGGATTTCAAGTCAAGCAACTCCAAGACGGCACCTTCATCAGCCAAACAAAATACATTCAAGACATACTTAACAAGTTTGGAATGAAGGATGCCAAGCCTATCAAGACACCCATGGGAACAAATGGGCATCTCGACCTCGACACGGGAGGAAAATCCGTAGATCAAAAGGTATACCGGTCGATGATATAATCTTTACTCTATTTATGTGCATCTCGACCGGATATTATGCTTTCTGTATGCATGTGTGCAAGGTTCTAAGCCGATCCTAAGAAAGTTCACTTTAGGGCCGTGAAAAGAATCATGAGATATTTAGTTTACACTCCTAAGTTTGGTCTTTAGTACCCCAAGGGATCCACATTTGATTTAATAGGATATTCAGATGCTGATTGGGCAGGGTGTAAAATTGATAGAAAGAGCACATCAGGGACTTGTCAGTTTTCGGGGAGATCCCTGGTGTCTTGGGCTTCAAAGAAACAAAACTCAGTAGCTCTTTCTACCGCCAAAGCCGAGTACATTGCCACTAGCCATTGTTGTGCGCAATTACTTTGGATGAGGTAAACCCTCAAGGACTATGGCTACAAATTGAGCAAAGTCCGTCTCCTATGTGACAATGAGAGTGCAATCCGCATGGCGGATAATCCTGTTGAACACAGCCGCACTAAGCACATAAACATTTGGTATCACTTTTTGAGGGATCACCAACAAAGGGGGGATATCGAGGTTGCTTATGTTAGCACCAAAGAACAATTAGCCGATATCTTTACCAAACCATTAAATGAGAAAACCTTTACCAAACTTAGTAATGAGCTAAATATACTTGATTCTCGGAATTTTGATTGAAACATTGCACACATAGCTCATTTATATACCTTTGATCATATCTCTTTCATTTTAGTACAAATGCATAATTCCTATTATTTTACCAAAGCTATGACTAATGTGTTTTAAGTGTATTTCTACTAAGTCATAGATTGAAAGGGAAATGGAGTCTTCGGCGAAGACAAGGCTTCCACTCCACTCTATTGGTATCATTTACCCTTCGCCATCACTCCACATCACTCTCCAAAAGTTGGTATAATCTTCACTCATATTTACTTGTACCAATGGGAGAGAAAGTAAAGATGGCTCTCAAAAGACTCCATTTTTAGCGATTAATGCCAAAGGGGGAGAAATATTAAGCCCAAAGCAAAAGGACCACCACCACCAATGTCAAAATTTTCAAGAATATTTCAAATTGGTATCTAAATGTATGTGATCTTTTTCAATTGATATTTACAAAAATTAGTAAAACCCTCGTGAAAGCTAAGAGGAGAATTTTATTCAGGGGGAGTTTTTGTTTAGTCAAAGGAAAAGCATTTGAAACAGGGGGAGAAAATTTCAAATCTTGAAAATGCTTCTTGAAATATTATTCACATACCTTTAACTATTTTCAAAAAGACTTTGAAAAGATTTTCCAAAAGAATTTGCAACAACAAAACAAGTGGTGCAAGCGTGGTCCAAAATGTTAAATAAAAGAAAACCAACCATGCATATCTAATAGAAGTATAAATTGGTTTAATTCCAAGCAACATTTGCACTTACCTTATGCAAACTAGTTCAATTCTACACTTATATATTTGCTTTAGTTTGTGTTGGCATCAATCACTAAAAAGGGGGAGATTGAAAGGGACGGTTTAACCTTTTCCTACAAATAATTTTGGTGGTTGAATGCCCAACACAAATAATTGGACTAACTAGTTTGCTCTAGATTATATAATCTACAGGTGCTAAAGGTTCAAACACAAACCAATATAAAGATCAAGTTAGGGTTCAAAAGAAAGGAGCAAAAGAAACCGAAGAGCACCGTGGTCTGGTGCACCGGACAGTGTCCGGTGCACCAGGGCCGTACGACTTCAAACTCTTCACCTTCGGGTTTCTGATGTCGCGCTCCGCTATAATTCATCGGACTGTCCGGTGTGCCACTGGACTATCCGGTGCACCAGCGGAGCAACGGCTAGGCAGCACAACGGTCGACCCCAACGGTCGTCTGATAGAGCTACAGTGTGCGGACAGTTCGCGCAGAAGTCAGAGCAGCCACAGAAGGCGCACCGGACAGTGAATAGTGCCTGTCCGGTGTGGCACCGGACTATCCGATGCCACCAGAAGACTCAGCTCCAACGGTCAAAACCGTCAGAACCCTAACGGTTGGGTGACGTGACTGGTGCACCAGATAGTGTCCGGTGGCGCACCGGACTGTCCGGTGCGCCCATCGACAGCAGCCTGCCCCAACGGTTGAATTGGTGGTTGGGGGCTATAAATACCCCCCACCTCCACTCTATCCATCCAAGCATTCACTATTCCTCATTCAATACAAGAGCAATAGACACCACTCCAAAGACACAATTCAAGTGATTGATCCGCTTAAAGTCTCCAACTCAACTCTAGCACATTTAGACTTGTGAGAGGATCATTTGTGTTTCTTTGTTGCTCTTGTTTGCTTGGCTTGGCTTTCTTTTCTTTCTTACTTCTTACTCTCAAGCTTTGTAAGCGAGGCAACCAATTGTGTGGTGGTCCTTGCAGGGTCTATGTGACCCGTGAGATTAAGGAAGAAGCCTCACTCGGTCTAAGTGACCGTTTGAGAGAGGGAAAGGGTTGAAAAAGACCCGGTCTTTGTGACCACCTCAATGGGGACTAGGTCCTTTGGAACCGAACCTCGGTAAAACAAATCACTGTGTCATCCGCTTTATTTCTTGATTGATTTGTTTTCCCCTCTCTCCCGGTCTTAGATTTTATTCTAACGCTAACCCCGGCTTGAAGTGTGCTTAAAGTTTGTAAATTTCAGTTTCCGCCTGTCCACCCCCCTCTAGGCGACTTTCAGATAGGTATGCTTATTAATACAAGATGAGCTTCTAAGAATAAGATAGAATCTTTTGAGTTTAGTTAGATCTATTAGGATAAGATGAGAATCCTTTCGAGATGAGATGAGTCTATTAAGGTAAGAGAGTATCTTTTAAGATAAGATGGATCATATAAGATAAGAGTGTGTCTTTTAAGATAAGAGGAACCCATATATAATTGATATAGTTTAATGGAGGATAATCTAAGTTGTTTAGTTATCTCATAAATTTTATTTATTTATTTTTATGCCTTTACGTAAATGTAATTGTGGACATTACTCCACAACCCATCACACTCAGTCAAAGATCCAAATCAGATAAATATCATAAGAACAAACACCAGGGTGATTCTTCAGATCCTCCACAATCCATCACACTCAGTCAAAGATCCAAATCATAAGAACATGGATATAATGAAACATTATCCCAAAACCATGTAGAGCAATAGCAAAACTACCCATGTGATTCAGGGGCAACAAGGTAAAAAGGATAAACAGACAAGGATGACCTATTGGATCCCATCAAAATTAAACCTATGCATTGAATAATGATAATAAATAACATTATTGGGTAACAAAAGTGGATCAAGGGTACAACTTGCCTGGCACTTGAGATCCAGTTACCAGGGTGATTCTTCAGATCCTCGTGACCACATTGCTAGTCGTAGCAATACAAACAAACATGGTATATACAAAATTAACATCACACCAAACATAAGTACAAACTGAATAATAATAATCTACGCGTTGCTACGAGATCGCGGGAACGAGAACCACTAAAATCGGAGTTACGGTTAAGGAGTTATGATTTCATGGCGGATTTATGTGATTAAAATGTTAAACTATATTATAAATTGGTTAATACAAAGCATATAAGAGGTTATTTTATAAATAATTATCTCAACTTTAATCCAAGTTATAAATTGACCATAGATCATAGTTTAGTAAATAATGATGAACACCTTAACAAGACTAACCAACCTAAGTTAAATAAAGATCTAATCATAAAATAATGAGACATGATATAATAAATGGTGTTATTGCATAGTAAAAATTTATACAAGACTAACGCAACTTGAACGGATCAAATCGGAGTTAAAACGGAGGAGTTATGAATTTACTAAGGTTCTATGTATTTGATATAAGATTAATTAGGAAATAAATTTTAAATTGGCTTTCATGTCAAATCAGTGGCACTATTTGATAAAAAAATAATATTATATAATTATAGAAATTGAAATGGACTCATTTGGACTTAATATGAATTTCCATGAATTAAATGGGTTTCTGCAATTATTTTTAAACCCAAAATCAATTTCTAAACTCCTTTTTCCTATTTTCTTTATTTCCTGGACTGCGCCTCAATTTCTATAAAAGACAGGGTCACTGAGCAAAATTACCTAAGACTCAAATTACAACCGCCAGAATTGCGGGTTGTTTTCTCAAAAGGGCAAGGTTTCTTATGTAAAACACTCAGCGCGAAGGGGTACACAAGGATCTGAGCCGTTGGATCGGCGCCCGATGGTTTAGATTAGATCTAGCGCATTATGGATCCGCGGATAGCGCAGGACCGCCCAATCACAAATCTACGACCAATATTTTATGAATCAATATTAAATCCTATCCACACCTCACCGATCAAACGAACCAAAATCATCTAGCCGAGTCAGTGTTGAAGATCTAATCATGGCCGCAAATACTCAAACCAACGGTGATAATAGCGTCTTCTCCCCACGCTACCAGGATACGGCTGCGCTCCGCCCAGGGAGGCGGCGCCCCCACTGGAGCAACCATGCTCCACGCTCCTGTAGCCAACTATCCAACGGGAAAGGTGCAACCCGAAGAGGGAAGCGAGTGGAACATAGGAGGATATACTTACTACGAATTGCCGTGACGACGAGCCGGGTCACAGCACGGTGCGGCTTAGAGATTGAACGCGAGCTCCGACGAGAAATCGCAGTGGCTCCGAGACTCATCCTCACATGTTGGCGCCCCCGTGACGTTCAACGCACACTGGCGCACCACCATGACCCGGTCACATCCTCCAAACTATGGTGGAGGTGCAGGACCACGGCGGTGGCACCACGCGCAGGCATTCACTGGTCGGCCGAGACGGCAGATTCCTCACACATCCTCATGCACATATTGGTTGGAATGGGGGAGGTGCGGTGCTCGGGGTAACCAATGGACACGAGATAAAGGGACATGGGCACAACGGCCGCTGCCGATTCGGCCGGGACGTTGACGGAGTCCGGCTGCACGGTTTTGAGATCTGGCCGAGACCAACACGTGGGAACCGGTTGACAGCTAGAGGGGGGTGATTGGGTCCCCCGCATGCCAGGGCGAGGAGCAGGATCCGGCGAGCAACCCGGAACCGAATCCGAGTGGGCGAGCTCCGATTTTTGCTACGCGTGACCCGGTCGTAGCAAAGAAGATAGCTCTGGCAGGGCAGTCCCACCGAAAGTGACTGTGGAGACTGAGAAGGAGGTCATGACTACGGCTGACTAGTGGGGCCCATTACCAGCGTCTGCGGTGAGCGGCACCAAGGAACATGGGACCTACACGTAGGACCCACACAACGGTGACCTCAAGCGAGATCGGTGCGGGAGGAGGGTATTGGGTTGCGCGATTCCTATGGTGACCTGGACCAATTGAGGATTACGGCCCAAACCGAGTTTCTCTCTTCTTTTCTATTTTCCCCCTTTTATTCTCTATTTTCTTTTTTCCTTTCTTTTTATTCCAGATTTGAATTCAAGTTTTGTGGCAAATTTGCACTAAATTTTGAATGTATAATTTGAGTCATACCATTATGGAATAAATTTATTTATTTACAAATTTATCTTGTTATTTTATAATGTTTCCCTCTCTTTATTCTCTTTTCTCCATTGAAATCAAATTCAAATTCAAACTCCCATTTTGAACTTCAAATTCTCAAGTGTCAAAGTTTATCACTAATGGGATTATAACATCTATGGTTTACAATATTATTATTTGCTCTTTTCCTTGTTATTTATTTATAGAAGAAATAAGTAGTTCCATTAAATCCCCCTTTCTTATTTTCTATTTTATTTTCATTTATAATTTAAGGTCCCAAGTTTAAATTATGACTCTTTATTAAGATGTATCCCCAAACATTCTTAGGTATAAAATACCTATAGTGCATCATTTTATGAAATGACTAATCATTTAGTTGAACGGAAAACCTTTCTATTACTTCTTTTCTAAAATAATTCTTGATTTTCAAAATTCAGTTCTCAATTTTCAACACTCGAGTATGATTTGAGATATTTGAATCTTCTACTTTATTTCTTCATATATTTATTTTATTATATTTTTTTCTTATACATATTTTGGGCCTTACAGTAGATGGTTATGAACTGAAGATTCTTTGGCAGGGCTTAATCTATTGTTTTATGTGAAGATTGAGATAACTAGTCGTATAAGGTGAATGTCCAAAGGTAAGATAGAATCTGTTAAGATGAGATAGATATGGGTGAGACAGACTACATGATGTAGGTCAAAAGTTTGTTTGATGTTAGGTGGGTATAGACAGATTATGCAATCCATCATGACTCTATTGGTTGGGATAACTCTTCTACTCACGGTTTGAGTTGGCTTAATGCACTAATTTAGGTTTAAGTGCATGAGGGGAGAACAAGGTTTATAGGAGTAGGATCTAGTTTATTTCACTAGTGTTAACTTGTCAAGTGACTCACATTAGCTTGAATAAGATCTAGATTAGTATAAGTTGAGTGTGTTATGTCAAATTCTAGTTGGGTGGCTTTGTGTTAGGTCGGACTCGGTAAAATGATGTAAATCATTGGAAACATGTAGGTCCAGCTGGTAGGTTAGAATCTTTCCATTTTTATAGACATATTAGGCAATTTATCAAGAATGTGTAGGTCATTGGTATATGGCCGAGTTGGGTCGAGTTGATCTAAGTCACCAATTTAGGCTTAAGTGAATTAGGAGTATGGCCTTATCCTATGTACCAGCATTAAGTAACTCACTCTAGATTGGATCATATTAGATTACATAGGGTCTAATTTCTTCTACCAGTATCACTAACCTTGTTAGGGACTTGTTCTCAAATGCTATGAGTTAAGAACAAGGCAACACAAATGTTAATGGTTAAAGGTCCTTCGTCCTTCGAAGCATTATTTCCCTTAGGATATAATGATCTTCAGACGAAGGTCATGAAGGACATACCTTCATCATCGCAGAACATGTTAATGAAAGAAGAAGCATATGAAATATAAAAGACAACATGATTGATCATATGACATTATTAATATATCTTTTTCTTATTAACATGGATAAACAGAAACAATATTGAATTACATTTATACTTTCGGCTTGACAGAAGGTTAAAGTCCAAGTGTGACGCACAAATGAATACAAGTCAGCGTGAACAGTACGAGCGTACTGTTCATCTATTTATAGGCACAAGACGCAGCCTGTGTAAATTTACATTCATGCCCTTCATATTTACTATTGACTTATGGACAACCCAGCGGGGACTAGATGGCCTTTTCCCCTTTAAGTCGGTTCCTTTTTCCGCCATTGAGCCGAAGCTCCCTTGCGTGTAGCTTTGAAGCAACATCAGCCTTCGTCTCGACCATGCTTTTTACATCGTGTATGCTTTTAACCCGAGTTCGAAGGTACCTGTTCAAATGTTACACTTGGAAAACATTGTTAAATCATGTTTTTGAGGACCTTCGGAAGACGAAGGCCCCCAACAGTAGCCCCTCGCAGTATTAATTTGTTAGGATAACGAATTCAGACTGCAACTTGGACGAAGGCCTTAAGCCGAAGGTCCGAAAAACACCTTCCCTTTGCTAGAATAGCAACAGTCAATGACAAATGGGTCCCTCCAACTTGCAGCGTGCTGGGCGTATAAATAGGAACTCACACCAGCTGCATTTGATACGCTGCTTGTGCCATTTGCATTATTTTCTTAATCTTTTAGCTCTTGCTCACTAGCGCTTGCTAGATTTTCGAGCTCTCTGAACTTCGGTTTAAAAAACGCATTTTCACCATGTCTGGAGAAAAGATGCCTCAGGAAAAGAAGGTTGTTGCGGAAACGAAGCTGACCGAAGAAGCGAAGCTGTATGAGGAGAAGAAGTCTGTGGATCCTTATGTTGCTGGATTTGTTGAATCGATGGCAAAAACAAACACAGAGAAAATTACTAAAGAGATACTGGAAGGTTTGTCTGAAGATACTGGTGATAGCGATAGCTATGATGTGGAAAGTGGGGACAAAGATTCTGAGGATCGGCCCTGGCGGCCAAGTCATTCAATCTTCGGAAAATCAACCATCAAACAGAGTCATCTTGAGAACATGAGAGGAAGGTACTTTCGGGATATATCTATTGTGAGGGCTGGCAGAGACAACAACGTCCCTACCCCTGAGGAGAACGAAGTTGTGATTTACCGAAGCTTCTTCAAGGCTGGACTTCGGTTCCCTTTGAGCAAGTTTGTAGTTGAAGTGCTGAAGACCTACCAAATCTTCCTTCATCAAATAACCCCCGAAGCCATAATAAGAATGGGGATTTTTATATGGGCAGTAAGGAGTCAAGGGCTAGAGCCAAGCCTGAAGTGCTTCTGCAGTATGCACGAACTTCTATATGAGACGAAGGCAATGGGTAAAGAACAGTACCACAACAAATTCGGTTGTTATGGATTTATCGCTCACCCCAACGCAAGCTACCCGGTGTCAACGTTTCGGAAGAGATGGCCCGGAGCTTGGATGGAAGAATGGTTTTATGTGAAAAATGATTTACAAGCAAGGGAAGATACCAAAGAAGTCATTATGCGCCCTATCTGGTCCCGCTTCGGCCTCCGAAGGCCGAAGGTAGAAATTGATGATTCTGTCGAAGCATGCTAGAGAGCCTTCGGCACTGTTTGCTTATTTATTGGCACAAGGGATTTAATTCAAGAGCATATATCCTTCTGGGTATGGCCACTTGTAGAAAGCTGGGAAATGCCAAAGGAGACCACCACCGACTCCAGCAAAGATGGTCTGGTTCGACTGAAGTGTACCTTCAGATTCAGGGAGAAGTTTGATGAACCCAACGACGACTGGCTGAAGTGTATCGAAGCTACAAGTGATGAATTGCTTGGGGCTTATTCCAAGGCCGAAGATAATGCTCTATCCGTAGCCTGCGGAAGACGGGGAAAGAAAAGACTGAATAGGGTTTTTGATGCCATTGGCTTCATATACCCCGACTACCGCTATCCGCTGCGGGGACAGGGGAAAAAGAGGAAAGCTGCTACTTCGGCCACCCTAGTTGAGCCTGTGCCGAAGGGCAAAAAGTTGAAGGTTCTTACCCACCGGCCGCGTTACATTGAACCGACCGTGGTACCTGAGTTTGGCGTAGGGTCTTCTTCAGCGGCCAAAACAATACAAACTGCTTCGACTGTACATGGCACTGAAAAACCAGCTGTAATGCCAAAGATGCATATAGCAGAGCCAGCCGAAGATAAGGCTGAAAAGGCTAAAGAGCCAAAGATTGACGAGATAACAAAAACGCCAAAGATTCTAAGCCTTTCGATAGAGGCAGATCTGCCAAAGGTACAAAAGACTTCTGCTGCCACTCCTAAGAGGAGAAGAATGGCAAATGTGCTGGATGTTGTGTTGGAAACGACGAAAGTCTTGAGTCCTTATCTTGTAAAGAAAGTCATTCCAACCGAAACTAAATCGTAGGCCGAAACCGAAACTAGGCAAGCCGAAGCTGCACAAGTTCAAGCTGAAAGCGAAGCTACGCAAATTCAAGCTGAAACCAGAGTTAGGCCTTCAGTGTCTATCGCAACAATGCCTGCCACATCTGAAGAAAAGACAACAGAACAAATTGCATCTGAAAAGATCGAAGCTTCTGCTTCCGAAGCTTTGGATAAAGACATTGACTATATCATTCGCCATGCTTCGGGAAAAGAACTATCCCAAGAAGAAAAGCTAGAAGCACAACACTATGCCCAAAAATTGAAATATCCAAAGGGGGCGTTAGTGTTTAATGGTAGCGGCGAAGAAGATTTTTTATACTGTCTCCCGGATAACAAAGAAGTATCCGTCTGCTGGGAGATAGGTAAAAGCATCGGATTCCCAAAGCTGGAAGACGGTCTTTCAATTTTATCGAAGGACGAACTTGCTGACAGCTTAGCATACAATAGCATAAAGGTATAAAAGCTAATTTTGAATTTGAAAATGAAATGTTTTATTTGCTATACTCAATTCTGTCCTCCTCTTGTAGGGCTTAATTCTTAGCAATGCGCTTAGGGCTCAGAAAAATATTGAAGATGAAGGCTATACGATGGCTCTGAACAACCTTCGTTCAGAGGTAATCGAATTAAGAAACGAAGGTCTTGGAAAAGACAAAATCTTGATTTCATTGGTAAACAAAGTGAAAGAAGACGAAGCTAGTTTCAAGGCTCAGGCCAAAATCCAAAAGAATGAAATTGAAGACCTTCGGAAACAGTTGGCAGAAGTCAAAGAAAAATGCGCACTCGCAGAAGCCAACCGAGAGATCAGTGAATATTGGAAAAATCATTTAGAGAAAAACATTGAAGAACTTCGCACATCCAAGGAAAGATGTTTTGAAAAATCCTTGGACTGTGTAAAGAAAATAAAAGCTAGTTTTGCCAACGTGGGTGCTTATTCTACCAAAGAAAACTTCATACGAGGCGACCCCGAAGGTGTTATCGAATGGATAAGTGGGGAGGCCGAGAGCTTCGAAGAAATCTTAAGTGATCGTGGGGATGTCTGTGCATTTTTCGGTGCACGGGGGATTTCAGCTATCTTGGAGAAGGCAGGATGTGATCACATCAAAACCATGGCCCAAGCTGAAGCTACCTTCTCCGCAGATGACACGAAGGATCCTTCAGCTGAAGCAACCTTGATGGGCGGAAAATTCTATAATGATGTCTAGGTGAATGGCAGCCAGGAGATGGCTCATGAAATTATAAAAAAGAGTGAAAAAGACACCCATGACGCCCGGATAGAAGCGAAACAAGATGAAGAAGCTGCAGAGCGCGAGAAACGTATAGGTAACATCTTTTGATATTCAGCTTCGGCATTTTGTTTTTTGTGGCTTCGGACTAATTAATTTTTCCCACTTCAGCTGAATTATCCCCTCCACCGGAACCGTTTGACCCCCTGGCCGATCTAGAGACGAAGGAAGCGCTGGAGATCATTAATATGGCTAAGTCTATTGTTGACGAAGTAGTCAATAAACTGCTAAATGAAGTTGCGGAGAAAATCCTGAAAGAAGACTAGGACTTATTGTAAAAACATTTTTAAATGGTCAATGTAGCTTTATTGTAACAAGACTGTAATATTTGATGTGTATATCTTTGAATCTAATATGTAAATTATTTGTAATTCACTTCTTTGCGATGCATGAAACTTTATATACATACCGTTTTTGAGCCTTCGGCAAAAAAACACCTTCCCTTCTTTTCATGCTTCGTAAAGAAAAAGATCCATGCTTCATGAAAATATCCATGCTTCGTAAAAACATCCATGCTTCGTAAAAATATCCATGCTTTGTAAAAATATCCATGCTTCGTAAACAAGGGACCCCTTCTTTTGTAACAAGGCTGATGAAACTGTATTCCTCAGCTTACTTTGTGCCTTGGCACATTTTCATTTTTACAAAGCATTCTCCAAAGATCGACTTCTTATTCAATTCGTGTCATTGGTGCGATATGATGTATGATGTGATGCTATGCGGGATGATGTGATGATATGATGCAAAAAATGATGCTAATGCCGAAGACACACACCCACACGCTCACACTGAAACACACAATCTCTGCGTCCCCTTAGGAACGACTGGAATCACTTTGTCATTTATTTTTCGGCTTCACCGTTTATTTTTCGGTGTAAGTCCTACATCCTCTTAGGAACGTCTTTTGAACTTCTTCGCCTTCTATTTCGGTGGTATAAGTTCTGCATCCCCTTAGGAATGACTTTTAAACTTCTTCGCCTTATATTTCGGTGGTATTTGGCTCTGCATTCCCTTTGGAACGACTTTTGAGCAGAAAACTTACTCTGCGCTCCCTTAGGAACAACTTTTTTGTAGCTTTGGCAAAACTTACGCTGCGCTCCCTTAGGAACGACTTTTCGGTAGCTTCGGCAATTTTTAGCTCTGCATTCCCTTAGGAACGACTTTTGAGCTTCGGCGATTTTTGAGCTTTGTAAGTCTGTGAAAAAGATATATTCCATCTCGATAGAAACAAAATCATTACAAAAATTTAAAACTAGATTTACATTGCTTGTTCCTTATTAAAAAACAAAATGACGTAGAACATAAAAGTATTTCAAAGGCAGGATATCACTCAATAAATGTGCTTTGATTCTGGCACAGTACTGTTGACTGTACGAGCTTCGAATTCCTCCCTAAATTCTCATTGCTGTTGAGAGTTCTAGCACCCTTCTGGCTGCTGGCTTTGGGGATGTGTAGGTTGCAGTGGTGGTGGCAGTGGAAGGTGGGACCAAGAAGCCTGCGAATGGCTTGCCGAAGCAACAGAAGCTGCAGGATGATTTCCCACATATTCTAGTATGTAGGGAGAATGGCACGAAGCAGTGTGCAAGACCTGTTTCGGCTGATTCTACCGAGCTTCGGCTTCTGCGATTTCCTTTTGCTTCAGAATGGTGATTTGGCACATTCTTGTAGTATGGCCCTTGTCCTCACCACAGAATAAGCAATAGATCTTCCTGGGATGATCCCCATATCTTCATCTGAAGCCCCTGGCGCCTCTGCCCCTTGGAGCTGGTGGCCTGAAAGAGCTTTGCTGTTGCCTCGAAGATTGTGAGGTGTACTGTGACCTCTGAAGTTGGCTTCCTTTGTCGTCATTATGACTAGAGCTATGGATTGACCTGACATGCCTTGGGTGGATTCTTCCTCCGAAGCCCCTGGTCATCTACGAGAATCTGTAAGCTTCTTCCCTTCTTTGGCGGAAGTCGTTGTCAGCCCGGATGTACTCATCCATCTTCTGAAGCAGCTTCTCCAGTGTTTGTGGGGGCTTCCTAGCGAAATATTGAGCCATAGGTCCTGGCCGAAGACCCTTAATCATGGCCTCAATGACAATTTCATTGGGCACTATGGGCGCTTGTTCCCTCAGCCGCAAGAACCTTCGGACATACGCTTGAAGGTATTCCTCATGATCTTGTGTGCATTGGAACAAGGCCTGAGCTGTGACTGGCTTCATTTGAAAGCCTTGGAAACTAGTCACCAGCATGTCCTTGAGCTTCTGCCACGATGTGATTGTCCCTGGCCGAAGGGAAGAATACCATGTCTGGGCCACGTTCCGAATTGCCATGACGAAGGACTTAGCTATGACAGCTGCATTGCCTCCGTATGAGGATATTGTTGCCTCATAGCTCATCAGAAATTGTTTTGAGTCCGAGTGCCCATCGTACATGGGTAGCTAGGGTGGTTTGTAGGATTGTGGCCATGGGATAGCCTGCAATTCTGCTGCTAAGGGAGAAGCATCATCAAAAGTAAAGGTATCATGATTAAAATCATCATACCATCCATCTTCGTTGAACAAGCCTTCTTGACGAAGCTCCCTTTGTTGAGGCCTTCGGTCTTGGTCATCTTGAGCAAGTTGACGCACTTCCTTAGTAGCTTCATCGATCTTCCTTTGAAGATTGGCCAGCCAAGCCATCTTCTCCTTCTTCCTTTGCACTTGTTGATGGATGATTTCCATGTCCCTGATCTCTTGGTCCAACTCCTCCTCCTGGAGTGTTGGACTGGTGGCCTTTCTCTTCTGGCTTTAAGCCTCTCGGAGAGAGAGAGTCTCCTGGTTTGTGTCCAGCGGCTGCAGTGCAGCAGCAGCCCCTAGCCCTGAAGCTTTCTTCGGTGGCATGACGAAGGTCAGGGCTTACCGAAGGTGGTCGAATGAGTTCACTGGAGGTGGGCGCCAATGTTAGGGCTTGTTCTCAAATGCTATGAGTTAAGAACAAGGCAACACAAATGTTAATGGTTAAAGGTACTTCGTCCTTCGAAGTTCATACGAAGATCATGAAGGACATACCTTCATCATCGCAGAATATGTTAATGAAAGAAGAAGCATATGAAATATAAAAGACAACATGAATAATCATATGACATTATTAATATATCTTTTTCTTATTAACATGGATAAACAGAAACAATATTGAATTACATTTATACCTTCGGCTTGACAGAAGGTTAAAGTCCAAGTGTGACGAACAAATGAATACAAGTCAGCGTGAACAATACGGGGGTAATGTTCATCTATTTATAGGCACAAGACGCAGCCTGTGTAAATTTACATTCATGCCCTTCGTATTTACTATTGACTTATGGACAACCCAGCGGGGACTAGATGGCCTTTTCCCCTTTAAGTCGGTTCCTTTTTCCACCATTGAGCCAAAGCTCCCTTGCGTGTAGCTTCGGAGCAACATCAGCCTTCGTCTCGACCATGCTTTTTACATCGTGTATGCTTTTAACCCGAGTCCGAAGGTACCTGTTCATATGTTACACTTGGAAAACATTGTGAAATCATGTTTTTGAGGACCTTCGGAAGACGAAGGCCACCAACAAACATGTTTAAGTAGGCCACATTAGATTAAATCATACTAGATTAGATCACATTAGATTCCATAAACCTATTTAAGAACATCATTTAGTTAAGCACATCAAGCTGACTTTATCTTTATGAAATTCTAGTATATAATTTTTCTAAGTGGAACTTCCAATTAGTATTTTTTATACACCTAAAATTTTCATGCCATTAGCAGG
Source organism: Zea luxurians (assembly GCA_029449295.1). Lineage (NCBI taxonomy): Eukaryota > Viridiplantae > Streptophyta > Magnoliopsida > Poales > Poaceae > Zea > Zea luxurians. The sequence continues at coordinate 8,582,211 of JAOPSE010000069.1, read as the reverse complement.
TGTGGCATAGAAAACAAGGGTACCTCAGGTTTTAGCTATTAGGTGCATGTAGAGAAGATTTGGGGGTCAGAGAAAGTTTGGTAAGGGAGACTTTAATTCTAGGTAGTGGATCTTGATTCATCTGAAGATCTGTTTCTAACTCATATCCTTCATTGTCGACGTTAACCTTCTTCTTGGGTCTGATTTAGGGACCATCGGTCATGGTGTTAGATGCCATTATCTGAGTTGGGATAACAATTGTGGGTACATGGGGTAGGTAGGTTAAATAGAGTTTTACTTTGCTTTTGGGATAAATAGGTTGCGCAACCTATGACATAGGCTAGGTCGTGGTTTCACAGACGAGTTGGTCTAAGACACCAATTTAGGATTAAAACCCATTTATCGAAATATGATCTAATCTATGTTACCAGTATTAACTAATTTGTTTAAGTAACTCCCCTTGGGTCATAGTAGATTAGGTAGGATCTAGATTAGATTGGATGTTACTAGATTAGACTAGTTTAAGTTAGATAGATCTACTAGGGTAGGATATATATTATTAGGATATGTTAGAATCTTTTGAGATAGGATGGGTTATATGGTGTAGGTAAGTCAGAATCTCTGTTAGGTTAAAACAGAGGGGTTTTGCAACCATCGGATGGTTAAGGTAGTTGCATGAGGCCGAGTTGGTCTGTCGTTCTTATTTTAGTGCATAGTGAATTAAAACATATTTTATAGGAGTAGGGTCTCATTTATTTCATCAGTATTATCCTTCTTGTTAAGCAACTTACATTAGATTTGCTCAACACGAGGTTAGCCTTCGTTAGGTTAGATTATTCTATCACATTATATCAGATCTAAATTATATCTGTGTGACTAGATTAGACTAGATAAGATCTCATTATTTTGGATTGGATCCTGGTTGTTACTTTAGGATGAGGCAAGTAAAGTGGTTAGGATAAGATGATTCCTTTAAGATAAGATGAATCCATTAATATAAGAGAGAGTCTTTTAAGATAAGATGGATCTATTAGGCTTGATATATTCTAGTGGGGGTATTCTTAATTAGTTGGTCTAGTTTATCTTATAAACAATTTATGAGGATAAGATAATTTTTTCTTAACATAAGATGAACCTATTAGGATAAGATAGAATCCTTTAAGTTAAGAGGGATCTATTTAAAATAGATACACTTTAATGGAGGATAATCTAGGTTGTTTGGTTATCTTATTGATTTTATTTATTTTTATTTATGCGTATATGTATATGCAGATGTAATTGTGGACATTACTCCACAACTCATCACACTCAATCAAATATCCAAATCAGACATGTATCACAAGAACAAACATTCAAGCATATAAATATTTACAAAAAATAGTTTTGATTTTGTTTCTAAGAGTAGGTCTCCTATTCCTAAAGGTCAATACAGGATTTCAAAGTGTGAAATCCACTTTTGACTTTAGAAGTGAAAAGGTAAGAATAATTAGAGTAAAGCGCAAATAGATGAGAAAAGATCAAGAAAAGTTTAGAAAGCATCAGAGTAGCAAAGGTAAGTAAACAAGGGTTGTCCAGTTCTATCTAGGTTTCGTCCTACAGTCAACATTCCTCTGATACCACTTCTGTCACACTCGGGTTTTAGGGACCAGGTGTGCAGGGACCAAGTCTCACACATATGATGACTCATGGTACAGAAATAAATGTCACATCTTTACTATATAATAGGAGTTCTATACTAAAAAATTACATCGTAAGGTGATAAGGATCCAGCAACCCAAAGTTGACTGGGAGACGACGGCCTAGACCTCTCACGAACACATCGCAGCATTCTCCATGCGCCTCATCCTGTGGTACCTGTTCTTGACCTGTGGGGGGTGTGAGATAGCAAGGGTGAGCTCACCTATGTTCATTGCTCAACAAGTTGTAGGGAATAATGTGCATGAACTCGTCAAAGGTGGGAGCTCATGTGAAGTGTAAGGCTTACCAAAGATAATGGTTAAAGCTGAGCATTGCTTTTAAAGTTAGTCAAAATTTTATTAGCATTTACTAGATATAAGTAAATACCAAACCATAACAATAATAGAGCAAAATTAATAATAAATCCCATGCAATGCAAATGACAAATTGAATTTAGTTCCATAGTTTAATCATGCAAGAGTCCTGAGCTGCTCATGACCACGAGCACGGCTAGTATACCAGTTTTACACTCTGCAGAGGTTGTACCCTGTACCCACAAGTCGTGTATCCCATGTCGTCAGGGTTAGCTAGACCCTTAGACACTACTGAGGTGAATGGCTAGGGATCTACTACGAGGCCTTTACAAAGTTCCACTAGCTTCTCAAGTTAAGCTCCATGTTCCAATTAAAAATAATGATCTTGTCCTGAATAATAAATGAAATAAAAATATAATTGGAACATGAAGATAATGTAATATTAAACCCAAAACCATATAGAGCAATAGCAGAACTACCCAAATAGTTCAGGGGCAAACAAGGTAACAAGATAACCAGACTAGGGTAACCTATTGGGTCCCATCAAAATTAAACATATGCATGAATAAGTGATTATAAAGAACATTATTGGGTAATAAAAGTGGTCAAGGGCACAACTTGCCTGGGACATGAGATTCTAGGTACCAGCTTGCTCTTCAGGTGACTCGAGATCTCACTGCTAGTCGTAGTAATACAAACAAACATGGTATAGGAAAAATTAACATCACACCAAACATAAAAAGAGACTGCATAATAATAATCTACGCTTCGTAATAAGATCGTGGATTCGAGAACAGCTAAATTCAGAGATACGATTATAAAATTATGATTTTCCAAAATTATTAGGTGCTTGGTATGGGATAAATTAAGTAAACATTTTTAATCTATGTTTCATGTCTAAGCAGAGGTACTAGGTGATAAACAATATTAGAACAAAATTAATGCAACTGGAATGGATTAAAAAGGAGTTAAAATGGATTTTATATAAATTAAATAACTTTTTTGGATTTATTTTTATATTAAAAATCATTTTCTGCCATTGATTTATACTAAACCGAGCTCCAATCTAATCTCTAAAGAAGCCAGGGGTTATTCTGCAATTTCTAGGGGCTTAGGTGTAAAAATTCTCTATAACCGAGGATGGCGGGTTATTTTCTAGGAAATCCGAGGTCTCTTTTGCAAATGCTGGAATGCGAAAGTGTATGGATGACTCTGAGCCCTCAGATCATCAGCCAAGCGCCTAGATTAGACGGTTTGCCCGTTGAACCGGTACACACTCCAGACCACAAGATCGGATTTAGATGGCCTAGATTTTATTTTGCTAATACGCCATTTACACTGTGACGGAACCTCCCAAGGTATTAGGCCCACAAACAGATGTCCTTGTCCTAAGGACCTCAGACAGTCATGCAGGTGTGCATAATGACTCGGTAAGTTCGGTTGTCTGTATCTTCATCATATCGCCCAAGAGCGTTCAACCCATCACGCAGACAATACACATAATCGGAGTAGAGAATGAGCAAAAAGGGTTACAATAATATAATTTACATTCATATAAAAATATAGAAAGAGTAATTATTACATAACCGGGTGTTCGAGTGCGGAACTTATTATTACATTCCGGGAGGCAAAACATCCTCCCCAAATAAGTTTAGTGTTCTTCCTCCTGCTTGGGCACCACCTTGGAGCAGAAATAACAGAACTCAGTTGTTTCATCACCTACAACAACATGGGTTCGAAAACCCTGAGTACGGAGTGTACTTTCGCAAGTCTTACCCGTCTAAAGAAAAAGACTCTCAAGGATATGCTGGCTTTTTGGGAATCAAGGTAAAGCTTATAAAGATTCAAAGACTATGTTTGCAGAAAAGCTTAATATGAGTGGAACCTTAAAAATCCACTTTTATTATCTAGTTAAGTAGTTACTTGCATCTAGAGTTCTTTCTATTCTAGATCAAGCACTTGGCCTATGCTAGCTGGCTTTTATCATCCCTTTAGTTCACTGGGTACACGCTACTCTCGCCATCTCTCCACTCCTATTGTGTGGTGGCCTTTCTAGTATTGGTCCGACCGAGGCAAAGCTTACCCATGACGAGGCATGTGGCCAGTTAAAAGGTTCTCGATCATCAAGCCTACATCGGTTCGGTCCTTAATCGACTCAGACGGAGACACTACACCAAGACTTCCTTCTCGTGCAAGTCACCCACTCGTTGTGTAATCCCTCAGCTCTTCCTTCTCAGCCTTAGACAGCCTTTGACCAAGTATGTTTTGAAAATTAAAATCCTTTTCCTCCAAAGTATCCTCGGCAATCTCCTTCTCTTTCCCGGGCACTGGGGCCAGGGTCTCTTCGGTAGCTGTAGCAGCTTCTTCCGTGGCCATATCCAAAATCATCTTATCAATATCAGAAAATACGCCCTTAAGGTTTGTGGCTTTGGCCGCCGCAGCTTCGGCTGTTGTAGCTTCGGCGGGAGCAGCTTCGGCAGCTGGTGTTTTTGACGCTGAGGCCGACGGTGGCGTTTCTTCAATAGCATTAATAACAGTAATAATCGTTTGCCTTTTTTCAGCAGCCAGCAGGCTTCTTGATTGCCCTAGGCTCCTCCTTCTTCTGTAAAAGCTTCATCAGTTGTGGCCCTAGTGGACTTAGCTTGAGAGGTAAAGAGTTCGGTCATTACCTTTAAAATTTCCTCCACGTCAGCAGAAGGAGGCGTTGAAGGAGTTTCTTCCTCTATATCAGCTGTTTTTTGCTTTGCAGCCGCAGCTTCTCTTTTCTTCGGAACAGCCACCTTCGGCTCAAAGCTGGATTTTTTCTTTTTCAAATCTTTCTCATCTTCTTCTATCATTCTAGCAGCTTGCCTCTTCATAACACTAACAACTCTTTTTCGCTTTGGCCCTTCGGCACCCTTGTTTAACCATTCATAATCAGGGTATTCAAATTTCAAGGCATCCATTACTCGGTTCAGCCTTTGTTTCGGTCAGGTGCCGAAGGCCGCGGTCATCAATTGATCTTCTTTCTTAGTATAGTTGCCCAAAATTTCATTACACATAGATTCAATCATTTCTAACCATTCTTGGCAAGGCTCTTTCAAATGTTTCTTGAACTTGAAGTGATAGGGCAGTCGAACAAGTTCATTCTTTTTCTTTTCTCCTTTAAGCTTCGGCATATTCCATTCCTTTAACATCGAAAATACTCTATTGGCTAAGTATTCCTGCACCAAATCTCTAGTACTGATATGCTCAAACACAACTTGGAATTCACCCACAGCTTCTCGGCATGGTGACCCTTGCAGCATGTCGCACAGGGGCCTAGTTAACCCGAAGGTTAGGTCCAGTGGGCTCTGAACTATCTTCTCCTTCTTCTCATCAACCTTAACATAAAACCACTCATTCTTCCAGCCGGTTGGCCATTTGGTGCGATAGCTGACCACTGGGGTCTTCATATCATTGCGATAAGCAAACTTGTAATAGCCGAAATTCTCGTGTAGCCCATCCTCTCTAGCCTTCATCTGATAATGAAGCTCGTGCACCCGACAGAAAGCTTCAGCAAGCAACTCCACTCCTTGGCTTTGAAGAGCCCAGATAAAGACGCTGAGCCTAACGATGGCGTTAGGAGTCAGCTGATGAAGATAAATTTCGAAATCCTCCAAAACATCCCCAATCATTTCATGCAAAGGAAACCTCAATCCTGCTTTGAAGAAACTTCTAAAAACTACCACCTCATCACTTTCTAGCTTCGGAGTGGTTTCTTCCCTGCCAAAACGAATCAGCTTCTTCTCGGCTTCCCCAAAGTAGCCTAGCTTTATCATCAAGGGCATATCAGCCTCAGAGACAGTAGACTTTCCAAAGTCCAAGTGGTTGGGTTTGGATGGCATGACGGTGTTATAATCAATCTCTTCTTCATCAGCATTACCCTCTTCAATGTCAGCCTGTTCAGCTTCGGCAACAGGTGCACCTTCCTTAGAGGCATCCTCTGTCACAACCAGTCCCGATTGCCTCATTACTTTGAAGATTGGGGCAGTCTCAGTAGCTTCGGCCTCCTCTCCGTCGCGAGTAATTTTAGCTGTTGAACGCACTCTGGCCATTTGATACTGAATTTCTCACGGTTTTGACGAAGTTGATGACTTTTTGCAATTTTGCCGAAGCTCCCTGTTATGACGAAGCTAGAACAAGACGATGCTTTGATTGAGAATACGATGAATAAGCTTCAGCTATGGTCAAATTTTTCAGCAGCACAACAGTGCAATAGTAATAAATGATGTGGTAACTTCACACCTACCCGTTTGTTTATATAGTGCTGCAGGTGGGAAGGTGAATCGTCAAGCCGCTCGCACACGCTGAATAGTCACCCACACCCACTGAACGGTGGACCACAGTGCGCGAGAAGGTGAATCACCAGATCGCGTGTACCCGTCGTATGGTGGGACCACCTCACACCCGGAATATTTAATCATTTCTCGACAACGAGCTCAGGGAAGGTGTTTTTCGGACCTTCGGCATTCCGAAGCCTAAGAGAATTTTTCACTGGTCGAGCTCATCACGAAAAATGATCTGGCACCGTGAAGGGGCTACTGTTGGGGGTCTGCTTCGCTGTTGAAGGTCCTGTAAGAAGAAACACCTTCGGAAGATCAATACAGAAGCAAAGCCGAAGCTACCATCCAAGGAGCTTCGGCATAGTGACACGCCTTGAGACAAAGGGTGGCACTGACTTAAAGAGGAAAAGACTGATTAGCCCATGATAATTTGTGTCATGATTGTAATCAGTTATAAAGGACATAAATGTAAATCCACACAGGGTGCGTCTTGTGCCTATAAATAAATGAATAGTACCCCCATACTGTTCACGCTGACTAATACGCGCTCGTGCATTACGCTTATACTATTTCCTTCTATCAAGTCGAAGGTACGAATGTAATTCCGTATTGTATTTATTCATCCATGACATAATAAAGTTGAATTAATAATGTTATATAATTATTCATGTTGTTTCCTATGTCTTACATGCTTCTTCTTTCATTAATGTATACTGCAATCATGAAGGTATGTCCTTCATGACCTTCGTCTGAAGATTATTATGTCCTAAGGGAAATAATGTTTCGAAGGACGAAGGGCCTTAACCTTTAACATTTTGTGTTGCCTTGTTCTTAATTCGTAGCAATTGAGAGCAAGTCCCCAACAGTAATAATAATACTTATGCACTCATATACCCTAGTTTGTAATTACTACAACACTCTCTCTATATTTTGATGAATGTGAATTAAGTTATTGTAATTTGCTTCCGCTTATTAGTTCCTTCGATGTGTTGTAATATCTGCGTGACAGGTGAAACGCTCTTGGGCGAGGAAAGTGATACAGATACCGAACTTGTCGAGTGATTATGTGCATCTACAGGGTTGTCTAAGGTCCGTTGTACAAGGACAACTATAGGTGGGCCTAATGACTTGGGAGATTCCGTCACAGCTGGTATCGGAGCGAAGCCCATCTCTTTAGATATTATAAAGCATTTCAAAAAGAATTTTCAAATACTTATCCAAGAAAATTTCTTTCACTCTTACCTTGTCACTTTCTGGAAGTTCTCATCTTGTAAGACCAGGTAATAGAGTGCAATATATAGGAAGTGGGATCAATGAGTGTTGATTCCGTAATCATTGGGTTATGCATGCATCATGTTTAAAAACTATACTCATAAATTTTTCCCCTTATGGAGATATGTCGCGTACGAGGAAAACCACACGCAAGTCCACTGGAGATATGTCGCGTATGGAGATATTGGCGTGCCTCATCATCAGTTGGCTCCAAGACATGAAGGGAGCAGCAGCGGCAGCAACGATCCAATCGAAGACTTGGAAGCCCAAGTGGAACAGCTTCGGACGGAGCTACGTCACCGAAACAGGGTGTGGGCACAAGACGGTCAGCGTATAAATGAGTTGGCAGCTGACGTCAGACGCTTGCAAGACAAGCTTGCTGAATGGGATTTGGCAGTCGATTGGGCCATCAACTCACGTTCGGTTGCTTGGGACCGGGAAGCCAAAGCTCGTGCTCGTGTGGCAGAGCTTAGTGCGGCCCTCGACAACTTGCAGGTGTACTACAATACTTTACATGAGGAAGTACATGTATTGTATTCGCGACTGCACCCGAACGTGCCTGCCGACCCTATTGCAATGGGAGCCGGACCTTCAGGGACAGCAGGTGAAGGACTTGATGGGGAGCTGGACCTTTTTAGGCCTCCTCCTTCCATGAACCTGGCTGACAATCGGTCTCCCACGGCAGGAAATGAAGAAACCAAGGACGACGAAGACTAGACTAGTATAGTTTAGAAACTACACCTATGTAAAATAAGTAATGAAGTCATGTTGTACACTTGAGTCTGTATCATTACATATTGGTAATGTAAAATGATGGTGTGTATCGACATGTTATATTTTTCCCAAATGTTTCTTTGCCTCAGATGCCATCAAGCCATCAAGGACTCGTGCGCATGACGGTGCAGGGACTTCCCGTGGTCGGGAAGATACTCCTAATCCGCCACCTGTACCACCAACACTGGTCGAGGCTATCGCTGCCTTGGTTAATGCTACTGCAGATAATACCCGCTTCCTACGTGAGATGGCGGATAATCAATTCCAGCAGCATGGCGGAAGAGCTCCTCCACAAAGACCGCGTGAAACCTCATATCTGGACTTTTCTGAAACGCGTCCCCCACTCTTTGTTAAAGCAGAAGACCCTCTTGAAGTTGATGAGTGGATAAGGGTAATGGAGCAGAAGTTCGGATTAATCAGTTGCACAGAAACACAGAAGCCGTTGTTCGCAGCCCAACAACTGAGAGGCCCTGCCAGTACTTGGTGGGGAAATTTTGTGGCAATTCAACCAGCCAGACATCAGGTCACTTGGGATGAATTTAATCTAGCATTCCGTGAACACTATATTCCAGAAGAAGTGCTTCACATGAAGCAAGAGGAATTTATTCGACTAAAACAAGGAGGGGATACTATGATGTAGTATCTCAACAAGTTTAATCATTTATCCCAATATGCAATTGACCAAGTAAACACTGACCTTAAGAAGAAGAATTGCTTCTTGAAAGAACTCAACGATCGGCTCCAACAGAAAATGGCCACCTACCTGAATCTTACGTACAGCAGAGCTGTCAGCACGGTGCTGGCAGTAGAAGCCAAGAATACAGACCAAGGAAAATCAAAGGGATTTGGAGGTGACAGGTCCAATCAGGGACCTGAGAAGCGAACCAGGTTGGTAATCCGACCTTTCAATCAGAATCGTTCTTCGCCTTGTCCACTCTCCTATCCATTTAAACAGTTTGTTTTCATTCGTCCTACCACTGCCCCCACTTCTACAAATCAGTCGAGTGCCCCTGGTTCTCATTTCCCCGCCCTCCCTAGTTCCTCCACTGGCTGCTTCAACTATGGAAAGTCTGGTCATTTTATCAAAGTCTGTCCATATCCGAAGCAGAATAAGTTCAACAATCAACAGAACTCTGGGAGCTCCAATCAAGGCAAAGGGAACATGGCTAATAATTCAGCGGGCAAAAATGTCAAGAAGACTGGGCGAATTTATTACACTCAAGTGGTCACTACACAGGAAGGAGAGCCGGTAATGATGGGTACGTTCCTTGTGGCCAATCACCCAGCAGTTATTCTCTTTGATTCTGGTGCTTCACATACATTCATAAGCAAGAACTGGAAAAACATTGCATTCTTTGCACTGAATCAAGGGAAGGGTTTATTATCCATTCGCCCGGGGGACAAATATTTACTAAGGAAGTAGCCTTCCATGTGCCAGTAACACTGGCTGAACGGGATTTTCCCACCAACATGATTGTTTTGTAAGACCAGGATATAGATGTAATTCTTGGCATGAATTGGTTAGCCTAGCATAAAGCTATCCTCAACACGGACTTAAGGACTATCAATTTGAGCCATGGCCATGAAGAGGTTCTCTTATCCATCCCTGTAGCTATCCCTGCAAACCATTTGGATGGGTCTATGAAGCTATCATCCCAGAAATCCAAGATATTCCAGTAGTATGTGAGTTCCCGGATGTTTTTCCTGAAGATTTGCCTAGATTGCCTCCAGAAAGGGATGTAGAGTTTGTGATCGAACTGAAGACCGGTATGACTCCTATTTCTAGAAGGTCATACCGGATGCCACCAAATGAATTGGTGGAGCTCAAGGCGCAATTACAAGACTTGCTTGAGAAGGGATTCATTCGGCCTAGTTCATCACCTTGGGGATGTCCTGCAATTTTTGTCAAGAAGAAGGATCAAACACTTTGAATGTGCATGGACTACAGACCCCTTAATGAGGTCACTATCAAGAACAAATACCCTCTTCCCTGGATCGATATCTTGTTCGATCAACTTACTGGAGCTCGGGTATTTTCCAAGATTGACCTTAGGTCGGGCTATCACCAGATCCGTATTCGACCCGAAGATATACCCAAGACCGCAATTACTACGCGGTATGGATTATTCGAATATTTGGTTATGTCCTTCGGATTGACAAATGCTCCTACCCACTTCACATATCTAATGAACTCGGTGTTTATGCCCGAGTTGGATAAATTTGTGGTGGTCTTCATCGATGATATCTTAATCTATTCCAAGAACGAAGAGGAGCATGCTAAACATTTATAGATTGTATTAACGCGCTTAAGGGAACACCAATTATATGCTAAATTCAGCAAATGCGTGTTTTGGCTGGAGGAAATCCAATTTTTGGGACATGTATTGTTGGTAAATGGGATTGCAGTTGATCCCAGCAAGGTCAATGTAACACCCCTGGTGTTACTGTTACTAAAACTTGAGCATAACATCATCAGCATTGGCATTTCATGTGTATTGACACACCTAGAATGCATTCACTAGGTAAAAATCTCAAACAAGTTGTATTGTTATGGCATTTTGCAAATAAGACCCTAGTATAGGGTACTTAACCTTAAATAGGGTTCTGAAGGGTAAAACAAGAGCCAAATAGAGAAAACCCTAAAGTTTAAGTGAAATAGTCATAAAATGTTCCTAAGAATGAACCTACATTACATTCACACCCCTGAGATATCAAAAACCCTAATTGGAACCCTGGAAAACCCTAAACCTAAACCCTAGGGGGTTAAGTGCAAAATTAGTCCATTTTTGGACTAAAGTGCAAAAACTAGTAAAATAAGGTGTCCTAAGTCATATGGTTTACAAATATGTGAATTTGCAAGTTAAACCCTAAGTTTTGGACTTATTTGCAAAAAGCACTACTTAAACCCTATAAAGACTAAGTCTGAAAATTAGTGTTTTGGCTCAACTTTGGAGCTTTGTAACTTCCCAATTTTAAGGTTTTTACCCTAGGTCACCACACCAAATTTGTAGATCTATCAAAGGAGAATAACTTTGCTTAAGAGAGTAAGCAAGGTTGTTATGAAGAATTTGGAGATAATTAAACCTAAAGTCAGGCTGCCAGGCTGTTGAAGTCTGAATTTCAGACTGACAGTGCAACTGTAGTGACATTGGGCATGAATTCGGGCATGATCGAGTAAGAATTTGCTTAGGGTTGCTATAACAATATTGTAGCTGGATCTTAGGACTATAACTTTGCTAAAGAGTGTCGATCATGTTATTACCCAAAATTGGGAGTAAATAGCTCTGCAAATCGGGCTGTCAGTTCATCTGAATGGGATTTGCCATGGTACGTGCTCTGAAATGGATTAGGCTGCCAGCTCCATTCAGTTCACCGCCGATGATCGCCTCCACGATTCATGCCGCCGCCGTCTCAATTCGTACTCGGGATGACCAGATAAACGCTCGGAGCACGCAGCCATGGATAAGCTCGGCCAGTAAAGTATTCCGGCCACCGTACAAAGCTCGTCGCGATGGAACCCGATAAGCACGCCGGTGACCGCCGCCTTCCGGCCTTGTGCCGCGTGTCTAGGCATTTCCACCACATCGCCGTGACCTGCTCTCGCTCTCTGTTGATCATCGGAGTGACTGCCACGGCGTAGGACACGAATTCGTTGCGCCAGTAACTCTCCCCCTCTCCGGCCGCCAGCACTTCTCGGCCAAATTGAGCGCCACCGTTGTTACGCTCTATAAATTGAGGGCCGGGTTAGCTGCGCTATGTCATCACGAAACCAAAGCACATGTTCCCACCCTCAATCGTTCGCCAGAACTCACGAATTTCTAACTTCCCCCAATTCGATTCAAACATACCGCGAAGAACACCTCACCGTGGTCAGCCACTTCCAGGTTTATTCATGCCCTCTGCTACTTTGTTTCAGCATTAGTGTGCTCCCCTGATGCTCCTCAACCGACCCAATTGAACTAAGTCCTCCTTAATCACCGGGAACGCATTCATCCATCCGCAAAATCCTCGGTGTCTGCGGCCAGAGCAAACCAAGTAGTAACTAGTGAAATTAGGTTGGGGAAAATGCTCGGGAAGGGTCCGATTCGGTGTCCGCCACTCGGGAGCACCGGTCCTGGCTCCCTCCGGCCAGTCCAGCTCGCCGGACCTCGGCTCCCTGTGCGGTGCGCCGTCGAGGATCTCGGCGTGTAAAGAGAAGAAAGGTGGAGGGCTTAAGTGAAAAGGTCAGCGACACAGAAAACAGTAGCCAGGATTCTTAATGGAATAATGAATCGTTGAGGGCTTTTTCGCAAAATCATCAACACGGGCACGGGCGCGCGCGCTTTCCTGTGCAGGCTGGGCCGCTCGGGCTGCTTTCGGCCCAATACTGTTTTAGCTTTTCCTTTTTCTTATTCAGAGAAACTTTGGAAATCTGTAGAAAATTGTAGAAAAATCCTAAAAATGTCAAACCAATTTTCTTAGATCCCTAATTTTCCATAGTATTTAATAAAAATAGATTCATGATTTTTAGATCAAATGGGGAATTATGGAGCATTTAAAATAGCCTAAAACATTGTTCCTGGATTTTTAGAAAATCAATTATAATTCCAAAAAACCCCAAATTTTTTTATATGAGCTCAAAACATTATTTAGAAGCCTTGGGTAGAGTTTGATTTGATTTGGACCTTGTTTGATAACTAGAACCCAAAACCCTACCCCCTGCCCTTTAAATTCCTTTACTGACTCCGGAAACCCTAGTTTCTCGAAGAATCGTGAAGGAAAATTGTATTCAAGACCTTAGATAATAAACTCTTATTATCTTTGCATTCTCATGAACATTACATGGGCATTCATTATTATGTATGGTTATCTTAGAAAACGAAGAAGAAGTTGAGGTAGAAGAAGAGAATACTTCGCCACCACCACCTGCGGAACATCACGCAGGAAATTGTTTTTACTTTGACATCTGTGGATCCGAGCCTGATTCACCTATAAACGAAGGCAAGCCCTAGTGCATTTGCCACCTCCTTGACTCTTTTAAAATCTTTCTCACTTGCTTGATGCATTAGGTGATAGGAGTTGATTGCTAAAACAATTCCTGCATTACCTTCCTTGAATTTGATTACCTTCCTTTGAATCCCTGTTTTATAAAAGGTTTTTACTATGCTTAGTCTTGCTCTAGCAAAGAAAAAGGTTTTGTTTTTACAAAAGATGATGTGGCAAAGTGGGAGGGATGTTTTTGAAAATAAAACTTGATGGTGGATCCATCATGGCCATGATGGGTTCAACATCGGAAAAGATGTACCTCTGCCAGGTACGAAACTTTGGGTTGAAATGATTAAGCTGAGACCGGGCGGGTGACTTGCACGAGAATAGAGTCTCGGTGTAGTGTCTCCGTTTGAGTCGATTAAGGACCGTGTCGATGTAGGCCTGCTGACCAAGGACCCTTTAACTGGTCACATGCCTCGTCATGGGTAAGCTTTGCCTCGGGCAGACTAAGGCCAGAATAAGATACCACGCAATGGGAGTAGAGAGATGGCGAGAGTAGCATGTACCCTCCGTGGCAAGAGGCTGGACGGTGGTGTATTTGTGCTCTCGGTTGGTGTGAACCTGATCTGGTCTTAAGAACCCCGGTGGCGGGTTGACATATGCAAGGGTTAAGTGCTACATATGTCGTGTGATTGGAGATCCTCAGCTGAGTATAATCGATTCGGATCGTCGTACCTCCGCAGTTATGGAGACTTGGTCACTAACTTATACGTAGAAGTACAGTAAAGATGAAGGATGGTTAAGAAATTGGCTAGTATAGGCCAAGTGATTGAACTAGGGTATAAAGAACTCTAGTACAGGTAATGTTACTTAACTTGTGAATAAAACTGGATTTTTAAGGATCCACTTTTAGTAAGCATTTCTGCAAACAGAGTCCTGATTATTGAGAAACCTTACCTTGACTCCTTTATAACCAGCATACCCTTGAGAGTCTTTTCTTTAGTCGGGTAAGTCTTGCTGAGTAATTCCATACTCAGGGTTTTATTCCCTATTGTTTTTAGGTGAGGAAGCAACAAACTTTTGTTGTTTCTGTTCCAAGGTGGTCCCAAAAGAAGAAAACCAAGAGTAAAGCTATGGGAGGAAGGGTTCCTCCATAAAACCTTTTTGTTTGAAACTTATGAGGAGGGGTTTTTTGCCTCCCTTGGCTTGTAATAATAATACTCGGCACTCGTATATTATATCCTGGTCTGTAATATTTTACTTTGTCTTACTTTTGAATAAAGGTAAGTTTATATAATCGCTTCCGCATTTTCCGTATCTCTGATGATTTGTAATGTCTACATGACAGGTAAAACGCTCTTGGGAAAGTAAGGAAAGCAGATACCTAACTTGTCAAGTGATTCAAGAAACACCTATAGGGTTGTCTGAGGTCCGTTGGACAAGGACAACTGTGGGTGGGCCTAATAACTTGGGAGGTTCCGTCACAGCTGGTATCGGAGCGAAGCCCATCTCTGCAGATATTATGCGGCATCTTCAAAAGAATTTTTCTAAGACTTATCTAGAAAATTTCTTCCCTTCTTACCTAGTATCTCTGAAGAGTTTATATGAAAGACCAGATAGGAAGAGTGCAATGTATAGAAGGTTGAATCAACTAAAGTTGATTCTGTAATTACACATGCATCATGCTAAGAACTATGCTAATAAGATTTCCCCTTAGAAAGATGCCGCCACGTACAAGGAAGATTGCACGCAAGTCCACCGGGCCGATTGGCGTACCACGCCACCAACTTGCCCTGAGACATGACGACAGCAGTAGCAGTAGTAACGATCCAATTGGGGACTTAGAAGCTCAAGTTAATCAGCTTCAAACAGAACTCCGTCGCAGGAATAACATATGGGTCGCGGATGGCGAGAGGATCAATAAATTGAGAAGCGACATCCGCCGCCTGCAAGATCAGCTCGCGGACCGAGATCTAGCGCTCGACTAGGCGGTTCACTCTCGTTCGCTTGCCTGGGCTAAGGAGGTGAAAGCTCGAGCCTGAGTAGAAGAGCTTAGCTCAGCTATTGATAACTTGCAGGCTTATTGTAATACTCTACATGAAGAAGTTCATGTATTGTACTCACAACTACACCCCAGTGTACCTGCGGATCCTGTCGGGGTAGAAGCCGGACCTTCTCAAGTAGCGGGAGAAGCTTTTGGTGGCGAATTGGACCTTTTTAGGCCCCCTCCCTCTATGAAGTTGGTCGATGAGTGGTCTCCTACGCCCAACAGTGAGGCTACCAAGAGTGACAGGAAGCAGGAATAGTATAGTGTAGAAGTAGTACTCTTGTGTAATAGGGGGTGTAATCCTATTGTAAAGTACGAGTCTGTAACATTACCTTTTTAAGTAATGTGAAATGGATGGTTTGTATGGCATATCATATTGCTCCAAATGTTCATTGCCTCAGATGCCTTCCAGGACTCGCGCTCAGGATGGGGCTGGTACCTCCCGTGGGAGGGAAGCGACCCTGAATCCACCTCCAGTACCCCCTACACTTGCCGAGGCCATCGCTGCCTTGGTAAATGCTACAGCAGACAATACCCGCTTCCTGCAGGAGATGGCAGGTCAACAACTTCAACAACAAGGCGGGCGGGCCTATCCGCAAGGCCCCCGTGAGACATCTTATCTGGACTTCTCTGAGACGCGCCCTCCGTTGTTCGTCAAGGCAGAAGACCCTCTAGAGGCAGATGAATGGATCCGCGTCATTGAACAAAAATTTGGACTTCTTCGGTGTTCCGAAACTCAGAAGCCCCTGTTCGCAGCTCAGCAATTGTGTGGCCCTGCCAGCACGTGGTGGGGAAACTTTGTGGCCGTTCAGCCAGCCAATCATCAGATTACATGGGATGAATTCAAGTTGGCCTTCCATGAACATTACATACCTGAAGGAGTCCTCCACATGAAACAGGAGGAATTCATGAAATTGAAGCAAGGCGAAGATACTGTCACCCAGTATCTCAATAAATTTAATCACTTATCTCAGTATGCAATTGACCAAGTCAACATCGACATAAAGAAGAAGAACTGCTTCATGAGGGGTTTAAATGATCGGATGCAAAGAAAAATGGCTACCTGCATCGACCTCACATACGGAAGGGCTGTCAGCACAGCGCTGGCAGTTGAAGCTAAATATACAAGTGCCGGAAAGTCCAAGGGGAATGGAGGCAACAGGCCTAATCAGGGCCCCGAGAAAAGGCAACGGTTAGTTATCCGACCTTTTAATCAGGGTCGTTCTTCATCACGCCCACCCTCCTTCCCATTCAAGAAACCAGTGTTTATCCGTCCTACCCCTGCCTCCACTACTACAAATCAGCCGGGTGCCCATGGCACTTGTTTTCCTGCTCTTCCAAGCTCATCTACCGGCTGCTTCAATTGCGGGTAGTCCGAACATTTCATTAAGGACTGTCCATACCCAAGGCAAAACCAAGCAAATAATCAATAGAGTTCTGGAAGCTCCAAGGGAAATGCAGGCAATAATACTACAGGCCGGAATACAAAGAAAACAGGACGAGTTTATTACACCCAAGTGGCTACCACACTGGAAGGCGAACCGGTGATGATGGGTACGTTCCTCGTAGCCAACTACCCTGCACTTATTCTCTTTGATTTGGGTGCATCACATACTTTCATAAGCAAAAAGTTCATGGAGAAACACTGCATTCCATATACTGAATCAAGGGAAGGGTTTAAAATACATTCGCCTGGGGGACAAATATTTACCAAATAAGTGGCTTATCAAGTGCCTGTAACATTGGCTGGACGGGACTTTCCTACTAATATGATTGTTCTGAAAGGCCAAGACATAGATGTAATCTTGGGCATGAATTGGTTAGCACAACATAAAGCAATCCTCAACACTGAACAGAGAACAGTCAAGTTGAGTTATGGCCAAGAAGAAATTCTTTTGTCTATCCCCATAGCTATTCCAGCTAGACCAATTGGCAGAATTAATGAAGCCATTATACCAGAGATCAAGGGTATTCTGGTAGTATGTGAGTTCCTAGATGTCTTTCTAGAAGATTTGCCTGGATTGCCACCTGAAAGGGATGTAGAATTTGTAATTGAATTGAAGCCCGGTACGGCTCCCATTTCTAGAAGATCGTACCGAATGCCTCGAAATGAGTTGGCAGAACTTAAGACCCAATTGCAAGACCTACTAGAGAAGGGATTCATCCGGCCAAGCTCGTCTCCATGGGGTTGTCCAGCCATCTTCGTCAAGAAGAAGGATCAAACATTGCGGATGTGCGTGGACTATCGACCCCTTAATGAGGTCACTATCAAGAATAAGTATCCTCTTCCTCGGATTGATATTTTGTTTGATCAACTGACTGGAGCGAGGGTATTCTCTAAAATTGATCTCAGGTCGGGCTATCATCAGATCCGTATCAGGCCCGAGGATATACCCAAAACCGCATTCACTACGCGGTATGGTTTATTTGAATACTTGGTAATGTCTTTCGGACAGACGAATGCTCCTGCCCACTTCACTTATCTGATGAACTCGGTATTCATGCTCGAGTTGGACAAATTTGTGGTGATCTTCATAGATGATGTCTTAATATATTCCAAGAATGAAGAGGAGCATGCTCAACATTTACGGATCGTATTGACGCGCTTAAGGGAACATCAATTATATGCTAAGTTCAGTAAATGCGTGTTCTAGCTAGAAGAAATCCAATTCTTGGGATATGTGTTATCTGCCAAGGGGATTGCGGTAGATCCCAACAAAGTCAAGGATATTTTGGAGTGGAAACCCCCAACCACTGTTCATCAAGTCCGAAGTTTCCTGGGACTAGCTAGCTATTACCACTGATTTATACCGGATTTTTCTAAGCTTGTGAAACCAATCACAAGCCTATTGAAGAATGATACTAAATTCAATTGGTTTTTAGAATGTAATGAATCCTTTGAGAAGTTGAAGGTATTATTAACCACTGCTCCGGTATTGGCTCAACTGGATATTGAAAAGCCTTTTGATGTGTATTGTGATGCATCAGGCAGTGGTCTCGGCTGTGTATTAATGCAAGAAGGCTGAGTAATAGCGTATGCTTCAAGGCAGTTACGCCGGCATGAGGAGCATTATCCCACTCATGACCTGGAGCTAGCTGCAGTGGTTCATGCTCTGAAGATATGGCGTCATTATCTACTAGGAAATGTCTGTCACATTTATACAGACCATAAAAGTTTGAAGTACATCTTTACCTAGTCTGAGCTCAATATGAGACAAAGACGATGGCTCGAGCTTATTAAAGATTATGAACTGGAGATCCATTATCACCCAGGCAAAACAAATGTAGTGGCAGATGCACTCAGTCGCAAGGCCTCCTGCCATTGTTTAACTATGAGAACTTCTAACATTACATTGTGCCAGGAGATGGAGAATCTAAATCTGGGAATAACTCAGCATGGAACTTCAAATCATTTGAAGCTGGAGTCAGTCATCTTGCAAAGGATAATTGATGCACAAAAGGATGATGAGGGTATGAAGCACATCCATGAGAAGATAGAAGCCGAAAAAGCCAAGTGCTTTAGGAAAGACGATCAAGGTGTCGTATGGTTCAAAAACCGCATAGTTGTGCCAAAGAATGAAGAAGTCCACCAGCAAATTCTAGATGAAGCACATCTTAGTCGCTATTCTATTCATCCCGGAAGCACTAAGATGTATCAAGACCTGAAACAGCATTATTGGTGAACGAAGATGAAAATTGAAATTGCACGCTATGTGGCTAGATGTGACACTTGTAGACGCGTCAAAGCCATACATATGAAGACTGCTGGTCCATTACAATTTGTACCTGTCCCAACATGGAAATGGGAAGATATTAGTATGGACTTTATCGTGGGATTGCCCTGAACATCAAAAGGTTATGATTCCATCTGGGTTATTGTCGATCGACTTACAAAGATTGCCCATTTCCTTTTTGTCAGGGTAAAGTATACAGTGGCCACATATGCAGAATTATACATTGCCCGTGTTCTCAGTCTGCATGGTGTTCCAAAGACGATAGTGTCGGATCATGGACCACAATTCGTGTCTAAATTTTGGGAAGAACTTCACAAAGCACTGGATACTATGTTGCTCCATAGTTCGGCCTATCATCCTCAAACTAGTGGGCAGACTGAGAGGGTGAATCAAATACTTTAAGATATGCTATGGGCATGTGTTCTGGAGTTTCCACAAAAATGGGATGAATATTTACCTTTAGCGGAGTTCTCATATAATAATAGCTATCAAGAAAGTGTCAAGATGGCACCCTTTGAAGCTTTATATGGACGACGATGTCGTACTCCGCTAAATTGGTCTGAACCTGGTGAAAGGTCTTTCTTCAGGCCTGATATGGTGAAAGAGACTGAAGAAAAGGTTTAGAGAATCATTCATAATTTGAAGAAAGCTCAAGCTCGTCAAAAGAGTTATGCAGACCAGCGATGACAACCCTTGTACTTTCTCGTAGGAGATTATGTCTACTTGAAAGTTTCACCAATGAAGGGCGTATCGCGTTTTGGGGTTAAAGGGAAGCTCGCACCCCGGTACATTGGTCCATTCCCTATACTTGAACAATGTGGACCAGTGGCATATCGACTTCAACTACCCGAAACCTTGTCTGTTATACATAATGTGTTCCACGTGTCTCAGTTGAAGAAATGTCTTTGGGGTCTAGATCAAACCATTGAAGTGACAGATGTTGTCCTAGAGCTAGACTTGGCATATTCAGAACACCCTATTCGAGTCTTGGATCAAAAGGACAGGATTACCCGAAGAAAAACTCTCAAGTTTTACAAGATACAGTGGAACCAACATTCTGAAGATGAGGCTACATGGGAAACTCCAGACTTTCTAGACAAGAATTTCCCAGGCTTTTTAGCCTCATGTAATTTGTAAAGTGTATATACTTGTTGTAATAAAGGAGTGAGCCCCAAACCACCCGTGCCTTGTACCAAAACTCAGGAAATAAAAATGTGAAGCATTTCCTTTTCCACTACTTACCCTAGGACTCTTAATCTCGGGACGGGATTCTTTTATGGGGGGAAGGATGTAACACCCCTGGTGTTACTGTTACTAAAACTTGAGCATAACATCATCAGCATTGGCATTTCATGTGTATTGACACACCTAGAATGCAATCACTAGGTAAAAATCTCAAACAAGTTGTATTGTTATGGCATTTTGCAAATAAGACCCTGGTATAGGGTACTTAACCTTAAATAGGGTTCTAAAGGGTAAAACAAGAGCCAAATAGAGAAAACCCTAAAGTTTAAGTGAAATAGTCATAAAATGTTCCTAAGAATGGACCTACATTACATTCACACCCCTGAGATATCAAAAACCCTAATTGGAACCCTAGAAAACCCTAAACCTAAACCCTAGGGGGTTAAGTGCAAAATTAGTCCATTTTTGGACTAAAGTGCAAAAACTAGTAAAATAAGGTGTCCTAAGTCATATGGTTTACAAATATGTGAATTTGCAAGTTAAACCCTAAGTTTTGGGCTTATTTGCAAAAAGCACTACTTAAACCCTATAAAGACAAAGTCTGAAAATCAGTGTTTTGGCTCAACTTTGGAGCTTTGTAACTTCCCAATTTTAAGGTTTTTGCCCTAGGTCACCACACCAAATTTGTAGATCTATCAAAGGAGAATAACTTTGCTTAAGAGAGTAAGCAAGGTTGTTATGTAGAATTTGGAGATAATTAAACCTAAAGTCAGGCTGTCAGGCTGTTGAAGTCTAAATTTTAGACTGACAGTGCAACTGCAGTGACTTTGGGCATTAATTAGGGCATGATTGAGTAAGAATTTGCTTAGGGTTGCTATAACAATATTATAGCTGGATCTTAGGACTATAACTTTGCTAAAGAGTGTCGATCATGTTATTACCCAAAATTGGGAGTAAATAGCTCTGCAAATCGGGCTGTCAGTTCATCTGAATGGGATTTGCCATGGTACGTGCTCTGAAATGGATTAGGCTGCCAGCTCAGTTCAGTTCACCGCCGATGATCGCCACCACGATTCGTGCCGCCGCCATCTCAATTCGTACTTGGGATGACCAGATAAACACTCGGAGCACGCCGCCGTGGATAAGCCCGGCCAGTAAAGTATTCCGACCACCGTACAAAGCTCACCGCGATGGAACCCGATAAGCACGCCGGTGACCGCAGCCTTCCGGCCTTATGTCGCGTGTCTAGGCATTTCCACCGCATCGTTGTGACCTGCTCTCGCTCTCCGTTGATCACCGGAGTGACTGCCACGGCGTAGGACACGAATTCGTTGCGCCAGTAACTCTCCCCCTCTCCGGCCGCCAGCACTTCTCGGCCAAATTGAGCGCCACCGTTGTTACGCTCTATAAATTGAGGGTCGGGTTAGCTGCGCTATGTCATCACGAAACCAAAGCACCAGTTCCCACCATCAATCGTTCGCCAGAACTCACGAATTTCTAACTTCCCCTAAATCGGTTCAAACATACCGCGGAGAACACCTCGCTGTGGTCGGCCACTTCTAGGTTTATTGATGCCCTCTGCTACTTTGTTTCAGCATTAGTGTGCTCCCCTGATGCTCCTCAACCGACCCAATTGAACTAAGTCCTCCTTAATCACCGGGAACGCATTCATCCATCCGCAAAATCCTCGGTCACTGCGGCCAGAGCAAACCAAGTAGTCACTAGTGAAATTAGGTTGGGGAAAATGCTCGGGAAGGGTCCGATTCGGTGTCCGCCACTCGGTAGCACCAGTTCTGGCTCCCTCCGGCCAGTCCAGCTCGCCGGAGCTCGGCTCCCTGTGCGGTGCGCCGTCGAGGATCTCGGCGTGTAAAGAAAAGAAAGGTGGAGGGCTTAAGTGAAAAGGTCAGCGACAAAGAAAACAGTAGCCAGGATTCTTAATGGAATAATGAATCGTTGAGGGCTTTTTCGCAAAATCATCAACGCAGGCACGGGCGCGTGCGCTTTCCTGTGCAGGGTGGGCCGCTCGGGCTGGTTTCGGCCCAGTACTGTTTCAGCTATTCCTTTTCCTTTTTCAGTGAAACTTTGGAAATCTGTAGAAAATTGTAGAAAAATCCTAAAAATGTCAAACCAATTTTCTTAGATCCCTAATTTTCCATAGTATTTAATAAAAATAGATTCATGATTTCTAGATCAAATGGAGAATTTTGGAGCATTTAAAATAGCCTAAAACATTGTTCCTGGATTTTTAGAAAATCAATAATAATTCCAAAAATCCCCAAATTTTTTTATATGAGCTCAAAACATTATTTAGAAGCCTTGGGTAGAGTTTGATTTGATTTGAACCTTGTTTGATAACTAGAACCCAAAACCCTACCCCCTACCCTTTGAATTCCTTTACTGACTCCGGAAACCCTAGTTTCTCGGAGAACCGTGAAGGAAAATTGTATTCAAGACCTTAGATAATAAACTCTTATTATCTTTGCATTCTCATGAACATTACATGGGCATTCATTATTATGTATGGTTATCTTTAGAAAACGAAGAAGAAGTTGAGGTAGAAGAAGAGAAGACTTCGCCACCACCACCTGCGGAACATCAGGCAGGAAATTGTTTTTACTTTGACATCTGCGGATCCGAGCCTGATTCACCTATAAATGAAGGCAAGCCCCGGTGCATTTGCCACCTCCTTGACTCTTTTAAAATCTTTCTCACTTGCTTGATGCATTAGGTGATAGGAGTTGATTGCTAAAACAATTCCTGCATTGCCTTCCTTGAATTTGATTACCTTCCTTTGAATCCCTATTTTATAAAAGGTTTTTACTATGCTTAGTCTTGCTCTAGCAAAGAAAAAGGTTTTGTTTTGATAAAAGATGATGTGGCAAAGTGGGAGGGATGTTTTTGAAAATAAAACTTGATGGTGGATCCATCATGGCCATGATGGGTTCAACATCGGAAAAGATGTACCTCTGCTAGGTACGAAACTTTGTGTTGAAATGGTTAAGCTGAGACCGGGCGGGTGACTTGCACGAGAAGAGAGTCTCAGTGTAGTGTCTCCATCTGAGTCGATTAAGGACCGTGTCGATGTAGGCCTGCTGACCGAGGAACCTTTAACTGGTCACATGCCTCGTCATGGGTAAGCTTTGCCTCGGGCAGACTAAGGCCAGAATAAGATACCACGCAATGTGAGTGGAGAGATGGCGAGAGTAGCGTGTACCCTCCGTGGCAAGAGGCTGGACGGTGGTGTGTCTGTGCTCTCGGTTGGCGTGAACCTGATCTGGTCTTAAGAACCCCGGTGGCGGGTTGACATATGCAAGGGTTAAGTGCTACATATGTCGTGTGATTGGAGATCCTCAGCTAACTATAATCGATTCGGATCGCCATACCTCCGCGGTTATGGAGACTTGGTCACTGACTTATACGTAGAACTACAGTAAAGATGATGGATGGTTAAGAAATTGGCTAGTATAGGCCAAGTGATTGAACTAGGGTAGAAAGAACTCTAGTACAGGTAATGTTACTTAACTTGAGAATAAAACTAGATTTTTAAGGATCCACTTTTAGTAAGCATTTATGCAAACAGAGTCTTGATTATTGAGAAACCTTACCTTGACTCCTTTATAACCAGCATACCCTTGAGAGTCTTTTCTTTAGTCGGGTAAGTCTTGCTGAGTAATTCCATACTCACGGTTTTATTCCCTATTGTTTTTAGGTGAGGAAGCAACAAACTTTTGTTGTTTCTGTTCCAAGGTGGTCTCAAAAGAAGAAAACCAAGAGTAAAGCTGCGGGAGGAAGGGTTCCTCCATAAAAACTTTTTGTTTGAAACTTATCGGGAGGGGTTTTCTGCCTCCCTTGGCTTGTAATAATACTCGGCACTCGTATATTATATCCGGGTCTGTAATATTTAACTTTGTCTTACTTTTGAATAAAGGTAAGTTTATATAATCGCTTCCGCATTTTCCGTATCTTCGATGATTTGTAATGTCTGCGTGTGTCACACCCGGGTTTTGGGGCACCAAGACCTGGGCGCAAACATAATCACCAGGTGTGCTGGGACCAAGTCTCACACATATGATGAATCATGGCACAGGATCGAATGTCACACCTTCACTATATAACAGGAGTTCTATACAAAATAAATAAATAAATACATTATAAGGAGACAACGGTCCAGCAACCCAAAGTTGACTGGGAGACGACGGCCTAGACCACTCACGAACACATTGCAGCATCCTCCATGTGCATCATCCTGCGGTACCTGTTCTTGATCTATGGGGGGTGTGAGACAGCAAGAGTGAGCTCACATACGTTCATAGCTCAACAAGTTCTAGGGAATAATGTGCATGAACTCGCCAAAGGTGGGAGCTCATGTGAAGTGTAAGGCTTACCAAAGAAGATGGTTGAAGCTGAGCATTGCTTTTAAAGTTGGTCAAAATTTTATTAGCAATTACTAAGTATAAGTAAATACCAAACCAATTAAGTAGTAGAACAAAAGTAATAACATCACCTGCGATGCAATGCATATGACAAATTGAATTTAGTTCCATAAATTAATCATGTGAGGCTCCGAGCTGCTCATGACCGTGAGCACGGCTAGTATACCGGTTTTACACTCTGCAGAGGTTGCGCATCTTTACCCACAAGTCATGTTACCCATCTGCCAAGGGATCGCGACTTCCCATACACCTCTACCGAGGAGGCGAGGCAGGGTAACACTACGAGGCCTTTACAAAGTTCCACTAGCTTCAGAAAACCCGCTACAGTTTATAGGAAGCTCCAATGCAGGGACCCCTCGCATGACCGCCATCGCAGCAAAATCATCCCAAGGGCCTCCCTACACCGACCACTCCCCTACTGCCCTTGCCCCTTTCGGGTAAGGTAGTCTTCCACTAGCTTTCCTAATTAATCAGCCAAGGGCGTCCCATTAAACCCTTGTGGTAGCACTGTTTTCCCGGGTGGTCGCTCCATGTTCCAATTAACATAATGATCTTATCATGAGCAGTAATAATAAACAGATAAAAAGTGTGATCATGAATATTGTATCTTCATACCCAAAACCACATAAAGCACTAGCAAGTACTACCCAAAAAGTTCAGTGGTAAACAAGGTATGAAGATAATCAAACTAGGGTAACCTATTGGGTCCCATCAAAATTAACCTATGCAGATCATTATGATTAATTAGAACATGACTGGG
The DNA here is from genome assembly GCA_029449295.1 of Zea luxurians. NCBI lineage: Eukaryota > Viridiplantae > Streptophyta > Magnoliopsida > Poales > Poaceae > Zea > Zea luxurians. The sequence goes on along the minus strand of JAOPSE010000069.1, from coordinate 8,556,764 downwards.
TAAAAAGAAGTGATCAAGGGCACAACTTGCCTGGGAATTGAGATTCCAGGTACCAACTTGCTCTTCAGATGACACGTGTCCTCGCTGCTAAACGTAGCAATATAGACAAACATGGTATAGGCAAAATTAACATCACACCAAACATGAGAATAAACTACATAATAATACTCTACACGTTTCTACGAGATCGTGGGTACGAGAATTGCTAAGATCGGAGTTACGGTTATGAGGTTATGGTTTTCCGAAGGTCCACGTGGTTAAGTATATAATAGACTAAGTGCAACATTGTAACCTATATATCATGATAAAACAAAGTTACCAGATGATAATGAATATTATTGTGAGACTAATGCAACTAGAATGGATCAAAACAGAATTACGGTTATTGAGTTATGAATTTCTGAAATTATTTAGCACCTAGAATAAATTAATTCAATTGAACAATTTTAATTTAAGTTTCATGGTCAAACAGTGTTACTAGTTGATAGACAACATTAATACAAAATTGATGCAGCTGGAACGGATTAAAAAGGAGTTAAAATAAATTTTCTATGAATTAAACAAGATTCTAGAATTATTTCTATATTGAAAATTATTTTCTAAATTGTTTTATTCATTTTAGGTGCTCACTGGGCCGCGGGCATAAATACCAGCAAACACAGGGTTTAGTTCACAAATTTCTGGGTCCAAATGCAATTACTTTACCATAGGTGTGGACGGCGAGTTGAATGTGAGAAAACCTAGGGTCTCTTTTGCAATTGTCTCAAACCGAATAGGTATCAATTATTCTGAGCCGTCCGATCCGATCCCAACGGATCAGATTAGACTGAGCTCACCGCGAAGCGGTATGCGCTCCCGGCCGTCAGATCAACGGTGAGCGGCCCGGATTTAAAGTGTTGAATATCAATCCAGAACCATCCGATGCTAGATCAACGGTGCGCATCCCACATCCGAACCGGTATCCATTAGGATTAATCGTGACCGCCCATCTCAGATTGAAGGGCCAGAAGGCCATCTTCTACCTCTGACGCGCGCTAGCCACTCTTTCTCTCTCTCATCTCTCACGGTGTCTGCCCCAGCGGAGCGTCGTCCACCTGACCACGCAGGCGGGTCATCACCCCAGCCGCGACCCTGATGCAGCAATAGCCCAGGGCGGTGGCGCCAGCATCCATCCCCGGCGGATCCACGTTGGCGCACGGCCACCCACCATACCAACGCTCTAACCATACCGATAAATAGTCCTATGCGAAGACGTGAACGCTGAATCACTGGAGGAGGTACTCACCGACGCTATAGGCGATGCCTGTGCAGTTCACGACCCACGGCGGACATAGCGCTCCGACGAGCGATTCGTCTAGCGACCAAGGCCCTGGGTACGGGTGTTTTGCACGCTGGCGATGTCCCCAGTCCACCCGACACCATACATGGATGACGGAAGGCACATCGCAGCCGCATTTTATAGGCGCACAGAGGGCGAAGATAGCTTCAACGGCTTCCGAGGATCCCGTCAGAGTTAGTTCGGATTTTGCCCACGCCATTCCGAGCTCGACGATGCGGCTGGCAAGCGGTCCCACCGTCCAGTGGGTGTAGCGCGCGCGTAGGATAGTGGCTGGCGGCGCTAGCTAGGTCTACTGGGGTTTAGGCCGAGCGGCTGCGAAAGTGGAGATGAGCCGACAGCAGAGAAATCGGCCCATGGGGCGGTCCCTTTGATTTTCTGTTTTCCTTTTATTTCTTATTTTCCAATCTTCTATTTTAAATTCAAATCCGATTTCAAGTTTGAATTCCAAACTTTTACCTTGAGATGCACAACAAAGATTCACATGATGCAAGTTTATTCATTCTTTATTTCTAAGCAATAATAATAATAATAATACTTCTAACTATGAAATGTGCACACATGATTTCATTTAAGAAAAGGTGATTATGAATGGGTAGCTAAAATGGGTTGCTCAATCAGATATTTGTATATATATAAATATAGATATTCAAAAGTTAATACTTATTTACTAAAGGAGAGGTTAATGTATAGTTTTCATCATGACTTCATATGTATATTTTTGTAGAGGGTGCTTTAAGGGAATAATTTGAAAACCCCCCTTTTTCTGTATTGAATTTCCAATTCCCATTCTTAAATATTAATGTGAATATATGTTCTACTGTTTATAATATTATTATTTATTCTTTTCTCCATTATCTATTTGTGAAAAGGTCTTGAATGACATCATTAAAATTTCTTTCCTCATGTGGTTATTACCATGTGATGATGAGTACAAGGCAATACATGGGTTGAGATGTACTCGCTTATTTTTATTTTTATTTTACCTTTAACTTGGGTGTTACAAATCCTACCCCCCTTAACAGAAATCTCGCCCTCGAGATTTGTAAGAAAAAGGTATAACTATGTTATCTCAACACATATGCAGAAACAAAATCTCAGCATGATGCATACTTTATTAGCAACACATGGGTCAGTTAGACCTTATTATTCCTTCTAAAATAATATCATATCATCTATTAACTAAAGTAACATCTAGATCTTACAAATGGTAGTAATTTATATATATGTTTATGTAGCTTGGTGGAGCTGGTGGTGGTGGTGGAGGTTGTTGTTGTTGCTGTCTCTCCAACCGCGCTTGCCTTATTTCTTGGCGGACCTGACGTATTTCCTCGCGTTCTTGTCTTATCTGATTTTGCATCTCGGTTACCAGGTCTGTTAATTGTTGTATTACCAGTCTTTGGGTAGCAATCACTTGATCGATTTCAACAGGTGGAGGATTTGGAGGATTCATTTTTGTTTGTTGTTGCGTGATAATCTTTCCTTTCCTGGTATTGACCATGAAAGTTAGAAGCATATGGTAATAGTTTTGCAAAGGAAATTATTCAATAAGCGGAATGAATAAGCTAGTAGCTGGTTATAATCTAAAGATTCTTTAGTAGGGCTTAATCTTTGTTTTATGTCCAGATTAGGGTAACCAGTCGTATAAGGTGAATATCCAAGGGTAAGATAGAATCTATCAAGATGAGAGATATATATGGGTGAGATAGACTACAAGATGTAGGTTAAAAGTTTGTTTGTTGTTAGGTGGGAATAGAAAGGTTATACCATTCATCATGGTTCTATGGGTTGGGTTAGCTCATGGTTGAGTTGATCCAATGTGCTAAGTTAAGTTAATACATGGCTAGTAGGGTCTAATCTCATTCACCAAGATTAACTAAATGGTTAAGTATTTCACTTTAGATTAGATCATAGTAGCTTAGATGGGATCTAAATTAGATTGGTATGACTAGCTTAGATGCATAAGATCTAGTTAATTTTGGATTAGATCATGGTTGTTACTTCATGATGAGATAAGCGAAGCGGTTACGATAAGACAAATCTATTGAGATAAGAGAGAATCTTTTAAGATAAGATGGATCTATAACTACACTTTAATGGAGGATAATCTAGGTTGTTTAGTTATCTTATGAATTCTATTTATGCCTATATGTATATGCAGATGTAATTGTGGACATTACTCCACAACTCATCACACTCAATCAAAGATCCAAATCAGACAAATATCATAAGAACAAACATTCAAGTTCATAGATACTTATATATAAGAAAAATTGTTTTGTTTTTGTTCCTAAGAGTAGGTCTCTTATTTCTAAAGGTCACTTTAGGCACGGGATTTCAAAGTGTAAAATCCACATTTGTCTTTGGAAAGAAAAGGTAAGAATAATCAGAGTATAGCGGAAATAGATGAGAAAAGATTAGGAAAAGTTTAGAAAGAATCAGAGTAGCAGAGGTAAGTAAATATTGGTTGTCCAGTTCTATCTAGGTTCCGTCCTACAGTAAACATCCCTCTGATACCACTTCTGTCACACTCGGGTTTTGGGGCACCAAGACCCGGGCGCAAACATAATCACCAGGTGTGCTGGGACCAAGTCTCACACATATGATGAATCATGGCACAAGATCGAATGTCACACCTTCACTATATAACAGGAGTTCTATATAAAATAAATAAATAATTACATTATAAGGAGACAACGGTCCAGCAACCCAAAGTTGACTGGGAGACGACGACCTAGACCACTCACGAACACATTGCAGCATCCTCCATGTGCATCATCCTGCGGTACCTGTTCTTGACCTGTGGGGGGTGTGAGACAGCAAGAGTGAGCTCACATACGTTCATAGCTCAACAAGTTGTGGGGAAAAATGTGCATGAACTCGCCAAAGGTGGGAGCTCATGTGAAGTGTATGGCTTACCAAAGAAGATGGTTGAAGCTGAGCATTGCTTTTAAAGTTGGTCAAAATTTTATTAGCAATTACTAAGTATAAGTAAATACCAAACCAATTAAGTAGTAGAACAAAAGTAATAACATCACCTGCGATGCAATGCATATGACAAATTGAATTTAGTTCCATAAATTAATCATGTGAGCGTCCGAGCTGCTCATGACCGTGAGCACAGCTAGTATACCAGTTTTACACTTTGCAGAGGTTGCGCATCTTTACCCACAAGTCATGTTACCCATCTGCCAAGGGATCGCGACTTCCCATACACCTCTACCGAGGAGGCGAGGCAGGGTAACACTACGAGGCCTTTACAAAGTTCCACTAGCTTCAGAAAACCCGCTACAGTTTATAGGAAGCTCCAATGCAGGGACCCCTCGCATGACCGCCATCGCAGCAAAATCATCCCAAGGGCCTCCCTACACTGACCACTCCCCTACTGCCCTTGCCCCTTTCGGGTAAGGTAGTCTTCCACTAGCTTTCCTAATTAATCAGCCAAGGGCGTCCCATTAAACCCTTGTGGTAGCACTGTTTTCCCGGGTGGTCGCTCCATGTTCCAATTAACATAATGATCTTATCATGAGCAGTAATAATAAACAGATAAAAAGTGTGATCATGAATATTGTATCTTCATACCCAAAACCACATAAAGCACTAGCAAGTACTACCCAAAAAGTTCAGTGGTAAACAAGGTATGAAGATAATCAAACTAGGGTAACCTATTGGGTCCCATCAAAATTAACCTATGCAGATAATTATGATTAATTAAAACATGACTGGGTAAAAAGAAGTGATCAAGGGCACAACTTGCCTGGGAATTGAGATTCCAGGTACCAACTTGCTCTTCAGATGACACGTGTCCTCACTGCTAAACGTAGCAATACAGACAAACATGGTATAGGCAAAATTAACATCACACCAAACATGAGAATAAACTACATAATAATACTCTACACATTTCTACGAGATCATGGGTACGAGAATTGCTAAGATCGGAGTTACGGTTATGAGGTTATGGTTTTCCGAAGGTCCACGTGGTTAAGTATATAATAGACTAAGTGCAACATTGTAACCTATATATCATGATAAAACAAAGTTACCAGATGATAATGAATATTATTGTGAGACTAATGCAACTAGAATGGATCAAAACAGAATTACGGTTATTGAGTTATGAATTTCTGAAATTATTTAGCACCTAGAATAAATTAATTCAATTGAACAATTTTAATTTAAGTTTCATGGTCAAACGGTGTTACTAGTTGATAGACAACATTAATACAAAATTGATGCAGCTGGAACGGATTAAAAAGGAGTTAAAATAAATTTTCTATGAATTAAACAAGATTCTAGAATTATTTCTATATTGAAAATTATTTTATAAATTGTTTTATTCATTTTAGGTGCTCACTGGGCCGCGGGCATAAATACCAGCAAACACAGGGTTTAGTTCACATATTTCTGGGTCCAAATGCAATTACTTTACCACTGGTGTGGACGACGGGTTGAATGTGAGAAAACCTAGGGTCTCTTTTGCAATTGTCTCAAACCGAACAGGTATCAATTATTCTCAGCCGTTCGATCCGATCCCAACGGATCAGATTAGACTGAGCTCACCGCGAAGCGGTATGCGCTCCCGACCGTCAGATCAACGGCGAGCGGCCCGGATTTAAAGTGTTGAATATCAATCCAGAACCATCCGATGCTAGATCAACGGTGCGCATCCCACATCCGAACCGGTATCCATTAGGATTAATCGTGACCGCCCATCTCATATTGAAGGGCCAGAAGGCCATCTTCTACCTCTTACACGCGCTAGCCACTCTTTCTCTCTCTCATCTCTCACGGTGTCTGCCCCAGCGGAGCGTCGTCCACCCGACCACGCAGGCGGGTCATCGCCCCAGCCGCGACCCTGATGTAGCAATAGCCCAGGGCGGTGGCGCCAGCATCCATCCCCAGCGGATCCACGTTGGCGCACGGCCACCCACCATACCAGCGCTCTAACCATATCGATAAATAGTCCTACGCGAAGACGTGAACGCTGAATCACTAGAGGAGGTACTCACCGACGCTATAGGCGATGCCTGTGCAGTTCACGACTTACGGCGGACATAGCGCTCCGACGAGCGATTCGTCCAGCGACCAAGGCCCTGGGTACGGGTGTTTTGCACGCCGGCGATGTCCTCGGTCCACCCGACACCATACATGGATGACGGAAGGCACATCGCAGCCACGTTTTATAGGCGCAGAGAGGGCGAAGATAGCTTCAACGGCTTCCGAGGATCCCGTCAGAGTTAGTTCAGATTTTGCCCGCGCCATTCCGAGCTCGACGATGCGGCTGACAAGCGGTCCCACCGTCCAGTGGGTGTAGCGCGCGCATAGGATAGTGGTTGGCGGCGCTAGCTAGGTCTACTGGGGTTTGGGCTGAGCGGCTGCGAAAGGGGAGATGGGCCGACAGCAGAGAAATCGGCCCATGGGGCGGTCTCCTTTGATTTTCTGTTTTCCTTTTATTTCTTATTTTCCAATCTTCTATTTTAAATTCAAATCCAATTTCAAGTTTGAATTCCAAACTTTTACCTTGAGATGCACAACAAAGATTCACATGATGCAAGTTTATTCATTCTTTATTTCTAAGCAATAATAATAATAATAATAATAATAATAATAATAATAATAATAATACTTCTAACTATGAAATGTGCACACATGATTTCATTTAAGAAAAGGTGATTATGAATGGGTAGCTAAAATGGGTTGCTCAATCAGATATTTGTATATATATAAATATAGATATTCAAAAGTTAATACTTATTTACTAAAGGAGAGGTTAATGTATAGTTTTCATCATGACTTCATATGTATATTTTTGTAGAGGGTGCTTTAAGGGAATAATTTGAAAACCCCCCTTTTTTCTGTATTGAATTTCCAATTCCCATTCTTAAATATTAATGTGAATATATGTTCTACTGTTTATAATATTATTATTTATTCTTTTCTCCATTATCTATTTGTGAAAAGGTCTTAAATGACTTCATTAAAATTTCTTTCCTCATGTGGTTATTACCATGTGATGATGAGTACAAGGCAATACATGGGTTGAGATGTACTCGCTTATTTTTATTTTTTATTTTACCTGCAACTTGGGTGTTACAGCGTGATTGGTAAAACGCTCTTGGAAAAGTAAGGAAAGCAGATACCGAACTTGTCAAGTGATTCAGGGACACCTGCAGGGTTGTCTGAGGTCCGTTGGACAAGGACAACTGTGGGTGGGCCTAATAACTTGGGAGGTTCCGTCACAGTCAAGGATATTCTAGAGTGGAAACCGTCAACCACTGTTCATTAAGTTCAAAGTTTCCTTGGGCTGGCTGGCTATTACCGCAGATTTATTCCGGATTTCTCTAAAATTGTGAAACCAATCACAAGTATATTGAAGAATAATACCAAATTTAACTGGTCCTCAAGATGCAACGAAGCCTTCGAGCAGCTAAAGGTATTGTTGACCACTGCTCCGGTATTGGCTCAACCGGATATTGAAAAGCCTTTTGATGTGTACTGTGACGCATCGGGCAGTGGCCTCAGATGTGTCCTAATGCAAGTGGGCCAAGTTATAGCATATGCTTCAAGATAGTTGCGCCTACAGGAGGAACATTATCCAACTCATGACTTGGAATTAGCTGCTGTGGTTCATGCCCTTAAAATATGGCGTCATTATCTGCTGAGAAATATCTATCATATATATACCGATCATAAAAGTCTGATGTATATTTTTACCCAGTCAGAACTAAACATGAGGCAGAGAAGATGGCTTGAGCTGATTAAGGATTATGAATTAGAAATCCACTATCACCCAGGAAAGGCCAACGTGGTGGCAGATGCACTAAGTCGCAAGGCTTCTTGCCATTGTCTTACAATGAGGACTCTGGACATCACATTATGTCAAGAAATGGAGAAATTAAACCTGGGGATGACACAACATGGAACCTTGAACCAATTAAAGCTTGAGTCAATTCTTCTGCAAAAGATTATTGATTCCCAAAGAAGTGATAAGGGTATGAAACATATTCATGAGAAAATAGAAGCCAGCAAAGCGAATTGTTTGAGAAAGGATAATCAAGGCATAGTATGGTTTAATAACCGCATAGTTGTGCCTAAGGATGATGAAGTCTACCAGCAAATATTCGATGAAGCTCATCTCAGTCGATATTCCATTCATCCCGGAAGCACTAAGATGTATCAAGATTTAAAGCAACATTATTGGTGGACAAAAATGAAGATCGAAATTGCACGCTATGTGGCGAGATGTGACACCTGTAGACGTGTCAAAGCAATACATATGAAGACTGCTCGTCCACTGCAATCTTTGCCCATCCCAACTTGGAAATGGGAGGACATTAGCATGGACTTCATTGTGGGATTACCCAGGACTGCAAAAGGATTTGATTCTATTTGGGTTATAATTGATCGGCTAACCAAGATAGTCCATTTTCTGCCCGTCAAGACAGATCACCCAGTTGTTGTCTATACCCAGTTATATATTGCTCGTATTCTTAGTCTGCACGGAGTTCCAAAGACAATAATGTCGGATCGTAGACCACAATTTGTATCCAAGTTTTGGAAAGAACTACATAAGTCCCTGGGTACTAAGTTGCTCCACAGTTCGGCCTATCATCACCAAACAAGTGGGCATACTGAGAGAGTAAATCAAATACTTGAAGACGGGCATGCATTCTGGAATTTCCACAAAAATGGATGAATGTTTACCATTGGTAGAATTTTCGTATAACAATAGTTATCAAGAAAGTATTAAGATGGCACCATTTGAAGCTTTGTATGGACGACGGTGCCATACCCCCTTAAATTGGTCTGAACAAGGAGAAATGTGGTTTTTCAGGCCTGATATGGTGAAAGAGATGGAAGTAAAGGTTCAACAAATCATACATAACTTGAAGAAGGCACAAGCTCGATAAAAGAGTTATGCAGACAAATGACTCCAACCCTTGTACTTTCAAGTCAAAGATTATGTGTACCTAAAAGTATCACTAATGAAGGGTGTAACCCGTTCCGGTGTAAAAGGAAAGCTTGCACCCTGGTACATTGGTCTGTTTCCTATTCTTGAAAGATGTGGACCAGTGGCGTACTGACTCCAACTACCCGAAACATTGTCTGCAGTGCACAATGTGTTCCATGTATCCCAATTGAAGAAGTGTCTTCGGGTTCCAGATCGAACCATTGATGTGATGGGTGTTACCTTGGATCCATACTTAACATATTCAGAACATCCCATTCGAGTCCTGGATCAAAAGGATAGGGTCACCCGAAGAAGAACTCTTAGATTCTACAAGATATAATGGAACCAACATACTGAAGGTGAAGCTACATGGGAAACCCAAGGTTTTTTAGAAAAGAATTTCCTTGGATTTTTAGCTTCATGTAACTTGTGAGATATGTACATTTGATTGTAAAGATGAAATAGACCCCATACTACTCCCTGCTTTATAAGAGAAATAAGGAAATAAAAATATGATGTGTTTCCTTTTCCACTACTTGCCCTAGGACTTCAAATCTCGGGACGAGATTCTTTTATGGGGCGAAGGATGTAACACCCCTAGTGTTACTGTCACTAAAACTTGAGCATAACATCATGAGCATTGGCATATCATGTGTTTGTTACACCTAGAGTGCATTTACTAGGTAAAAAAAATTTCAAACAAGTTGTAATGATGTGACTTGATATGTGATTAACCCTAGGACAGAGTGCTTAACCCTAACTTAGGGCTTATGGGTGAAAGTGAAGCCCAAATAAGTTAAAAAACCTCAAAAGATATAATAAATGATCACAAGGTATCCCATTTAATGGACTTTAGTGGCACCAAAACCCTAAATGTGCCTAAAGCCCTAAAAACAAACCCTAGAAACCCAAATTGAAACCCTAGGGGGTTAAGTGCAAATTTTGTGCACTTTTGGACCCAAGTGCAAATACCAAAGTAATAGAATACCACAAATCATGTGTTTCTCACATTTGAGGATTTGCGAGTCAAATTGTGGGATTTGGACTTATTTGCAAAAGGGTACCCCATGAACTCAATGAGACTAAGTCTGAAATTCAGTGAATATGGTCGACTTTGGAGCTTTATATCTCCAAATCTATAAGAGTTTTGCTTGAGGTCAATACATCAAACCTGTAGAGCTAAAATAGGCGTGCAACTTTGCTCAAGTGATTAAACCTTAGTGTCATACAAAATTTGGAGATAAATAGACCTAAAGTCGGGCTGTCAGTCAGCCCTAAAACTGAATCCTGATTAACAGTGAAGTTGGATGAACTTGGAGATCAATTTTGAGTAGGATCGTGTGACTATTTTGTGACACCCCAGTATCACCTAGGGGTTTTTCTCAAAAATGCTAGCCCAAGAACCACCATTTTATGTGAACCAATTTGAGCATGAACATCAAATTCACTTAAGAATAAAAGACCCACTAAGTCTATACTTAAAAGTATCATGTTCAAAACAAATGGGTTTTTCAAAAAGGCAAAAATGTGCAACCCCAATAAAAACCCTAATTGAACCCTATAAACAAATTTCAAGAGGAAAGGGAAAAGGGTATGAAAAATATAAAATCATGACTTGGGCCAATTATAAACATTAAAGTATACTACATAAGCAACAACAAAGATTATGGAAGCTTGGCCAAAACAATTTAAATAAAACCCTAAACAAGCCTCTCAAGTGGGAGTTCATTAGGAAATTCTAAAATTCAGAATTCAGAATTTCTGACCTTGAGCCAAAGATCAGGCGTGTTCACCTTGATCCCTAACTCAAATCCTAATGGCCCCATTAACAAAAACGTGCATAACTAACCTCTCTGTCTTGTGCCAGAAGATGGCATTAGGACGCGTGCCTCGGACACGTCAAACTAGAGATCTTCTCCCTGTGTGCGGCAGTGAGACAAACCAGATTTCTCCCCTCTCTATATCCTAATCCAGTCAACCAAACCTGCTAGCCTCCACACATAAACGACAAAGGGACCTGAGAGGAAGAGATCTCTCAATGGGATTATGGCCAAAATCTCAAAGATTTGGAGCCAATCCACGCTTGAACTCGACCTCTCTCTGGGCTGCGTCGTGCTCGACGCTGTGCCAGGCACCATAGCGCGCACTGGCGTTCGCCGTGCATGCCCCGAGCGCTTGTCAGAGCCCTGCCCTCGGTCGTGCTCGCCCGCGCCTATAAAGCCTTCCCAGGCACGCCTCACTTCACCCTGTGCTCACCATCGCCGGCCCAATGCCCCTCCTTAGCTCCGGCTAGCTCTTTTCCGCCCTCCATTGCCGCCAGAGCTTCGGCCACCATGGCCAGCCCACTCCAGTAACCCCCAAGTCGCGCTAGCGCTTCGGTTAGCCTCACCATTGGCCCGTGAAGCTTTCCAAGCCCTCGGACCTGGCAGAACTTCACCGGAAGGCGAAGATCGACCTCACCGGACTTCGGCCGCCCGCCTGCACGCGTGGACCAAGCTCTCCGGTAAGCCATTCTTCAATTCCTCGCGCGCACACCTTCCTTGACCCCTGGTGAAGCTCCCTGACCCATTTGATTGGTCAATTGTGCCCTGGATAGGCCGGACTCCTCGCCGCCGACGAGCTCCCCTGCCTGCGCACGCGGACTGGCCGACTCCGACCATCCCCGACGGCGACCCGCACATCGCCGTGACCCTCAGAACCTCCCCTAGACCCTCGGCCACCTCACTGGAGCAATCTCGCCGCCGGTAAGCCCCTCCGCCCTTTCTTCCGTGGCGGGTACTGTTTAGGTTGGGGAAAGGACCTCGGGTTAGGATTAGAAGAATCCAGGGGGTTTTCTGAGATGTCAGTGACTCAATTGAATAGTAGCCCAGGGACTAGTCTGTAAGGAAAACATAAAACACCCGCCAGGGACCCCGTTGCAAAGTAGTTTTCCATTTAATCATTTCTGTTTAATCTTTTTAATGAACAGAGAACATAGAAAATTCATAACTTGATGAATACTTAACCAAAAATTGTCAAACCAATTTTGCTAAATTCTAAATATTATGAACTACCAAGTAAAAATACTGAACCCTATGCTTTTTGTTCTAATTTTTAGAGTTAAAAATTAAATACAGAAACTGGCCAAACCTTGTTTAATTAAGGAAAATTAGTTATATTCCTGTGCTGAATCTAAGAAAATTTGTAGATGTTCAAACCCCACTTAAACACTGTTTAAAAATAGTAAGAACCCCTGTATTGAAAAATTTAGTGTAAATATCCATTAAAAGCCATTTCTGCCCAAACCCTAGGAAAATCAGAAAGGCCTTAGAAATTAATGACCAGTAGATGAAATTATTTTTCCTAGTTTGCTTAAGTAACAAAGAACCTAGGAAAAATAAAGGAACTTCTAGTCTAGATCAGATTCAAAGGGAAATGTTTTATTTAGCATTATTCCAACTAGAAATCAATTATTAAAACTATAAAACCAGACCCAAAATTGATAATAAAAATTCAGTGGACTTGTGACCACCAAAACCCCACTGCAAAAATAATAAACACCCCAGCCTATCATTTTAAGTAGGGTAAATAAATAGAGCAAGATAATGAGCCATAGTTCAATTAAATTATGAGAACCCCACAATAATGCAATAATGGGTAAAATAAAATTTTGCTAGACCAATAATGAGATAGGCCACCAGAGAAAAATGCAAACTCATTGGAAAGATGCAAAATAATACCTATTGTCAATATTTTATAAGAAGGGCCATTAAATCCAAATAATGCACACCACCCCTTCCCTTAAGCAAAAAGATTCCAAACTTCAGCATGATTGCTCTTGCGCAAAGAAGAAGCTAGGAAAAATCAAAAAACTGTTGTTTGATATTTTTCAAATATAGTGGTAGTAGAAAGCACCCCTTTGGCTAGAAACTTTAGAAAATCCTAGTAAAATAACTAATAAGTATTAATGGCTAGAAACTTGTACCAAGTCATTTTATAGCCTCTAAATGCCAGCAAAAATAAGTCTTAAAGAATTACCTACTATTAAATGATAGTTGTAGTTCAAATCACCCCTTCTGCCCTAAAATTTGGTAATTTTGTCCAGAGAAACATATTCACTTTTTGAACCCCAAATTTTGAGACAGAAAATTATACACCAGTAAAAAGCCACTGTAATTTTTGCAGAATTTTTGGAAATTTATTAAGGTGACTTGTAGTTCAAACCCACTCCAAAAACTTAAGGAAAATAAAGAAAAAGAAAAGAGAAATAAACCTCACTCCAATAAGTCCAACTTGAGTTCTTGACAATTCTCACTAAAGACCTTAAAAAGAATTCAGTGGAACCCCAAGAATAAACCCACCACTTAATTTACCAAGTATACCACCAAAAATCTCGTATAAGCAAGATTTAGCTCTATCTAACTCAAGTATATCATACACCATCAAAAGTTTAAATTACTAATGCACATATCATATCATGCATATATCTTACGCATTGTATTCATTAGATTGTAAACTAGCTGACGGAGAGTACGTGTTCATCCCCGAGCAAGGATCTGTCCAAGGGGAAGACTAGGAGCAAGCTCCCGAGGCTGCTATCGAGGATCTCCCCGCAGCCCCGGCTATTGAAGGCAAGCCCCAGTTTTATGCATAACCGTTTATATATGCTATTTTACTACACTTAATGCTTGTAGGTTTGTAATGTGCACTTAAGTGTAGGAGTTGCTTGAAACCTCTAGATGCATGAACTTAGGATTCTTTTTTGAGATGAATACTAGTATGCTAGGTCGAGTAGCTGCTTGCTAATCAGGATCTCGGTAGAAGTCGAGTGATTTTTCTAGCACTCGCGCAAGGTCAGGAATTGATTGTATTCATCTTGATAACGGGATCTATGTTAGTCTATGGACTTGGATCTAGGGAGGATGTCTTGTCCATGAGACGGGAAAAAGGAATTAAGGATTAATGTGTGGATACCTGAGTCAAGCTTTTGAACGTACTAAGCACATGTCGGGAAATATGGTAACCGATAAACCTAGTACCTGAGTGAAGCCGAGCGCGGACTTTATCCCTCATGCGACCTGAACTGGGTCTCCCATGCTAGCTATGGTGGGTACAAGTGCGGTCACTGCACGGTGGCAGCCGGGGTCAGTGGAGCATTGTATGCCAAGGCGGTGAGGCCTAGACGCGAACGGGGAATCGATGGGGACGATTGACATGTGTGGGGACGGAGTGCCCTGACATGTCGTGTGTTTAGGTTTACCTTGCAAGGTTAAAACTCGATTCGAATCGTCTGCTTCTCGCAGCTAATGAGACTGCTTGACCCCTTTTACTACATCGAGTAAGAAGTGAAATGAGGTTACATGAGAAAATTTGTTGATTGAACTAAAATGCTTGTTGCCATGTATGCTTGGAAGGAGCAAATGTAGCTAAGATAATGATGCTAGAATTTGAAAAGTTAAAAATGGATTTTAGAAACAGCTAGTGCTTTTGGCAAACCAAACCCCTCAGCCAAACAGCAGCATAGTCTAGAGGTAGAGGAGTAGATTCCTCACACCGGGTAAGTCTAGCTGAGTATTAGTATACTCAGCCTTGCTTGTGCCAAAATTTTTGTAGGTGCGATTCAGGAGATGGTTGATGGTGTGACTTGGCCTACCACCCTGCCACCGGGTTGGACGCTCGAGTGGGATGTTGCTCCGGTAGGAGAGGAGCACAAGGAGTAGTGGGCTAGGCCTTGCCCATTTTCCTCGATACCGACGACATCGATTATCCGCTGCATTTTACTTCGTGAACCCTTATTTGCTACTTGAAAAACTCCGATCTATGTAATAATTCAGTACTTAATTTGAGGTTTCCTGTTTTATTGTATTTCTTCTGTGACTCACCTTCGAGTGAGATTGTTGAATTTGATCCTAGTTATGTGGCTCTATCAGACTAGATCTGAGGGACTAACGGGTTATTCCGATTTAAGTGTGTTGCAGCCCCTGAGGCGTGACTTAGGCACTTAAGCTAGAATAATTCGGGTGGTTCCACCACAGCTGGTATCGAAGCAAATTCCACCACAGAGAAGGACAATAAACCACGAATCCCATTTTCAAAATTTAAAACTTGCCTAGAAACTGCTAGGAATCGTCAGGACTAGACCGCTAGACCTAGGACGAAAGGCCTTAGGCATAGAGGGAGAAATAGGTGACTAGTTAAGTAGGCCCCGTGGGCCAGTACTTAGACTTTTTAGGGATGCCCTAGGAGCACCCTATTATTTGGAGAGGAGACGTTATTTCCAGCATGCATGCATTATAAACACAAAAGGGAATTAAAACTTGAGCTAACCCACTTCCTTTTAAACCCATCCAGGCTCTTTTATTTTATTCCTTCCACCATAATCTTTACCTTTGATACCCTTCCGTAGATGAATTCACCCACCCCCGCCAGTGGAGGAGACACCCGTTTCAGTTCTGACTTCCTTTCTCGCGATGGCTTTCCTTCCATCTTGTGGGAAGTGCTTAACTCCGCCGGTTACCCTACGCCCCCTTTGTACACGGTGCAGTTGTATGAGGAGCATCGGGTACCTCGTTGTCGGGTCTGGCTGACTTTGGAGGCTCATCCCCTTTAGCCGGGTTGGCGTTCTCTTGATTCCGAAATAATTGGATTTAGGACGGACGACACCGTTGAAGCGGCAGCCATGAAGACTCTGACAACTTTCTGTGGCTATCATCCATTACTACAAAACATGTTATATGAGACGGTTAATTTTCAGTTCTTAAGACGCTTATGAAGTGTCCAAATTTGATGGAGTCGTAAAAGATGTCCCACATTTAAGATGTTTGTAAACCGTCTTAAAAGATATTATATAAGACAATTTTTAATTTATAACCGTCTGAAAAAGATATTTGTTTAAGTCATTTTGTCCGATAAACCGTCTTGAATTAGGTTTTTGTTTAAGACACTGCTTCTAAAGAACCGTAGGGAATACAAACATTATAAGTCATAAAGTATTTATCAAACTGTCTCGAATATCCTACAATAATAGACGATTACAATTGGAAAACCATCTTATTTAGGTGACTAATAATGGACGTTTGAGAAACCGTCTTATTTAGGAGACTGATATTAGACATTTCGGTGACCTTCTTATTAAGATTTAAACGAAATGACTTACACGGCAGTACATTCTTCAATTTATAATCATTTTTTCAGACATCACGTTATAATAATTTGAAAAAGAAATATACATACACATATTGAACAACATTATAATTAATATAATATAAATAAGTACCATTCAATATAACATAAATAAGTATTGTCAAACAAGGCATACATAAGTGTACTCTAAATCTAAACTAAAATACAATTGTTTGCACTAATGTTAAGCCTAACTTTATATGAATTCAAGTCTCCACACTTTTGGGACCACCAAATTTGAATTCCATTCTATGTTTTCCTGTACAACAAATAGGAGAAAACTAGACATAGCATGCAAAAAGCTCCAAGCAGCACATCGATGACCTCGAAGCTGCCCTTGTGCTTCTCCTAGTTCTTGATCACTCCTACACGCCCGATGTTCCTCCCGCCGGTCACCATGACCACGTTGCCGATGTCAAACTTGAAGAAGTCCATGATCTTGTTGGTCTCTAGATCGATCTTGATGGTGTCATTGGCCTTGATGAGCGGGTCAGGGTAGCGGATGTTGCGGCCGTCGTAGGTGTTCAGGTAGGGAATGCTGTCGTAGGTGTTCAGGTAGTTGTTCCAGTTCATGCACATTATTTGATGGACGAACGCAGGCAGCAGCAGTGCCAACTCACCAGCAATCAACATGCCACGATGGCAACCGGTCAGGGCACGCAGGAGCAGAGCAGCAGCCAGCAGCTCTAGCTAGGGTGGTAAACCGGGCCTAGACAAGTAGGTGCCAAGTGATAAGTAGTTAGGTGCATAGTCATCGTGTAATAAAGACATCAGCTCATGTTGCCAACAATGTTATATATATATATATAGAGAGAGAGAGAGAAGGAAGCTAACAAGGTATGAATGCTCTTGCTTACACAGATTCGGTATCTTGCAGGCTGTACTAACTTCATCCAACACGATGTGCATGAACATGACCTTGCTTGCAGATCCCAACGGCTTCGCGAGTTCATAGATAAGCCAAACGAACCATCCACAGATAGAAATCAAAACCAAACATTATGACAGTTGAACTACCAATTACTTAAGCTAAATGATCTGCAGAACACAGAAATACCAGCAGCACAAGAATTAAAGCTTCGGTTAGAGCATAGCAAGATAAAGCAGAAACAAGCTTGATTAAATGAAAGTTGTAGTGTTGTAGTTCTAGCGATCTCTGGTTGAATATCCGAAGTTAAAACATGCTCATTACCTTCTACAACTGCAGATTAAATTAGAAGTATCTGAATATTATATTAACATAGTATTATGGTTCATAAAGGACTGGCCTGGTACAATAGCGAGAGAGGTCTCAAGTCACCATGTCACGGGTTTGAAGCAGGGCTGGTACAATAGCGGGAGTTGCTCTAAGTCACCATGTCACAGGTTCGAAGCAGTCTCACAAGTATCATGGTTCATATACAAGAATTTGT
The DNA here is from genome assembly GCA_029449295.1 of Zea luxurians. Lineage (NCBI taxonomy): Eukaryota > Viridiplantae > Streptophyta > Magnoliopsida > Poales > Poaceae > Zea > Zea luxurians. The sequence continues at coordinate 8,538,901 of JAOPSE010000069.1, read as the reverse complement.
AAATTGGATAAGTTAGTACCCCCCCAACACATAATCCACGATGACAAGCCCAAGCAAAAAATTGCAGTAAGACCTGCAATAATGAATTAATGACCCTAATCATTAACTACTTCAAGGTAGAAGACACTGAACAAACACAATGCAAGTTGAAGGTTGTAGGTCTGAATAGATGCAAACTAGTTCCTTCATGCCCAGTTATCACCTAGAGATCTGCAATCAATGAGACCACCCTCGGATAACTACCTATTTGATAGTGACAACTGAGAACACAAACAGCATGAACATTCATCAAATAACATAGGAATAGGATAAAGCGTGATCAATGGGCAACAATTTCAGCCGGAAGTCCTATCTCTGTAGCAATGCCTCCCAAAACTGCACATCCAGTACCAGAACATCAAGAGCCTATGAGGGAAGTAAATTTTTAAAGACCATTGATAGCAAAAGTTTCGAACAACATTGACAGCAAACCAAGGGAATCCTAAACAGTTTATAACTTACTGCTCATGCAGAAACAGAATCTAACTCAGGCTCCTCCGTCCATACAATCCAGTTGCTGTACAAGTAGAGAATCACCATCCGACATTGGATGATGCGACATGCTGAAACTTGGAGAAAAAAGTATATGCATCTCTGATGTTCATCAAATATAGTCAATTGCTAAAAAAATAAAAAAACTACAGGCTACAACACACATGAATCAGCCCCTTACATATTAAGCAGACAAAATTTTCAAAACAGAAAAATAGGAGAGCAAACGAACCAGAACTAGAAGCTTGATGGCTCTTGTTCACAGAGTCCTCCTCTTGATCATATCAAGACTCTGCCTGGAGTTCCCGAGACGACATTCACCCCATTCTCGAGCCTCCTGATGTCCTCATCAATACTCTTTCCACCAATGCAAGCATGCACTTGGACGTTCAGGTGGTCGCCAATAGTCGGCATAACTCTCTGTTTAGTAAGCAAGCTCCCTAGTAGGCGAGAGAATCAAAGCCAGTACCCTGTGGGAACATAATAATAACAATAATAATAGAGTTAATTGAAATTGCAGCTCTACTCTTGAATACTGAAAAACACATATATTGATCCGAGGAATCAAGAATAAAAACAGGGAGTGCCCTAGTTCCTGAGTTGTGCACAAATCATTATTACAAAGGATAAATCAAACTAACTAGAAAGATCCTATCTGAAATCAAGGGAGCCCATGAGAATCCTCCAATCGAGGTCGATGATATATCTGCTAGTCCTAGTAAGCTGACCTTCCTTTCTTCATTCATCTCTATCGGGGAGCCGGCAAGTGCGGGAGCCGGACATGGGCGGAGGCGCTGAGGGAGCGGACGCCAGCCATCGAGAGCGAGGGGAGGAAGAAGAGTGGATGCGTAGTGTCGTGTGGCGGTGGCGGCGTGGAGTCCCGGGTGGAGGGAGGGGTGGTAGGCGCCTAGCCACGACGTCCAAGACCGGCAGCGGGCGGAGCTCACGCCCGCAAAAAACAGCCGCCATGGCAGCAGCTCGCCCTGCACATGACAGAGAGGGGCGCCTGGCTCACAGGCAGAGGAGGGCGCTGTGGGCCTAGGCGGGGCGACGATGGGTTCACTCTAGGGAGCGGCGGCAGAGGAGGAGGCGATAGGGTTTGGGTGAGATGGGTAAGGGGACTGCGAGGGCCGAGGGGGCGCCCAACCTAACTGAACGTGGTTGGGGTTGGTGTGAGGACTGCAAGTTGATTTGCGAGAACTCGGAGGGGTTCTGTAAAATTAAGGCCAACACGCATCATCACACGGTGGCATTTTGACACTTGACACATGTGAAACGCCAAGAGCGTGTGAATCAGAATCATCTTTTAAGGAACCCTATTAGAAGGAATCATTTAGACGTTCTCTTTTTAGTCTGAATCCCTGAAGTAGCCCGGTTTTTGGAGTTTAGCAATGTAAATATAAAAAGCATTGATATATTCAGCATATGTGTATACCTTCCTAAACCCTATGGTACGTAAATGATAGGAATTAAAATAAAATGATGACTTAGGTCAGTTATGTGACACATTAATGATCGAGTCGTATGTGGGTCTATTTTACCATCTATATCAAGTTATAAAGATAAGTTTTACATTTTATATTATATATATAATCAAAAAGATGGATTAACTATTTAGTACGCTTTTCAACAAGATGTCTTATCATAAATATCATATAAAGACGAGTTCATATTTAGAAATGTCTAGTATACTCACTAACATCTAAGACGATCCTTATAGTCTAGACGACTCGAATAATACCTTTATTTGAGATGGTTTCATATATAGAAGTGTCTAATATACTAAACAAAATCTAAGACAGTTATTGCAATCTTAATGACTAAAATGGTATATTTATTTAAGATGGTTTTCAATAACAATTCGTCTTAAATCAATATAAGACATTTATTACGATGTAAATGTCTCAAAACACTTCTTTATTAAAGACGGATCTCCAACGAACCGTCTTTCCTTACTCATCACCATATGATAAAAGACACTTCTATAAAATGCACTGATATCTGTTTTAAAATGTGTGTCTTAAATAAGCATATCTCTAGTAGTGATCCCCTAGAGATGGTGATGCACCCCTTGGGACTCTTCCCTGCTGAGAAGAAGGATGACCCCATGTGGTGTAATCGCGTGAACCATGTGAAGGATGTGTGGGCAATGTATCCTGACTTGGTTGGGAGGGTCACCGTTCAGTGCATGAGTGCGCTATACCGCCTTCAGGCCCTTCAGAGCGACGCTATGGCACACCTTGCTAACATCGCTCAAACCACCAAGCTCACTCTCGATAGTCGAGAAGATTTTGTGGTTGATTTATCCTCCGAGTTAGTGGAGAAGGATCTACAGGTGGAAAGGCTGAGCCAGAGCATTACCACCTTGGAGCAGCAGGTGGAGATCCGAGACAACACTATTGATGTCTTGGAGAACCAGCTCCACGATGTGTAGAGGGAACTCGAAGAAGCGAATGACCACCTGGACATGCACCACTTGGAGATGGAGGCCAATGAAGCCGGAAGCAAGGGAGAAGAGGCTCCCAAGGAGCTAGGACCAGCCCTTGGTGCCAATGGGACTACCTCGCGATGCCTCCTTCACCCGTATCCAGTGTCGCTTCCACCGTGCAGGGTTGATTAGTCACTTCGACGCTTTCGGGCAGATAGAAACCTATGTGAGCTTAGTTAATGTCAGATTTTGGACTAGGCTTACGGGTATTTTTCCCCTGATTGATGTAACCCTGTGAACTTTTGAAATCTGTGGGACGTTTGTAACCATGTTATCTTCATTTTGAACCTAATATTATGATTATGGCATTTTTCCTTCCATATGAGATAATATCTTGTCGTTCGAAGTTGTGAGTTGGGATAACAATGGCGACAATCTCTGTTTTCAGATGGCAGCTAGGCAGCGTCGCGGGCATAACGAGCAGGTTCCCCCGCCACCTCCTCCAGCTCCCACATTGCAGGAGCTGATGGCCCAGCAGAATGAGATTCTGCGATAGCTCTTGCAGTGCCAGCCCCACCCTCAGCAGCATGGTGGAGGCCAGCCTCAGCGACCTCCGGCAGCAGCAACCTACCAGGAGTTCCTGAGCACGCAGCCACCCTTGTTCACCAAGGCAGAGGATCCATTGGACGCCAACGTGTGGCTCCACGTCGTTGAGTCCAAGTTTCCCCTCCTCACGGGAGACTGCCCTGATGCTACCAAGACTCGCTTCGCCGCGCAGCAGCTTCGCGGATCTGCTCGGACTTGGTGGGACCACTTTCGTGCTATGCTCCCCGCTGATCGTGAAGTGTCTTGGGAGGAATTCAAGACTGCTTTCAGAGGGCACCACATCCCAGCTGGCATTCTTGATCGCAAGCTGAATGAGTTTCTGGCACTTAATCAAGGAACCCGCACGGTACTGCAGTATGCGCAGGCCTTCAATGACCTATGCCAGTATGCAGGTTACCATGCTGATTCTGATGAGAAGAAGAGAGACCGCTTTCATAGGGGTCTTAACACCAAGCTGCGGGAACGACTCAACATTGTCCGGGCTGGTAGCTTCAATGAGTTGGTCAACCTGGCCATCTCCCAGGAGGATTGCATTGTAGCTCACCGGGCAGAGAAGAAGAGAAAGGCACCAATGGCAGCACCATCCACCCAGGCCCAGAGGTTCAGGATTGTTTCTCACAATCAAAGCAAGGGTTTTTAGTAGTAGGCAGGCAGATGGGTGATCAGGCCACCTCAGCAGCAGCAGCCGGCACCCAACCGCTTTCCAGCTCCCGCTCCAAGAAACAATCAGCCTCCGCAGCATTAGCAGTTCTGCCAGGGCAATGGGAACAAATGTTTCACTTGTGGCAATGTGGGCCACTATGCCAAGAATTGCCCCAAGAACCAGCAAAGGCATGTGCCAGCACCAAATCAAGACAAGGGAAGAAAGCAGAAGGTACAGGTTAAGCAAGGGAAGCTCAACTTCACTACCCTGGAGGAAGTACCTGAGGGAGCTCCCATCATGACCGGTATCTTTTTAGTTTATAATCAACCTGCTTTAATTCTATTTGATTCTGGTGCATCTCATAGTTTCATTAGCCAGAAGTTCAGTGCTAAATGTGAACTGCCATTCTCTCACTCAAAAGGGTCATTTATGATAGTCACACCTGGGGGTAAAATTTCAACTAATCAATTAAACCAAAGTGTGCGTATTCAACTGGGAAGCCACATTGTCAAAACCACCCTTCTTGTTTTGGGGTTGGAAAATGTGGACATTATTCTGGGAGCTAATTGGATGACCCTGCACCAAGTTGTGCTTGATGTAGCCAGCCGTGCCGTGGAAATCAATTCTCCGTTCTGTGGGAACTTCACCTTAATTCTGCCCAGTCAGGGTTCTACTCAGTCATGTGCTTTCTCTATGACGGAGTTACCTCTGAAGAAGATCCCAGTGGTCTGTGAGTATGCAGATGTCTTTCCTGATGAATTGCCAGGAATGCCACCCGACCGGGATATTGAATTTGCCATCGAGTTGCAACCGGGAACGGCACCAATTTCCAAGAGGCCTTACCGAATGCCACCCGCTGAGTTGGCAGAATTGAAGAAGCAATTGCAGGAGTTGCTGGATAAGGGATTCATTCGCCCAAGTACTTCGCCTTGGGGATGTCCAGCACTGTTTGTGAAGAAGAAGGATGAAAGCTTGACGCTGTGTATAGATTACCGCCCTCTTAATGCGGTAACTATCAAGAACAAGTATCCTTTGCGTCGTATTGATGTTCTTTTTGACCAGTTGGTCGGGGCCAAGGTGTTTTCCAAAATAGACCTTCGCTCCTGCTACCATCAGATCAAGATACGAGCAAGCGATATTCCGAAGACGGCATTCTCAACCAGATATGGGCCATATGAGTTCTTAGTGATGTCTTTCGGGCTGACTAATGCACCAGCATATTTCATGTATCTGATGAATTCTGTTTTCATGCCTGAATTGGACAAATTCGTAGTGGTGTTCATCGATGATATCCTGATGTACTCTAAAAACGAAGAAGAACATGTCGGGCATTTGCAGGTAGTGCTTCAACGTCTGCGAGAGCACCACCTTTATGCCAAGTTGTCCAAGTGTGATTTTTGGCTAAAGGAAATCAAATTCTTAGGTCACACTATCTCTCAGGCTGGAATAGCTGTTGATCCTGATAAGGTACAAGAGGTGATGAACTGGAAGCCACCAACGACTGTCCGTCAGATTCGGAGTTTTCTGGGATTAGCTGGTTATTACCGAAGATTTATTCCGGATTTCTCTCGAATTGCGAAGCCTATAACTGAGCTGCTAAAGAAAGAAGCCAAGTTTGTTTGGAGTCAGAAGTGCGAAGATGCCTTCCATGCATTAAGGAAGCATCTGACCATAGCACCAGTGTTGGCGCAACCCGACAACAGCAAGCCTTTTGATGTGTATTGCGATGCCTCTGGCACTGGACTAGGTTGTGTCTTAATTCAAGACAACCGAGTCATTGCTTACGCCTCAAGAGCACTCATGCCTCATGAGCAAAATTACCCCACTCATGACCTCGAGTTGGCAGCAGTGGTTCATGCATTAAAAATGTGGAGGCACTACTTAATGGGAACCCACTACAACATCTTCACTGATCATAAGAGCCTTAAGTACATCTTTACTCAGGCTGATCTCAACATGAGGCAGAGAAGATGGCTAGAGCTGATCAAGGATTATGACCTGGAGGTACATTATCACCCAGGGAAGGCCAATGTGGTAGCAGATGCCTTGAGTCGGAAGTTGCAATGCAATTGTATTCTGATGGATTCTCGCATTAACACCTTGCGTGATGAGTTGAGCAAGATGCAGATTGAAGTGATTCCTTCTGGTGCTCTGTCTCACATTTCTGTCGAGCCAGCCTTGCAAGACTAGATCATCATGGCCCAGCTCAATGACAAGGGAGTGCAGATTATCAAGGAGAATCTCCATCAGAAGGTTGAAAAGTATAAATGTTTCCGCCAAGATGAAAAGGGTGTATTATGGTTCAAAGGCAGATTGGTGATTCCTAAAAACAAGGACCTCAAGAAGAAAATTTTGGACGAGGCTCATCTCTCCAAATTCTCTATGCATCCGGGAAGAACCAAAATGTACCATGATCTGAAGCCTTTGTATTGGTGGACCAGAATGAAGAGGGAGATAGCCCAGTATATATCGGAATGTGACACCTGTCAGAGAATAAAGGCAAGCCACTTGAAATCAGCTGGAGTTTTGCAACCCCTATCCATACCTTTGTGGAAATGGGACGACATCAGCATGGATTTCATCGTGGGTCTGCCCAACACCTCTCGTCACCATGATTCGATTTGGGTAATTGTGGACCGACTGACGAAAATGGCACATTTTCTCCCTGTGCACACCACTGATAAGGCTCAAAAGTATGCAGAGTTGTACATTGACCGGATCGTGTGTTTGCACGGATTACCTCGGACCATTGTTTCTGATCGAGGAGCCCAATTTGTTGCCAGATTTTGGGAACAGTTGCAGGAGTCTTTGGGGACCAAGCTAATCAGGAGTTCAGCTTACCACCCAAAGACTGATGGTCAGACGGAAAGGGTGTACCAAATTCTGGAAGATATGCTGAGAGCTTGTGCAATCGATTGTGGCAAGAACTGGGATAAGCACCTCTCTTTGGCAGAGTTTGCTTATAACAACAGTTATCAATCCAGCCTTAGGATGGCACCCTTCAAAGCTCTCTATGGAACAAGGAGCAGGACACCACTCAATTGGTCTCAGCCTGGAGAGAGAGAGAGGTTTTTGGACCTGACTTAGTGACTGAAGCCGAAAGGAAGGTCAAACTAATCAGGAAAAATCTAGAAGCTGCTCAGGCCAGGCAGAAGAGTTACCATGATAAAAGAAGGAAACCTCTCCAATTCAAGGTGGGAGATTTTGTGTATCTCAAGGTATCACCCACCAAGGGAGTGCAGAGGTTTGGAATTAAAGGCAAGCTAGCCCCTCGTTACATTGGACCTTATGAGATCATAGAAACCTGTGGACCCGTGGCATATAAGCTGAAGTTACCTTCAAAAATGTCTGCCATTCACAGTGTGTTCCATGTATCTCAGCTGAAGAAGTGTGTTCGATTGCCGACCGAGATCATAGCAGAGCCGGAATTGGAGATAGAACCAGATCTATCGTACCAAGAGTACCCTTATAAGGTTCTGGATTGCAAAGAAAGATCAACTCGGGCTAAATCGATCAAAATGTACAAGGTCCAGTGGAGTAATCACTTAGAGGAAGAAGCTACTTGGGAGACCGAGGAATTCTTGAGATCTAACTTCCCCGATTGCCTACCTAAGGAATCTAGTACGTAATCACACCCAACCCCTCCTCCTGCCCTTCGAATCTAAAATTCAGAAATATGATCTTAATCAGAATGAAGTAACCATAAAACAAGACTTAAAAAGGACTTCCTTCTGAAATTGCAAAGAGAATAACATTCGAAGAGCAAATTGCCCTAATAATAAGAGCACCCACTTCCTATAAGTCTCACCCTTCGCTTCACCCCGGAAGGACTCTGACCCGAATCTCGGGACGAGATTCCTTTAAGGGGGGAAGGCTGTGACACCCCAGTGTCACCTAAGGGTTTTTCTCAAAAATGCTAGTCCAAGAACCATCATTTTATGTGAACCAATTTGAGCATGAACATCAAATTCACTTAAGAATAAAAGACCCACTAAGCCTATACTTAAAAGTATCATGTTCAAAACAAATGGGTTTTTCAAAAAGGCAAAAATGTGCAACCCCAATAAAAACCCTAATTGAACCCTATAAACAAATTTCAAGAGGAAAGGGAAAAGGGTATGAAAAATATAAAATCATGACTTGGGCCAATTATAAACATTAAAGTATACTACATAAGCAACAACAAAGATTATGGAAGCTTGGCCAAAACAATTTAAATAAAACCCTAAACAAGCCTCTCAAGTGGGAGTTCAATAGGAAATTCTAAAATTCAGAATTCTGAATTTCAGACCTTGAGCCAAAGATCAGGCGTGTTCACCTTGATCCCTAACTCAAATCCTAATGGCCCCATTAACAAAAACGTGCATAACTAACCTCTCTGTCTTGTGCCAGAAGATGGCATTAGGACGCGTGCCTCGGACACGTCAAACTAGAGATCTTCTCCCTGTGTGCGGTAGTGAGACAAACCAGATTTCTCCCCTCTCTATCTCCTAATCCAGTCAACCAAACCTGCTAGCCTCCACACATAAACGACAAAGGGACCTGAGAGGAAGAGATCTCTCAACGGGATTATGGCCAAAATCTCAAAGATTTGGAGCCAATCCGCGCTTGAACTCGACCTCTCTCTGCGCTGCCTCGTGCTCGACGCTGTGCCAGGCGCCAGAGCGCGCACTGGCGTTCGCCGCGCATGCCCCGAGCACTTGTCAGAGCCCCGCCCTCGGCCGTGCTCGCCCACGCCTATAAAGCCTTCCCAGGCGCGCCTCACTTCACCCCGTGCTCACCATCGCCGGCCCAACGCCCCTCGTTAGCTCCAGGGAGCGCTTTTCCGCCCGCCATTGCCGCCAGAGCTTCGGCCACCGTGGCCAGCCCACTCCAGTAACCCCCCAAGTCGCGCCAGCGCTTCGGTTAGCCTCGCCATTGGCCCGTGAAGCTTTCCAAGCCCTCGGACCTAGCAGAACTTCACCGGAAGGCGAAGATCGACCTCACCGGACTTCGGTCGCCCGCCTGCACACATGGACCAAGCTCTCCGGTGAGCCATTCTTCAATTCCTCGCGCGCACACCTTTCTTGACCCCTGGTGAAGCTCCCTGACCCGTTTGATTGGTCAATTGTGCCCTAGATAGGCCGGACTCCTCGCCGCCGACGAGCTCCCCCGCCTGCGCACGCGGACCGGCCGACTCCGACCATTCCCGACGGTGACCCGCACATCGCCGTGACCCTTAGAACCTCCCCAACACCTTCGGCCACCTCACCGGAGCAATCTCGCCGCCGGTAAGCCCCTCTGCCCTTTCTTCCGCCGCGGGTACTGTTTAGGTTGGGGAAAGGACCTCGGGTTAGAATTAGAAGAATCTAGGGGGTTTTCTGAGATGTCAGTGACTCAATTGAATAGTAGCCCAGGGACTAGTCTGTAAGGAAAACTTAAAACACCCGCCAGGGACCCCGTTGCAAAGTAGTTTTCCATTTAATCATTTCTGTTTAATCTTTTTAATGAACAGAGAACTTAGAAAATTCATAACTTGATGAATACTTAACCAAAAATTGTCAAACCAATTTTGCTAAATTCTAAATATTATGAACTACCAAGTAAAAATACTAAACCCTATGCTTTTTGTTCTAATTTTTAGAGTTAAAAATTAAATACAAAAACTGGCCAAACCTTGTTTAATAAAGGAAAATTAGTTATATTCCTGTGCTGAATCTAAGAAAATTTGTAGATGTTCAAACTCCACTTAAACACTGTTTAAAAATAGTAAGAACCCCAGTATTGAAAAATTTAGTGTAAATATCCATTAAAAGCCATTTCTGCCCAAACCCTAGGAAAATCAGAAAGGCCTTAGAAATTAATGACCAGTAGATGAAATTATTTTTCCTAGTTTGCTTAAGTAACAAAGAACCTAGGAAAAATAAAGAAACCTGTAGTCTAGATCAGATTCAAAGAGAAATGTTTTATTTAGCATTATTCCAACTAGAAATCAATTATTAAAACTATAAAACCAGACCCAAAATTGATAATAAAAATCCAGTGGACTTGTGACCACCAAAACCCCACTGCAAAAATAATAAACACCCCAGCCTATCATTTTAAGTAGGGTAAATAAATAGAGCAAGATAATGAGCCATAGTTCAATTAAATTATGAGAACCCCACAATAATGCAATAATGGGTAAAATAAAATTTTGCTAGACCAATAATAAGATAGGCCACCAGAGAAAAATGCAAACTCATTGAAAAGATGCAAAATAATACCTATTGTCAATATTTTGTAAGAAGGGCCATTAAATCTAAATAATGCACACCACCCCTTCCCTTAAGCAAAAAGATGCCAAACTTCAGAATGATTGCTCTTGCGCAAAGAAGAAGCTAGGAAAAATCAGAAATCTGTTGTTTGATATTTTTCAAATATAGTGGTAGTAGAAGGCACCCCTTTGGCTAGAAACTTTAGAAAATCTTAGTAAAATAACTAATAAGTATTAATGGCTAGAAATTTGTACCAAGTCATGTTATAGCCTCTAAATGCCAGCAAAAATAAGTCTTAAAGAATTACCTACTATTAAATGATAGTTGTAGTTCAAATCACCCCTTCTGCCCTAAAATTTGGTAATTTTGTCTAGAGAAAAATATTTACTTTTTGAACCCTAAATCTTGAGACAGAGAATTATACACCAGTAACAAGCCACTGTAATTTTTGCATAATTTTTGGAAATTTATTAAGGTGACTTGTAGTTCAAACCCACTCCAAAAACTTAAGGAAAATAAAGAAAAAGAAAAGAGAAATAAACCTCACTCCAATAAGTCCAACTTGAGTTCTTGACAATTCTCACTAAAGACCTTAAAAAGAATTTAGTGGAACCCCAAGAATAAACCCACCACTTAATTTACCAAGTATACCACCAAAAATCTTGTATAAGCAAGATTTAGCTCTATCTAACTCAAGTATATCATACACCATCAAAAGTTTAAATTACTAATGCACATATCATATCATGCATATATCTTACGCATTGCATTCATTAGATTGTAATCTAGCTGACGGAGAGTACGTGCTCATCCCCGAGTAAGGATCTGTCCAAGAGGAAGACCAGGAGCAAGCTCCCGAGGCTGCTATCGAGGATCTCCCCGCAGCCCCAGCTATTGAAGGAAAGCCCCGGTTTTATGCATAACCGTTTATATATGCTATTTTACTACACTTAATGTTTGTAGGTTTGTAATGTGCACTTAAGTGTAGGAGTTGCTTGAAACCTCTAGATGCATGAACTTAGGATTCCTTTTTGAGATGAATACTAGTATGCTAGGTCGAGTAGCTGCTTGCTAATCAGGATCTCGGTAGAAGTCGAGTGATTTTTCTAGCACTCGCGCGAGGTCAGGAATTGATTGTATTCATCTTGATAACGGGATCTATGTTAGTCTATGGACTTGGATCCAGGGAGGATGTCTTGTCCATGAGATGGGAAAAAGGAATTAAGGATTAATGTGTGGATACCTGAGTCAAGCTTTTGAACGTACTAAGCACATGTTGGGAAATATGGTAACCGATAAACCTAGTACCTGAGTGAAGCCGGGCGCGGACTTTATCCCTCATGCGACCTGAGACTGGGTCTCCCATGCTAGCTATGGTGGGTACAAGTGCGGTCACTGCACGGCGGCAGCCGGGGTCAGTGGAGCATTGTATACCAAGGCGGTGAGGCCTGGACGCGAACGGGGAATCGATGGGGACGGTTGACATGTGTGGGGACGGAGTGCCCTGACATGTCGTGTGTTTAGGTTTACCTGCAAGGTTAAAACTCGATTCGAATCGTCTGCTTCTCGCAGCTAATGAGACTGCTTGACCCCTTGTACTACATCGAGTAAGAAGTGAAATGAGGTTACATGAGACAATTTGTTGATTGAACTAAAATGCTTGTTACCATGTATGCTTGGAAGGAGCAAATGTAGCTAAGATAATGATGCTAGAATTTGAAAAGTTAAAAATGGATTTTAGAAACAGCTAGTGCTTTTGGCAAACCAAACCCCTCAGCCAAACAGCAGCATAGTCTAGAGGTAGAGGAGTAGATTCCTCACACCGGGTAAGTCTAGCTAAGTATTAGTATACTCAGCCTTGCTTGTGGCAAAATTTTTGCAGGTGCGATTTAGGAGATGGTTGACGGTGTGACTTGGCCTACCACCCTGCCACCAGGTTGGACGGTCGAGTGGGATGTTGCTCCGGCAGGAGAGGAGCACGAGGAGTAGTGGGCTAGGCCTTGCCCATTTTCCTCGATACCGACGACATCGATTATCCGCTGCATTTTACTTCGTGAACCCTTATTTGCTACTTGAAAAACTCTGATCTATGTAATAATTCAGTACTTAATTTGAGGTTTCCTGTTTTATTGTATTTCTTCTGTGACTCACCTTCGAGTGAGATTGTGGAATTTGATCCTGGTTAAGTGGCTCTATCAGACTAGATCTAAGGGACTAACGGGTTATTCCGATTTAAGTGTGTTGCGGCCCCTGAGGCGTGACTTAGGCACTTAAGTTGGAATAATTCGGGTGGTTCCGCCACATATTTGGTTGTGGATACTATAACAAAGTTAGAGAGGGATTGTAGGGCAACAATTTCTCTGCAGGCCGAAGATCATGTTGTCACACAGAAATTAGAGAATAAGGCGCTTCATTTTGGCTCTATCAGGCGCTCTGAATGGGATCCTGATGGTACAGTGCCTGACAAAGATCAGCAGATGCAACGTATCTCGCCGCCGGTGACCCCGCGCCTGGATTTGCATCGGCTGCCATGATTCGTGCCTTGGGTCAGTGGATTGCGCTCGGCAGTTTAAAGATCTTCCCCACGGATGAGTTCGGATCACTGTGGCCGCTCTGTCGTCCATCCACTTGCGCCGGTGACGTGGCCGAGCAGCCATCGTCGAGGTATACATAGTTCGCCGTCCTCGCGCCACGCTGGGACCCTTTTACCACGTCGCTGCTAACCGTAGTAGCTCACTTGTGACAGCCGTAGCTCCTCAACCAGTGAATGCCACGGTAGAACACCGCGGTGACTCAGTCCCTCTCTCCGGCCGCCAGCACGCCACTGCAAAATTGGACGCCACCACTCGTGGAAATTATAAATTGCCGCCCTAGTGAGCTCCGATAAGTAATCACACACCCAACACACCAGCCCGTGCCTCAGATTGTCCACCAGAGCGCTCCAATTTTGAAATTCCTCCAAATCAGTCAAAACTCCACCGTGAGTGAGCTCACCGTGGCCAGCTCTCCACAGGTCCGATCACGCCCTCCTAGCTCTTGTTTTAGCACTCTTGCATGCTCTTGATGCTTCTCGACCTGGTCAATTGAACTAGACCGCGCTAGATCGTCGGGAACGCCTCGGTTCATCTGTAGCTTGCGCCATCACCGTGGACAGAGAGATTAGGAGCTAGAACTTTGCAATTGATTGAGGGCAAATGGTCGTTAGGGGTAGAATTAGGTGTCAGCCACACCGGAGCACCGGTCGTTGCATTTTCCGGCCGGTACGGGCTCGCCGGAGCCACTGCTCCGCCGTCCACGGTCGGGGACCTCACCTTGCAAAGAAATAGAAAGGGAGGGGCCTTAGTGTAGATGTCAGTGAGACAGAGAAACAGTGGAGAGGATTCTTTACGTTTTTCAAACAACCAGGGACCTCTGTACAAAATGGACACCGCGGGCGCGTTTCGCCTGTCATGGGCAAATGAATACTGCGAGGGGCTACTGTTGGGGGCCTTCATCTTTCGAAGGTCCTCAAAAACACGACTAACATATTTTCCAAGTATAATACATTCATAGGGACCTTCGGCCTTGGGATGAAGCTATACACAATATGAAAAGCGTGGTCTGGGAGAAGGATGAACCAGTTCCGAAGCTACGCGTGGAGAAGCTTCAGCTTAACGGTGGAAAATGAAACCGACCTAAAGAGGAAAAGGCTATCTAGTCCTTGATAGATTGTCCTTAAGTTAATAGTAAATATCAAGGGCATGGATGTAATTTTACACAGGCTGCGTCCTGTGCCTATAAATAGATGAATAGTAGCACCGTACTGTTTACGCTGACTTGTATTCACTCGCACGTCACACTTGGATTCTTACCTTCTGTCAAGCCGAAGGTATAAATGTAATTTAATATTGTTGATACTTATTCATGATTATATAATGAGAATATAATCTAATGATGATTACTCATGATTTATTTATATGTGTCATATGATCTCGCTTTTTATTATGTATTGAAATGATGAAGGTACGTCCTTCATGACCTTCGTCTGAAGATCACTATATCCTAAGGGAGATAATGCTTTGAGGGACGAAGGTCTTTAACCATTAACATTTGTGTTGCCTTGTTCTTAACTCATAGCATTTGAGAACAAAACCTCAACATTGGTGCCCACCTCCGGTGAACTCATTCGACCACCTTCGGCAAGCTATGACCTTCGTCATGCCATCGAAGAAAGCTTCAGCGCTGGGGGCTGCATTGCAGCCACTGGACGTCAACCAAGAAACATTGCGTGAAGCTAGAAGCCAAAAAAGGAAGGCTACAAGTCCAACGCCTCAGGAGGAGGAGCTGGACCAAGAAATAAGGGACCTCGAAGCAATCCATCAACAGGTCCAGAGGAAGAAGGAGAAGATGCTTCGTCTCTCCGATCTACAGAAGAAGATCGATGAGGCTGCTGAGGAAATGCGTCATCTCACTCAAGATGACCAGGACCGAAGACCTCAACGCAGAGAGCTTCCTCAGGACAATTCCTATGATGATGATGAGTGGTATGATGATTTCCATCATGGAAATTTTGCTTTTGAAGATGCTTCTCCTCTGTCAGCAGAACTGCAGGCTGCCCCATCATACAAGCCACCCCAGCTCCCCATGTATGATGGGCACTCAGATCCGAAGCAGTTTCTGATGAGCTAGGAAGCAACCATATCTTCATATGGGGGCAATACTGCAGTCATGGCAAAATCCTTCATCATGGCAGTCAAGAATGTTGTGCAAACCTGGTACTCCTCTCTTCGGCCAGGAACAATCACATCATGGCAGAAGCCGAAGGACATGCTGATCACCAGTTTTCAAGGGTTTCAGATGAAGCCGGTTACTGCTCAAGCTTTGTTCCAGTGCACGCAAGACCACGAAGAATACCTCCAAGCGTATGTCCGAAGGTTCTTGCGTTTGAGAGCACAAGCGCCCATAGTGCCCAATGAAATCGTCATTGAGGCCGTGATCAAAGGGCTTCGGCCAGGACCTATGGCTCAATACTTCGCCAGGAAACCCCCTCAGACTCTGGAGAAGCTGCTGCAGAAGATGGATGAGTATATCCGGGCCGACAATGATTTCCGCCAGAGAAGGGAAGAAGCTTATAGGTTTTCTGAGATGACTAGGGGCTTCGGCAAATCATAGCTCTTTTAGGCCACCAGCTCCAAGGGGTAGAGGCGGCAGGGGCTTCGGAGGAAGATATGGGGATCAGCACAGGAAACTCTATTGCTTATTCTGTGGTGAAGACAAGGGCCACACTACAAGAACATGCCAGGTCACCATTCAGAAGCAAAAAGAGATTGCCGAAGCAGAAGCGCGGCAGAATCAGCCGAAGCAAGTTTTACATACTGCTTCGTGCTACTCTCCTTATATACCAGAATATGTGGGTAATCAACCTATAGCTTCTGTTTCTTCGGCAACTCATTCACAAGCTTCTTGGCCCCAGCTCCCACTACCACCACCATTGCCACCTAATCATACCCGAAGCCAGCAGCCAGAAGGGCACTAGCATGCCCAACTGCAGCGCAATTTCAGGGAGGAGTCCGAAGCTCGTACAGTCATTAGCACTGTACCGGAATCAAAGCAAATATACTGAGGAATATCCTATTGTTGATGTACTTTTATCTTTTATGCATTTTAATTTTTGTGTGAGAAACAAGTAATGAAGAACTTAATTTTAATTTCTTGTAATAATCGTGCCTGCACCAGAGTGAAATATATCTTCCTCATGAATTCACGAAGCTCGAAAGACGTGTCTAAGAAAGCGGAGTAAAATTCCAAAGCTCAAAAGCCGTTCCTAAAAGAATGATGATCCGAAGTTGCAAAAAAGTCATTCCTAAGGGAGCGCAGCGTAAGTTTTCTGCTCAAAAATCGTTCCTAAAGGAATGCAGAGCCAAAAATTATGATCTGAAGATGCAAAAAATTCGTTCCTAAGGGAGCGCAGTGTAAGTTTTCTGCTCAAAAGTCGTTCCTAAGGGAATGCAGAGCCAAATACCACCGAAATATAAGGTGAAGAAGCTCAAAAGTCATTCCTAAGGGGATGCAGAGCTTAAATGCCACCGAAATAGAAGGTGAAGAAGCTCAAAAGTCGTTCCTAAGGGGATGCAGAGCTTAAAGACTCAAAAGACGTTCCTAAGGGGATGCAGAGTCTTGTGCATTCCAGCGTGGGCGCGTGGGTGTGTATCTTCGGCATCGTCATCATTTTGCATCATATCAGCATATCATTTCGCATAACATTACATCATACATCATATTGCATTACCGGCACAAAAATTGAATACGAAGCAAACCTTCGGCAAATGCTTTATCAAAATGAAAATATGTTGAGGCACGAAGTAAGCTTCAAGAGATACAGTTTTATCAGACTTGCCATAGAAGGGCTCTTTCTTTACGAAGCATGAAAAGAAGGGAAGGTGTTTTTTCGCCGAAGGCTCAAAAACGGTATGTGTGTAAATTTCATGCATCATAAAGAAATATATTACAATAATTTACATGTCTTACCAATTGTTTCGTACATCAAATGTTACAAAGTATTCTTACAATAAAGTTGCAAAGTATTCTTACAATAAAGTTGCAAAGTATTATTACAATAAAGTCTACTCTTCTCTAAGGATCTTTTCTGCATCTTCGTTTAATAACTTGTCGACAACTTCGCCGATAACAGAGTTTGCAAGGCTTATAACATCCAGTGCTTCCTTCATCTCCGAATCAGCCAAGGGATTGTATGGCTCCGGTAGTGGTGATAGTTCAGCTGTAGTAGGTAAACTATTAGTTTGAAGCTACAAAGTAAATACCGAAGTAAAAATTCAAAAACAATACATATGCTCTCGCTTTTTAAAATTCAAAAATAATCTAATGATGATTACTCATTATTTATTTATATGTGTCATATGATCTCGCTTTTTATTATGTATTGAAATTATGAAGGTACGTCCTTCATGACCTTCGTCTGAAGATCATTATATCCTAAGGGAGATAATGCTTCGAGGGACGAAGGTCTTTAACCATTAACGTTGTGTTGCCTTGTTCTTAACTCATAGCATTTGAGAACAAGACCTCAACATAGCCGTTATCTA
Organism: Zea luxurians; assembly: GCA_029449295.1. Taxonomy (NCBI): domain Eukaryota; kingdom Viridiplantae; phylum Streptophyta; class Magnoliopsida; order Poales; family Poaceae; genus Zea; species Zea luxurians. The sequence goes on along the minus strand of JAOPSE010000069.1, from coordinate 8,521,375 downwards.
TAACAAGCCATTAGATGAGAAAACCTTTAGCAAACTTAGGAATGAGCTAAATATACTTGATTCTCGGAATTTTGATTGAAACTTTGCACACATAGCTCTTTTATATACCTTTGATCATGTCTCTTTCATTTGGTACAAATGCATATTTCTTATTATTCTTGTACCAAGGCTACGACTAATGTGTTTTCAAGTGTATTTCTATGCTAAGTCGTAGATTGAAAGGGAAATTGAGTCTTCGGCAAAGACAAGGCTTCCACTCCATCTCTGACGGTATCATTTACCCTTTGTCGTTGTTCTTCCACACTCTCAATTGGTATAACCCTTCAATCATACTAGATATGTGCCCGTGCGTTGCCACGAGAGTTAAAATTTCTAAGGCATTAATAACCGCATGCAGATAGTTAAATTTCTAACCTGTCTTATGTTGCACAAGCTGAAGCACATATTCATGCACAAATCATAAATCGTTTTATCACCAGTCGTACCTTCAGCCTTCGGCTCCATCTAGTTGAATAAATTTGGTCATGGTCGTGGTCGTGTTCTACGATCGTGCCGGGGCGGGGAACGCGCATAGGCAGAGGAGCAGCAGCGCGCTCAGCCTCAGTGCATGCACAGGCGGCCGCCGCATCGTGTCTTTCACTGTGGATAGGCGACGGAGAAGGCGGCGACAACGGACACGTACGTGTCCTCGGGCTGCATGACATAGGTGACGAGCGCCGGGGCATTGTCGGCGGTGGCCGGGCACTGGCAGAATACGTAGGTGACGAGCGTCGTGGCGTTGTAAGCAGCGGCCGAGCACTGGCAGAAGACGAGGAACGTGACCATGGTGCCGACATCGAGGTCGGTGGGCACTAGCGTGGGGTTCACGCGCTCCATGGCCTGGTACTGCGTGAGGTTCTGTAGCTTGGTGGTGGAGACGATCCAGTAGGTGTCCCTAGGGCCGATCTCGTACTGCATCGACGCGTACGAGCTGGGGGACCGGGAGGGGCAGCCGCACTGGAGCGGCACGAGCAGCGGCTGCCCGTTGGCCGGCGCGACCGTCGTTGAGAGGTTGTTGGCGTGCGCGACCATGAAGCGGCTAATGGCGAAGAGGTCACTGATGGCCGCAAGATCGAGCGGCACGCCCGCGAAGCCAGCGCGGTAGAGCGCGTACGCCTGGCACGGGTACGTGCGGATGGCGGTGCAGTTGAACCCCTCGACTGACACCGGCGCGACCGTGGCCATGGTCGTGTTCTGCGACCGCGCCGGGGCAGGGAACGCGCATAGGCAGAGGAGCAGCAGCAGCGCGTTCAGCCTCAGTGCATGCAACAAGACAACAATGATCGCAGAGCCTCAGAGGAAACACGATGGGTGGCGCCTCACTAGGTTCCTCCCGCCTAGCCCCGTTAGTGCTTGCATAGTGTTCCTTAGTGCATTGTGGTTGATGACCTAAATTAAAAAGTATATATGGCTAATTGTTTTTGTGCGAGTACATATTAGATTTTGTTGGATTTGTGGTTTTTGTCTAGCTGATTTTATTCTCGAACTGGAAATTGTAGATTGTATGATGCTACCAGCGGCTGCGCCCAGCGGGTAAGAGAAAGATTGCGAACCAGACCTCGAGTCCATAGGGCTAGCCGGCTAGCCCTGCCCGGGTAGGGGAACCGATCGAGCCAACAATAGCTGAGCAGCACTGCAGGCTTGCAGCAGAGGGACAGGCGGACAGCAGCCAGCCACCAGGCCAGCCCCCTCAATTTCCACGACGCTTCATGAGTGGAGGGAGACACGAGGGCCAGCTTATGCCACTTGCATGCAGCTTCTGCGGCTTGCATGCTTTCATGCAGCAGCTTTTGCGGTTTGCATGCAGTTTCTGTGGCTTGCATGTAGTGGGAGGTTGGTGTATGCGACACGCGATAAGGGGAGGCGGGGGCACGGTGTGGTCAACGTTAGCTTCTTAATAGTTAGTAGAGATTAGTGCATAGTGGTTGATGACCTAAATTAAAAAGTATATATGGCTAATTGTTTTTGTGCGAGTACATATTACATTTTGTTGGATTTGTGGTTTTTGTCTAGCTGATTTTATTCTCGAACTGGAAATTGTAGATTGTACGATGCTACCAGCGGCTGCGCCCAGCGGGTAAGAGTAAGATTGTGAACTGGGCCTCGAGTCCATAGGGCTAGCCAGCTAGCCCTGCCCGGGTAGGGGAACCGATTGAGCCGACAACAGCTGAGCAGCACTGCAGGCTTGTAGCAGAGGGACAGGCGGACAGCAGCCAGCCACCAGGCCAGCCCCCTCAATTTCCACAACGCTTCATGAGTGGAGGGAGACGCGAGGTCCAGCTTATGCCGCTTGCATGCAGCTTCTGCGGCTTGCATGCAGTTTCTGCGGCTTGCATGCATTGGGAGGTTGGTGCATGCGACACACGATAAGAGGAGGCGGGGGCACGGTGTGGTCTACGTTAGCTTCTTAATAGTTAGTATTGAGAACAAGACCTCAACATAGCCGATATCTTTACCAAGCCATTAGATGAGAAAACCTTTAGCAAACTTAGGAATGAGCTAAATATACTTGATTCTCGGAATTTTGATTGAAACTTTGCACACATAGCTCATTTATATAGCTTTGATCATGTCTCTTTCATTTGGTACAAATGCATATTTCTTGTTATTCTTGTACCAAGGCTACGACTAATGTGTTTTCAAATGTATTTCTATGCTAAGTCGTAAATTGAAAGGGAAATGGAGTCTTCGGTAAAGACAAGGCTTCCACTCCATCTCTGACGGTATCATTTACCCTTTGTCGTTGTTCTTCCACACTCTCAATTGGTATAACCCTTCAATCATATTTATATTACCATTTGGGAGAAAGATGAAACAGGGCTCTCAAGGTCTCCGTTTTTGGCGCTTAATGCCAAAGGGGAGAAAATATTAAGCCCAAAGCAAAAGGACCGCACCACCATAATTTCAAAAAAAAATCGAAATGAAGTTTTAATTGATATTTTTCACATTGGTATCTATGTCATGGCAATTTCTCAATTGTATCTTATTTACAATTAATTCTTCAATTGGTATCCTTAAAAGTCAATTTTCAAAATTGGTATCTATTTCAAAACCCTCTTGAAAGCTAAGAGGAGAATTTCATTCAGGGGGAGTTTTATTTAGTCAAAGGAAAAGCATTTGAAACAGGGGGAGAAATTTCAAATCTTGAAAATGCTTCTTGCAATCTTATTCATATACCTTTGACTATTTGGAAAAAGTCTTTGAAAAGATTTTTCAAAAGGATTTGCAAAAATAAAACAAGTGGTGCAAATGTGGTCCAAAATGTTAAATAAAAGAAAAGCAATCCATTCATTTCTAGTAAGATTATCAATTGGTTTAATTCCAAGTAACCTATGCACATTCCAAAATGCAAACTAGTTCATTTCTGCACTTTATATATTTGCTTTGGTTTGTGTTGGCATCAATCACCAAAAAGGGGGAGATTGAAAGGGAAATAGGGTTAACCTTTTCCTACAATTAATTTTGGTGGTTGAATGTCCAACACAAACATATGGACTAACTAGTTTGCTCTAGAATACATGTTTTACAAGTGCATAAGGTTCACAACAAACCAATAAAAGATTCAAGTTAGGGACTCAATTTGAAACGGAGCAAACAACTTGAGTGTGTTGTGGACTGGCGCACCGGACTGTCCGGTGTGCCACCGGACAGTGTCCGGTGCACCAGGACCGTACAAGGGTGAACCAGCCACTCCCGAGAAAACACAGGCGCACTCCGCTATAATTCACCGGGTGTCCAGTGGCAACCACCGGACTGTCCGGTGAGCCAGCGGGCAACGGTTACCTGCGCGCAACGGTCGACTCTGACAGGAGCTACAGTGAACAACAGTGTCGCGCATAAGTCAGGATAGCGAGTCAGAGGGGCACCGGACTGTCTGGTGCACCACCAGACTGTCCGGTGCCACAAGAAGACAAAGGCGCCAACGGTCAACTGCTCCAGAACCCTAACGATTGGGTGACGTGGCGGCACCGGACACTAAACATTGAGTGTCCGGTGGCGCACCAGACTGTCTGGTGCGCCCATCGACAGCAGCTTCCCCAACGGCTACATTGGTGGTTGGGGGCTATAAATACCCCCCAACCACCACAATTTCAAGCATCCAAGTTTTCTAAAGATCACATTCAATACAAGAGCTCTAGCATTCACTCCAAGACACAATACAAAAGATCAAATCCTCTCCAAGTCCCAAATTCACTCCAAACACTTAGTGGCTTATGAGAGAGAGATTTTTGTGTTCATTCGAGTTCTTGTCGCTTGGATTGCCTTTCTTCTTTTCCCATTCTTACTCTCAAGTGCTTTGTAAGCGAGGCAAGAGACACCAAGTGTGTGGTGGTCCTTGCAGGGTCTTAGTGACCCGTGAGATTAAGGAAGAAGGCTCACTCGGTCTAAGTGACCGTTTGAGAGAGGGAAAGGGTTGAAATAGACCCGGTCTTTGTGATCTCCTCAACGGGGACTAGGTTCTTTGGAACCGAACCTCGGTAAAACAAGTCACCGTGTTCATTCGCTTGATTCTCATTTGATTTGTTTGCCCCCTCTCTCCCGGACTTGATTTTAGTTCTAACGCTAACCTCGGCTTGTAGTGTGTGTTTAAAAGTGTAAATTTCATATTACGCCTATTCACCCCCCCCCCCTCTAGGCGACTTTTAGCCGAACCTCGATCCACTTGGAAAATTTGTCGATGGCAACCATCAGGTGCGTAAAGCCCCCAGGTGCCTTCTGTAGAGGACTGACGAGGTCGAGCCCCCACATGGTGAATGGCCACGTTATTGGGATCATCTATAGAGCTTGGGCTGGCATATGCATTTGCTTCGCGTAGAATTGGCATCCTGGGCAGGACCGCACAATCCTGATAGCATCAGCTACTGCGGTTGGCCAGTAAAACCCTTGCCTGAAGGCATTGCCGACGGGGGTCCGAGGCGCCGCGTGGTGCCCGTAAGCCCCCGAGTGGATTTCTCCTAGTAACTCATGCCCCTGGCTGATGGGTATACATCGTTGGAGTATTCCTGAAGTGTTGCATCGGTATAGCTCCTTCTCGTCTTCTATCAACACAAAGGTTTTTGCTCGGCGGGCGAGGCGTCGGGCCTCGGGCTTCCCTAGAGGGAGCTCTCCTCAGAGGAGGTACTCTAGGTAAGGTGTCCTCCAGTCCGTGGCTGGGGCGACCCTCTCACTATCGCCATCGATCTGCATAGCCTCGGACCCATCAACTGGGGGTGTTTCATCGTGGGGGCGAGCTCGGATGCCTCGCTGGGCATCACCGAGGGCCTGTAGATGTCCCTAAAAACATTTGGGGGGACTGTGGTTTGTCCCGAGGCAATCTTTGCTAGTTCATCTGCTACCTCGTTGTACTGGCGCGCGGCGTGGTTGAGCTCCATGCCAAATAATTTATCTTCGAGGTGTCGAACATCCTCATAGTAAGCCTTCATTCTTGCGTCATGGCATCTCAAGTTCTTCATCACCTGGTTAATGACGAGCTAGGAGTCCCCTCGGACGTCGAGGCGCCTAACTCCCAATTCGATGGTGATGCGTAGACCATTGACCAGGGCTTCATACTCGGCGACATTGTTGGACACGACGAAGTTGAACCACACAACGTATCGCAGATGTACACCGAGGGGTGAGATGAAGAGCAATCCAACACGCGCCCCAGTTTTTGTCAAGGATCCATCGAAGTACTTGGTCCATAGCTCGGCCTGGATTGGAGTTGTAGGCAATTGGGTGTCAGTCCATTCGGCTAGAAAGTCAGGTAGGGCCTGGGATTTGATTGCCTTCCTAGGGCGAATGAGAGAGTTTCTCCCATGAGTTCGACCGCCCACTTGGCCACCCTGCCCGAGGCTTCCCTACTCTGGACGATTTCCCCCAGAGGGAAGGACGACACCACCATCATGGGATGAGACTCGAAATTATGATGCAACTTCCACCGAGCCAGGACCACCATGTACAACAACTTCTAGACTTGTGGGTAGTGTCGTCTCAAACAGTATTTCGCTGATGAAGTATACAGGCCTCTAAACCTGCAAGGCATGTCCCTCCTTTCTCTCTACTACGATAGCGGCATTGACCACCTAGGTGGTTGCAGCTATGTAGAGTAAGAGGGGCTCCCTTCGGCAGGGGGCGCCAGGATGAGCACGTTGGAGAGGAGCTTCTTGAGGTTTTCGAGGGCTTCTTCAGCCTTGGGCATCCAAGCGAAGCGCTTGGTCTTCCTTAAGAGATGATATAGGGGCAGACCCTTCTTGCCGAGGCGTGAGATGAAGCGGCTCAGGGCCACAAGGCATCCCATGACCCGCTGAACTCCCTTGATATCTTTTATGGGCCCCATGCTTGTGATTGCCGAGACCTTCTCCGAGTTGGCCTCAATCCCTCACTCCGAGACAATGAACCATAAAAGCATGCCTCGGGGGACGCTGAAGACACACTTCTTAGGGTTGAGGCTGACACTTTTGGCTCGGAGGCACACGAAGGCAGTTTCCAGATCAGCGACGAGGCTGTCGGCCTTTCTGGTTTTAACCACTATATCATCAACATAGGCTTCAACCATTGAGCCTATGTTGTCGCCAAACACACGGGTCATGCAACGTTGATATGTGGCCCCAGCATTGCGCAACCCGAAGGGCATGGTTGTGTAGCAATACATGCCCTATGGGGTGATGAAAGAAGTCGTGAGCTGGTCGGACTCTTTCATCCGGATCTGATGGCAGCCTGAGTACGCATCAAGGAAGAAAAGGATTTCGTATCCTGCAGTGGAGCCTACAATTTGATCTATTCGAGGAATAGTGCAGGGAACTTTTGGACATGCTTTATTTAAACCAGTGTAGTCTACACATCCTCCATTTCTCTCCCTTTTTTCTAACTAGTACAGGATTAGCTAACCATTCAGGAAGGAACACCTCCTTGATGAATCCGGCCGCAAGAGCTTGTGAATCTCCTCCCCGATGACCTTGCGCTTTTCCTCGTCGAATCGGCGTCGGTGCTGCCTCACCGGCCTCGAGTTGGCTCAGATGTCCAGGGAGTGCTCGACGACTTTCCTTGGTATGCCCGACATGTCTAAGGGACTCCACGCAAATACCTCGGCATTCATGCAAAGAAAGTCGACGAGCACTACTTCCTATTTGGGTCAAGGGGGATGGTCTTTGTGGCTTTGGCCTGCTCGAAGTTGTCGGTGTGCTTCTTGGGGTCGGTCACGTCTCCAGCGAGGTTCTTCAAATCGGCGATAAGTGCCTCAAAGTTGATGACCACCTCGGCGTATTCCACGCACTCGAAGTCGCACTCGTAGGCATGATGGTATATGTGGGGCCAACGATGATGACGCCCGTTGGCCCCGACATCTTCAACTTCAGGTACGTATAGTTCGAGACGGCCATGAACTTGGCGTAGCATGGCCGCCCGAGCACAACATGGTATGTGCCTCAGAACCCTACCACTTCGAACATGAGGATTTTTTTCGGAAATTGGTGGGGGTCCTGAAGCAGACAGGTAGGTCGATCTGCCCGAGAGGATGCACCCTCTTGCCGGTGTGATCCCATGGAATGGCGCCGCCTCAGGCCGGATCTGTGATCACCCAACACCCAAGAGTTCTAAGGTGTCTACATAGATGACATTGAGGTTGTTTCCTTCATCCATGAGAACCTACGTGCGACGCTTGTTGTCGATGATGGGGCCGACAACAAGTGGATATCTCCTAGGGTTCGGGATGTAGTCCGGTGATCATCTCAGTCAAAAGAGATGGTGTGGTTCGACCAGTCTAGGTAGACCGGGGTTGCTACCTTGACCGAGAAGACCTCCCAACGTTCTTGCTTTGCTGCCTCAAGGAAAGGTTGACGATGTCCCCCCGAAGATCATGTAGCAGTTATGTACATCAGGGAAGTCGTCGCCCTTGTCATCGTCTCCACCGTCGGGAGCCTTCTTACTTCCCCCTTCAGCTGAGGGGCCGAGCTTGTTGTAGAAGCGTCATAGCATGTCGCACTCACCGAGGGAGTGTTTGACCGGACCCTTGTTGTAAGGGCACGAATCCTTCAGCATTTTGTCAAAGACCCCCAGCCCCCCTTGAGGAGCTCGAGGGTAGCGCTTCTCGGCTGCGGCGACTAGCTTGGCGGCGAGGGCCTTGGGCGGACCTTGTTGCATCTTCTTCTTCATGCCCTTCTTTGGGTTGCATTGGGTAGATGCTTCGGGGGCGCCCTCCTTCTGCTTCCTGTCACCCTTGTCCTCGTGGAAGAGGGCCTCGACCGCCTCCTGCCCCGAAGCGAACTTCATGGCGATGTCCATCAACTCGTTGGCCTTGGTCGGGGTCTTGCGACCTAGCTTGCTGACCAGATCCTAACAGGAGGAACCGAAGAGGAATGCCTTAATGACATCGGAGTTGGTGACGTTGGGGAGCTCAGTGCGCTGTTTCGAAAACCGACGAATGTAATCACGGAGACTTTCGTCATGCTTCTGTCGGCAGCTCCGGAGATCCCAGGAGTTTCTTGGGCGAATGTATGTGCCCTAGAAGTTCCCTCCGAAGACCCTGACCAGGTCCTCCCAGTCATGGATCTGTGTCAACGGAAGGTGCTTGAGCCAAGCTCAGGCAGAGTTAGACAGAAAGAGAGCGAGGTTACGAATGATAAGGTTATCATCGTTCGTTCCACCAAGCTGACAGGCTAGCCGATAGTTAGCAAGCCAGAGCTCTGGCTTCGTTTCCTCCCGAATACTTGGTGATAGTAGTCGAGCTCTAAACCGAGGTGGGAATGGTGCTCTATGGATGGCCTTGTTGTACCTCGTTCTCCTTAGATCTAGGACAGATGATCGAATGGACGAATACTATGACACTGGAGAAGGAGGGCGCTTCCGTTTCTCCGCACCACCTTCCTCGACGGTCTGGCTCGATGGAGATGCTTGGCGACGGTGATTCTTCCATGATGGCCTGCATGGCTCCCTCCATCTCGGAAGGCGACTTCTTCCACCGACGAATTCTTCTCCTCTGGTGTAGGATCTAGGACACCAGCTAGAGGGGTGAATAGATGATTTTAACTAAAATCAATGACACTAGAGAAATTTAATCAATATTACAAGAGATATAAATTCTCTAGCTATGATAGGTAAGCAAATTATGCTGAACAATTATGGCCATACTAGTAATGATAGACAATACACAAATTACTAACTACTTACAAAGTAATAAGTAAGGAGTGAAGAGAATGACACCCGAGTTTTATCCTGTGGTATCAATGATTTGCCGATCACCCCTAATCCATGTTAAGGTGGACTTCAAGCTCTCACTTTGTCCTCTATCAAGACGTGGCTTGATCTTTGAGCTAAGTGGACAAGAAATCACTCAATACCTCGATTCCACTAGCGTCGCCTTTGTCGCTCCGGCGAGGTAGGCGTGAACCCCTCACAATCAACACTGTGACTCCTCTACAACCTTCAAAGAGAGCTCGATGGAGAGAACACCTGAGCTGTCTAGGAGGCGGCAACCTCCAAGAGTAGCAAGCCAACAACGCTTGCTTGGTGTACCACGTAGTACCTCAAAGTTCACCAATGGATGCAATCTCACTAGAATGCAATCTCAAGCAAAAAGTGTGAGGGAATGAGTTAGATTGTCACAAATGAGCTCAATGTGTGCTAGGAATGGCCAAGAGATTCCTCACACATGAGCTCCACCTCTATTTATAGCCCACCTCACATTTCCAACTGTTATGTGCAACTACCACAGCTTTTGCGCACACGCGAATGATTCGCGCCCTACGATCGAACGGCCCACCGTACAAGTAACGACTATAATTCTCGTTTGAAACATGTCAGTGCTGTTAGAAAATGTTAGGCTCGGATGGTTCGCCAACCCTGCCTAGACGGCCTGGGACCTGGCAATTTAAATCGCTAGAGTACTGACCAAGTTGATTTTCATATGTGGACGGTCCGCCCTACTGGGTCAGATGGTCCGCCCTTGGGAGTTAGTACGGTCTGAGTCAAAGCATCGGACGGTCCGTAGTTCAAACGCCCAAAAACATATAGTCCCTGCCCGAATCCAATTTGGCACCTGCGGACGGTTTGTCAACCCTGGCTTGAAGGTCCGTACAAGGACACAGAGACATCTGCAACCTCGGACCCCTCTGGACGGATCATGGACAGTTCGTCCTCCTGGCTCGGAAGGTCCACCGACCCCAAACCTTTAGCCGCTTTTTAAACACACTTTAGAAAAGATTTTAACTCTCAAAATCGAAAGCATTGTTAGTCCTCATGCAAATGCGACTACTAGATGCTCTATGAGGCACTAAGTTTTACACAGACCAAAGTCATAGGCTCCTCTTTATACTACGTCTATCTAGCCTACTAATCTGGTCAATTTCTTCTCTAAACTCCCGATGATCGGCAAAAACAAAACATGTATTATACCTTTGTCTTCACCTGATCCACAACCAATGCTATAAGTCTCCAAGACTTTTTTGTTCTCTGTGGTCCAACCTGCATTCTTATTTCTCCAAGAACTATTAGTCCACAAATGGTTGTCATTAATTACCAAAACACCACTAATGGCCTAGATGATTCACAATCTCCCCCTTTTTGGTAATTGATGACAACACTACTGAGAGCACCTAGAGGGGGGTGAATAGGTGATCCTGTAAAATTCAACACTAATAGCACAAATTTGATTTATAAAGTTAGTTTGGTTAAACCAAGTTGCTATAAAGCAAGCTCTTGAGATGAAGTCAATCACAGAAAAAAGCAACACAAGAGACACGGTGTTTTTATCCCGTGGTTCGGCCAAGTAACACTTGCCTACTTCCACGTTGTGGCGTCCCAATGGACGAGGGTTGCACTCAACCCCTTTCAAGTGATCCAATGATCAACTTGAATACCACGGTCTTTTCTTTTTGGAGTTCTCTTCCCATTTGCGAGGAATCTCCACAAGTTGGAGCCTCTCGCCCTTACAATGTTAATCACACAAGAAACACAGAAGTAAGGGAGGGAAAGCAACACACGCAAGACTCAATCCGCAGCACACACACGCACACAAGCCAAGACTTGAGCTCAAAACACGGCGCATGGAGTTCACGACTCAAACAGAGCTCAAATCACTAACATAACAATCCAAATGTGTGGAGGCGGAGTCTAGGAGTCTTAAGATGTTTAGAGAATGCTTGGGATTCTGCTCCATGCGCCTAGGGGTCCCTTTTATAGCCCCAAGGCAGCTAGGAGCCATTGGAGATCAACTTGGAAGGTAATTCTTGCCTTCTGTCGGGTGGCGCACCAGACAGTCCGGTGCACCACCGGACATGAACAGTACCTATTCGGTGCTTGATCTCATTCCTTTTCTGGCGAAGCTGGCCGTTGGATCATTGGTCCCGTTGGAGCACCAGACACTGTCCAGTGCACACCGGATAGTCCGGTGTGACCATCCGACCGTTGGCTCAGCCACGTGTTGCCCGTTGATCGCGCAGATCACCATTGTCCATGGGCGCCTTTGGCTCACCGGACAGTCTGATGCACCACCGTACAGACCGGTGATTTTTAGCTGCAGCACCTTCTCCTTTTCCCGAGAACGACGAGTTCGTCATCGGAGTCTTGAGCGCGGGCGCTGATGATGAAAGGGAAATGTGCCCTTGGGCCATTTCTAAAGTGTTTTGGTGATTAAGTGCCCAACACATATTCTCTAAGTGTTAATTTGTGCCAAAGATTCAAGAAGTGCAAATCATGTTACAAGGTATGTTTCTAGACTAAGTACATTGTTTTGAGTACTAACATATGTTGTCAAAGTGCTAGAAACAGGAGAAAAGCAATTGGAGAATAGTTGGCTGTGTACAGCAAACTCCTGCTCAGTCTGGGTGCACCGGACAGTGTCTGGTGCGCCAGACGAGTCCAAGGTGAAGCGGCCGCTCTCGGGACTCGACGGTGGCGTACGGCTATAATTCACCGGACTGTCCGGTGGTGCACCGGACTGTCCGGTGAGCCAATGGTCGACTGCGCCAAAGGTCGGCCGCGCAATCCATGGGCGACGCATGGCCCGTGCCAATGGTCGGCAGGGGCACCAGACTGTCCGGTGTGCACCAGACAGTGTCCGGTGCGCCAACCGCCACGAATCTGCAACGGTCGGCTGCGCCAAATTAGGAAGGAGATCTGCACCGGACAAGCTATAGTGGTTGTCCGGTGGTGCACCGGACTGTCCGGTGCGCTGTGGGGGATAGATATCCCCCGGGTCCACCAAAAGAGTAAAGGACCTCACGAAAGGCCCAAGGGTCCAATAAATCGTAGGGTTATTCTTTTGTGGGCCTGGGGAAAGACGACCAGCAACGCAGAACGACATAGGGCCGGATTGGTGCAAACCCGGACGGCCCATAACGCCGAGCCATTGGCCGCAACAGAGATCCGACTTTCCCGCGTCGGGGCCTCCATGCAGCGAAGCCACGTGAGGATAAGTCGGCGAGAGTTACGTAGGGGATAATCTCGAGAGGTTCACTATCTTTTAGCTACTCGTTGTTATCTCATCATGTGTACTGCCCCACGGTCGAGTATATAAGGCCTAGGGGGCACCCCTTCAGAACGATCGACCCATTACTTAGCCTCCCACATCCACTCTCTGTATTCTCGATCCAGAGAGCTCTCTTGTAATCACATCCACCAAGCATACTCATCAGGACGTAGGGTGTTACGCATCTCTAAGCGGCCCGAACCTGTAAACCTTGTCCACCGTCCCTCGTGCGATCGGCACGAACCATTTTGCTACAGTTGTCGACACCGTCCTACTCCTAAAAACACCTTGAGGGGCAACCCCGGGTGTGCGGTCGGACCCTAAACACCGACAGCTGGCGCGCCAGGTAGGGGGTGTGTTGACAATCCAAGCTAGCTCAATGGCCATCTCCTTCTACAACAAGATCACCCTACGCCCCGGATCTATGTTCTGCTTCGGAACAATCTCGTTCGTAGCGGACGAAGAAGGAATTCTGCACCGTATTGCGGATCCGCCAAAAAAGGAGTCTTCCTCAACAAACTCCGAAAATACCGGAGAAGCGCAACCTCCAGCTTTCCGGAAGAAGATCACCACGCCGGCAGCATCGTTCTACCCCGACGTCCTTTTCATCGGAAGGGCAGAATCGCCGACCATCTCCGACGACGAGCCGACTGTGCCCGGGGAAGAACCGCCTCAGCGAGAGTCCCGTCGACGGAGGAACCGGCGCAGGAATGTTCGACGACATCACGCGGCCGGAGAGCGGAATCCGGAACAACCTGTCTCGCGAGACGAGGTCTCGGAGGTAGGAGAAACCCCGGAGGAACGCGTCTTCAGAGAGCGAAGGAACTCCCGACGACGTGATCGCCGACGAGCTCAGGAGCAGGCTGAGCGGGATACAAGGCAATGTCGTGAGAATCCACTCTTCGGACGTAACCTAAACCCCGACTTCGCCCGAGCCATGAACACGCCGAGCGAGGTCGGAGGAGTGTTGGCTCGGATAGCGGAAGGACTTCCTCGGACTCCTGACGCCGACGGTTACCGACGACTGTTCACCCAGGCGGCCAACCATCTTCTACCGCTTGCTCACCCACCGAACGATCTACGACACGCCATCAACAGTCGCCGAGACGCGCGGAGCTCCATCAACGCTTCGCGGGAACGGCGGCATGAGAACGAAATTCGTCGTCGAGAGGAGTACGACAGGGATCACGGTGCCCCGACTCAGAGCCAAGCTACCAGGACTGAGTCGGCGACGGCTTCAACTGGCGGAACCTCCCGGGGACGGTCGAGGAACCACAACCACAACTCCCCTCCCCGGGACAGGCATCGACCTCGACGACAGGAGGACACGTGCGGAGTGTCCGCCCTTACTCCGCGCCTTAGGGCCATCCAATGGCCTCCCAACTTCAAGGTATCCAATGTTGACAAGTATGAACCTAAGCAGGATCCGTGGGGTTGGCTAGCCGTCTACACCACTGCTGCTCGAGCTGCCGGAGCATCCGAGGACGTGATGACCGCATATTTGCCCATTGTCCTTGGACAAGACGCGCTGCAATGGCTACGACATCTACCCCGACACTGCATCGACGTCTGGGGAGACTTCAGTCGGCGTTTCACCGCCAACTTCCAGTCCCTCTCCGACAAGCCGGCGCAGCCGTGGGACCTCAAATCTATCAAGCGCCGGGGGGACGAGACTCTCCGATCATACCTCAAGAGGTTTCAAACCATGAGGAATCGCATCCCCGATGTCACGGAGGCGGCCGTGATCGAGGACTTCTACCGAGGATCCAATGACTCGGCTTTTGTCCGAGCCATACTACAAAGGGCGCCGACAACCTCGGAGGAGCTGTTCCGGGAGGCTGACCTCTACATCACCGCCGACGAGCGAGCCCAGGACCTCATTGGAGGAGCGAAGCCCGCGCCGGCAGCACCGCGGCGCGACGCGACCCAGCAACCTGACAAGCGATGGGAGAAGCGGCCACGCGAAGAAGTACACGCCGCCGGACCACCCGCCGCCCGCGCTCGAGGAGGACCTCGTGGGGGCGAACGCACACTGGACGACATCCTCGACGCCCAGTGCCCGTACCACAAAGACATGCGACACACTCTTCGTAACTGCCGGGACTTCAAGCACTCCGTCGGACACGGTCGACCCTTCCAACCTCTACCTCCTCCTCCGCCGAGGGGAGGACCAGATGAACCACGACAACCCCATCGGCAGGAGGAGGGAGGAGGAGGAGGAGCTTTCCCGCGCGTTGACAGGGAGGTCAACGTCATCTTCGGCGGACACGGATCACAGGAGAGCAGAAGACAGCAGAAGCTCAACGATCGCCAGATACTGGTAGCGACCATCGGCCCTCCCGCCCCATACCGATGGTCGGAGCACCCGATCACCTTCACTCGGGCGGATCAATGGCTCAACTTTGATCATCCGGGCAAGTACCCGCTTCTCGTCGATCCGGTGATCCGAGAGAGCCGGGTGAAGAAGGTGTTAGTGGACGGGGGGAGCAGCATCAACATCACCTTCCCCCGGACACTCCAAAGCTTGGGAGTTCATCTCAAAGAGCTCCACGAGTCGGACACTCCTTTCTTCGGCATCGTGCCGACGGAAGGAGAATACCCGCTGGGCCACATCTACATGCCGGTCACCTTTGGAACTCCGGAGAACTACAGAACCGAGTTCCTGAGGTTTGAGGTGGCGAACTTCGACTGCGGTTACAACGCCATCATCGGGAGGCCAGGATTGGCCAAATTCATGGCCATTCCGCATTACACATACATGATACTGAAAATGCCGGGGCCACAAGGGATCATAACTGTGCGCGCCGACCTCCAAGGCGCCGCAGAATGTTTCCGAGTGGCTATCCAAACAGCCCTCACCGCCAAGCCGTCGACAGCTCCCTCCGCAACGGCGAACTCTAAGCCTGAGGAGGACCTCGCAATACCGGCGAATGAAGCTCAGACCGCGACCTCTATGCGGCCGACTGAAGAAACTAAAAGAATCAACCTGGGGTTCGCTGATGAGCGCAAGACGGCCATCATCAGCTCCAGTTTGGACAACAAATAGGAAAGCGCGCTCGTCCAGTTTCTGCAAGATAACCGAGACGTATTCGCATGGCAACCTGCGGATATGCCGGGAGTCCCGAGAGAACTGGCCGAGCACAAGCTAAAGGTCTTTCCTCAGGCGAGGCCGATTCGACAGAAATTACGTCGTTTCACGCCTGATAAGAGGGAAGCCATTCGCGCCGAGTTAGCTCGCTTGGTCGCGGTCGGATTCATTAGAGAAGTATTACATCCTGAGTGGTTAGCCAATCCTGTTCTTGTACTCAAAAAGAATAAAGTGGACTGGCGCATGTGTGTTGATTATACTGATCTCAACAAACATTGTCCGAAGGATCCCTTCGGGCTCCCGAGGATAGATCAGGTGGTGGACTCCACCGCCGGATGTTCTATGTTGTCTTTCTTGGATTGTTATTCTGGGTACCATCAGATCAGCCTGGCAAAGGAAGACGAAGAAAAAACGGCATTCATTACTCCGTTTGGCGCTTTCTGTTATACCTCCATGCCGTTTGGCCTCAAGAACGCTGGAGCGACTTACCAGAGAGCTATTCAGACATGCTTAGCCGATCACTGGGGCAAGCGTGTGGAGGCTTATGTGGATGACGTGGTGATCAAGACACAGGACTCAAAGGACTTCATCGAAGATTTGCAACTGGTTTTCAACAGCCTGAGGCGGTATAGGTGGAAGCTTAATCCCGAGAAATGTGTTTTTGGGGTACCAGCCGGAAAGTTGCTCGGATTTATCGTCAGCCACCGAGGAATTGAAGCTAATCCAGATAAGATTGAAGCTATCATGAAGATGGAAGCACCTCGATCGCAGAAGAAGGTTCAGCGACTTACTGGATGCATGGCAGCTTTAAGCAGATTTATATCCAGGCTGGGAGAAAAAGGTTTGCCGTTTTATAAATTACTCAAGAAGGTGGATAAATTTCAGTGGACTTCAGAAGCACAAGAAGCTCTAGATGCTCTGAAAAAATTCTTGACAACACCGCCAGTACTGAAACCACCTCGACGAGCTACATCAACTCAACCAGCTGAAGATTTGCTATTGTACATCTCTTGCACGACTCACGTGGTAAGCACTGCGTTAGTAGTCGAGCGAGCAGAAGAAGGGCACGCCTATCCAGTACAACATCCTGTGTATTTCATCAGTGAAGTCCTTGGCCCCTCAAAGAAAAAGTATTCTCAAATCCAGAAGCTATTGTATGCAGTACTTCTAACTGCCCGCAAGCTGCGTCACTACTTTGACGATCACAAAGTCATAGTGGTCACAAGTTTTCCAATAGGGGATATTCTTCACAACAAGGAGGCCATCGGTCGAATAGCCAAGTGGGCCTGTGAGCTGGGATCTCATGACATCGAGTTTCGGCCTCGCACTGCCATCAAAACCCAAGCACTAGTCGATTTCATATCAGAGTGGACTGAACAACAAGTACCAGACAACCCGGAGACTGCAGAGGTATGGCGAATGTATTTTGATGGCTCACTCAAACTGCAAGGAGCAGGAGCGGGGATTCTTTTCACTGCACCAGGGGGCGAACACCTCAAGTACGCCCTCCAGCTGCTATTCCCGGCCTCCAACAATGCAGCCGAGTATGAAGCTTTGATCCATGGATTGAACATTGCCATATCACTGGGCGTCAAAAGATTAATGGTGTACGGGGATTCTCTGGTAGTTATCAGCCAGATAAATAAGGAGTGGGATTGCTCAAATGATTCGATGGGAAGATACTGCACCGCCGTCCGAAAGCTGGAGGATAAATTCGAGGGCTTAGAATTTCATCATGTGGAAAGAGATCGGAATACGGCAGCTGACGTACTATCCAAGCTGGGGTCCAGTCGAACTCAGGTCCCACCTGGGGTTTTCGTGCAAGAAATCCTGCAGCCGAGTATCTCAACGGATCAAGTAGAAGAGTGCAACATCATAAATCAACCCGAGTCAGATCTTGATGACTGGAGAAGGCCAATCATTAAGTACATAAAGAATGAAGAAGAACCAGATGATAAGAACTCGGCGGAGCGCATTGCAAGACAGTCAGCTCATTATACGCTCATTGGGGAGACATTATACAGAAGGGGTGCATCAGGCGTCTTCATGAAGTGCATTCTCCCATCCACTGGAAAGCAACTACTAGAAGAGGTCCACGCTGGACAATGTGGGATACATGCAGCCTCCAGAACACTAGTTGGGAAGGTCTTCAGGTCAGGATTTTATTGGCCAACAGCAAAGAATGATGCAGCCGAGTTAGTTCAGAGGTGCGAAGCTTGCCAATACTTGTCGAAGCAACAACACTTGCCAGCACAGCAGCTGCAGACCATACCAGTAACTTGGCCTTTTGCATGCTGGGGGTTGGATATGATTGGGCCTTTCAAGAAAGCTCAAGGGGGATATACTCATGTGTTGGTAGCAATTGACAAATTCACTAAATGGATAGAATTCAAGCCCATTGCCTCCTTAACCTCTGCCAAGGCTGTGGAATTCATACAAGATATAATATTCAGATTCGGGATACCAAACAGCATCATAACTGATCTAGGATCCAACTTCACAAGTTCAGAGTTCTTTGATTTCTGCGAGCAAAAAAGTATTCAGATCAAGTATGCATCTGTAGCCCGTCCGAGAGCCAACGGGCAAGTTGAGCGGGCTAACGGGATGATATTGGATGCACTCAGGAAAAAGATTTTTGATAAGAATGAAAAATTTGCAGGGAAGTGGATAAGGGAATTACCCTATGTTATTTGGAGCCTAAGAACCCAACCTAGCCGAGCCTTGCATGGAAACACTCCTTTCTTCATGGTCTATGGGTCGGAAGCAGTGCTGCCTGCTGATCTCAAGTTTGGGGCGCCAAGGCTGATTTTTGAAAGCATAGCAGAAGCTGAGACCACCAGACTAGAGGACATAGATATACTCGAAGAAGAACGGCTAAATGCAGTAATCCAGTCAGCAAGATACCAGCAGACTCTAAGGCGCTATCACGACAAGGCTGTGCGGCAACGATCCTTTTCAGTGGGGGAGCTCGTCCTTCGCCGAATTCTAACGGGAGAAGGACGACACAAGTTATCACCCTTATGGGAAGGGCCTTTCATAGTGGCAGAAGTCACTCGGCCTGGATCATATCGCCTCACTCAGATGGACGGCACGGAAGTCGGGAACTCTTGGAACATAGAACACCTGAGAAAGTTTTATCCTTAGCCGTACCTCAAAACTGTTGGGATAACAATGATGTACTCTGTAAAGTGGAAATATGTCATCAATAAAGAAAAGGTTTCAAGGATACTCAATTTATTTACGATTGACTCGCATTCTTACTTAACTCGGGGTGACCACTATGCCCTGCTAACGGAGCAATCGACTTAAGTCGGCAATGACTTAAGGTGGTGCAACATGCTCACGCTTACTTAACTCGGGGTGACCACTATGCCCTGCTAACGGAGCAATCGACTTAAGTCGACAACGACTTAAGGCGGTGCAACATGCTCACGCTTACTTAACTCGGGGTGACCACTATGCCCTGCTAACGGAGCAATCGACTTAAGTCGGCAACGACTTAAGGCGGTGCAACATGCTCACGCTTACTTAACTCGGGGTGACCACTATGCCCTGCTAACGGAGCAATCGACTTAAGTCGGCAACGACTTAAGGCAGTGCAACATACTCATGCTTTACTTAACTCAGGGCGACCACTATGCCCAGCTAACGAAGTAATCAACTCCAATTGGCGCTTACTTAAAACCAATGCAACATGCTTTCGCCTATTTAATTCAGGGGATGATCTCCATATCCCACATGCAAAATTCATAGTCATCACGCATCATTACTACCAAACTCATTGAACTAAAAAATCCTGATACAATGATAGAATAACTGTGTCACTCAAATAAACTGGTGTTCTCTGACAAATATTCAATCATGCAAGCTGCGCGTTTGGAGCATGCGAAATGTTTTCTCTATTTTGCAATGTCTTTTCCAGGAACAGTTGACGAAGAAGGACGACTCGAGGAGTCAGGAGCGGCGTTCACGTCGGCCCTTATATCTTCAGGAACGACTACGCCAGGCCTCCTCATCAGAATTCGTCCCGCTCGAATGGCCTTGTCCATGGCCCTATCGCGTTGGGCTCTCAGAGTATTGGAAGTTTCTTCAGCAGCCTTGACAGCCGACTGGGCAGCCTCTAGCTCCTGGGTAACAGATTTTTTGGAAGCACGCAGACTCTTGATGACAACGTCTTTAGCTGATATCAACTCCCGAAGGCGAATCACATCATCCAAGGACTCCTGCAACTTATAGCGAAGATTGTTCAACTCCTCCATGGAAAAGCGATGACTTCTCTCCAGGATAGTCAGCGAGTTGCTAGAATCTCGATACAACCTATCAAGGTTGTCTCGAGAAGCGGCAAGGATGCGTTTCTCCTCCTGCAAGCGCAAATCAGTTCCTTCAGAAAACCAGGCAAACAATAGGAGCACGGCGAGAAAAAAGTGCAGTTTCATACATCACCTTTTCAGAGTCAAGCTGGGCATGCAGAGAAGAACTCAACGCATTGGCATCATCCAAGGCAGCAGAAACCTGACTCAGTTCAATCTGACTTTGAGAATACTTTTCCTCAAGATCAGTGCATCGCTGAGTCAATACAGCTCGATCCTGAGAATGTTTCTCCTCAAGAAGTGCAGTCTGCCGAGTCATTCCTAGTAAGAGGTAATCAAACAAAACAAGGTCAGAAGGTCAAGCAGTCCACAAAAAAAACGCGAAGAAAAGAAAAAGGGCACTAACCAGCGTTAATCGCCTCCAACTCGGATACACGACGACGAAGTAACACTGGATTCCAACATGGAAAAGATGAAGCCACTTCTGGAATAGGAGCACCATGCAATTTCAGCTGGGTGGTCACCCCGTCCACAAAAGTCTGATGAGAAGAGCAGATGAGCGTAATGGCAAGAGTTCAGGCAATGTAAAAATCAAGCTAAGAAACAGCACGGTACCTGGAGGGTGGAGAAGAACGAAGGGATCCCCAAGTCAGGAGAAATCGGATGATAACCAGGCGCAAGGTCATCACCCGAAGCAGCATGCAGTGGAACAGTGGGAATCAGTTCATCTCCTTCAGCATAACCGGACACTCGATCAACGGGGACGCTGCCCTCTAAAGCGACGCCCCGGTCTGAAGTCTGGGCCACCACCATGCAGCCAGAGTGTGGAGGTGACCCAGCGTGAACGTTCATGGAAGTGCCGGAGAGAGATCTTGTCTGGGCATCCCCGGGGACCGGGCCATAGTCGGCACTGCCCACTTGAGCTGGGTTATCCCCGGCAACACCCTCGGGGGCTGGGCAGTAGCTTGCACTCTTCGTCCGGGCTAAGTCGTCCTCCACGACACCCTCGGGGGCTGGACATGTGTCGACACCATCCTTGGGGTCCAAATTTTCAGCAGTAACCGTCTCCAAGGTTAGCGGGCCCTCGGTTATTTCCATGGGATCAGGACAATCCAAGTTAACATCCCGTCCCACAAGATCGTGCTCTAAGGTTGATGAGGCACGGGATGACCTCAACCCAGCGTCCGGCACAGCACCACAGGTTTCCGTCGCGGCATCGTCCACTGGCCCTGATAACAAGTCCTCTGGGACCATATCCTCGAGAGTTTGATCAAAATCGGCCAGGGACATGTTTTGCAGACCAACAAGAGCAGATAAGGCCGGGGAGGGAACCCCACTACTTTCCCCACTGGCGAGGAATTGCCGACTGTTCTTTCGAATCAAAGGAACCTCATCCTCTTCCTCTTCGTCATCTTCATCAGCAACACCGGCACCACACCCATTGGGATCAGCATCAGATGGACCACACCCATTGGGATCAGCAACAGATGGACCACACCCATTGGGATCAGCACCAGCAAATTCGGATACAGGAACCTCCTCATCAGCAGGAGCCGAGGGACCAGCATCCTGATTCAAACTAGATACTCGCCGAATACGTCTCTTCTTCTTTTTCTGCTCATCAACAGAAAGATCAGTCTGATTGGTTCGGCGGGGACGCTTCGAGCGAGCACGGACAGGTCTCTGGACATCCAAGACTATACCGACCTCTGGGAGAGGTGCCACTGCCAATGTTTCAGTAGGAATAGCGTCAGAAGAATCCTCGGCCAACATGTCAAGCACGGCATTTATTTCAGCATCAGTAGGATCCGAAGGCACCTCGAAATGGGTTTGTCTTTCATCATCAGGGATTTTCCCAAGCGAAGCAACCAAGGCATTAACCTCCTCATCAGAGGGCCGCGTTCTAAGGCCCAAATTGCCATCAGTTGAAGGCGGGTTTGACACAAAGCGAGTGAAGGCCTTGGCAGGAGGCAGATTCCAGGCTGAATACGCCATTGGAGCACCAACATTGGATACTTTGCCTCTGAGAATCATCTCCAGCCGGCTCACCAAATCTGCAGAAGCGATCCTTCCATTGGTAACTCGAGTTGGGTCGGCTAGCCCTTGATACAGATAAGCCGGGTGGGCCCTGTCTTTCAGTGGCTGAATGTTTTTGAAGACAAAGTCAGCGACTATAGCTTCAGCGGTTAAACCCCTCTCCTTCAATAGCCCAACTTCAGCTAACAGCACACTAGCTTCAGCCACCTCCTCGTCTGTGGGAGACTCAGTCCAGCTCGGGGTGCGAACATCTGGCTGTCTTCCTGACCGGGGGGGGAGAGAATTTCCATAGTTATCAACTATAAACCATTCCAGGCGCCATCCCTTAATGCTGTCTTTAAGGGGGATCTCAAGATACTCAGTTTTCCGTCCCCGGCGCATCTCCAAGCTGGCACCTCCAACCAACTGATGCTGTCCCCCGGCCATCCCAGGGCGACAGTGATACAGGTGTTTCCACAATCCAAAATGCGGCAGCACACCAAGAAAGGCCTCACATAAGTGGACGAAGATAGAAATTTGCAGAATTGAATTAGGGTTCAGATGGGTTAAGTTGATGTGGTAGAAATCAAGAAGACCGCGGAAAAAGGGAGAAATAGGAAGGCCAAGGCCACGGAGAAGAAAGGGAGCGTAAACCACAGACTCATGGGTATCCTCTGTCGGGACCGTAGTTCCATGGCAAACTCGCCAAGAACAGAGTTCCCGCGGAGGAAGAACCCCGATGGACACGAGGTGGAGGAGTTCAGTTTCAGAGATGTTGGACATGTGGTTACCTGCGAAAGGCAACTGGCTGTTGGGATCAATTGGGGGAATCACCACAGCGGAAGAACTCGCGATTTTCCTCTTGGGAGCCATCTCGATTTCACCAGCGAGCAAATTGGAGGCAAGCGCAGAGGAGATTTGGAAGCAGGAATGCAAAAACTAGGGCGCGGAAAGCAAAAGCGGCTAAAAGTGCGACTCTTATGGGATATTCTCGGACCAGACACCGTTTCAAAAAGTGCCCAGTCATCACTCGGCGGTTATTTCCGAAATCCCAACATGCCACGTGGTCATTCGGCAGTTATTTCCCAGAAAACTGGTGGGCCCTCCCCTTATTCGCCGACGTCACGATCCAGTCACTCGGCGTTACCTCTAAAACGCTGATCTTGAGTTCAATCGTTCGGCATTACTTCTAAAATGCCGACGTTGACCTTCAATCACTCGGCGTTGCCTCTAAAACGCTGACCTCGAGTTCAATAACTCGGCGCTGTCTCTAAAACGCCGACGTCACTATCCAGTCACTCGGCGTTGCCTCTAAAACGCTGATCTTGAGTTCAATCGTTCGGCATAACTTCTAAAATGCCGACATTGACCTTCAATCACTCGGCGCTGCCTCTAAAACGCTGATCTCGAGTTCAATAACTCGGCGCTGTCTCTAAAACGCCGACGTCACTATCCAGTCACTCGGCGTTGCCTCTAAAACGCTGATCTTGAGTTCAATCGTTCGGCATTACTTCTAAAATGCCGACGTTGACCTTCACTCACTCGGTGTTGCCTCTAAAACGCTGATCTTGAGTTCAATAACTTAGTGTTGCTTCTAAAACACTGACCTCGGGTTCAACTGTTCGGTATTACTCCTAAAAACGCCAACGTTGACCCTCAATCACCCGGCGTTGCCTCTAAAACGCTGACCTTGAGTTAAATTGTTCGGCATTGCCTCTAAAATGCCGAAGTCACTACTTAGTCACTCGGCGTTGCCTCTAAAACGATGATCTGGAGTTCAACCACTCGGCATTACTTCTAAAATGTCGACGGCGACTTCCGATCACTCGGCATTACTTCTAAAAACATTGATACAGACTGCAATATTGCTTGGAGGCATCAGTATAACGATCAAGCTGTTCATCTACGGCCTCAAAAAACTCAGATTCATAGTCAGATGAAACAAGTCATCAAGGAGAAACCAAACCTGTTTTTCATTCAAGGGAAGTGATAACATTTACAAATCAACCCATTATGGGTTGATACTTCCCTATTTCTACTACTAAACTACACTTTACTGCTACTACTACTACTACTCTACAATATACTACTTTACATTACTAATAATACTACATTATCTAACTATACTACTTCTAATCTATACTAATATTTAAAAGGACCAGTGGCGTCTAGCCACTGGCCCTGCCCCTGCCGCCGCCACCGCTCTTGGTGCCGCCTCCGCCGCCGCCGCTCTTGGTGCCACCCCCGCCGCCGCCGCTCTTGGTGCCGACCCTGTCACCGCCGCCCCTGGTGCAGCCGCCGTCGTCGTCGTCGTCGTTGTCGTCGTCGTCGTCGTCGTCGTCGTCGTCGTCATCGTCCCCGCCCTCGCCGCCGTCGTCCGAATCCTCCTCCTCCGAGGAGTACTCGGACTCATCCGAGCCCTCGAGCCCGGAGCGCTCGACGGCCCGGATGTACGACCAGACCTCCGCCGAGAGCCCCTGGGAGTCGTCTGAGTCGTCAGACGACTCACGCAGGGGGATGGGAGCCGGAGACCCCTCGGATTCAGAGGAGAACTCCTCCTCTGAATACTCCGAGTCGCCGAAATCTTCAGACGGAGGGGTTGGTTCGCGCTTGCGTTTCTTGGCCATGGTGGAAATGCAGATAGAAGAAAGAAAGCAGGAAACGGAGAACAGCGAGAGATGTGAAAAAATCAGACAGGCAAAGGCACTATTTATAGGAAAAGAAGGCAACCGCTCACCTCCAACAGTGGTCATTGAACAGTCGCGAAGCATTCAATATACACCTCCACCCGTCCAAAGACACGTCAGGCGGCGGACGCCGTTTCATGCAGCACTACACCCATTGGGACTCCAGTCAACAGCGCAAAGGACATGATTACACTCGCCATCCCATCACATTACAACTCAGAAGCAACCGGTTAAAACGCTCAGCGTACCAAGACGTTCCTTGCTCACACCCATTGGGGGGGGACGCCCAGGAATTGTCAGTATATTTTTCAAAATGGTCACATCTGTGCAGAGCATGCAGTGAATGCCTCAAGACAAAAATGAGATATCAACAAGAGTTAAAGGGAAGCCAAATATAGTCAATAGAGTGCAACATATGGTCGACAGACAGGACTTGAAGACTAGACAGAGAACGTCCATCGAACGTCCAATCAGTCGCAGAGCAAATACACTATGCTACTCAGCAAGATATGGAAGGGTTGCAAATTCAGTTGCAAAAGACAAAACACATGCTGACCTCCGAAGCATAATATTGATGACATAGCACGGATGACATCATGCCAACCTTTTTATAAGCAGAAAGAGTATTCTTCAGCAACAGGACGCAAAAAGAAGACCTTCAAGCGAATTATTCAAAAAATCCACTTGAAGGTCGGGGGCTACACCCATTGGGTGCACCTCCGGTGCACCCCATGGATTGTCACTATAAGCCAGGATAGCGCCAGTTTCTAAGGGCATGAAACAAGATTAAGAAGCTAATCCTCAACTGGAATAAGGAAACACAAATGGGAGTAATTTCTAATGAAGACCTTCGAGTAGATTATTTTCTAAAATCTACTCGAAGCTCGGGGGCTACACCCATTGGGTGCACCTCCGGTGCACCCAATAAGGTTCAGAGTCCAACAAACAGGAATGCCGATCTCTAAGGCACAGGCACGAAGCTAGGTTCCGGTCGACAAGTGATCAAAGCAATAGAAAACAGCAAGGAGTCATCTCTCTTCAAATCATCTACAAGCTGGACCTGGGATCTTCGGGTTGATTATCTCTAAATTAACCCAAAGATCGGGGGCTTGTGGGGGATAGATATCCCCCGGGTCCACCAAAAGAGTAAAGGACCTCACGAAAGGCCCAAGGGTCCAATAAATCGTAGGGTTATTCTTTTGTGGGCCTGGGGAAAGACGACCAGCAACGCAGAACGACATAGGGCCGGATTGGTGCAAACCCGGACGGCCCATAACGCCGAGCCATTGGCCGCAACAGAGATCCGACTTTCCCGCGTCGGGGCCTCCATGCAGCGAAGCCACGTGAGGATAAGTCGGCGAGAGTTACGTAGGGGATAATCTCGAGAGATTCACTATCTTTTAGCTACTCGTTGTTATCTCATCATGTGTACTGCCCCACGGTCGAGTATATAAGGCCTAGGGGGCACCCCTTCAGAACGATCGACCCATTACTTAGCCTCCCACATCCACTCTCTGTATTCTCGATCCAGAGAGCTCTCTTGTAATCACATCCACCAAGCATACTCATCAGGACGTAGGGTGTTACGCATCTCTAAGCGGCCCGAACCTGTAAACCTTGTCCACCGTCCCTCGTGCGATCGGCACGAACCATTTTGCTACAGTTGTCGACACCGTCCTACTCCTAAAAACACCTTGAGGGGCAACCCCGGGTGTGCGGTCGGACCCTAAACACCGACATGCGCCACCCGACAGAAGGCAAGATTAGCCTTCCAAGATTGCCTCCAACTACTCCTAGCTGCCTTGGGGCTATAAAAGGGACCCCTATGCGCATGGAGGAGTTACCAAAGCATACTTTGAGCATTCTAAGTCTTCCACACTCCGTCTCCGCGCACTTGATCGACCGTGTTAATGATTTGAGCTCCGTTCTTGTAGTGAACTCATTGTGCTTCATTTTGAGCTCAAGTCTTGGCTTGTGTGCGTGTGTATTGCTGTGGATTTGTGTGTGTTGCATCCCATCCTTACACTTGTGCTTTCACCATGATCTTTATTGTAAGGGCGAGAGACTCCAACTTGTGGAGATTCCTCACAAACGGGAAAAGAGATAAGCAAAGAAAAGTCGTGGTATTCAAGTTGATCATTGGATCACTTGAAAGGGGTTGAGTGCAACCCTCATCCATTAGGATGCCACAACATGGAGGTAGGCAAGTGTTATACTTGCCGAACCACGGGATAAACTCGTGTGTCTTTTGTGATTGTTTTTCTGTGATACTTGTGTTCGCAAGAGCTCGCTACTTAGCCATACTAACACTTAACCAAGTTTTGTAGCTATTAGTTGTTGAATTTTACAGGATCACCTATTCACCCCCCCCTTCCCTCTAGATGCTCTCAATTGGTATCGGAGCCGTTCTCTTCATGAAAGGGACTAATCACCCGAAGAGATGGATCCTAAGGGAAAGGGGATGGTGGTCAACGATAAGGAGAAGGAGTCCATCTTCAACGAGCCAAGGGACGACAAGCCCACTGACTCTGGCTCGAGTCATAAGAAGAAGGACGGGAAGAAGAAGAGGCGCATCAAGAAGATCGTCTACTACGACAGCGACGAGTCTTCTTCTTCCCCAAAAGACGACGACAAGAAAAGGAAACCGGTTAATTCGAATTTTTCATTTGATTATTCTCGTATTCCTTATAATTCCAATGCTCATTTGCTTTCCATTCCTCTTGGTAAACCTCCACACTTTGATGGAGAGGACTACGCTTTTTGGAGTCACAAAATGCATAGTCACTTATTTTCTCTCCATCCTAGTATATGGGAGATAGTAGAAAATGGAATGCAATTCGACAGTACCGATAACCCTGTGTTTATCAATGAGCAAATCCATAAGAATGCACAAGCTACCACTGTTTTGCTAGCATCCTTGTGCAGGGACGAGTACAATAAGGTGAGCGGCTTGGACAACGCCAAGCAAATATGGGACACCCTCAAGATATCGCATGAGGGGAACGACGCCACCATGATCACCAAAATGGAGTTGGTGGAAGGTGAGCTAGGAAGGTTTGCCATGATCAGGGGAGAGGAGCCAACGCAAACGTACAACAGGCTCAAGACCCTAGTCAACAAGATCAGGAGCTATGGAAGCACGAGATGGACAGACCACAACGTCGTCCGACTTATGCTCAGGTCTTTCATTGTTATTGACCCTCATCTTGTGAACCTCATCCATGAAAATCCTAGGTACACAAAGATGACGCCCGAGGAGATACTCGGAAAGTTTGTGAGCGGCCGCATGATGGTCAAGGAAGCACGTTATGTTGATGATGCATTGAACGGCCCAATGCCCATCTATGAGCCCCAGCCCGTTGCACTCAAGGCAACAAGCAGCAGCAGGGAGGTGCTACCTAGCAAGGTAGCACAAGTTGAAGCTGCCAGGCTAAACGAAGATGAGATGGCCCTCATCATCAAGCGATTCAAGACCACGCTAAAAGGGCACAAGGAGCATCCCAACAAGAGAAAAGCAAAGGGAAAGCACTCCTGTTTTAAATGCGGTAAGACTGGTCATTTTATAGCAAATTGTCCCGATAATACTAATGACCAGGAACAAGAAAAGAGCGGGAAGAGGGAGAAGAAGAAGGCCTACAAGAAGGCGAAGGGTGAGGCGCACCTTGGCAAAGAATGGGATTCGGACTGCTCTACTTCCGACTCCAATGACGAAGGACTCGCTGCCTCAGCCTTCAACAAATCGACACTCTTCCCCAACGAGCGCCATACTTGCCTCATGGCAAAGGAGAAAAAGGTAAGCGCTCGAGATACCCCTAAGTATACTACTTCAAGTGATGATGACTCTAGTGATGATGAAGTAGATTACACAAGCTTATTTAAAGGTTTAGATAGAACTAAAGTAGATAAAATCAATGAATTGATTGATGCTTTAAATGAAAAGAATAGACTCTTAGAAAAAGCAAGAGGATATTTTGTATGAAGAGCATGATAAGTTTGTTAGTGTACAAAAATCTCTTGCTTTAGAGGTTAAAAGGAATGAAATGTTCTCCTCTGAATTATCTGCTTGTCATGAAACTGTGTCTAGCTTAAAGAGTATTAATGATGATTTAAATGCTAAGCTAGAAGTAATTAATAAATCTAGTTCTTGTACAGAGCATGTTGTCATTTGTAATAGATGTAAAGATTTTGATGTTGGTGCATATGTTGAACACCTTACTTCTATCGCAAAATTAAATGGTGAAGTGGCAAGTCTTAATGACCAACTTAAGACTTGCAAAAATGACTTTGATAAGTTAAAATTTGCTAGGGATGCCTACACCGTTGGTAGACATCCCTCAATTAAGGAAGGACTTGGCTTTCGAAAGGAAGCCAAGAACTTAACAAGTCAAAGGGCTCCCATTCCCAACAAGGAGAAAGGGAAGGCCCCTATGGCTAGTAGTAGTCAAAAGAATCATGCTTTCATGTACAATGATAGAAAATTTTCCAGAAATTCTCAGTATAATAGGAGTTATAATGCTTTTGACTCACATGCCATGATTGCTTCAAGTTCTAATTTTAATGGTAGGCCTAGGAGAAATTTTGTGTCTCATGCTCCTAGAAAAGTGTGTAATAAACCTACCACTGTCTTTCATGCTTGCAACACTAAGTATGTACTTTCATGTAAAAATGAAAAAGTGGTTGCTAGAAAGTTGGGGTCCAAATGCAAGGGAGACAAAACTTGCATTTGGGTCCCAAAGGCTATTGTAACTAACCTTGTAGGACCCAACAAGAGTTGGGTACCTAAGACCCAAGCCTAATTTGCCTTGCAGGTTTATGCATCCGGGGGCTCAAGCTGGATTATCGACAACGGATGCACAAACCACATGACGGGGGAGAAGAAGATGTTCACCTCCTACGTCAAGAACAAAGATTCCCAAGATTCGATCATCTTTGGAGATGGGAACCAAGGCAAGGTTAAAGGACTAGGAAAGATAGCTATTTCATCCGAGCATTCCATATCCAATGTGTTCTTAGTTGAATTGCTCGGATACAACTTATTGTCTGTTAGTCAACTATGTAATATGGGTTATAATTGTTTGTTTACCAATGTAGATGTGTCTGTCTTTAGAACGAGTGATGGTTCATTAGCTTTTAAGGGTGTACTAGACGGCAAACTCTATTTAGTTGATTTTTCGAAGGAGGAGGTCGATCTAGATGCATGCTTAATTGCTAAGACTAGCATGATCTGGCTGTGGCATCGCCGTCTAGCACATGTTGGGATGAAGAACCTTCATAAACTTCTAAGGGGAGAACATGTGTTAGGTCTAACCAATGTATTTTTCGAAAAAGATAGACCTTGTGCAGCTTGTCAAGCAGGTAAACAGGTGAGAAGTACTCATCACAGCAAGAATGTGATGACCACATCAAGACCGCTGGAGCTACTTCATATGGACCTCTTCGGACCCATCGCCTACCTTAGCATTGGGGGAAGTAAGTATGGTCTTGTTATTGTTGATGATTTTTCCCGCTTCACTTGGGTATTCTTTTTGCAGGATAAATCAGAAACCCAAGGGACCCTAAAGCGCTTTCTAAGGAGAGCTCAAAACGAATTTGAGCTTAAGGTGAAAAAGATAAGAAGCGACAATGGGTCCGAGTTCAAGAACTTACAAGTGGAGGAGTACCTTGAGGAGGAAGGAATCAAGCACGAGTTCTCCGCTCCCTACACACCACAGCAAAACGGTGTGGTAGAGAGGAAGAACGGGACGCTTATAGACATGGCGAGGACAATGCTTGGAGAATTCAAGATGCCCGAGCGGTTTTGGTCGGAAGCTGTGAACACAGCTTGCCATGCCATAAACCGGGTCTACCTTCATCGCCTCCTCAAGAAGACATCGTATGAACTTCTAACCGGTAACAAACCCAACATTTCATACTTTCGTGTATTTGGGAGTAAGTGTTACATTCTAGTAAAGAAAGGTAGAAATTCTAAATTTGCTCCCAAAGCTGTAGAAGGGTTTTTGCTAGGTTATGACTCAAATACAAAGGCGTATAGAGTCTTCAACAAATCATCGGGTTTGGTTGAAGTCTCTAGCGACGTTGTATTTGATGAAACTAATAGCTCTCCAAGAGAGCAAGTTGATCTTGATGATGTAGATGAAGATGACGTTCCAACGGCCAAAATTCGCACCATGGCGATTGGAGATGTGCGACCACAGGAACAACAAGAGCAAGATCAACCTTCTTCCTCAACGATGGTGCATCCCCCAACTCAAGACGATGAACGGGTTCCTCAAGAGGAGGCGTGTGATCAAGGGGGAGCACAAGAAGACCAAGTTATGGAGGAAGAAGCACCACGGGCCCCTCCAACTCAAGTCCGAGCGACGATTCAAAGGAATCATCCCGTTGACCAGATTCTAGGTGATATAAGCAAGGGAGTAACTACTCACTCAAGACTAGCTAACTTTTGTGAGCATTACTCGTTTGTCTCTTCTATTGAGCCTTTCAGGGTAGAAGAGGCCTTGCAAGATCCGGACTGGGTGTTGGCCATGCAGGAGGAGCTCAACAACTTCAAGCGAAATGAAGTTTGGAGCCTAGTGCCACGTCCAAAGCAAAACATTGTGGGAACCAAGTGGGTGTTCCGCAACAAGCAAGACGAGCATGGGGTGGTGACAAGAAACAAGGCTTGACTTGTGGCAAAAGGTTATGCACAAGTCGCAGGTTTGGATTTTGAGGAGACTTTTGCTCCTGTGGCTAGGCTAGAGTCTATTCACATTTTGTTGGCCTATGCCGCTCACCATTCTTTCAGGTTGTTTCAAATGGACGTGAAGAGCGCTTTCCTCAATGGCCAATCAAGGAGGAGGTGTACGTGGAACAACCCCTGGCTTTAAGGACGAACAGTACCCCGACCATGTGTGTAAGCTCTCTAAGGCGCTCTATGGACTTAAGCAAGCCCCAAGAGCATGGTATGAATGCCTTAGAGATTTTCTAATTGCTAATGCTTTCAAGGTTGGGAAAGCCGATCCAACTCTTTTCACTAAGACTTGTGATGGTGACCTATTTGTGTGCCAAATTTATGTCGATGACATAATATTTGGTTCTACTAACCAAAAGTCTTGTGAGGAGTTTAGCAGGGTGATGACACAGAAATTTGAAATGTCAATGATGGGCGAGTTGAACTACTTCCTTGGGTTCCAAGTGAAGCAACTCAAGGATGGCACCTTCATCTCACAAATGAAGTACACGCAAGACCTTCTCAAGCGGTTTGGGATGAAGGACGCCAAGCCCGCAAAGACACCAATGGGAACCGACGGACATGTCGACCTCAACAAAGGAGGTAAGTCCATTGATCAAAAGGCATACCGGTCTATGATAGGGTCATTACTTTATTTATGTGCTAGTAGACTGGATATTATGCTTAGCGTTTGCATGTGTGCTAGATATCAAACCAACCCAAGGGAATGTCACCTTGTGGCCGTTAAGTGGATTCTTAGATATTTAGTTGCTACGCCCTGCTTCGGGATCTGGTATCCAAAGGGGTCTACCTTTGACTTGATTGGATATTCAGACTCCGATTATGCCGGGTGCAAGGTTGATAGGAAGAGTACATCAGGGATGTGCCAATTCCTAGGAAGGTCCCTGGTGTCATGGAGCTCAAAGAAACAAACTTCAGTTGCCCTATCCACCGCTGAGGTCGAGTATGTTGCCGCAGGACAGTGTTGCGCGCAACTATTTTGGATGAGGCAAACCCTCCGGGACTTTGGCTACAATCTGAGCAAAGTCCCACTCCTATGTGACAATGAGAGTGCAATCCGCATGGCGGATAATCCTGTTGAACACAGCCACACTAAGCACATAGACATCTGGCATCACTTCCTGAGAGACCACCAGCAAAAGGGAGATATCGAGGTGTACCATATTAACACCAAAAACCAACTAGCCGATATCTTCACCAAGCCTTTAGATGAGAAAAGGTTTTGCAGGTTGCGTAGTGAGCTAAATGTCTTAGATTCACGTAACTTGGATTGATCTAAAGCATACATGTGTTTTATGCCTTTGATCATGTAATTTATGCATTTCAATCTATGTTTGTTCATTTGTGGTGCTCAAGTTGTACACATGATCCCCGGACCTCACAAGCCCATTTGCAAGTGATGCACTCATTTAGGGGGAGGCATACTACAACTTGACCCGTTGAGACTAACCTTGTGTTTGAGTTTACCTGTTTTAGTCTCAAAAGTGAATTGAAAGGGAAAGGTGAACCTGGACCATGCAAAGACTTCCACTGCACTCCGGTATTCACTCCAAGTTCATATATATGCTCTTATTGCCTTTTTTTCTCGTAATTGACGATTTTGGTGAGGCAATGGGGTTAAAGGGCCAAGAATGATCCCGTTTTGGTGCTTAATGCCAAAGGGGGAGAAATTAAGGCCAAAGCAAATGGATCAGCTACCACTTGTGAAATTTCGAAAAGAGTAGAGTTAGAACTTTTTGATTTGTTCAAAACACTCTTATTGCAAAATTTGGTCTCTTGTGGGGAGAATCTATGATTATGGGAAAAAGGGGGAGTTTTTTTTAATCTTGATCATTTTCACTCTTGAAATATCTCTCTTTGTGCCCAAACAAGTGAGTTTGACTTAGAGATAGGAAAATGAATTTGATTTGCAAAAACAAACCAAGTGGTGGCAAAGAATGATCCAAATATGCCAAATTTGAATTAAAAACAATTCGTGTTCTCAATTGCATTGATGTTGCACTTCTTTTGGTTGCTTTTTGATGTGTTGGCATAAATCACCAAAAAGGGGGAGATTGAAAGGGAAATGTGACCTTGGGCCATTTCTAAAGTGTTTTGGTGATTAAGTGCCCAACACATATCTCTAAGTGTTAATTTGTGCCAAAGATTCAAGAAGTGCAAATCATGTTACAAGGTATGTTTCTAGACTAAGTACATTGTTTTGAGTACTAACATATGTTGTCTAAGTGCTAGAAACAGGAGAAAAGCAATTGGAGAATAGTTGGCTGTGTACAGCCAACTCCTGCTCAGTCTGGGTGCACCGGACTGTCCGGTGGTGCACCGGAAGTGTCCGGTGCGCCAGACGAGTCCAAGGTGAAGCGGCCGCTCTCAGGACTCGACGGTGGCGTACGGCTATAATTCACTGGACTGTCCGGTGGTGCACCGGACTGTCCGGTGAGCCAACGGTCGACTGCACCAACGGTCGGCCGCGTAATCCGCGGGTGACGCGTGGCCCGCGCCAACGGTCGGTAGGGGCACCAGACTGTCCAGTGTGCCAACCGCCACGAATCTACAACGTTCGGCTGCGCCAAATTAGGAAGGAGATCCGCACCGGACAAGCTACAGTGGTTGTCCGGTGGTGCACCGGACTGTCCGGTGCGCCACCCGACAGAAGGCAGGATTAGCCTTCCAAGATTGCCTCCAACGGCTCCTAGCTCCCTTGGGGCTATAAAAGGGACCCCTTGGCGCATGGAGGAGTTACCAAAGCATACTTTGAGCATTCTAAGTCTTCCACACTCCGTCTCCGCGCACTTGATCGACCATGTTAGTGATTTGAGCTCTGTTCTTGTAGTGAACTCGTTGTGCTTCATTTTGAGCTCAAGTCTTGGCTTGTGTGCGTGTGTATTGCTGCGGATTTGTGTGTGTTGCTTCCCATCCTTACTCTTGTGCTTTCACCGTGATCTTTATTGTAAGGCGAGAGACTCCAACTTGTGGAGATTCCTCGCAAACGAGAAAAGAGATAAGCAAAGAAAAGCCGTGATATTCAAGTTGATCATTGGATCACTTGAAAGGGGTTGAGTGCAACCCTCGTCCGTTAGGACGCCACAACGTGGAGGTAGGCAAGTGTTATAATTGCTGAACCACGGGATAAACTCGTGTGTCTTTTGTGATTGTTTTTCTGTGATACTTGTGTTCGCAAGAGGTCGCTACTTAGCCATACTAACACTTAACCAAGTTTTGTGGCTATTAGTTGTTGAATTTTACAAGATCACCTATTCACCCCCCCCCCCTCTAGGTGCTCTCAGATGACTCACCAGACAGTCTGATGCACCACTGGACAGTTTGGTGATTTATAGCCACGTCGCCCCTACCAAATCCCAAGAGCAGCCAGTTTGCCGTCGGGCCAGCCTGGGCACCGGACAGTCCGGTGCGCCTTAGGCTGGTGCTGGTTGGCTGAACCAAGCCAAACCTCCTCCATCTCTTTTACTCTTTTCTTGGCTATATCTCTAGCACTTAGATAAACATGTTAGTACCCAAAAATAATTTACTAAGTCTAGAAACATACCTTGTTCTTTGATGTGCGCTTTTTACCAACATGTGAGTTTAAACCAATGTGTTGAGCATTTAATCACCAAAACAATTATAGAAATGGCCCAAGGGCACATTTCCCTTTCAATCTCCCCCTTTTTGGTGAGTTATGCCAACACATTAAAAAGCTACTAAAAGTTGCAAATTGAAGACCAAATTCTCTTTACTTAGGATTTGGCATATTTGGATCACTTTTGCCACCACTTGGTTTGTTTTCGCAAATCAACTTCTTTTTCCTATCTCTAAGTCAAGCACACTTGTTTGGGCAAATAGAGAGATATTCCAAGAGTAAAATTGATCAAGTGCCAAAAACTCCCCCTTTTCCCATAATCAAAATTCTCCCCCATAGAAGACCAAATTTTGCAATAAGAGTCATTTGGGCAAAATACAAATTATAACTCTACTATTTTTGAAATTGACAAGTGGTTGGTTGATCCATTTGCTTTGGCCCTTAATTTCTCCCACTTTGGCATTAAGCACCAAAACAGGGTAATTTTTGGCTCTTTAACCCCATTGCCTCACCAAAAGGTCAAATGGAAGCAAAAAAGCAATGAGAACACAAAATGGAACTTAGGACAAAATACATAGTACCGGAATGCAGTGGAAGCTCTTTTCCTTGTCCAAGTTCACTTTCCCTTTCAATTGTTCCTTCGAGACTACTTCAAGTACACTCAAACAAATAGGTTAGTCTCAAAGAAGTCAGGTTGTAACTCATCATCCCCCTAAATATGTGCATCAATTGCATAGGGACTTGTGAGGTCCAAGGATGATTTGTACAACTTGAGCACCACATATAGGCAAATAAAGACATTAAAGCTTAAAGTAACATGATCAAAGGCATAGAATACTATGCTATAGATCAATCCAAGTTACGTGAATCTAAGACATTTAGCTCACTACGCAACCTGCAAAACCTTTTCTCATCTAAAGGCTTGGTGAAGATATCAGCTAGCTGATTCTCGGTGCTAATATGGTAAATGTCGATATCTCCCTTTTGCTGGTGGTCTCTCAGGAAGTGATGCCGGATGTCTATGTGTTTAGTGCGGCTGTGTTCAACAGGGTTTTCCGCCAAGCGGATTGCATTCTCATTGTCACA
Organism: Zea luxurians; assembly: GCA_029449295.1. Classification (NCBI taxonomy): domain Eukaryota; kingdom Viridiplantae; phylum Streptophyta; class Magnoliopsida; order Poales; family Poaceae; genus Zea; species Zea luxurians. The sequence goes on along the minus strand of JAOPSE010000069.1, from coordinate 8,485,400 downwards.
TAGGAGTGGGACTTTACTCAGATTGTAGCCAAAGTCCCGGAGGGTTTGCCTCATCCAAAGCAGTTGCGCGCAGCACTGGCCTGCGGCAACGTACTCGGCCTCAGCGGTGGATAGGACAACAGATGTTTGTTTCTTGGAGCTCTAGGACACCAGGGACCTTCGTAGAAACTGGCACGTCCCTGATGTGCTCTTCCTATCAACCTTGCACCCGGCATAGTCGGAATCTAAGTATCCGATTAAGTCAAAGGTAGACCCCTTTGGATACCAGATCCCGAAGCAAGGCATAGAAACTAAATACCTAAGAATTCGCTTAACGGCCACAAGGTGACACTCCTTGGGGTCGGATTGAAATCTAGCACACATGCATACACTAAGCATAATGCCTGATCTACTAGCGTAAAGATAAAGTAATGAACCTATCATTGACTGGTATGCCTTTTGATCAACGGACTTACCTCCTTTGTTGAGGTCAAGATGTCCGTCAGTTCCCATCGGTGTCTTCGTGGGCTTAGCATCCTTCATCCCAAACCTCTTGAGAAGATCTTGAGTGTACTTCGTTTGGGAGATGAAGGTGCCGTCCTTGAGTTGCTTCACTTGGAATCCGAGGAAGTAGGTCAACTCGCCCATCATCTCGAACTTTTGCATCATCACCCTACTGAACTCCTCACAAGACTTTTGGTTAGTAGAACCAAATATTATGTTATCGACATAAATTTGGCAAACAAAAAGATCACCATTACAAGTCTTTGTGAAAAGAGTGGGATCGGCTTTCCCAACCTTGAAAGCATTAGAAATAAGAAAATCTCTATGGCATTCATACCATGCTCTTGGGGCTTGCTTAAGTCCATAGAGCGCCTTAGAGAGCTTATATACATGGTCAGGATACCTGTCATCCTCAAAGCCAGGGGGTTGTTCCACGTATACCTCCTCCTTGATTGGTCCATTTAGAAAAGTGCTCTTCACGTCCATTTGAAACAACTTAAAGGAATGGTGAGCGGCATAGGCTAATAAAATCCAAATTGATTCTAACCTAGCCACAGGAGCAAAAGTCTCCTCAAAATCTAAACCTGTGACTTGGGCATAACCTTTTGCCACAAGTCGAGCCTTGTTTCTTGTCACCACTTCGTGCTCGTCTTGCTTGTTGCGGAACACCCACTTGGTTCCAACAAAGTTTTGCTTTGGACATGGCACCAAGCTCGAGACTTCATTCCTTTTAAAGTTGTTGAGCTCTTCCTGCATGGCCAACACCCAGTCCGGATCCTACAAGGCCTCTTCTACCCTAAAAGGCTCAATAGAAGAGACAAACGAGTAATGCTCACAAAAATTAGCTAATCGTGAGCGAGTAGTTACTCCCTTGCTGATGTCACCAAGAATCTGATCGACGGGGTGATGTCTTTGGATCGTTGCTCGGACTTGGGTTGGAGGGGCCCGTGGTGCTTCTTCCTCCATAACTTGTTCTTCCTGTGCTCCCCCTTGATCCTGCCCCTCTTCTTGAGGTACCTGTACATCGTATTGAGTTGGGGGATGCACCATTGTCGAGGAAGAAGGTTGATCTTGTTCCTGTGGTTGCACATCTCCTATCGCCATAGTTCGCATTGCGGCCGTCGGAACCTCATCTTCATCTATATCATCAAGATCAACTTGCTCTCTTGGAGAGCCATTAGTCTCAATACAATGTCGCTAGTGACTTCAACTAATCCTGATGATTTGTTGAAGACCCTATACGCCTTTGTATTTGAGTCATATCCTAGTAAAAACCTTCTACTGCGTTGGGAGCAAATTTTGAAAGTCTACCTTTCTTCACCAGAATGTAGCATTTGCTCCCAAATACACGAAAATAAGAAACATTGGGTTTGTTACCAGTTAGGAGTTCGTAGGAGGTCTTCTTGAGGAGACGGTGCAGATAGAGCCGGTTTATGGCATGGCAAGCTGTGTTCACAGCTTCCGACCAAAACCGCTCAAGAGTCTTGTACTCTTTAAGCATCATTCTTGTCATGTCGATTAGTGTCCTGTTCTTCCTCTCTACCGCACCATTTTGTTGTGGTGTGTAGGGAGCGGAGAACTCGTGCTTGATGCCTTCCTCCTCAAGAAACTCTTCAACTTGAAGATTCTTACACTCGAACCCATTGTCGCTTCTTATCTTCTTCACCTTTAGATCAAACTCATTTTGAGCTCTCCTTAAGAAGTGCTTTAGGGTTCCTTGGGTTTCAGATTTGTCCTGCAAAAAGAATACCCAAGTGAAGCGGGAAAAATCATCAAATATCACAAGACCATACTTACTTCCCCCGATGCTGAGATAGGCAACAGGGCCGAAGAGATCCATGTGAAGGAGTTCCAGGGTCTTGATGTTGTCATCACATTCTTGCTGTGATGAGTGCTTCCATTTGTTTCCCTGCTTGACATGCTGCACAAGGTCTGTCTTTCTCAAAACAGACATTGGTTAGTCCTAACACATGATCTCCCTTTAGAAGCTTATGAAGGTTCTTCATCCCAACATGTGCTAGACGGTGATGCCAAAGCCAGTCCATTAGTCTTAGCTATTAAGCATGCATCTAGATCGGCATTCTCTTTCAAAAAATCAACCAAATAGATTTTTCGTCTAATACATCCTTAAAGGCTAATGAACCATCACTCCTTCTAAAGACAGATACATCAACATTTGTAAATAAACAATTGTAGCCCATGTGGCACAATTGACTTACAGACAGTAGATTGTACCCGAGTGACTCTACTAAAAATACATTTCATATTGAGTGCTTGTTTGTAATGGCTATCTTGCCCAATCCTTTAACCTTGCCTTGGTTCCCATCTCTAAAGATGACAGTGTTGGGACCATGCTTCGTCGCCGAAGGTCCTGCAGGAAGAAACAGCTTCGGCTAAAGCTGCTTATACATGATGACCGAAGCTACCACTCATGAAGCTTCGGTGTTATAGCATGCCCGAAGACGAAGGATCGAACCGACTTAAAGATAGAATGACCTTTTAGCCCATAAGGGTCTGAGTCATTGTTGTAAACTTTTATAAGGGGCATGATTGTAATTCCTTACAGGCTGTGTCCTGTGTCTATAAATAGTGAACAGTATTCCTTTACTGTTCACGCATTCCTGTAATTGCAAACGCATTGCCCGGGAATTATTATCTGTCAAGGAGAAGGTATAAATGTATTTAAATTCTATGTTCTGACATTTTTATGTTCATATAATAAAATATGTGAATGATGTTATTTATTTCTGATACATTTATCTTTAATGTCTCATGTTTTATATATTATTTCATATTATCTTGTAAGTTTAATCACAAAGGTATGACCTTCATGATACTTCACTCATGGTCTTCGTCCGAAGTTCATTAAATCCTTGGGGAAATAATGCTTCAGCGGACGAAGGGCATTAATATTTAACATTTTATGTTGCCTTGTTCTTAATTCATAGCATTTGAGAACAAGTCCCCAACATTGGCGCCCACCTCCGGTCAACTCACTTCCACTTTTTTGAGCTGATGGCTTCGGTCAAGAATCAAGCTGGAACTGCTTCGGCCCCGAAGATGGTTCTCCCGATAACAGGCGGTTCATGCTCAGAGCCGGCCAACAAGAAACAGAAGGAGGAGGCACAGAGAAGAGTACATCATGTAGGGGTACAAGGACCCTTCATCAAATCAAGATGGTCTCACATCCCAATTACCTTTTCTCAAGAGGATCTTCAGCTCAAGGATTACCCACACGATGATGCCATGGTTATTTCTTGTGTGATCAAAGGATTTCTGGTCCATAATGTTTTGGTTGATACAGGCAGTGCAGCAGATATCATATTTGCTAAGGCCTTCAGACAAATGCAAGAGCCCAAAGACAAGATTCATGATGCTATGCACCCTCTTTGTGGCTTCGGAGGGCGGCAGATTGTAGCACTTGGTAAGATCACCATGCCAGTAACCTTCGGATTCATCAACAACACAAGTACTGAGCAAATTGTGTTTGACATTGTTGACATGGAATATCCTTACAATGCTATCATTGGTCGCGGAACACTCAATGCTTTCGAAGCAATTCTTCATCCAGCATATCTTTGCATGAAGATACCTTCGGATCAGGGACCTATTGCTATTTATGGGAGTCAGGAAGCCACCAGAAAGGCCGAAGGGAATTGGACTGATTCAAAGGCAATCCATAACATAGATGAAGCCGAAGCTTGTGAGCAGTACAAGCATAGAAGGGAGAAGGCTGCTTCGGCCGATCAGCCGAAACCCATGCTTTTATGCGAAGATATCGCAGAGCAGAAGGTGCTGCTGGGATCTCAATTGTCTGAGGAACAAGAGAAAACCTTGATAAGATTCTTGTTCAACAACAAAGATGTCTTTGCATGGTCGGCTAATGATCTTTGCGGAGTTAACAGGGATGTTATTGAACATTCGCTTAATGTTGATCCATCCTTCAGACCCAGAAAGCAGAGGCTTCGGAAGATGTCTGATGACAAGGCCGAAGGTGCTCGAAATGAAGTGAAAAGACTTCTCAGTGCTAGAGTTATCAGAGAGGTAAAATACCCAGAATGGCTGACTAACACTGTTATGGTAAAAAAGGCCAATGGTAAATGGAGGATGTGTATCGATTTTACTGATCTCAACAAGGCCTGTCCGAGGGACGAGTTTCCATTGCCAAGGATAGATTCCTTAGTTGATGTAGCAGCTTCATCAGAGCTTATGAGTCTGCTGGACTGTTATTCAGGCTATCATCAAATATGGATGAAGAAGGAGGATGAGCCGAAGACCAGCTTCATAACCCCTAGTGGAACATATTGTTACCTTCGGATGCCTGAGGGGCTCAAGAATGCTGGAGGAAGCTTCAGCAGAATGACAGCGAAGGTTCTTCAGTCTCAGATAGGCAGAAATGTGTTAACTTATGTTGATGATATCATTGTAAAAAGCACGAAGCAAGAGAATCACATTACTGACCTCCAGGAAACCTTCGCTAATTTCAGACAGGCCGATTTAAAGTTGAATCCAGAAAAATGTGTCTTCGGGGTGAAGAAAGGGAAATTTCTTGGCTACCTAGTTTCAACAAAAGGGATTGAGGCTAATCCAAATAAAATCGAAGCTATCCTTCGAATGGAACCACCCAGTACAAAGAAGGGGGCTCAAAGATTGACAGGAAGACTGGCATCTCTCAACAGATTCATATCTAGATCAGCAGAGAGAAATTTACCATTTTTCGAAGTGCTGAAGTCAGCCGAAGTTTTTCAATGGGGATCGGTCCAGCAGAGAGCCTTCGAAGAGCTGAAACAATATTTGATAAACCTAACAACGCTAACTCCACCAACGCCAGGGGCTCCTCTGTTGTTATATGTGGCAGCCTCGCACTCAGCGGTAAGTGCCGCACTTGTCCAAGAGAAGCTTGAAGGGCAAATCAAGAAGCAAGCTCCAATATACTTTGTATCTGAAGTTCTTAGTTTATCAAAGAAAAATTATACAGAATTGGAGAATGTGCTATATGCTGTTTTGATGGCTTCTAGAAAGCTTCGGCATTATTTCCAAGCATACAATATAATTGTCCCTTCTTCACAACCATTGAAGGACATTATGAGAAATAGAGAAGCTACTGGAAGGATTGGAAAGTGGGTTGCGGAACTTAATGAATTCTGCATTGATTATGTACACAGATCTTCAATTCAGTCCCAGGCGTTAGCTGACTTCATTGCTGACTGGACGCCAGGGGCTCAAGTAGAAGAGGCAAATAAAGATGCCGAAGCATGGACAGTATTCTGTGATGGTTCTTGGGGAACCATCGGAGCAGGAGCAGCCACTATGTTGGTCGCACCCTCCAAAGTTAAAACTTGCTACGCAGCAAGACTTGATTTTAGCTGCACAAATAACATTGCTGAGTACGAAGCTTTACTTTTGGGTCTTCGGAAGTTAAAGGCAATGGGAATCAGAAGGGCGGTTCTTAAAACTGATTCCCAGGTTATCTCTGGTCATATTGACAAGAGTTGTAAGGCAAGAGACCCGAAGCTTGAGAAGTATCTAGATACTGTCCGAAGGATTGAAGCTTCCTTTGAAGGGTTTTCTGTAAAAAATATTCCTCGAGGAGAAAATGAGCATGCTGATTTGCTAGCCAAGTCAGCAGCATAGGGGCTGCCCTTACCTTCGGAAGTATTTTTTGAAACAATAAAAGCACCTTCGGTCGAACTTCTTGAAAGAGCGGTCCTCAACATATCTCCTGTTTATAGTGAAGACTGGAGAACTGAGATCATCTCTTACCTTAAGGGTAATTTCCTTTCAGATGATGAAGCTTATAACAAGAGAATAGAGGCAAGAGCTCGTCCATATGTAATAATAGAAGGGGAGCTATACAAGCATGGTGTCTGCTCTCTGTTACTCAAATGTTTATCCAGAGCCGAAGGTATAGAATTGATGAAGGAAATACATGCAGGCTTGTGTGGATCTCACATTGGATCTAGGCCTTTGCTGGGAAAAGTTTTTCGCCAAGGATTTTATTGGCCAAAAGCAGCTTCGGATGCAGCGGAACTAGTCCAAAAGTGCGAAGGATGTCAGAAATGTGCAAGAGATCAAAAACAACCTTCGTCTTTAACTCAGTTAATACAACCCACTTGGCCGTTGCAAAGGTGGGGCCTTGATTTGTTAGGTCCGCTACCACCAGCACAAGGGAATTTAAGATATGTTGTAGTGGCAGTGGAATATTTTTCTAAATGGATTGAGGCAAAGCCTTTAGCCACAATAACTTCGGTTACTGTTCAAAAGTTTTTCTGGCAAAACATTGTTTGTCGCTTCGGAGTGCCGAAGGCTATCACTGTGGACAATGGAACGTAGTTTGACTCCAAAGCTTTCAAAGAATTTTGTGAACAAATTGGCACAAAGATCCATTTTGCCTGAGTTCGACATCCGGAATCAAATGGACTAGTTGAAAGGGCTAATGGCATCATAATGACAGGAATAATGAAGTTAATATTCAATCAGCCAAGGGGAAAGTGGCCAGAAGAATTAATTAAAGTGGTCTGGAGCCACAACACAACAGTATCAAGGTCAACAGGTTTTACACCATTCAAATTGTTGTTTGGTGATGAAGCAATAACCCCAGAAGAGGCTAAGGCAGGATCAATAAGAACAGTGGCTTCGGCGATAGACGAAGCTGATTGTTCTGTGGACAAAGATGCTATAGAAGGGATCAGGCTTCAGGCTGTGGAAAACATCAATAAATACCAAGCTGAAACAATAAAATGGCATGATAGAAAGGTTTGGTTGAATAACATTAAGCCAGGACATTTGGTACTTCGAAGAGTGGCCAACCCAGACACATTGGGCAAACTACAACTAAAATGGGAAGGCCCCTTTCTGGTAGTATCTTCGTCAAGACCCGGTTCCTACAGATTAAAGGATATGGATGGCAACGACATTCCTAGATCGTGGAATGCGGATGAGCTTCGGCGGTATTATGTGTAACTTGATGTAATCTTTTCTATTTTTTATTGTTTTAGTTTTTCCTTATGGCACCCTTTTCCTTTCCAAAGGGGGAGAAAGGTTTTTAATGGGGCCACAACATGTAATTTTTCTTTTCCTTATTTCAATTCTATAAGAGTGATATCCCCCAAAAATGTAAATGTAAAAGCTGACAACGCACCATCGAGTGCAATGGAAAAAGAAAAGAAGGAGAAGCTCAAAAGTCGTTCCCAAGGGAATGCAGAGCTTACAGCGAAAAATAAACGCTGATTCCGCCGAAAGTAAAAGGCGAAGAAGCTCCTAAGGGAGGCTTACAGCGAAAAATAAACGCTGATTCCGCCGAAAGTAAAAGGTGAAGAAGCTCCTAAGGGAGGCTTACAGCGAAAAGTCAGCGCTGATACAACGAAAAGTAAACGGTGAAGCCGAAAAATAAACGGCAAAAAGATTTGAGTCATTCTCAAGGGAATGAGGGCTATGATTATGGTTTTTTGGATGTACATTCAAATAATCATTTGCACAATGCATTACATCATGACAATTGCATTCATAAACATTCATTTAGACATATATAGGATCATCATCATCGTATCATACAGAAAAGGCAGATGCTTCGGCTATGAGGAAAAACTTCGGAGAAAGAGGAAATTTTCATGCTTCGTTGTGTACGAAAAGAAGGGAAGGTGTTTTTCGCCTTCGGCTCAAAAGTAAAGTTTCGTTCATAGCAAAGCAGATTGTACACAGATAAAGGAGAAAAGATATATTACAAGGTATGCACAAATTTACATAAGTTTTTTCCACAATTATATTACAAAGATCTCTTCAGAATTTTTTGCAGGAAAGTCTTTTACAGCAACTGTTAAGCTTCAGCCCGTCATTCTTTAGCCTCATCATCCTGCACATATTAAAGCAGAATAAGAAAGGTGCAAATTTCAAGGAGAAGGTGAAAGTAACAAGTATAAGTTTCTCACCGGCTTAAGGTGGCTCCGAGCTTCGTCGCCAGCCATTTTTCGCCCGCCATTTACCCAAATTTGGGTCATAAATCTGTTTCCAATGCTTCGGGATAGGCTTGGGATGTCAACCAAATCTGCTGGTGACAAGCTGAAGTTTGGCCTATTTACAATTTTTCCGTGTGTACAGCCAGCTTTCAGAAAAGCGGTGGCTGTGCCTCGAGAAGCTAGCAGGGCGCAGAAGTCAGCATGCCCAGCAATAACTTCGTCAAGTGCATCAACCTCGCCTTCAATGTATTCTAGGGTGATGGGCAGGTTCTCAGTTGAAGGTGTAAATGTATCAGAGCTGGCTCCAATTGAGTGAAACACATCCTTCAGCCGCTGCACGCATCGGCTGCCGAAATTTAAGCACTTCTCCTGAAGCTCCTTCAATGATTCTTGCAAATTTGAATTTTTCTCGACTTCGGTCTTGAGACTTGTTTCGAGGTTCTTCTTTTCCTGCTCAGATTTTTCTGACTTTTTGAGTAATTCATTGTTTAACCTATTATTTTCGGCTTGGGCTTCAGCCAATGAACCTTCCATAGAATGAATGACAAAGTCCTTTTCCAAGGCAGCTTCGTGATCTTTAACTTTGATTTTAAGATCTTGAACAACGGAGTCTTTTTCCTTCAGAGCAGCTTCGTAATTTTTGACTTTGTTTTCTAGATCTTTGATAGTAGCTTCGTTCTTTCCATCCTCAAGATCTTGTTGCATTCTCAACACTTTACTTAGAAGTATACTCTGCCAAAACAACCTTCGTCAGAAAACAACTTAATTCAAAATAAAAAATATATAATAATAAAAAATCGAGACTTTTTTACCTTGAAATTAGCATAGAGCAAGCTACCGGCGATATGCTGTCGCTGGTATCTGCAGAGGTCCGCTTCAATCTTCGGCAGGCCAACGCTTTTGGAGAAGGTCCTAACAACCTTGGCCTCGGTTCGGTTCCGAAGGCATCTCAGCTTCCCTTCATTGACTCCACCAAATAGCAGAGACCCTGGTTTGTATCCACAGGATATAACATATTTCTTCAGCTCTTCTCTTTCAGTGTCTGACAACTCTTGTCCAAGTATATCTTGAAAATTAAAATCTTCTTTTTCCAAAATGTCTTCAATCTGCTCTTTTCCTTTTTCTGTTGCCATGTTCACTGTAACCACAGCAGTTTCTTCTTCAGCCATTCTCAGAAGCATATTGTCAATATCTTCAAGTGTAGTTTCCAGGTTAGGATCTTCGTTGGTCCCGGCTTCGGCCCCGGTGGTTTCTACTCCGGTGGCTTCGGCTTCTCCGGTTTTGGCTCCAGCGGTTTCGGCTCCGATGGCTATGGGATCGGCAGCGATAATTTTTGACGCCGAGGTCGGTGGCGGTGTCTGATGAATGACATCAACCACTTGGATAATTCTTCGTTTTTTCGGCTTTGCAGGACTTTCTGCTGCCGAAGCTTCTTTGCCCTTCTGAAAAAACTTCGTCAGTTCTGGCGCCAGCGGGCTTAGCTTGACAGGCAAAGGTTCAGTCAATACCTTCAGAATCTCTTCCACTTCGGCAGCAGAAGGTGTCGCAGGAGTTTCCTTCTCCTGGGCCGACGTCTTTGGTTTTGGAGATGCAGGTTTTGGAGATGTATCTTTTCTTTTCCTTGAAACAGCTACCCTCGGTCCAGGGCTCAGTTTTTCAGAAATTTCTTTTTCCTTTCTGGCCAATTTGGTGCTTTCTTTGTCTAGGGCGCTGGCAATCCTCTTTCTCTTCTGGCCTTCGGCATCTCCACCCAGTTGCTCGTAATCAGGGTAATCAAAATTCAAAGCATCTAGCACACGATTCAACCTTCGCTTCGGACAAGTGCCGAAGGCTGCAGTCATCAACTGATCTTCTTTCTTAGAGTAATTTCCGAGGATATCGTTGCACATAATCTCAATTGTGTCCAGCCACTCTTGGCAGGGCTTTTTAAAGTGCTTTTTAAACTTGTAGTAATACGGCAATCGAACAAATTCTCCCTTTTTCTTTTCTCCCTCCAGCTTCGGCATCTCCCAATCCCTCATTGTTGGAAACACTTTAAAAGCCAGAAATTCCTGCACCAAGTCTCTAGTGCCAATATGATCTGAAATCACGCGAAATTCAGCCAAAGCAATTTGGCTCGGGCTTCCACTTATCATGTTGCATCGGGGCCTCGTTTCTCCGAAGGTTAGCACTAGTGGACTCTGGACCAATTTATCTTCATCTTTATCAACTTTAACATAAAACCACTCAGATTTCCATCCGGCTGGCCATTTGCTTCGGTAGCTTATCACTGGAAACTTCGAAGTTTTGCGATAAGCAAAGTTGTAACATCCAAAATTCTCATGAAGACCATCTCCTCTGGCTTTTGTCTGATAGTGTAGTTCATGGACTCGACAGAAACCTTCACCGAACGGTTCCACTCCCTGGCTATGAAGGGCCCAAATATAAACACTTAATCTAACAATAGTGTTAGGGGTCAGCTGATGAAGGTAAACCCCAAACTTCTTCAACACATCAGCAATCATCCCATTCAAAGGAAATCTTAATCCTGCTTTAAAGAAGCTTTTGAACACAACCACTTCATTCTTTTCCGGCTTCGGAGTAATCTCCTCCCCACCAAAACGAACCAGCTCCTTTTTTGTTTCACTAAAGTAGCCCTGCTTCACCATTTTTGGAAGATCAGCTTCAGAGATGGTGGACTTGCCAAAGTCCAAATGACTAGGTTTGCTTGGCATCCCGCAGTTGTACTCATCTTCGGAACCAACTTCTTCAACATCAGCTTGCGTTGCTTAGGCAGCAGGTGTGTCTTCTGATGGAACCAGCCCGGAACGCCTCATCGCTTCAGAAATAGGAACAGTTTCAACGGCTTCGGTCTCGTCTCCATCACGCTCAACCCTAGCAGTGGAGCGTATTCTAGCCATTTGATTTTAAATTTTCTTGAAAAAATTCTTTAGAAGTCAATAACCTTTTTTCCGAAGCTATCCTTGTGACGAAGCACAAACCAAACTAGAGCTTCATTTTGAATGCAAAAATCAAGCTTCGGCTATGGTTAAATTTTTGGCAGCAAAACAGTGCAATAGCAATGAATGTCGTGGTAACTTCACACCTACCTATCTATTTATATAGTGTTGCAGGTAAGAAGGTGAATCGTCAAGATTTTTTCACCGGGAAAACAGTCACTCGCACCCACTGCACGTTGGGCCGCAAAAACCAAGAAGGTGAACCTGCATGGTAGGACCGCTCCGCGCTCGAAAAATGTATCGTTTCTCGGCAACGAGCTCAGGGAAGGTGTTTTTCGGACCTTCGGCTTCCCGAAGCCTAAGAGACTTTTTTCACGGATCAAGGTCGTTACGAAAAACGATCTAGCACCGCGAAGGGGCTACTGTTGGGACCATGCTTCGTCGCCGAAGGTCCTGCAGGAAGAAACAGCTTCGGCTAAAGCTGCTTATACATGATGACCGAAGCTACCACTCATGAAGCTTCGGTGTTATAGCATGCCCGAAGACGAAGGATCGAACCGACTTAAAGATAGAATGACCTTTTAACCCATAAGGGTCTGAGTCATTGTTGTAAACTTTTATAAGGGGCATGATTGTAATTCCTTATAGGTTGTGTCCTATGTCTATAAATAGTGAACAATATTCCTTTACTATTCACGCATTCCTGTAATTGCAAACGCATTGCCCGGGAATTATTATCTGTCAAGGAGAAGGTATAAATGTATTTAAATTCTATGTTCTGACATTTTTATGTTCATATAATAAAATATGTGAATGATGTTATTTATTTCTGATACATTTATCTTTAATGTCACATGTTTTATATATTATTTCATATTATCTTGTAAGTTTAATCACGAAGGTATGACCTTCGCGATACTTCACTCATGGTCTTCGTCCGAAGTTCATTAAATCCTTGGGGAAATAATGCTTCAGCGGACGAAGGGCATTAATATTTAACATTTTATGTTGCCTTGTTCTTAATTCATAGCATTTGAGAACAAGTCCCCAACAGACAGTATCCTAGGAATCCCTATTCTTGACATAGGAGGTGAACATTTTCTTCTCCCCCATCATGCGGTTTGTGCATCCGCTATCGATAATCAAGCTTGAGCCCCTGGATGCATAAACCTGCAAGGTATTTAAGCTTAGGTCTTAGGTACCCAACTCTTGTTGGGTCCTACAAGGTTAGTCACAACAATTTTTGGAACCCAAATGCAAGTCTTGTCTCCCTTGCATTTAGATTCCAATTTTCTAGCAACTACTTTGGCATTTTTACATGAAAGCACAAACGAAGCATTGTAGGCATGATAAATAGTAGTAGGACCATTTCAAACTTTCCTAGGTGCATGGGACACAACATGATTACGACTAGGCCTATTTCTACCATAAGCATAAGTAGAGCTAGAAGCAACCATAGCATGAGAATTATGATAAACAGGTAAAACAGCATGATCATAACTCCTATCATGATGAGAAACATTCTTAACATGAGTATAGAGATAATCATGGTTCTTTTGATCATGTGAAGAATATGAACTACTAGCCATAAGAGCCTTCCCTTTCCCCTTGTTGAGGTCGGAAGTCCTTTGGCTTGTTAAGTTCTTGGTTTCCTTTCGAAAACCAAGTCCATCCTTAATTGAGGGGTGTCTACCAACGGTGTAGGCATCCCTAGCAAATTTTAGTTTCTCATAATCATTTTTGCATGTCTTAAGTTGATCATTAAGACTTGCAACATCATTATTTAATTTGGTAATAGTGGCAGTATGTTCATCAAAATCAACATCTTTACACCTATTGCAAATAACTACATGTTCTACACATGAACTAGTTGCATTTATTTTCTCTAGCTTAGCATTCAAATCATCATTTAAATTCTTTAAGCTAGAGATAGATTCATGACAAGTAGACAACTTAGAGGATAGCATTTAATTTCTCTTAATTTCTAGAGCAAGAGATTTTTGAACACTAATAAATTTATCATGCTCCTCATACAAAATATCTTCTTGCTTTTCTAGCAATAATTCATTTATTTTGTCTACTTTAGTTCTAGCTAACCCTTTAAACAAATCAATGTAGTCTACTTCATCATCAGATGACTCTTCATCACTTGAAGAAGTATACTTGGGAGTGTCCCGAATACCTTCTTCTCCTTAGCCATAAGGCACGTATGGCATTTGTTGGGGAAGAGTGAAGATTTGTCGAAAGTCGAGGCAGCCAATCCTTCATCGTCGGAGTCGGATGAAGAACAGTCGGAGTCCCATTCCTTTCCAAGGTGCGCCTCGCTCTTCGCCTTCCTATAGTTCTTCTTTCTCTCCTTCCTCCCATGCTTTTCTTGTGCCTGGTCATTATCATTATCGGGACATTATGCTATAAAATGACCAGTCTTACAGCATTTGAAACAGGAGCATTTTTCCCTTGTTTTATTCTTGTTGGGATATTCCTTGCGTCCTTTCAAGGTGGTTTTGAAGCGCTTGATGATGAGCGCCATTTCATCCTCATTGAGCCCGACAGCCTCCACTTGTGCTACCTTGCTAGGTAGTGCCTCCCTGCTACTGGTTGCTTTAAGAGCAACGGGTTGTGGCTCGTAGACGGGAAGTGGACCGTTCAAGGCGTCATCCACGTATCGTGCCTCCTTCACCATCATGCGCCTGCTCATGAATTTTCCGAGGATTTCCTCGGGCGTCATCTTGGTGTACCTAGGGTTCTCACGAATAAGATTTACAAGATGGGGGTCAATAACTGTAAATGACCTGAGCATGAGTCGGACGACATCATGATCCGTCCATCTTGTACTCCCGTAGCTTCGGATTTTGTTGACCAGGGTCTTGAGCCTGTTGTAGGTCTCTGTTGGCTCCTCTCCCTTGATCATGGTGAATCTCCCCAGCTCGCCCTCCACCAGTTCCATCTTAGTGATCATGGTGGCATCATTTCCCTAATGAGAGATCTTGAGGGTGTCCCAGATTTGTTTGGTGTTGTCCAAGCCGCTAACCTTGTTATATTCATCCCTGCACAGAGATGCTAGCAAAACAGTAGTGGCTTGGGCATTTTTATGAATTTGTTCATTGATAGACATAGGATTATCAGTACTATCAAAATGCATCCCATTTTACAATTTCCCATATGCTAGGATGGAGGGAGAATAAATGACTACGCATTTTATGACTCCAAAAAGAATAGTCCTCTCCATCAAAGTGTGGGGGTTTTCCAAGGGGAATTGATAGTAAATGCGCATTTGAATTGTAAGGAATGCGAGAATAGTCAAAAGAGTAATTCTGATTGACCGTTTTCTTTTTCGACGAAGAGTCGTCGTCGTCATCCCTTGGTGAATAAGAGGAGGCATCGTTGTCATAGTAGATGATCTTCTTGATGCACCTCTTCTTCTTCCTGTCCCTCTTCTTGTGACTCGAGCCTGAGTCAGTGGGCATGTCGTCTCTTGGCTTGTTGAAGAGGGACTCCTTCTCCTTGTCGCTGACCACCATCCTCTTGCCCTTAGGATCCATCTCTTCGGGCGGTTAGTCCCTAGATGAAGAGTACGGCTCTGATACCAATTGAGAGCACCTAGAGGGGGTGAATAGGTGATCCTGTAAAATTCAACACTAATAGCACAAACTTGATTTATAAAGTTAGTTTGGTTAAACCAAGTTGCTATAAAGCAAGCTCTTGAGATGAAGTCAATCACAGAAAAAAGCACCACAAGAGACACGTTTTTATCCCGTGGTTCGGCCAAGTAACACTTGCCTACTTCCACGTTGTGGCATCCCAATGGACGAGGGTTGCACTCAACCCCTTTCAAGTGATCCAATGATCAACTTGAATACCACGGTCTTTTCTTTTTGGAGTTCTCTTCACGTTTGCGAGGAATCTCCACAAGTTGGAGCCTCTTGCCCTTACAATGTTAATCACACAAGAAACACAGAAGTAAGGGAGGGAAAGCAACACACGCAAGACTCAATCCGCAGCACACACACGCACACAAGCCAAGACTTGAGCTCAAAACACGACACAAGGAGTTCACGACTCAAACGGAGCTCAAATCACTAACACAACAATCCAAATGCGTGGAGGTGGAGTCTAGGAGTCTTAAGATGTTTAGAGAATGCTTGGGATTCTACTCCATGCGCCTAGGGGTCCCTTTTATAGCCCCAAGGCAACTAGGAGCCGTTGGAGATCAACTTGGAAGGCAATTCTTGCCTTCTGTCGGGTGGTGCACCGGATAGTCCGGTGCACCACCGGACATGAACAGTACCTGTCCGGTGCTTGATCTCCTTCCTTTTCTAGCAAAGCTGACCATTGGATCTTTGGTCCCGTTGGCGCACCGGACACTATCTGGTGCACACCGGACAGTCCGGTGTTACCATCCGCCCGTTGGCTCAGCCACGTGTCGCCCGTTGATCACGCAGATGACCATTGGCCGTGGGCGCCTTTTGCTCACCAGACAGTCTGGTGATTTTTAGCCGCGGCGCCTTCTCATTTTCCTAAGAGCGACGCGTTCGTCACTGGAGTCTTGGGCACGGGCGCTGATGACTCACCGGACAGTCCGGTGCTCCACCGGACAGTACGGTGATTTATAGCCACGTCGCCCCAGCCAAATCTCGAGAGCAACCAGTTCGCCGCCAGGCCAGCCTGGGCACCGGACAGTCCGGTGCGCCACAGGCTGGTGCTGGTTGGCTGAACCGAGCCAAACCTCCTCCATCTCTTTTACTCTTTTCTTGGCTATGTCTCTAGCACCTAGATAAACATGTTAGTACCCAAAAACAATTTACTAAGTCTAGAAACATACCTTGTTCTTTGATGTGCACTTTTTTACCTACTTAGCACATGTGAGTTTAAACCAATGTGTTGGGTATTCACTCACCAAAACAATTATAGAAATGGCCCAAGGGCACAATGCCCTTTCAACTACACATTTCATATGGAGTAGATTCAGTTTTTCAAATATTCCTCACACACTAGGTATAAGAAGGATTTGAGATGAGTTTCGAGTGACTTAGCTCAATTTGAAGTTCCATCTGAAGTATAGATAAGTCAGGACAGAAACTCAAGATGTAGAAATAGCTCCCCTTATATGTGTGCATGATATATCTAGTTGAAGATTTCACACACATAATAGATCAGAGTTTTGGTAGAGATCTTCCTACTACCACGGTTATCGAGGAGGTATAGAAGTATAATAAGATATGTAATAAGCGCAACAAATTTAATCACTCCTCGATCAACCATTCATAGGATACTTTGAACTAATAGAACCATAAGAAATTAACAACATAGTTCGAATGCAAACATTTGTTCATAAGAAATACAAAAAAAATGCATGAAACATAGACTTTAGATAATAAACATGCCACATGCAAAGTCTAAATGTTCACATGAGCTCCCCCTGACTATAATATCCCCATCTTCATCTCTTCCCCTTTGGCGTCAATTGCCATACGGGAGGGGTCTCACTGGGCACCTGACAAAGGACGCGGATACTTGTTGTAATAGTGAGAACTGAAGTTGCCAAAAATGGAGGTAAATTGGCTGAAGTTATTTTGGAGTTGCTTCTGCCTCTAATCAAGAGTATGGATGCTATCACTGGTAGAAAAAGTCTCAAACTGACTGGACAGGGCACCCATATTATCCTAAAAGCTCTGTTGCATGTTATTCATTCTACTCATGATTAGATCATGAACAGTATCCTGATATGAGAGCAAAGATCAACAAACTAAGAGTGCATCCCATCAAGTTAATCATCAACAACATTGAACCTTGTGTGCAGGGCAGAGTACTAGCCATCAAAGTGAGTTTGCATGGCATCAAATCTGCCATCCACATGTGTCATCATGCCCTGAAACCGTCCATCCATATGTGTCTGGAGCCCTTGTTGCATCTGCTGGAAGTAAGGATCAAAGTATCTAGGCCAGGCTGCCAGAACTATCCATGCTAGGGAGCAGGTGGAGGAGGAGGCATCTGTTGAGCTGGATCGGCCTCAGGATTAGCAGCATAATCATCTCCAGCTGCTCCCTCATCATCAGAGAAGGGAGTGAGAGGCCTAGTAAGAAAACCAATCTCATTCTTAAAAGGTTAAAATGGAGTTTGAGCGATCTCACATCGCCCCTCAAATCTGGTCTTAGCCTTGATCAGAGCCATTATGTAAGGAGCATATGCCAGGTTCTGATTCTTGTCCATCTTGAGGTCATTGACCTACCTCATCATGAATAGAACCACGTTCATTACTTCTCCTTTCAACACATGATCAATAATATTGGTGCCTCAGCTTTGGAGTCTCTCCAAACCTCCTAGGGATGCCTAGCCTCGCAGGCTCATAATATTGTACATAATATTCAAACTGCTCCTCAATATATAAATCAATCACATCACAGATCACACCATAATCCAAACTGTTTGCAGTAGCAAACTCAGCAAGGTGGCCACATATATTTTAAATCATGTCATCTAGAAAATCAGCTAATCTTCAATATTTATCTCTGCAGTTGCAATAAATTGCTTGACCACCATCTCACTATAGTTAGTCATCTGTCCCATGAACGCATATAAGTCACATGCCTGAAACTTAGCAATTAAGCCTTCCATGATAGACTGACCCAACATATATTCCCATTCAATCACCTGATGCTTATGGAATTTGGTGTCCATAAGAGTTCCCTAGAAAACATCAAACTGCAATTGAGTATAGAAATATTGAATATTTGTATCGCATGGAAGAGTGCACTCATCAACTGTCCTCCTAGAGGAATACTCAGTCATAAAGAACCTCCTCTTGGGATATGTCCATCCTATGGTGTCAATAGGGTAGTCAGGATAAGTGTGTGGCACATCCTCTGTATCCAAAGAGACACTGCCCCCAGCTGATGGGGCCTCATTGTCAGTGGCAGGGTTGTAGTCAGTATCATCTGCATGACGGTGCTTGGACAGAAAACTCCCTGCAAGCTTCTTTTTCAGACCACCAATACCACTGTAATAACATATAAAAGAATCCCAATAATCAATAGTCAATCACTTTGACACTTTGAGATTTGAATAGTGTTGTTTAGCCAGGAGACGGACGGTCCGAGCTAGGGGACCGGATGGTCCACGCAACCACAGCCAGACGATCCGCGCAACCACAGTCGGACGATCCGCGCTACCCTGGCAGACGGTTCATGGCTGTCCAGAGGCGATTTTAGAATCCCAAATTGCATCGAATCTTTCAATCGCAAAATTTGATAGAATGCCCATCCGAATTAATCCAAATTTTTGCACTATATTCGTAAGGAATATCAAGGACAGGATATGTGTTCCTGATATTGAAAGCCTTCGTGAGACTATTTTAAAAGAGGCCCATGACTCGGATTATTCTATTCATCCTGGTAATACCAAGATGTATCAGGATCTAAAGCAGAAATACTGGTGGTATGGATTAAAGAGAGATGTGGCTGCACATGTGGCTATGTGCGATGTGTGTCAAAGAGTTAAGGCTGAACACCAGAGGCCAGCTGGACTACTGCACCCACTTAAGATACCCGAGTGGAAGTGGGAAGAGATTGGTATGGATTTCATTACTGGATTGCCTCGCACCCAGAAAGGATATGATGCCATATGGGTGATTGTGGATAGATTGACTAAAGTAGCTCATTTCATTCCGATCAAGATTACTTATAAAGGCTCACAGCTGGCAGAGTTATATAAGGCTCGGATTGTGTGTTTACATGGAGTACCAAAGAAGATCGTGTCTGATCGAGGTTCACAGTTTACCTCAAGATTCTAGAGAAGCTTTCATGAGAATATGAATATGAAGTTGAACTTTATCACAACCTACCACCCTCAAACTGATGGACAGACTGAAAGGACTAATCAAGTATTGGAAGATATGTCTAAACTTTATCACAACCTATCACCCTCAGACTAATCAAGACTGAAAGGGCTCAATCCAGCTGATCTGGCCCACTACTGATATCCCTTCCACGTGCGCCCGACCCATGTCCCTCCCGCGGTGCTGACGAGCGGGCCCCACAAGTCAGTCTCAGTCGCGCCACGTTTACAATTTATCTACAGCTAGCGGATGGGCCCGTGTTGTCAGCGCTCGCCTTCAACCGTCGTGCCGCGCATGGCGGAGCTCCGCCGTGGACTTCGGAGTTGATGGTTGCGTGCACCGGGACGATCCTGCAGGGTTTTAAGTACCGAGCGGCCGAAGCCCTAACCCTCTCCACCTATCGCGCCTCTGTTGACCTTGTCGTGGATCAGGTGAGAGAGAGAAAAGCGGGGGGAAGCAAGATTGGGGGCGCCGCCGTGCCTGCCCGTCCATTCGCCGTCGCCTGAAGTCGTAGGTGAGGTCGGGGGTCTACACCGAGCGGGCGTGTAACCATCCGTGGTGCCTGCGTGCATAATCGGCGACCGTGCACCCCGTAATTGTTCGCCGGAGAAGGCGGAACGCCGACAAGCCACCTGGTCTCGTGGTCATCTCGCCCGCGTGCCCAATCCTCGGTAAATTCACCTCCCTCTGGTTCGCAAATATCCTCTCTTCGTTTAGCGTCCGTCGGATCGAGGATTCGAGCATTATGGCCTAGGATAGAGGGATCCGGCCATGGCGCCGCCGTTCTGGCGCTTAAACACGGCGGGGCACCACCGCGGCTCGGGCTAGAGAAGGGAGAAAAGAACGAGCGGCGTTGATCTTTTAACCAACGGACATGATTAGTCAGGGGGGTACCGGTTCGGTCAGGTCCGATCGGGGTCGTTGATCCTGAATCGGGCGGGTGAAAGTCGAATAAGGGCATTATTAAATACGGACCCCGATCACTGGTTTGACGGCTCAGATTGAATACCGGTTCGCATAGTACGCCGATCTAATCCTGTCCCTTGGAAACAGATCCGACGGCCAGAAATGGCCGATACCTCTTCGCAGGGCGCCTTTTCCTTATAAGTCCCTGAGATTTACTAGAATCAACCCGCCGTCCAATTGAGGGGCGCCCTCTGTCTTAAGAATATATATACCAGACCCCCTATGTTTCAATTTAATTGAAGCTCGGTCCAGATAACATATAAAATAGGTAAATAAATGCAGAAATTGATTTCTAATATAAAAACAATTCCTAGAACTTGTTTATTCCATAGAAAATTCATATGAACTCCAAATTAACCCATTCCAGTTTCTAAAATTTTGTAATATTAATGTCTATCACCTAGAGTCTCTGTTTTTTCATAAAAGCAATATGAAAATTTATTTCTTAATCAATCATATATCAAGCACATAAAACCTTTGGAAATTCATAATTTAAAATCCATAACTCCAAAATTAATAATTCCTGTTCCTAGGATCTTATTCTGATGTGTAGATTATTATTATGTATTTTGTTTACATGTTTGGTGTAATGTTAATTTTCTCTATATACTGTGCTTGTTTGTATTGTGGCGAGTAGATGAGCCTGTGACTGTGGATCCTGGTGCCCAGCAGATAGAAGTAGCTGAGCAGGAGCTCATTGAAGGCAAGTTGTGCCCTTGACCACTTTTATGTACCCAATAATGTTCTTAATTATCACTTATTCATGCATAGGCTTAATTTTGATGGGACCCAATAGGTCACCCTAGTCTGCTTATCCTGTTACCTTGTTTACCCCTGAATCACTTGGATAGTTTTGCTATTGCTTTATATGGTTTTGGGTTAATATTTCATTATATCCATGTTCCAGTTATTCTGTTATTTTACTTATGTTCATGTCAAGATCATTAATGTTAATTGGAACATGGAGCTTAACTTGAGAAACACGTGCCACCACAAGGGTTTAATGGGACGCCCTTGGCTAACTAACTAGGAAAGCTAGTGGAAGACTACCTTACCCGAAAGGGGCAAGGGCAGTAGAGGAGTTGCATGCAAGGAGGTTCTCGGGTTGATTTTGCTGCGATGGCGGTCAGACGGGGGATTCTTGCAAGTGCTCTTCCCATAAACTGTAGTGGGTTTTCGGAAGCTAGTGGAACTTTGTAAAGGCCTCGTAGTGAATCCCTAGCCATTCACCTCGGTAGTGCCTAAGGGTCTAGCTAACCCTGGCCACTTGGGATACACGACTTGTGGGTACAGGGTACAACCTCTGCAGAGTGTAAAACTGGTATACTAGCCGAGCTCATGGTCATGAGCAGCTCAGGACTCTCGCATTATTAAATTATGGAACCTAAACTCAATTTGTCATATGCATTGCATGTGATTTGTTATTAATTTTATTCTATTATTTATTATGGTTTGGTATTTACTTACATTTAGTAATTGCTAATAAAATTTTGACCAACTTATAAAAGCAATGCTCAGATTCAACCTTTATTTTGTTGATCAGCCTTACACTTCACATGAACTCCCACCTTTGGTGAGTTCATGCCACATTATTCCCCACAACTTGTTGAGCGATGAACATGTGTGAGCTCACCCTTGATGTCTCACACCCCCCCACAGGAGAAGAACAGGTGGTTCAAGAGGAGCCACAGCGAGGAGTTCGATTCGATCTAGGTGGTGTCTCCCAGTTGACTTTATGACGCCAAGGACGATCCTTAGTTCGTTTTATATTTACCTTTTATTTTGTAAGACTTCCGCTATGTAATAAATACTCTGATTATTGTGACATTTATCTCTATACACTCTGTTATTATATATGGTGTCTTCTTTGGCACATGTATGAGACGCACCCGGCTTTGTCCTTTAAAACCGGGTGTGACATTCCCGGACAGTCAGCGTGCGAATCCAATCCTCCTAAGTCTCACAATCGACAAGACACACTTTTGACGTGTGGAGTGTGAGAGAGATAAAAACAAGAGTTGAAAGTGACTCAAGGATGTGCCTCAGCCCGAGATAACTACTTGTCGTGGACGGTCCGCGGGGGGGGGGGGGGATCCACGACCTAGAAACCCTGGATAGTCTGTGTTGCCTCCCGGACTGTCCAAAAACAGATACGACAGAAGGTCCACGGTCACAGCCTAGACGGTCTGTGGCCTGACACTCAGTTTTCCAATCTTTGCCCATTTCTGACTTCGAATTTCAAAATGGGTTCTTTGCTCAAATATGGACATTTTGACCAATCCAAGGGTTAGTATGCATGCATGTATACATAATATAATTGGTCGATCAAATTTTTCACACAAATCTACTAGAATTATGCAAGAATCAAAAATTCATCCAAAATAGCCAATAAATAACTTAGAAAGCACATTCTAGAGCTCAAATGCTATACTTTACATGTGTACTCAACTTCGAGCCACATTTGAGAGATCTATCACATTCATTTCACTTCGCAACTTGCAAACTCTTGTTTCATTCAATGGTTTTGTAAATATATCTTCTAATTGATCATCTGTCCCAATAGAATAAATAGAGATATCCCCATTTTCAACATGATCTCTTAAGAAGGGATGCCTTATATCAATACGTTTCGTTCTTGAGTGTTGGACCGGATTTGTAGCCAATTTCACCGCACTCTCGTTATCACACATGTGGGGAACATTCTTGAAGGAAATCCCATAATCCAGTAGGGTTTGCTTCATCCATAATAATTGAGCACAACAATTACCGGCCAAAATATATTCCGCTTCAGCAGTAAAGAGAGCGACTGAGTTTTGTTTCTTAGAGGACCATGAAACAAGAGACCTTCTAAGAAATTAACAATATCCGGAGGTGCGCTTCATATCAACCTTGCAACCCGCATAATCTGAATCCGAATATTTTAATCAATTCAAATTGGGCACATTTGGGATACTATAGACCAATATTGGGGTATGCTTCAAATATCTTAGAATTCTTTTTGCAGCTTTCAAGTGAACCTCTCTAGGTGATGCTTGAAACTGAGCACACATGCACACACTAAACATAACGTCGGGCCTAGATGCGATAATGTAAAGCAAACTACCAATTATTGAACGAAAGAGTTTTTGATCAACAATTGTACCTCCCTCATCCAAGTCAAGATGACCATTTGTAGCCATAAGAGTCTTGATTAGCTTTGCATTTTCTAAGCCAAACTTCTTGAGTATGTCCTTCAAATATTTAGATTGACTCACAAATATTCCATCTTTCAATTATTTAATTTGAAAACCGAGAAAGAAACTAATTCTCCTATCATAGACATTTCAAATTCCTTTGACATCATTTTGCCAAACTTCTCACAAAACAACTCAATAGTAGATCCAAAAATAATATCATTAACATAAATTTGACAAACAAACAAAACTTTACCAATTCTTTTAGTGAATAGAGTAGTGTCAACCTTCCCAATTTTGAAGTCTTTGGAAAGCAAGAAATCCCTAAACCTTTCATACCAAGCGCGTGGAGCTTGCTTAAGCCCATAGAGAGCTTTAGAAAGCTTGTACACGTGGTTAGGTCTTTTGGGGTCCTCAAAACTGGGAGGTTGTTCCACATACACTAGTTCAGTAATCTTACCATTTAAAAAGGCACTTTTATACCCATTTGGTAGAGTTTGATGTTATGGGCACAAGCATAAGCAAGGAATATCTAGATTGCTTCTAATCTTGCCACGGGAGCAAACGTCTCACCGAAATCGAATCATTCTATTTGAGTATATCCTTGTGCCACTAATCTTGCCTTGTTCCTTACTACCAAACCATCTTCATTATGCTTGTTGCGAAACACCCATTTAGTACCAATAACATTGTGGTTCTTGGGTCTCTCAACAAGATCCCAAACTTTATTACGTGTAAAGTTGTTTAAATCCTCATGCATTGCATTCACCCAATCAACATCAAGTAGAGCTTCATCTACACGGTTAGGTTCAATACAAGATACAAAAGAGAAATGTTCACAAAATGAAAAAAATATGAGAACGAGTTTGAACACCCTTACTAATGTCACCAACAATTTGTTTAGCAAACTCAGCAATGTGGCCACATATATTTTAAATCATGTCATCTAGAAAATCAGCTAATCTTCAATATTTATCTCTGCAGTTGCAATAAATTGCTTGACCACCATCTCACTATAGTCAGTCATCTGTCCCATGAACGCATATAAGTCACATGCCTGAAACTTAGCAATTAAGCCTTCCATGATAGACTGACCCAACATATATTCCCATTCAATCACCTGATGCTTATGGAATTTGGTGTCCATAAGAGTTCCCTAGAAAACATCAAACTGCAATTGAGTATAGAAATATTGAATATCTGTATCGCATGGAAGAGTGCACTCATCAACTGTCCTCCTAGAGGAATACTCAGTCATAAAGAACCTCCTCTTGGGATATGTCCATCCTATGGTGTCAATAGGGTAGTCAGGATAAGTGTGTGGCACATCCTCTGTATCCAAAGAGACACTGCCCCCAGCTGATGGGGCCTCATTGTCAGTGGCAGGGTTGTAGTCAGTATCATCTGCATGACGGTGCTTGGACAGAAAACTCCCTGCAAGCTTCTTTTTCAGACCACCAATACCACTGTAATAACATATAAAAGAATCCCAATAATCAATAGTCAATCACTTTGACACTTTGAGATTTGAATAGTGTTGTTTAGCCAGGAGACGGACGGTCCAAGCTAGGGGACCGGATGGTCCACGCAACCACAGCCAGACGATCCGCGCAACCACAGTCGGACGATCCGCGCTACCCTGGCAGACGGTTCATGGCTGTCCAGAGGCGATTTTAGAATCCCAAATTGCATCGAATCTTTCAATCGCAAAATTTGATAGAATGCCCATCCGAATTAATCCAAATTTTTGCACTATATTCGTAAGGAATATCAAGGACAGGATATGTGTTCCTGATATTGAAAGCCTTCGTGAGACTATTTTAAAAGAGGCCCATGACTCGGATTATTCTATTCATCCTGGTAGTACCAAGATGTATCAGGATCTGAAGCAGAAATACTGGTGGTATGGATTGAAGAGAGATGTGGCTGCACATGTGGCTATGTGCGATGTGTGTCAAAGAGTTAAGGCTGAACACCAGAGGCCAGCTGGACTACTGCACCCACTTAAGATACCCGAGTGGAAGTGGGAAGAGATTGGTATGGATTTCATTACTGGATTGCCTCGCACCCAGAAAGGATATGATGCCATATGGGTGATTGTGGATAGATTGACTAAAGTAGCTCATTTCATTCCGATCAAGATTACTTATAAAGGCTCACAGCTGGCAGAGTTATATAAGGCTCGGATTGTGTGTTTACATGGAGTACCAAAGAAGATCGTGTCTGATCGAGGTTCACAGTTTACCTCAAGATTCTAGAGAAGCTTTCATGAGAATATGAATACGAAGTTGAACTTTAGCACAGCCTATCACCCTCAGACTGATGGACAGACTGAAAGGACTAATCAAGTATTGGAAGATATGTTGAGAGCTTGTGCCCTTCAGCATGGAGGAAGTTGAGATAAAAGTCTACCTTATGCTGAGTTCTCATATAATAATAGCTATCAGGTCAGTCTGAAGATGTCACCGTTCGAGGCTCTATTTGGCAGGAAGTGCAGGACTCCTCTATACTGGGATCAGACTGGAGAAAGACAGTTCTTTGGGCCTGAACTTATACAAGAAGCAGAAGAACAAGTTCGTATAATTCGGAAGAATTGAGGGTAGCTCAGACCAGGCAAAAGAGCTACGCTAATAATAGAAGAAGACCACTGGAGTTTGAGGAAGGTGATCATGTGTACCTCAAGGTGTCACCACTTCGTGGAATGAGGAGATTTAAAGTTAAGGGCAAATTGTCCCCTCACTTTATTGGACCATTCAGAGTTTTTAGGCGAGTTGGAGAGATGGCCTATCAACTCGAGCTACCTGATAATCTATCTGATGTGCACAATGTATTCCATGTGTCTCAACTTAAAGTTTCTTCGTGTCCCTGAGGAATAGTTATCAATGGAAGAGCTCAGTGTTCAGGGTGATTTGACTTACACAGAGTATCCTATTAAGATTCTTGACACTTTGACTCGAGTCACAAGAAATAAGGTGATAAAGATGTGCAAAGTACAATGGAGTCATCATGGAGAAGATGAAGCTACTTGGGAGAGAGAAGAAGAGCTTCGCATAGATTTTCCACATCTTTTCCCTAGTCCTTCCTAAATCTCGAGGACGAGATTCGTTTTAAGGGGGGTAGGATTTGTAATACCCAATTTATAATTTGTAAGAGATCATATAAAAAGGAGAAAAGATTTTTTTTCCTTTATTTATATGTGGGTGTTGTAGCTATTTGTCATCACATGTAAACACCATATTTAAAACAAATAAATGACTGACAAAGGACACTACTAAATCATGCATCATGCTGGTTTCTCATTTTTGTGTGCATTTTGGTGACAATATAAAAATAAGGTGAAAAGAAATATATCAAAGTCCAAAGTAGAATTTAAGAGCCAAAGGAAATTCAAGGATTTAGAAAAAAAAAAGAGAAGAAGGAAACAATATTATGTGAGTGAAATGAGTAACAAAATATATATATAA
Organism: Zea luxurians; assembly: GCA_029449295.1. Lineage (NCBI taxonomy): Eukaryota > Viridiplantae > Streptophyta > Magnoliopsida > Poales > Poaceae > Zea > Zea luxurians. Next base: position 8,458,586 of record JAOPSE010000069.1, on the reverse strand, counting down.
TAAAATATATTATTGTTGTAGTGGATTTGAAGGTGTACATTGGACTCAAATGTGCAACTCCTAAAAAGATTCAAATTCAAATTTGGAGTTTAAAATAGAAAGGGGACAAAATAGGAAAAAGAAAATAAAATAAAAAAAAGAAAGTGAAGGCTGCCGTTGGGCTCAATCCAGCTGATCTGGCCCACTACTGATATCCCTTCCGCGTGCGCCCGACCCATGTCCCTCCCGCGGTGCTGACGAGCGGGCCCCACAAGTCAGTCTCAGTCGCGTCGCGTTTACAATTTATCTACGACTGGCGGATGGGCCCGTGTTGTCAGCGCTCGCCTTCAACCGTCGTGTCGCGCATGGCGGAGCTCCGTCGTGGACTTCGGAGTTGATGGTTGCATGCACCGGGACGATCCTGCAGGGTTTTAAGTACCGAGCGGCCGAAGCCCTAACCCTCTCCACCTATCGCGCCTCTGTTGACCTTGTCGTGGATCAGGTGAGAGAGAGAAAAGCGGGGGGAAGCAGGATTGGGGGTGCCACCGTGCCTGCCCGTCCATTCGCCGTCACCTGAAGTCGTAGGTGAGGTCGGGGGTCTACACCGAGCGGGCATGTAACCATCCGTGGTGCCTGCATGCATAATCGGCGACCGTGCGCCCCGTAATTGTTCGCCGGAGAAGGCGGAACGCCGACAAGCCGCCTGGTCTCGTGGTCAGCTCGCCCGCGCGCCTAATCCTCGGTAAATTCACCTCCCTCTAGTTCGCAAATATCCTCTCTTCGTTTAGCGTCCGTCGGATCGAGGATTCGAGCATTATGGCCTAGGATATAGGGATCCGGCCATGGCGCCGCCGTTCTGGCGCTTAAACACGGCGGGGCACCACCGCGGCTCGGGCAAGAGAAGGGAGAAAAGAACGAGCGGCGTTGATCTTTTAACCAACGGACATGATTAGCCAAGGGGGTACCGGTTCGGTCTGGTCTGATCGGGGCCGTTGATCCTGAATCGGGCGGGTGAAAGTCGAATAAGGGCATTATTAAATACGGACCCCGATCACTGGTTTGACGGCTCAGATTGAATACCGGTTCGCATAGTACGCCGATCTAATCCTGTCCCTTGAAAACAGATCCGACGGCCAGAAATGGTCGATACCTCTTCGTAGGGCGCCTTTTCCTTATAAGTCCCTGAGATTTACTAGAATCAACCCGCCGTCCAATTGAGGGGCGCCCTGTGTCTTAAGAATATATATACCAGACCCCCTGTGTTTCGATTTAATTGAAGCTCGGTCCAGATAACATATAAAGTAGGTAAATAAATGCAGAAATTGATTTCTAATATAAAAACAATTCCTAGAACTTGTTTATTCCATAGAAAATTCATATGAACTCCAAATTAACCCATTCCAGTTTCTAAAATTTTGTAATATTAATGTCTATCACCTAGAGTCTCTGTTTTGTCATAAAAGCAATAAGAAAATTTATTTCTTAATCAATCATATATCAAGCACATAAAACCTTTGGAAATTCATAATTTAAAATCCATAACTCCAAAATTAATAATTCATGTTCCTAGGATCTTATTCTGATGTGTAGATTATTATTATGTATTTTGTTTACATGTTTGGTGTAATGTTAATTTTCTCTATATACTGTGCTTGTTTGTATTGTGGCGAGTAGATGAGCCTGTGACTGCGGATCCTGGTGCCCAGCAGATAGAAGTAGCTGAGCAGGAGCTCATTGAAGGCAAGTTGTGCCCTTGATCACTTTTATGTACCCAATAATGTTCTTAATTATCACTTATTCATGCATAGGCTTAATTTTGATGGGACCCAATAGGTCACCCTAGTCTGCTTATCCTGTTACCTTGTTTACCCCTGAATCACTTGGATAGTTTTGCTATTGCTTTATATGGTTTTGGGTTAATATTTCATTATATCCATGTTCCAGTTATTCTGTTATTTTACTTATGTTCATGTCAAGATCATTAATGTTAATTGGAACATGGAGCTTAACTTGAGAAACACGTGCCACCACAAGGGTTTAATGGGACGCCCTTGGCTAACTAACTAGGAAAGCTAGTGGAAGACTACCTTACCCGAAAGGGGCAAGGGCAGTAGAGGAGTTGCATGCAAGGAGGTTCTCGGGTTGATTTTGCTGCGATGGCGGTCAGACGGGGGATTCTTGCAAGTGCTCTTCCCATAAACTGTAGTGGGTTTTCGGAAGCTAGTGGAACTTTGTAAAGGCCTCGTAGTGGATCCCTAGCCATTCACCTCGGTAGTGCCTAAGGGTCTAGCTAACCCTGGCCACTTGGGATACACGACTTGTGGGTACAGGGTACAACCTCTGCAGAGTGTAAAACTGGTATACTAGCCGAGCTCATGGTCATGAGCAGCTCAGGACTCTCGCATTATTAAATTATGGAACCTAAACTCAATTTGTCATATGCATTGCATGTGATTTGTTATTAATTTTATTCTATTATTTATTATGGTTTGGTATTTACTTACATTTAGTAATTGCTAATAAAATTTTGACCAACTTATAAAAGCAATGCTCAGATTCAACCTTTATTTTGTTGATCAGCCTTACACTTCACATGAACTCCCACCTTTGGTGAGTTCATGCCACATTATTCCCCACAACTTGTTGAGCGATGAACATGTGTGAGCTCACCCTTGATGTCTCACACCCCCCCACAGGAGAAGAACAGGTGGTTCAAGAGGAGCCACAGCGAGGAGTTCGATTCGATCTAGGTGGTGTCTCCCAGTTGACTTTATGACGCCAAGGACGATCCTTAGTTCGTTTTATATTTACCTTTTATTTTGTAAGACTTCCGCTATGTAATAAATACTCTGATTATTGTGACATTTATCTCTATACACTCTGTTATTATATATGGTGTCTTCTTTGGCACATGTATGAGACGCACCCGGCTTTGTCCTTTAAAACCGGGTGTGACATTCCCGGACAGTCAGCGTGCGAATCCAATCCTCCTAAGTCTCACAATCGACAAGACACACTTTTGACGTGTGGAGTGTGAGAGAGATAAAAACAAGAGTTGAAAGTGACTCAAGGATCTGCCTCAGCCCGAGATAACTACTTGTCGTGGACGGTCCGCGGGGGGGGGGGGGGGGATCCACGACCTAGAAACCCTGGATAGTCTGTGTTGCCTCCCGGACTGTCCAAAAACAGATACGACAGAAGGTCCACGGTCACAGCCTAGACGGTCTGTGGCCTGACACTCAGTTTTCCAATCTTTGCCCATTTCTGATTTCGAATTTCAAAATGGGTTCTTTGCTCAAATATGGACATTTTGACCAATCCAAGGGTTAGTATGCATGCATGTATACATAATATAATTTGCCGATCAAATTTTTCACACAAATCTACTAGAATTATGCAAGAATCAAAAATTCATCCAAAATAGCCAATAAATAACTTAGAAAGCACATTCTAGAGCTCAAATGCTATACTTTACATGTGTACTCAACTTCGAGCCACATTTGAGAGATCTATCACATTCATTTCACTTCGCAACTTGCAAACTCTTGTTTCATTCAATGGTTTTGTAAATATATCTTCTAATTGATCATCTGTCCCAATAGAATAAATAGAGATATCCCCATTTTCAACATGATCTCTTAAGAAGGGATGCCTTATATCAATACGTTTCGTTCTTGAGTGTTGGACCGAATTTGTAGCCAATTTCACCGCACTCTCGTTATCACACATGTGGGGAACATTCTTGAAGGAAATCCCATAATCCAGTAGGGTTTGCTTCATCCATAATAATTGAGCACAACAATTACCGGCCAAAATATATTCCGCTTCAGCAGTAAAGAGAGCGACTGAGTTTTGTTTCTTAGAGGACCATGAAACAAGAGACCTTCTAAGAAATTAACAATATCCGGAGGTGCGCTTCATATCAACCTTGCAACCCGCATAATCTGAATCCGAATATTTTAATCAATTCAAATTGGGCACATTTGGGATACTATAGACCAATATTGGGGTATGCTTCAAATATCTTAGAATTCTTTTTGCAGCTTTCAAGTGAACCTCTCTAGGTGATGCTTGAAACTGAGCACACATGCACACACTAAACATAACATCGGGCCTAGATGCGATAATGTAAAGCAAACTACCAATTATTGAACGAAAGAGTTTTTGATCAACAATTGTACCTCCCTCATCCAAGTCAAGATGACCATTTGTAGCCATAAGAGTCTTGATTAGCTTTGCATTTTCTAAGCCAAACTTCTTGAGTATGTCCTTCAAATATTTAGATTGACTCACAAATATTCCATCTTTCAATTATTTAATTTGAAAACCGAGAAAGAAACTAATTCTCTTATCATAGACATTTCAAATTCCTTTGACATCATTTTGCCAAACTTCTCACAAAACAACTCAATAGTAGATCCAAAAATAATATCATTAACATAAATTTGACAAACAAACAAAACTTTACCTATTCTTTTAGTGAATAGAGTAGTGTCAACCTTCCCAATTTTGAAGTCTTTGGAAAGCAAGAAATCCCTAAACCTTTCATACCAAGCGCGTGGAGCTTGCTTAAGCCCATAGAGAGCTTTAGAAAGCTTGTACACGTGGTTAGGTCTTTTGGGGTCCTCAAAACTGGGAGGTTGTTCCAAATACACTAGTTCAGTAATCTTACCATTTAAAAAGGCACTTTTATACCCATTTGGTAGAGTTTGATGTTATGGGCACAAGCATAAGCAAGGAATATCTAGATTGCTTCTAATCTTGCCACGGGAGCAAACGTCTCACCGAAATCGAATCATTCTATTTGAGTATATCCTTGTGCCACTAATCTTGCCTTGTTCCTTACTACCAAACCATCTTCATTATGCTTGTTGCGAAACACCCATTTAGTACCAATAACATTGTGGTTCTTGGGTCTCTCAACAAGATCCCAAACTTTATTACGTGTAAAGTTGTTTAAATCCTCATGCATTGCATTCACCCAATCAACATCAAGTAGAGCTTCATCTACACGGTTAGGTTCAATACAAGATACAAAAGAGAAATATTCACAAAATGAAAAAAAATATGAGAACGAGTTTGAACACCCTTACTAATGTCACCCACAATTTGTTTAGCCGAGTGATCCTTTACAATAGAATGATGGATCCTTGATACAATTTGAGAATTACTAGTTGAAACTTGAGGAGGGACCGAATAACTTGAAATATCTTTAACATGGTCATCCTCAACTTCAACATTTTGTTGGCTTTGGTGAGTTTCCTCATTTAGAGTTGAAGAGGATGGAATGAAAACCACACTATCATCATCTTCTTCCTTCGGCTTTATTTCACCAATAACCATAGTTTTCATAGCAATTCTCAATTGAATTCCACCAACATCATCAAGGTTATCATTATCATCTTGAGATCCATTTGTTTCATCAAACTCAACATCACATGCTTATTCAAAAATACCATGAGTTTTGTTGAAAACTCTATAAGCCTTGTTATTTGATGAATACCCAAGAAGAAAACACTCATCACATTTCTTCTCGAATTTAGAGAGTCGACTTCCCTTTATCAAAATATAGCATTTTCAACCAAACACTCTAAAATATGAAATATTCGACTTGCTACTAATAAGTAATTCATAAGGAGTTTTCTTTAAGAGCTTGTGACAATATAGCCTATTTGATGCAAGACAAGCGGTGTTTATAGCTTCGGCCCAATAAGAATCTAACATGTTATATTCCGCTAGCATAGACCTAGCCATATCAATAAGAGTCATATTATTCCTTTCAACAATTCCATTTTGTTCCGGTGTATATTTGGAAGAAACTTCATGTTTAATATCCTTGTCATCACAATATTCATCAATTCTAGCATTTTTGAATTCTGACCCATTGTCACTTCTAACTTTCTTGATGTCAAATTCAAATTGATTTTGAGCCAATATAGCAAACGACTTAAATGTTTCAAACATATTAGATTTATCCCGAAGAAATAAACCCAAGTGAATCTAGAATAATCATCCACAATTACAAGACAATAAGAATTACCACCAATACTCACAAAAGATGTTGGTCCAAAAAGATCCATGTGAAGTAATTCCAATGGCCTATGAGTTGACATTTGACTCTTGTTTGAATGAGTGTTTGCCACTTGCTTCCCGGCTTGACATGAGCTACACAATTTGTTCTTTCAAACTTCACACCCTTCACACCTCGAACTAAGTCATGCTTGGTTAATTGATTCAATTGTCTCATACCAACATGATCAAGTCTCCTATGCCATAACCACCCTAGTGAAGCCTTAGATTATACACAAGTTGTAAGTTTTGTCTCATTAGATGAAAAAACAACAAGATAAAGATTTTCATATCTAAAACCTTTAAACATTAGATTGCTACCATCAACGCTAGAGATGAGAACATCATCTACAGTAAATTTGCAACTAAAGCCTAAATCACATAGTTGAGCTACGAATAGCAAGTTGAAGTTTAGAGATTCAGCTAAAAGTACATTTGATATGGGATGGTCATTTGAGATAGCAATTACTCAAACATTTAACCTTTCCTTTGTGATTATCTCCAAATGTGATGCTATCATAATTTGAACAACCTTCCTCACTCATTTGGGTGAACATCCTCATAACCCCGATCATGTGTTAAGTGCAACCACTATCCAACACCAAATGATTCCCTCACGCCTTGTAGTTTACCTTAGCATCACCCTTTGCCATGAGACGATGAGGAGATGAGAAGAGTGAAGGAGCTTCCTTAATGGAGATTCCGGCATTTAGTTTGGATGAAGAATTATCATCCGAGCTAGCATCCGAATCCCATTCAACTAGATAGGCTTGCCATCCTTCTTGTGGTAGAATTTCTTCTTTTTCTTATCATCTCCATCTTTTCCCTTATTCTTCTTGCTTAGGCAATTCATGGCAATGTGACCAGGTTTCCCACACTCAAAACACTTTATATCATTAAAAGCATGTCTTCTTGATGTTTGGCCTCTTCTAGGTTGACACTTCTTCTTCTTCATGAATTTGTTGAATTTCTTCACAAACAGATCCAACTCTCATCACTCTCACTTCCATTTCCATCTTCACTTTCTTCTTTTTCAATTGCCTTGGAAGATTTAGCTTTGAGAGCTATTGATTCACTTTTCACTTTCTTAGCCAAACTCATAGCCTTGCCTTGGGACTTCTTGAATATATCTTGAGTAAGAATTTCTCCCAATACTTGGTTGGAGAAGTTATGGTCAAATCACTTCATACTAACATGGTCACAATAGTGTCGTATTTCTCCGGAAGGGATCTAAGAAACTTATGAGTGAAATCCACATCCGATACATTGAAACTGAGTCCCTTGAGTTCATTTACTATCTCATTTAACCAGTTGAACATGACGGACACACTTTTATCTTCCTTCATGAAAAATTGGTCAAATTTTCCTTTACACACATATAGCTTTGCACTCTTAACAATTGTAGTTCCTTCATGAATTTCCATTAGCTTAGTCCAAATCTTGTGAGCGGTTGTGAGATTCTCGATACGATTGAATTCATTGATGTCTAGAGCATCATAGAATACATTCATGGCTTGATCATTGGTTTCATTGTCACTAGATGATGGTTCATCTTGCTTCAATACAACAAATACATCTCTGACAATTGGCCAAATCTTTCTTCCCATTGCTTTAAGATGTATTGACATTCTTATTTTCCAATAGTCATAATTGTTCCCATCAAAATGCGGTGGCTTCCCAATGTGCACATTGTTGTTACTAGCCATTTTGTCCAACTCCGGGATGGTCAAATCCACAAACAATGGAATCCTTGACTTTAATACCACTTGTAGGATCTAGGACACCGGCTAGAGGGGGGGTGAATAGACAGTTTTAACTAAAATCAATGATATTAGAGAAATTTAATCAATATGACAAGAGACATAAATTCTCTAGCTATGATAGGTAAGCAAACTATGATGAACAGTTATGGCAATACTAGTAATGACAGACAATACATAAATTACTAACTACTTGCAAAGTAATAAGTAAGGAGTGAAGAGAATGACGCCGAGTTTTATCCCGTGATATTGGTGATTTGCAGATCACCCCTAATCCACATTGAGGTGGACTTCAAGCTCTCGCTTGCTCCTCTATCAAGACACTGCTTGATCTTTGAGCCAAGTAGACAAGAAATCACTCAATACCTTGATTCCACTAGTGTCACCTTTGCCGCTCTAGCGAGGTAGGCGCGAACCCCTCACAACCAACATCGCGGCTCCTCCACAACCTTCATAGAGAGCTCGACAGAGACAACACCGAGTCGTCTAGGAGGTGGCAACCTCCAGAGTAACAAGTCAACGACGCTTGCTCGGTGTACCACGTAATGCCTCAAAGATCACCAATGGATGCAAATGCACTAGGAGCTCTCAATCACTCACTAGAATGCAATCTCAAGCAAAGAGTGTGAGAGAATGAGTTAGAGGGTCACAATTGAGCTTAACGTGTGCTAGGAATGGCCAAGAGAGTCCTCACACACGAGCTCCACCTCAATTTATAGCCCACCTCACATTTCTAACCGTTATGTGCAACTAGCACAGCTTCTGCGCACACGTAGACAGTCCACCGTACAAGTAACGACTATAGTTTCCATTTGAAACCTTTCAGTGATGTCAGAAAAAGTCAGGCTCGGATGGCCCGCCAACCCCGGCATGACGGTCTGGGACCTAACAACTTAAATCACCAGAGTACTGACCAAGTTGATTTTCATATGCGGACTGTCTGACCTATAAGGCCGGACGGTTCACCCTTGGGATTTAGTACTGTCCGGGTTAAAGCCTCGGACGATCTGTAGTTCAAACGCCCAAAAACACACAGTCCCTACCCAAATCCAATTTGGCACCTATGGACGGTCTATCGACCCTAGCTGGACGGTCTGCACAAGGACGCAGAGACATGTGCAACTTCGGACCCCTCTGGATGGATCGTGGACGGTCTGTCCTCCTAGCTCGGAAGGTCATCAACCCCAAACCTTTAGTCACTTTTTAAACACACTTTAGAAAAATATTTTAACTCTTGAAATCGGAAGCGCTGTCAGTCCTCATGCAAATGCAACTACTAGATGCTCTATGAGGCACTAAGTTTTACACAGACCAAAGTCATTGACCCCTCTTTATAGTATGGCTATCTAACCTATTAATCTGGTTAATTTCTTATCTAAACTCCTGATGACCGGTAAAAACAAAACCTATGTTATATCTTTGCCTTCACCTGATAAGTCTCCAAATTTTTTCTGTTCTCTGTGATCCAACCTGCATTCTTATTTATCCAAGACTTGTTAGTCCACAAATGGTTGTCATTAATTACCAAAACACCACTAAGAGCTTAAATGATTCACATCTGGCCCCTGATCCTTGAGGGGTCCGCCTCCGGACCCACCCGTTGAAGCCGTCCTGGATCCCAGCTTTTCGTCGCCGTCGACCACGGGGCGCTACGATCCGCTCCCGACACCACCAACGCCGCTTGCACGGGAAGGAAGAGGGCATGGGAACAGTCTGGGACGACGCGTGAGGGAGAGCCCACTGGCGTATAGCGGACGTTCCTTGTGTGCCACATTTAGAGGATGGGAAGCACACTTTAAAATTTAGAGGGCGCTACAGGGTGCGTTGCTGGAGGAGGTTGAATAGGTCCCATCCACCAGATATAGAGTATGAGGCGCTTTAGCGGACGTTGCTGGAGTCTGTCTTAGTATTTTGACCAAGCTCATGGACCATCAATGATCACGTTCTTCCTAAAGATGTGGGAGGACGTTAGATATGGGATGGATAACCATGATCTAGAACTGTGTTTAATTATGTTTAGTCCGTCTTATATTAGATATTTAAATAACAACCACGAGTATTTCATATAGTTTAATTATTGTAAGGACCGGTTTGTTTACCTTTATTTTGAGGAATTGAAATCTAACTAATGTAGTAGATTATTTTTTAGAATGTAACATTCCATAACTTTCTAAAGTTTATATATAAGTCTATCTCAAATTCATGGGGTGAGAGAGGAAAACTGATTCTATAAATTTACATGTTAATTTTCTAATGTACAACTAATAGCACACTCTTCTACTTGCATCTCTATACCATAAGTGTAGTGTATAACTATCTCTCTAATATGATTTAGGATAATATACAAAGATACTACATATACAAATATATTAACTTAGTTAGTTTGTATCTAAATTATGATTATTAGAATGGAATTAAATTCCAACGAAACATGCCTAAGACTAATTATATAGATGAATTAAAAGACAAGATAAATTTAGTAAGCCGACTTAGAGATTTTTGATTTCTAGAGACTATTTTTTATCTATTTTATTCGATTTTAGTTGTTAACTTGTAAAATAAGAAACTAAAATAGAGTTTTAGTTTTTCATATTTGACAATTTAAAAACTAAAATGGAATAAAAATAGATGTACTAAAAATTAGCCTATAGAAACCAAACACACCTTAATCATACACTAATTAGATTTAATAAGTAATGTTACCGTTTAATTCTCATATATATAATTATTTTTATAATTAGATTATATTTAATATTTTTAATTAACAAAATTTAGTCTGATGCAAACACCCCTGCACACAAAATCACGTACGTCCGCCCTTCTGTAAACTGTTCTTTGTTAAAGAAAAGGACTCTTGCGGTCCGGCCCCTTTCGTCTCTTCGCCTCCGCCACCGCGCGGCGGGTGAATGCCGATGGTTGCGGCCTCGCCAGAGAAGCTCCACTGCGGCGAGGCGGGGTCAGGTGACAAAGAAAAGGAGGTGGCGGGGAGGGATGATGCCGAGGTTATGTCGCCGCAGCTCTCGGATGAGCTGCTGCGGGAGAAGGCGCAGCGCATCCAGGTCATGCTCACCGGAGGCATGTCCGAACGCCTCCCTGACCGCGGCAAGAAGCTGCTCGCCACACTTGATGCCATCCACCGGGAGCAAGACCGCCGTCAGGCCCGAGGCGAAGGGGCACGAGCGCCGGTAAGTCGCTATTATTCTTTCCTGTTTCTTTGTCTTCGTGGGCGGAGGTATTATGACTAGAATTTCTATTCTCTGGGTGCTCCATGCTGGTGTAAATAACTTTGTGCGGGGTGAATTGGGGGAGGAGGTGGAGAGTCGTGCAAACTTCAAGCTCCTATTCAATGAAATAATGCAGAAGTGACGCAAAGATGCTATGCAATCTTGGATGTGCACAAAGAATCCGAAATCAAAATTAGAGCTTTCTAGAGTATACGATCAATTTGTCGTACTGTCTGGTAATGCCTAGCATATGTAGCTGAAATTGTGCCCAGCAGAGTAAAGTAATTAGCAAACAGGATGGTTTCTGCAATATAACGATGTGGAATTATGGCAGCTGAGATCTCTGACCAGTGGAAAATGGAATGCTGTAATTGTACAATATAGTGACGGCTTGGTAAGTGGATTTGCGTGCCTGGTAAGCCTTGTTCTGGAATGGTTTCTTGCAGGGTAATGAAGCATGTGAAAGGATAGTCCGATCAAGGTGTATTGAATCATCTGGTACGTTACTGATGTAATATCATTTTAGCAACTTTCTAGACTTGGGAGTTTGGAAACACCAACTTGTAGAGATTTATTGCTCAAAACATGATTACATTCTCAAATAATAAAATGCAAGGTTATACGCTTTCATGTTTGCATTTATGAATATTCAGTGCTTTATATCAATATTGAATGAATGATGATTATCCTTTCTATGTTTTCAATATTCTACAGTTAATGCTGTTGCTTACTGCAGTTCCAGTGTTGGCTGTTTATGTTAGTTCTGGGTGTTATATTTTTCTCACTATTTTATTTGTAACTATCAAAGGGCATGTCTGGTGTAATGGTGAGAGCTCTCACCAAGTCACCATGTCACTCATGTCATGTGGGAGCCTCCCGCCCTGGGTTTGCCCTTTATTTTATTTTGTTTATAACTAGCAGTCTAGCACTCTACTCTGTTTATGTGTAACTTCCTTAGGGCGTCTTTTCATGTGCATTTCTTTCGTTAAGATATGTCTCTCTTGTTCTTAACCCTTCAAATAAAACACAACTAACATGGAAATGAAATTCGTGTTTGCATAGATCAAATGAAATAATAAAATTTTTATGACGGCTATCGTGTTGTATTTGATGGAATTGTTGATAAGTGAATATTCATCTTTAATTGATTAACCTTTCTCTTTAACATTTGATATAGCTGAATAATCCCGACATTGTAAGATTTTTTATATACTTTCAAATGATTGAATTTAAACAGATTAGAAATTGTTAAAATAACTGGGTTAAAGCAAATGAATACTGAAAGCTATACGATAGATGAAACTATGTTGTAAAAGAAAAAAGAACCTTCAGTTACAATCACAATGAATTCATATCTGTCAAATTGGAAATTGACACTTTTGACTCACTGTTATGGCCATGCTACTATATACAATGAAGGCAAATTATCGCTAGTGTATGGACCAAGTATGAAGAAAATCTGAATGTTGTGTGTGCTTTTATCTTTTCCACTATCTACAAATCTAACTACTAGTTGTTGAAGTGTAGATAGTTTGAAAAACAGTACGCTGATTGAGTTCTGAGCAGTTTGGATAACATAGTTTTTTGGGCTGACCAAGTTGTTTATACCATCTGTATACCCTTTGTCCCTTTCTATATGCTTGTTTTTTTGATTGATTTCTTTGTTGTTCAGATATGCATTTCCTAACTTTTTGTAGGTTTGCATAGTGACCTCAGTAGAGTTAAAGTATCAGTGGCTGATTTCATGTCTTCATTTGGAGCGGATAAAGAGGTGAATATCTTATTGTGTTGCTTAACCTTAAATATCTTCTTTTTTCATGTGCAATCATTTATGTTATGTACATTAGGCAGGCATCAAAATATCTAGTTTGGAAATAAAAGGTAGGAGCCCAAACAAGCCTAGCACTTCGATAGAAAACAAGGGGAAGTTATGTGAAGAGAAAGACTCTTGTGAAGCCTCTTCACAACAAATGAATTCAGTTCATGAAGAGTTGCATCTGGACACCTCAGAGAACATGCGGAAGACATCTTCTGATGTTGGCGCTAGCAACAATGGCAACAATATAATGTGGGAAGAGGTTCCCACACCCTCTCGTAAAAGGTTGGTATTCATATGCTCTTGTGTCAACTTTCTAAAGATGTTTTTTTTTTTCATTTTTCGAGTTTTGGAATTTCATTTATCTAAGTAACATGGCACTGAAAATGACCTCCCTTTTCTGGTGACAACTGAAAATAGTTAGATTTGCCGGAGGACACTTTGCTTGTTGTCAAATTTTCTTGTGGACACCGCGCCCAATAGTCAGATTCATCGGCCTTCTCTCAAAAGTCAGAAATGAATATTCTATTGGGCGTGGTGTCCACCAACAAATTTGACAAGAAGCAAAATGTCCTCCAACAAATCTGACTATTTTCAGGGTTCACCAGCAAAGGGAGGTCATTTTTGGTGTCCTTTGACAAATTTTGCCTAAACAAATATGCATGTTCACTTCATTGCTGCTGCTGATAAGACAAGTTTTCATGCTTCACACCTGATTGCTTATAAATAAAATGCATAAGAGGCTGTATTGTACCTTAGTTATACTTTTCAGTAAGTATAAATATGTCCGACTAGAGGAACCAGGAAACACGTTTTCAAATTTAACTAGAAGTAATCAAGGAAATAATTGCTTCAGTTATTTTTTTCATATTTAGATAAATAAAATATATGTTCTGGAACTATACAATTAATTGTTAATCATACTGCATGTGCGAATAACCAAAGTTACGTTAATTTGTTATACTTAGGGGTATAAATTTCAATTGAATCCTTCTCTTCATTTCTTTAGTTTCAGATTATTCAGAAGACTTTCCAATTAACCAAGGATGCTTGGTAGTGTGTTATTACCTTAATACAATCAAAATACACACTGTAGGTCATTGAATTTGAATGACATATTTCTTGCCCTTCAAGCTTTTTTCATTTTTTTGTGAACTTGGTCTACTAAACAACAATTCATTTTCCTGAAATACCGTTACATTCAATTTGGACTTTAAATAGTTGGTAGACTGTACGGCAAGATGAAGTTTTAAGTTAATGCTTACTTCTGGAAAATCATTGGAGGGACCACTGGTCAAATGATTTTTTCTGCCATGGTAAAACCGAATTTCATTACCACATCAACGAAATTACAACGTTCATCAGTTTTAGAATTCCGTTGTACTGTAACTACTTCCCATCTCCATGTTTCTGATCACCAAGGGATCAACCAGCATGGACCAAAAACCAACTAACAAACTGATCTAACAGAGTTAACCAACAAAAGAGGACCAACCCAGCTAAGGCAAATAAAACGATCTCTGTTATAGGCCAAGAGCCCGACAAGCAGCACATAGGCTGGAAAGGGACTATTACTGAGAACAACTATCCTGCATGAGGTATGAGCAGCTGATCATCGTGGTTGCCTTTCTTTGCAGCCTGTTTGTGGAAGAAGAACACCATTGCCTTCAGACTCTCTGCTCCTTGCATCAACTGCTTCTCCATCTCCGATTTCTGCAAACGTGCCAAATAATCAAGGAAGGAACAGATCATACAAATAATCTCCGTAGGGGATTTGATTCTCTTGTCTCTGAAACAAACAACATTTGCATCAATGCTTCTTTATGTCATGCTTGCCAATCGGGTCACCATACGCGTTCGCCTTTTTCTAATTGTTAGAGTGCTGTTTACGACTTTGTGTATACCTCTATTGTAATGGGCCTTGGCCCACCACACTCAGCTATATATATTCACTCCCAACCCTGATTAGGGTTAGGGTTTTCACTCCAACTTGGTACCAGAGGTGGGTTTTCCAATTTTCTCATTCCCTCCCTCCCACCTCCAATCGCCACCACCCTCCCCTGCCCCCAGCCGCCGTGCACCTCACCTTCTCCTCTGCCCGACGTCCTCCCTTACCTCCTCTCCCGGTTGACCACCGCCTGGCCCTCTCTCGTCCACCGGGAGCTCCTCCCTGTTGCTGGATCGGGCTGCCCGTGCCGCCCCTTCCCCAAACTTCTCGGTTGCGCCGCCGTCGGCTCAGGCCCGCACGCGCCGTTCGGTCTTCGTCGCGCCATCGTCAGGCGCCCCCACCACACGCCTCCTTTGACGTGGTCACGACCTTTGTCCACTGGTCCTCCTCTTCTTGCTCCGGCCGCCACCTAGTCTAGCGTCGTCGGATCCCGTCGTGGTCCACTGCCATCGCTCGGGAGCCCTCTCCTTCGGTGGCCGAGCCACCCTGCCGTGGTGCGCCGTCACCCAGGGCCTCTCTGTGTCGCCGCGGCACCGACCAGGGCCTCCCTGCACCGCCCCGCCCTCCCTCCGGTGGCCGCGCCGACACACCCTGTCCCTGTGCGCCGTCGCCCCTGTGCCGCTGCCCTCCTCTTCGGCGGCCGTGCCGCTCTGCTGTCAACCATGCGCTCCCGTGCCCCGTTCTCTAGCCGCCGACCCCTGTCTACGCGGATCACAGGTCCACCAGGCACTTCTCCTCTGGCTGCGCGTCGTCGCCATCCCTCCTCCCTTCTGTGCGCACCCTGTCCCTCACCCGCGCGCCAACGCCCTCGGTTCCACTTCCATGGCCGCGCCTCCGTTTCCCACGCCCAGGAGCCTTCCCTCGCACGCAACTCCTACGACCCCCGGTTTACTGAGCCCCCTTTCCCGCTACTCTTCCACCGTACGCCGCTGTGCCCGGCACTTCCTACGGTATCCCACCGCCCTCGGTGCCTCTGGCTTCGCCCAGTTTTGCCGTGGTCGTTGTGCGTGTCCTTCACGACGACCACCTTGTCCGGGGTATTTTCGTGTTCTTCGATCAGGCCATGAACCCTGTTCTTCGTGACTGCGTCGAGCTCCACCCCTAGGCCGGCCGTCACGTGCCTGGACCCATTGTCTTCCTCCGTGCTGCGATTGCCTCCCTGGCAATCGAGCCTTCGTTGTCCCCCTCCCCTCCTAGTGGCCTTGTTGGAGCACCTCCCCTGGCCCTCTCCGCACACATCGTGGCCTCACCACCCTCTCCCTTTCCCACCGACTGGGTGGTTGACTCCAGAGCCTCCTTCCACACCAGTCCTACCACTAGCTCGTTATTCCACTCCCATCCTCCACACCCCTCACATCCTTCCTCCATCGTTGTGGGCAACAGTTCCACCATCCCGGTCACCTCAGTAAGTGCATCGGTTCTTTTAGGACCATTCGACCTTCACGACGTCCTTGTCGCTCCCAGTCTGACTCATCCCCTTCTCTCGGTTCGTCGCTTTACCGGTGACAACCACTGCTCTATGGAGTTCGATCCCTGGGGGCTCACCATACGCCACCTTCCCACGCATGCTGCACTTGCTCGCTGTTATAGCTCTAGCCCCCTCTACTCTATTCACTTGCCTTACACTTCCCCCAACAGCGTAGCCTCCCCCCATGCTCTTGCTACTATCACCACCTTAGTCGTTTGGCATCGTTGTCTCGGGCACCCTGGACCTGACGTGATGTCCTAGCTCTCCAGCCACTCAGATATCTCCTACACTTGGGGTTCCTCTGAGCGCCTCTGTCATGCTTGTCAGCTCGATCGTCACTCTCGTCTTCCTTTCTCCACTTCCACGTCTCGGGCTGCTCAGGCCAGCTTCTCCAGGAGCTCCACAGCCCCCTTTAGTGGGCCACCCTCGTCTACTGCGACAATGTCAGCGCGGTCTACCTCTCCACCACTCCCGTGTAGCATTAGCGCACGAAGCACGTGGAGATCGACCCGCACTTCGTCCGCGAGCGTGTCGCCGCCGGCGATGTTCGGGTTCTCAGCGTCCCCACCACGCTGCAGTTCACCGACATCTTCACCAAGGGGCTCCCATTGTAAGTAGAGGGACTCTAACTCTCATCAAGAGGATGACACTATGAGTTGGGACAATTTTCTGTTTTTCTGTTTATTTCCTCAAACACTACACAATGCCATACCCTTAGAGGGGTTGGGGACACATATTTATAGCCCTAGGGGCTGCACTACCACACCTTTTCACACACACTACACAACAGGATTGTCCTCTAGATGCTAAAGAGACTACAGAGGACAGTCAAAAGCGACTGCTGTCCTCTAGATGCTAAAGCGAGTACAGAGGACAGTCAAAAAGTGACTGCTGTCCTCTAGATGCTAAAGAGACTACAGAGGACAGTCAAGCTGTCCTCTAGATGCTAAAGGACTACAGAGGACAGTCAAAAGCAGGCTGTCCTCTAGATGCTCAAGACTTATTCCATCATTCTCCCCCTAAGTCTTGGGCGTCGTCTTGTGAGAAAGTTGGGCCATCCTGGACCTGGAGCAAAGCTCAACGAACTTGATCTTCCCAAGGGGCTTGGTGAGCAGGTCTGCAAGCTGATCCTTGGTGTTGATGTAGCGCGCCTTGATGCTCCCTTCTGTCAAGCAGTCTCGGATGAAGTGGTATCTCAGCCGGATGTGCTTGCTCCGTTCATGGAACACGGGGTTCTTGGCCAATGCTAGAGCGGACTGGCTGTCCACCCTGAGTTCCACCGCTCCAGTGTCTCTCCTGAGGAGATCACCGAGCAGTCGAGCCAGCCAGAGCGCCTGAGTTGAAGCAGTGGACGCCGCTATGTACTCGGCCTCGCAGCTGGACATGGCCACCACCTGCTGCTTGACCGACTGCCAGCTAATGAGGCACTTGCCGAGGAAGAAGAGGATCCCGCTTGTGCTCTTGCTAGTGTCGATGTCGCCAGCGTGGTCGCTGTCGCTGTACCCGACAAGGTGTGCCCCCCCAGGGCACCTCGGGTAGTAGAGACCGTGGTCGAGAGTCCCCGCAACATAGCGGATGATCCTCTTCACAGCCTGCTCATGCTCCGTCGTCGGTCGCTGCAGAAACCGACTAACGTAGCCGACGGAGTATGCCAAGTCAGGCCGTGTGTGGACGAGGTAGCGAAGGCTCCCCACAAGACGCCGGTACTGTGTAGCGTCCACCTCCTCCGTCGTGCTGTCGCGACTCAGCTTCAGCCTCTCCTCCATCGGAGTGAGAGCTGGGTTGCAGTCGGTGAGCCCAGCCAGCTCAACAATGCGCTTGGCGTAGGCGGTCTGGCGAAGTGTGATCCCGGAGTCTCCATGGTGCACCTCAATCCCCAGGTAGAAGGAGAGATGCCCCAGGTCACTCATTTGGAAGGTGGCCTTCATCTCTTCCTTGAACGCTGCCACCTCTGCATCCTTGGCGCCGGTGATCACCAAGTCGTCAACGTAGACACCCACCAGCAGGGCATTTTCTCCATTGCCCCGCCGATAGATGGCCGCCTCGTGCGGGCTTGGCATGAAGCCCATCCTCTTGAGCATGGAATCCAGCTTGGCATTCCAAGCCCTTGGTGCCTGTCGCAAGCCGTAGAGGGCCTTGCGCAGGCGCAACACCTTGCCCTCCTTGCCAGGGATCGCAAAACCTGGCGGCTGGTGTACATAGACCTCCTCCTTTAAGTCGCCGTTAAGAAAGGCCGACTTGACATCCATGTGATGAACATGCCAGCCCTCCAGGGCTGCCAGCGCGAGGAGGAGTCGCACGGATTCCATCCGTGCTACAGGGGCGAAGGCATCGTCGAAGTCGATCCCCTCCTGCTGCAAGAAACCGCGTGCCACCAAGCGAGCCTTATGCTTGACGATGGCGCCGGCTTCATCCCTCTTCAGTTTGAACACCCACTTAAGGGTGATCGCGCGATGACCATGAGGGAGATCAGCGAGCTCCCAAGTGCGGTTCGTCTCAACCGCGTCCATCTCCGACTGCATCGCGGCACGCCAAGCCGCATGTTTCTCGGCCTCCGCGAAAGACCGAGGCTCACCGTCGTCGCATGCAAGATGCAACTCTCCTGCCAGAATGCGAGACGCAGGGCCCGGCACCGACAGGTCGATGAGAAGGCCCTCCACCCTTCGATACCGCAACGGCTCGCCGTCGTAGCACGCGTTGACGCGCTCCTCGTCGCGGGAGAGTGGGGTCACGAGCTCCACTGGGTCGTGCTCGACACGAGCTGGTGTCAGAGAGGACGTTCCAGGAGAGGGTACCGTCGATGCTGGAGTACATGGTGGCGAAGAGCTAGGTGTAGCCGGAGTCGTGGCTGGAGTGCGTGGTGGTGAAGAGCTCGTTGTAGCCGGAGCTGGAGAGCGTGGCGCTGGAGTCGGTGGAGACTTGGGGGCTGGGGTAGACCTGCTCGGAGAAGAGTTGCCTACTCCCCCAGCTCCCTCAAAGTGGACGTACTCGATGGTGAAGTTGTCGTACGTCGGAGTCGTGCCGTCGTCCACCGCCTTGTCCCACGCCCATCCTCGCCCTTCGCCGAACACTACGTCGCGCGCCGTGCGCACACGCTGTGTTCCTGGGTCAAGGTTGCGGTAGGCCTTCGAGCCCTCCGCGTAGCCAATGAACACCCCCGGGGTGCTCCTGTCGTCGAGCTTGCCGATGTGGCCAAGCTCCTTGGTGAACGCGAGGCAGCCGAAGACCCGTAGGTGAGAGACCGCCGGCTTGCGCCCATGCCAAGCCTCGTACGGTGTCATCCCGTTGAGTGCCTTGGTGGGCGAGCGGTTGAGGATGTAGACCGCTGTCACCACCGCCTCTCCCCAGAAGACAGCTGACATTCCTCTCTGCTTGAGGAGAGCCCGAGCCATCCCCACAACCGTCTGGTTGCGCCGCTCGACGACGCCGTTCTGCTGCGGGCTGTACGGCGCGGAGTAGTGGCGCTGAACGCCCTCATCCGTGCAGTACGACGCGAACTCAGCCGCCGTGAATTCGCCGCGCGTTGTCGGTGCGCAGCACGCGCAGCTTGCGGCCGCACTCCGCCTCCGCAGCGACCTGCACACGCCTGATGGCATTCGCAGCCTCTCCCTTGCTGCCAAGGATCATCACCCACATGTAGCGGGAGAGATCGTCGACGAGCAGCAAGAAGTAGCGTCGTCCTCCTGGTGTGGCTGGTGTCACCGGGCCACACAAGTCCCCATGCACGAGCTCGAGCCTCTCCTTGGCTCGGAAGCTCGACTGCTGGGGAAAGGGGAGCCGTCTCTGCTTTGTCAACACGCAGACATCGCAGAATTGCTCCACATGGTCAAGGCACGGCAGGCCTCGTACCATCTCCTTGGCACTGAGCCGCTTCAGGGCCTCGAAGTTAAGGTGCCCGAAGCGCTCGTGCCACTGCCATGCCCCGTCGTCTCGACGAGCAGCAAGGCAGCAAGGTTGTGCCACCTTCACATTGAGGATGTATAGCCGATTTGGACTCCTGCGTACCTTGGCAAGAAGGCGACGAGAGGGGTCCCAGATCCTCATGACTCCGTGCTCGACCTCCACGCGCGAACCGTTCTCATCCAGCTGTCCCAAGCTGATGATAGAGTTCCTCAATGCGGGGATGTAGTAGACTCCAGTGAGCAGCCTGTGCTCACCAGATGCGGCGGTGAAGACGACTGAGCCGACGCCCTTGATCTCTACGCCGGAGGCGTCCCCAAACTTGACGGAGCCTCGGACGCTAGAGTCAAGCTCGGTGAAGAACTCCCGTCGGCCGGTCATGTGATGAGTGGCGCCGGTGTCGAGGCACCACCCTTCGATCATGTCCTTGTTGGAGCCGTCGCTGAGGAAAGCGCGTGCTTTTGACTCATCAAGGTGGAGGAGTGCCGCTGCGGCCGGTGCCGCTGGAGATATCTCGATGCTTGCATGTGCCAGGAGCAGGGCCTCCTCCTCCGCCTTCGCCTGTGCGACGTTGGCCTGACCACGTCGTGGCTGCCGACAGTCCCTGGCCCAGTGGCCAAGCTTGCCGCAGTTGTGACAGCCGTCGTCTCGTGCCGGCTTCTTGTTGCCGACGGCGCCGCCTTGGGCACCTCCACGGGCACCGTCCTCAGCATGTCCTCGCGCCCCGGCCTGGGCGCCTCCACGCGCCTTGCGCGGCTTGCCGCGTTTGCGGCCTCGTGTCGAGGAGGACTCCCCCTTCTTCTGGTCACCCTGGCAGGCCTCCCACTGCTCCCGAGTGAGATGTAGCTTCCCGCCAATAGTGATAGGGCCAGAGGGAGCCTGTGGTTCGTCGCCGTCGACCACCTTGAGACGACCTATCGCCTCTTCGATCGTCATTGTGGAGAGGTCTAGCAGAGACTCGATCGAGCGAGCGATCTGCTTGTACTTCTCGGAGATGCAACGGAAGAGCTTCTCAACAGCTCTCTCCTCATCGTAGGTGTCGTCGCCGAACTGCACCATCTTCTGCAACAGAGTGTTGAGGCGGAGAGCAAAGTCATCAACATCCTCACCTGGCTTGAAGGCCAGGTTCTCCCACTCCTTGCGAAGTGCCTGCAGTGTGGTCTTGCGGGCACGGTCGCTGCCGATGCGGGTCGCAGCGATGGCGTCCCAGGCCTCCTTGGCAGTCCGCTTCTGGGAAAGCGAAAACTGCATCTCGGGCGGGACTGCAGCAATGAGGGCATCCAGCGCCCGCCGATCCTCGTGATAGTCGACTTCGCCGTATTGAACTGCTTCCCACATGTGGCGAACCTGGAGCCGTACCCTCATCACCGCGGCCCACTCGACGTAGTTGGTCTTGGTGAGGGTAGGCCACCCACCGCCGGGACCGATGTCCCTGACAATGGCCTGGGCCATGCGGCGACCATGGTACCGATCTGGGGAGGGAGAGTCGCGCCGCCTGTAGAGGCCGCGATCTCCGTCGACTCGGTCGCCGCCGCCGGGAGCACCGCCGGCGCGTCTACGCCCGTCTGGGCTGCCGCCGCGTGCGCCCTCGCCCAGAGCGCCGTCAGCTCGTCGGCGCCTATCTGGGCTGCCGCCACGCGCGCCCCCATGGGGATGCGCGGCTGCCCACTGTGCCGCCTGCTCTCGCGCTGCTTCCCTCGCCAGCCTGAGCTCTTCGTCGGTGTTGTCGTCGACAGAAGCAGAGCTGCCAGCTCTACTGCCGCACAGAACCTCGAGCTCTGCTGCCGCCGCACGTGCAGCATCCGCTGCCTCCGCTGCTTCTACTTCCGCTCTCGCCGCTGCCAGTTCCGCCGCCGCCAACCGTGCTGCCCTCGCCGCTGTCGCTGCAGCCGCCGCTGCTGCTCGCTCGCGTTCTTGTGCCGCGGCGACCTCGGCCTCCTGCCGGCGCTGCGCACTCGAAGTGGCCGAGCGTAGGGACATGGTGGGCTAGTGAGGGGTCGCTGCGTGTGGAAGAGGCTGTCTCAGACGAAAGGCTGCTCGTCTGAGCAGGGGAGGAAGGAACAGTTGGAGCTCTTGCTGCCGACTGAGTGTGGGGAGAGGCGCGGGAAGGAGATGAGCACGAGATGTTTAGGCTGCAGGATAGTTTGCCTCTGATACCAATTGTAAGTAGAGGGACTCTAACTCTCATCAAGAGGATGACACTATGAGTTGGGGCAATTTTCTGTTTTTCTGTTTATTTCCTCAAACACTACACAATGCCATACCCTTAGAGGGGTTGGGGACACATATTTATAGCCCTAGGGGCTGCACTACCACACCTTCTCACACACACTACACAACAGGATTGTCCTCTAGATGCTAAAGAGACTACAGAGGACAGTCAAAAGCAGGCTGTCCTCTAGATGCTCAAGACTTATTCCATCACCCATCGAGTGTTTTCCCGAGTTTCGCTCCAGTCTCAACATCTGTACAGGATAGAGTTGCGACTGCGGGGGGTGTTAGAGTGTTGTTTATGTCTCTGTGTATACTTCTATTGTAATGGGCCTTGGCCCACCACACTCAGCTATATATATTCACTCCCAACCTTGATTAGGGTTAGGGTTAGGGTTTTCACTCTCCAACTCTAATTCATCCTCTCGTGCTCTCCAAAATTTCGACATAGTACATTATAATGTGGGCCTCTCCAATTGCCAATGTGTTCGGTTACAAATATTATCTCCTTGTTTTGGATGATTGCTCACACTTGCTTTGGATTTATTTGCGATTTAAGTCTGACACCTTCTCCACTTTGGCTAACTTTTTTTCTTATGTTTGTACCCAGTTCGGCTGCACCATCAAAAGCGTCTAGTGCGAAAATGTTCATGAGTTCGACAACGCCTCCACACGGTCCCTTCTCACCCATGGCGCCCTTCTACCATCTTGTGTCCCTACACATTCCCTAGAACAAGGTTGAGCGTATGATTCATTCCATCAACAACATCATCCGCTTCCTTCAGTTTCATCCATCCTTGCCTCCTCGCTATTAGGTTGGACTCCACATCGCTACACATTTGTTAAACCACCTCTCCACAAAAACCCTCGCGCACCCTAACCTCTTTTTTGCTCCCCATGGCACCTCGCCTTCCTACGAGCACCTTTGGGCATTTGGCCACACCTACTACCCCAACCTATTCGCCACCACTCCCCACAAACTCGCCCCTCGCTCCACACTGTCTTTCTTGGCTACTCCAATCACAACGGATACCGATGTATTGATCTCCCTTCCAACCACATCGTGATCTCTCTCCATGTCGTGTTTGATGATAATAGTTTCTCGTTCTCTCGAGTACAGTCTCCCACTAATGAGCTTAATTTTTTTCTCTGCGATGGACTTTGTGGTTGACATTGGCCCACCTCCCCCTGTAGGTACTCGGTCTCCTTCAGTTGATGTCATGCCATGCACAACCACTATGCTGCCACACGGAGCCATGGCCATGATGCCCTCTGTGTCAAGCGCAACCACCTCATCGACGCCCGTGCCCTGCGTGGTACCACAAGCACTTTCACCTGGCGTTGTGCCCGCCTTGCCTGCGCCATGCGTGGCATCTACACCTGGAGCTGCGCCCACCTCGCTTGCGCCACGCGCGTTGCGCCTCGCACGACCGCCCACTTTGCTTAGCCTACCCATGTGTACGTGTGGCGAGCATTTCATAGAGTCGGCTATTTGGCCTAGCGATGCTCATATTTGTGATTGCTAGTCAGAGTTCGCTATTGGATGCGACTACCTGTTTACCGATGCTCGCCTCTTGCCCATGCGCCCACTCGTAGGTGCACATCGCAACTTCCTGCTAGCGTTCGCTCTTGTCGGCTGGCTCGTCTACCCGCCTCACGGCCATGCAGTCCACCAACCACACCGACCACCTCTGCTCACCCGTATCGTTCGCCTATGCTTGGTCAAGCACTGTGTGCGGCCTTCTACGCCACTCCTCCATCTGTGAACTCTTCACGTTCATGATTTCATGACTATTAAGTCAATAAAAAAGTTCATTGTCTGCTTGCCTAAGTGTCGTTGTCTTCCTCCAACGGTGTTCCTGTCCTGCGCTCTCCACTGCTATTTGATGGGACCAACTATCATGTCTAGGTTCCTTGCATGCGCTGGCGCATGCGTGGCCTATGCCTATGAAGTTTCTCAGCTCGCCGGTGACTTGGTTACGGTGGTTGCTTGCATATTTTGGTGTTTCTGTTTTTATGTTGATTCCTCTTTTGACTATCAGTACATGTACTATTAGTATTGCTCGTGATCCGATCAAGCATGAGCTTACTAAGTATATAGATGTTGATGTCCGTTATATGCGTGCACAAGTTTATGATGATGTGATTGACTTTGCTACGTGCCTTCAGAGCTTTAGTTGGTTGATTTCTTCAAGAAGGCACATATCAGAGGTCAACTTATGTTTTTATCTCTCCAAACTTCGTGTGATTGATCCACCTTGAGTTTGAGGGGGGTTATTCAGTCTCATATGTGAAGTCCTTGTTGTACATGGTCTCTATCCTATATTGATGTATATATACGGGCCTAGTGCTCTCATATTGAATGAGTGCTATTCATAACATGCTATACCACCATTCTTCATATATTTCATCTTCACAATCTCGTACCAAATTCCACTCCTATTTTCCACTTTCCACCACCATTTGCCGAGAAGGCCAATATTCATGTTTATCAGGTCCTTAATCCCTAAGCCCCCTTTCTCTTTGGGTTTTGTATTTCTGTTATTTTGGCCCATTTAACAAGATGCTATTTCTTTTTCACCCTTCCCCCTTGCCAAAAAAAGAAATAATCTAATAAGACTTCGAAAATGCAATTATTAGCTATACACTAGTCATTCTAGTTTTCTAATATGTACTTGAGAGTGTCGGATGGCTGAGTTAGCCTTAGGTTGGCAATCACATATGATAAATTGTGCTAATCAATCACGTGCTGGAAAGGATAATCAAATATGGGGACCATGATGATAGCATGTCTTTCTATTCAGTTGTATCTGCAGTTCTGCACTGGTTAATGAAGATGTTACAGCACACTTATTCTTACATGACCACTTCTCAAGCATGTCTATAAGTGTCGATTAGCTGCTGTAATCTGTTTTTTTATCATGCGGATTTTGTTGCTGCATGAGTAATGTAACTGACTTCTATTAGGAAAGGAGCCGATCCAGTTAGCTTTTCAATGCGACTGAGACCAAGAAAGGTCAGTATGGACTTTCGACATTCTTGCCATCATGATTTTGTGCACTGCTTGTTCTTTTTTTACCACCAGAGACCATGTAGCATTTATGGTGGATTGTTTAATTTGATTACTATAATTGGTAGATCCTCAAGCACTTCAGTTTCTGGACATGGAAAAGGAAAGATGTTTTGTTTGTGTTTGCCTCAAGCTTATGGATAATGTGCAAATGGTTACTAGATTTTCGCTTTTGGACCTAGACCCTCAACTTTAAAGCCCTGAGCGTTCTATATCATCAAAGCCGTCAACCATCATGCATGTTTCTTTTGTTGTGATCTGTTAAATTTGGTGGCCACTAGACATTAAGAAACATTGACCTGCCTTTGCACTAAAGACAATAAATGTAATTGTGAGATCGTGAGAGAAAATATTATGTTGTCACTTGTCAGCTTAGTCAGCATTGGTGTTTAGTGTTGTTATGGTGGGTAAAACATATGAAAGGTGGCCCAAGCAGCCCATAGGCCAGGCCACGCCAGGAGATCAAGATTAGAGGGATAAGGATAAGTTTGTTTAGATTAGATATCAAAGGAGAAATAGTAGGAGTTTGTTAGAGAATAAATAGGGGCGGCAGCAGTTTATGTGCGCCTGTACTGGACTATATAAAGTCCTTAGTTTGTACCTAGGAGGATTAGCAAAGATCAATCTAAGAAGAGTATTGCTCCTTTGCCACATTCTGTCTCAGCCGTGCGCCAGCACGGCTCCCTCTCGCCCTCAATCCTCAAGGCCTCGCCCTACCACCCACTCATACAACCTCAGAAGTCGAGATCATTACAATCTGGTATCAGATATGTCAGGTCATGATGAGGAAGATAGCACGGCAGCCACTGCCCTCCAGCCGTCCCTGGCGTCCATCGCCGCGACACTAGGTGAAGTCCAACGTCAGCTCTGCGACTTTGCCCAGCAGATGTCCTCCATCTCCTCCCGTGTTGCGGCCGTCGAGGCATGTCCATCTGCATCCACGCCAGCCACCCCGCAGGACATTCCCTATGGCCTGCCGGGATACGGCGGCATCCCCAAGGTACCGGTGAACACCAATCCTTTGCCAGTCACGACACATCCTAACCCCACAGCCCCCCTTCCTATCCATCGTCTACCCCTTCCTCATTCCCCATCACCACTACCATCATTCCCCCCCCACCACCGGAATATTCAGGAGCACCATTCTCGCAACCAGCGACGAGTGTTCCTCGCTTTCATCGACTGGAGTTTTCATTGTTTGATGGTAAAGAAGACCCCATTGGATGGATCAACAGATGCGAGCAATTCTTTGAAGGACAGCGTACGCTGGAAGCAGAGAAGGTGTGGCTTGCCTCATATCACATGATGGGAGTCGCTCAGACTTGGTACTGTCAACTCCAGCGCGACGAGCCACCATTGTCATGGAATTCTTTCAAGCAGTCCTGCCAGCAACGGTTTGGTCCTCCGCTGCGCAGCAACCCTCTCGGTGAATTGGCCCGGCTTCCCTTTCGGACAACCGTAGAAGACTACCAGGAAAGGTTTTGGGACCTTCTTGCCCACACGGCGCCCCTCACCCAGGAACAAAAAGTCCATCTATTCACTGCAGGCCTCCCAGAACGCATCAAAATTGATGTCGAGTTGATGGCACCACGGGACCTTAATCACGCATTAAGCTTGGCGCGCGCATATGAACGACGTTCTCAAGTGCTTGATGGCAACGTCATAGCAGCACCCACCAAGCCAGTGAGACCACCCCAACGACCATCAGTTCCAATCCCAGCAACACAGCCAACAGTGCCAGCCACAGGCAATGCAACGCAGCAACGACCATTCAAGAAGCTCACATCTGGAGAGATGGCAGAACGCCGAAAGCTAGGGCTTTGTTACAACTGTGATGAACAATATATTCGCGGCCATCGGTGTCCCCGGTTATTCTATTTGGAAGTAGCTGACTTCGAAGAGGATACTGCCACAGAGGAAGTTGATGAGGAGCCAGAACCAGTTATCTCTCTACATGCTCTGACAGGCATCAGATCAGAGGACACCATGCAGATTCAAGTAAAAATAAATGATAAATTGCTCACTGCATTACTGGATACAGGCTCCACACACAATTTTGTCAACCTCAACACAGCCTTGTCATTGCAATTGGAAGTCTGCTCAAGCCGAGGTCGGGTAGCTGTAGCAAATGGCGACAAGATCGACTGTCATGGCCTTGCCAGCAGTCTCAGACTATGTGTGGGTCCAGATATTTTCACCATGGATGCTTATGCTATTCCACTGGATTCCTTTGACATCATCTTAGGGGTTCAGTTCCTGCGCACTCTTGGTCCCATCCTTTGGGACTTAGCCAACATGAGCATGGCGTTATGGAAGAATGGTTACCAAGTTTTGTGGAAAGGGTTGAATTCTACTCGTAGCATGATGCACAGGCCACTTTCAGCACGTGTTTCAACATCAAACCCGACACCAATGATGGACTCTGTTGGGGGTATGCTTCGTAGCCGAAGATCCTAAAAGAGGAAAACACCTTCGACAGATCCTTTCAGAGGCAGCGCCGAAGTTATCACCGGTAGAGCTTCGGCACAGTGACAGATCTCAAGACGAAGGGGGCGAACCGACTTAAAGATGAGATGACTCAAAGACCCATGATGATTTGTATCAGTATTGTAATTGATTATAAAGGGCATAAATGTAATTTCACATAGGCTGCGTCCTGTGCCTATAAATAGATGAACAGTACCCCTGTACTGTTCACGCAATCTTGTAATTGCTGACGCATCACACTGGAATTATTGTTTTCCGTCAAGGAAAAGGTATAAATGTACCTAAATATTATGTTTTAATATTCAGGTCCATATAATGAAATATATGAATAATGTTATCTGTCTCTGACATATGTTTTACATTTTATACTTCATTTTACATTGTTGTATAAGTCCGGTTACGAAGGTATGACCTTCGTGATATTTTGCCCGCGACCTTCGTCCGAAGTTCATTAAATCCTTGGGGAGATAATGCTTCAGCGGACGAAGGGTATTAACATCTAACATTTTTATGTTGCCTTGTTCTTAATTCATAGCATTTGAGAACAAGTCCCCAACAGACTCCCTAGTCCAGCAATTTGATGATGTTTTCTCATCCCCAACGGGTCTCCCTCCAGCACGACCATGTGACCACCGCATCCACCTGATGCCAGGCACAACACCAGTGGTGGTACGTCCTTATAGATACCCTCAGCTGCAGAAAGATGAACTGGAGGCGCAGTGCGCAACAATGCTGAAACAGGGAACAATCCGACATAGTACATCAGCCTTCTCCGCTCCAGTCCTATTGGTTAAGAAGGCAGATAATTCTTGGCGCTTTTGCATTGACTACAGAGCCCTTAATGAGCGCACAGTGAAAGACAAGTACCCTATACCAGTAGTTGATGAGCTCCTTGATGAACTCAATGGGGCCAAGTTCTTCACCAAACTAGATCTGCGCTCAGGTTACCATCAGGTACGGGTTCATTCGGAGGATATTCATAAGACAGCCTTTCGGACACACTACGGCCATTTTGAATTCCTGGTCATGCCATTTGGACTTTCAAATGCGCCAACAACCTTCCAAGCCCTTATGAATGAAGTCCTGGGGTCGTACCTCCGTCGTTGTGTATTGGTATTTTTTGATGATATCCTCATCTACAGTGCATCCTGGTCTGAACACCTTCGACATGTCAAGGCGGTACTCGAAAAATTGCGCAGTAACCAGCTTTTTGTCAAACAGTCCAAGTGTTCCTTTGGAGCCACCTTGGTTGCTTACTTGGGTCATGTGATTTCAGCAGACGGAGTAGCCATGGACAATAGCAAAGTGGAAGCGGTCTCCTCATGGCCAGTTCCCCAATCAACACCTGGATTACGTGGCTTCTTGGGATTGGCAGGCTACTACAGAAAATTCATCAAAGATTTTGGGTCTATTGCAGCACCATTAATAGCACTACTGAAGAAAGAAGGTTTCAAGTGGGGTTTGGCTGCTGACACGGCATTCCACGAAGTCAAAAAGGCTCTTTCTACAGCCCCAGTGTTGCAGCTGCCCAACTTCGATCAAATGTTCATTGTGGACTGTGATGCTTCTAGTTCTGGATTTGGGGCAGTCCTGCATCAAGGATCTGGGCCCCTGACTTTCTTTAGTAGGCCGTTTATAGCACGTCATGTCAAGCTCACAGCTTATGAACGTGAACTCATTGGTCTCGTTCAGGCAGTTCGTCACTGGCGACCATATCTCTAGGACGTCGATTCACAGTGCGCACAGATCACTTCAGTCTAAAATTCATGCTCGACCAGAGATTGTCAACAGTGCCTCAGCATCAGTGGATCAGCAAACTATTTGGGTTTGACTTTACCGTGGAATACAGAGCAGGCCGATTCAACACAGTGGCAGATGCCTTGTCACGACGACAGACTACCGACGGCATGATCGCC
Organism: Zea luxurians; assembly: GCA_029449295.1. Lineage (NCBI taxonomy): Eukaryota > Viridiplantae > Streptophyta > Magnoliopsida > Poales > Poaceae > Zea > Zea luxurians. The sequence continues at coordinate 8,428,738 of JAOPSE010000069.1, read as the reverse complement.
ACGTTGTCTAGCCCCACCTTCCATTTGTATGAAGAGTTGCGTCAGGAGTGCACCTCTAACCAAGACTGTCAACGCATTTGTACTCAGATCAAAGACGACACCCTCACTGAACCATGGCGGATGGTCGATGGGCTCATTCTGCATGGCCGACAAATATTTGTGCCGCCAAATTCATCCCTGCTGCCGGCCATACTCGGTACAGCCCACTCGGCTGGTCATGGTGGAATCCAGAAAACATTACACCGACTACGGGTCGATTTTTTTGTTCCCAAAGATAGAGCCTTGGTAAGGGATTGGGTTAGGGCATGTTCAGTCTGCCAACAAAACAAAACTGAAGCTCTCCACCCAGCTGGGCTGCTGCAACCTCTTGAGGTACCCTCCCAGATTTGGTCAGACATATCCATGGACTTCATAGAAGGGCTTCCAAAGGTGCATGGCAAATCAGTTATCTTGACAATAGTAGATCGATTTTCCAAATACTCGCACTTCATTGCCTTAAGCCACCCCTATACAGCAACAAGTGTAGCCCGAGCTTTCTTTGAAGGGGTGGTTCGCCTTCACGATTTTCCCCAGTCTATTGTCAGTGACCGTGACCCCATCTTCACTGGGAATGTTTGGCGAGAACTGTTCAAACTATCAGGTGTCAAACTTCGGATGAGTACAACCTTCCATCCACAAACAGATGGCCAATCAGAAGTTGTTAATAAAACCATCGCAATGTACCTCCGGTGCATCACAGGAGACCGTCCACGGGCATGGGTTGAGTGGCTACCATGGGCAGAATACTGCTACAACACAGCTTATCACTCAACATTGCACACTACCCCATTTCGAGTAGTTTATGGCAGGGATCCTCCTCCAGTGCTTACCTACCAGCCGATCACAACAGCAAACCAGACAGTTGATGAAATGCTTAGTGAACGTGATCTATTCCTTAGTGAAGTTCGAGACAGGCTGCTGCAAGCACAAGAACATGCTCGGCGATTCTATGATGCACATCATCGAGACTTGGAGTTCTCAGTGGATGACTGGGTTTGGCTCCGTCTGCTCAACCGTCAAGCTCAGTCCCTGGTGCGTCGACCCAAAGGCAAGTTGGGACCTCGCTATGCTGGACCCTTCCGTATCACGGAACGAATCGGCGAGGTCGCCTACCGCCTGGAACTCCCAACGGGAGCACGCATCCATGACGTCTTTCACGTTGGTCTCCTCAAACCATACAGAGGCATCCCACCAGTGCTACCTCCTGCTCTTCCAGCAATGGAGAATGGTCGACTGCTGCCCTCACTAGAGAAGGTGCTCAAAGCAAGAATACAACGAGGTGTCTGGCATGTTCAGGTACAATGGAGTGGAACACAGCCGACAGAAGCTACTTGGGAGCAATTGCAACAGTTCACGTCTTCCTACCCCCATTTTCAGCTCGAGGACGAGCTGTTCTCGGAGGAGGGGAGAGATGTTATGGTGGGTAAAACATATGAAAGGCGGCCCAAGCAGCCCATAGGCCAGGCCACGCCAGGAGATCAAGATTAGAGGGATAAGGATAAGTTTGTTTAGATTAGATATCAAAGGAGAAATAGTAGGAGTTTGTTAGAGAATAAATAGGGGCGGCAACAGTTTATGTGCGCCTGTACTGGACTATATAAAGTCCTTAGTTTGTACCTAGGAGGATTAGCAAAGATCAATCTAAGAAGAGTATTGCTCCTTTGCCACATTCTGTCTCAGCCGTGCGCCAGCACGGCTCCCTCTCGCCCTCAATCCTCAAGGCCTCGCCCTACCACCCACTCATACAACCTCAGAAGTCGAGATCATTACAAGTGTACACTTGATATCATCCTTCTGTCTGAATAAATTTCAAGTTTGTATGTGCTCGTTGATATGTCTAGTATTTGATCATTAAATTTGTGTACAACTATTTAGTTTGGCCATAGAAGTCCTTTAGTTAAACTATTTAGTTTGGGTTCAGGTTAATGATTAGTACGATTAATCGCGATTAGTCCGACTAATCGCGATGAATGGTGAGGGAGCAGGGCAAAGCTTCAGTGTGTGGTAGAACAGGTCCAATGACCTCCTCTGGCTGCGTGAGGTCTCTGCTTGGGTGACCTCTGGCCACGTAAGATCTCTGACAACAATGCTCCACTCTTGGCAGCGGTTTGAGATCTCGATGCGAGATCTTGGGCAGGCCGAGCATCTCTGGCAGTGGTGCCTTCTCGGTGCGAGCATCTCTGGCAATGGTGCCTTCTCTGCATGAGAATTGCAACGACCGGTGCTCATCTGGAAAGGAAGAAGACTAAAAGAGTGCTTAGAAAGAAGGGCAGACGGTGTCCACGGATTACTGTAGCCAATGTTGTTTAAACCCCATCGATCCCATCCCACTTAATCCTTCATACCAAATAAAAACTGGAATGGACTTATTCCTCCAACCAAACATGAGTTGGGATGTTTTTTTGAAAGGGGAATACTGTAGGGGAATCCCCTACAACAAGATTTTATTAAAGATAAGAAAATGACTGTACAGAAAAAGAAGAAAGGGGGAGAGCTAGGATGTTTTTTTCCCTCAAACACGTAGAAGAGTTGCATATCATTATATGAAGAAGAAAATTAAGCAAGAACCCATGCAAGAAATTTTACACATGCAAAACACAAACCATTAGGATCCATAACAAACAATCGTCCCCTTAACGTACTCTCCTCTCTTTGTTGGGGGTCTGATTTTACTGGATTTCTGGTTTTACCTTCTCATGGGGCGAGTGTTGTCATCATGGTAGCGTGGAGGCGACATTTGGGAGTTACTGGAGTTACCAGGACAGGCATTCATAGTGTGTCTGTGCAGGTCCGTTCTTCTTTTGACCTTGTTCCTTCTTAATATAATGGAGCACAATTCTCCTGCGCCTTTCGAGAAAAAAATGCTGGTTAATTTGTGTTTATGGGCCTCAATGTAATGAAGACAAAATTCATTTTCTGCAGGAGTTGAGAGACATTAGAGCAATTTGTCAGGGCCCATGGATGATTTCGGGGAAATTTAACCTCATTTGCAGGTCGATGATAAAAACAATTCGCATATTAATCGGGCCATGATGGGTTGATTCAGAAAATTGATTGATGATTTGGCTCTTAAAGAGATTCCACTCCATGGGCGCAAGTTTACTTGGTCTAATCAGCAAAATTAGCCTACTATTTGTAACCAAAGAGGCTGAGGACAGGGGAAGTCTAAAGATCGCAGTGGACAAGATCAAAGGCTTGAGCAACCTGAGACGTGGAAAAAGGAAGACGAGAATGACGGCTGAGCTGACAAGCATGGCAGAGGCGCTCAGAGGAGCCTCGGGTATAGGCGATATCTGAGCGGCTGGAAAGCTGGGAAATCACGTCAGGTCCAGGGTGCTCGAGACGACGATGCCAAACAGTGGAGGTGGTGGTAGTAGCAAGAGCGAGGGGGAGGCTATGCTGGTGGGGGAAGTGGATGACAAGTGAAGAGAGTAGAGGGGGCTGGAGCTGTCATAGCGAGCGAGCACGACACGAGTAAGAAGGTGGCGTATGGTGAGCCCCTAGGGATCAAACTCCATAGAACAATCGTTGTCACTAGTGAAGTGACGAACCGAGAGGAGGGGATGAGTCAGACTGGGAGCAACAAGGACATCGTTAAGGTAGAAAGGTCCCGAAAGAACCGATGCACCTACTGAGGTGACCGGGAGGGTGGAATCGTTGCCCACAACGATGGAGGGAGGATGTGAGGGGTGTGGTGGATGGGAGTGGAATAACGAGTTAGAAGTGGGAGTAGTGTGGAAGGAGGATCCGGAGTCGACCACCCAATCGGTGGGAGAGGGAGAAGTTGGGGAAGCCGCAGGGTGCGGAAAGAGCCAGGGGAGGTGCTCCGACATGGCTACTAGGAGGGGAGGGGGACAACGAGGGCTCGATTGCTAGGGAGGCGATCACTGCACGGGGGAAGACAAGGGGTCCAGGCACGTGACGACTGACCTGGGGGTGGAGCTCGATGCAGTCACGAAGGACATGGCTCATAGCGCGATCGAAGGCCACGAAGGTGCCCTAGACAAGCTGGCCATCGTGGAGGAGGACACACACAATGATCCAGGCGGAAACGGGTGGAGCCAGGGAGGAAGTGGCGCCGACGGCTAGGGCAAAGGCATGGTCGGGGTAGCCAGGAGCCACGGGAGTAGCGGGCGAGGCAAAGCTCATGTGTGGTGGGGATGACACCATGGAACCGACGAGGACGGAGACAACGCTGGAAGGAGGGCAGCAATGCAACTGCGCAACCAGCGAGGAGAGACGACACAACGTCTAGGCGTGGGGACGGAATGTGTTGAGGAGAGGCGGCGTATGGGTGCAAGTCCGGCGTGGGCGGGGGAGTTGCAAAGGCAACGGATGCCGGGACAGAGCTTAGCCGGCGTAGCGAAGCCGAGGGCGAGGATGCCGACTTGGAGATGAAAGGCGCCACGACTTCTACTCTGGCAAGGCTGATCCACTGTGGCACATGGGCGCACAGGGGGAGCGTGCTGCACGGCTGCGGCTGCAGCTCTAGCAAGGCCGACCCACTTCGACACGGTAGGAGGGCGCGCAGGGGGAGCAGGGGGAGCGGGCTGCACGACCTGGCTAGAGAGAGAGGCGAGCAGGGGGCCTGGGACTGGCGGTGTCGGGCGTGTGCACCAGGGAGCACGGTCAGACCTGGGGAGAAGGGCGACGATGCTCTGCCTGACGGCGCACAGGTGAGCGGGCTCGACGACGGGGCCTAGCGCTGATGGAGGAGGCCACGCGCGCCGGGAGGGGCCAGGTGGGTTAGCGGCCGGTGGTGGACGACAGAGGTCCACGCAGGGGCACCGGAGGCGGGCCGGTGTCGGAGAGCTGGGGAGGTCCTCCGGCGCGCGGTGGAGGCGGCCTCAGTGTGGCCGCCGCGACGGAGGGAGGCGACCAGGGGGCCAGCGGCCAAGGGGGTCTGTGAAGCGCCCCAATCCTCTGGGACTCAAATGTGATACAATTACTAGTCCTAGGAGTTTAGTAAACACATTTATACATCAGATGATTCCAGGTCTGCTTAAACGAGACAAACCTATATAGGTGACGATCAACTTTAAGAGTTGGTCCACAACTCGGTACATATCATCAGAGTGGGACGGAAGCAGCCCGATATACGCAGCGGAGCAAATCAGCGGTCCAACAGGCACAGGCAAGGTTGGGAACATGCGTAACTCTTACCCGATCAATGATCTCCTCTGAAAAACAACAAATAAGCAAGAGTGAGTACTTACGTACTCAGCATCCCACCTTCACCCACGGAATGGGGAAATCAGATATAATGCATGGAGTATGTGGAGCTCATGATATTTTGCAGAAATAGCAATATTTGATGCATGTTATTTTGTAAAACATTTTATATTTTTCAAAGCGCATCCTCTCCCAAAGGAGCAGGAAGTTTTTCAATATAGAACAAAATCCCCTGGACTAAACCATCCAGGTATCTCAGCAGTTTTCCACTGGTTTTCATTTTCAAAAACAGCTACTGGACTTTCCGTCCACCATAGCTCATGGCTCAACCGCCGGACCTTTTAAAACCACTTTTCAAAAGCATTTTTGGAAAACAAAACACTAATTGTCAAATCCATACCATGACTCATCCATATACGTGGACGCGAACTATTCGAATAGGTTTTCAAACTCTGCGCAGAGGTGTACACTTTGCCCACTAGTCCGGTTTCTGCAATCTCACCGTCGTGAGATCCGAATGCCGAAACTCTCTCCTTCATTGCACATCCTTACCTTAGTGATTATACTGGAAGGAACAAAGCCACCACCATGCCCAACACGGACAAAACATTCCCCTTCCTTATCCTCCCGGTGCTCCCCAGGCGTCATAACCCTGGGGTTCGGACCGTGCAAGTTCAGATCAAGCGACTACCCATACAGTCTCGAGTGGTTGTACTTGATAAGAGTATAGGTAAGGAGTGATGACAAACTGGTCCTTAGGCGAGAGAGACAATCCTTCATGCTCACACCTAACCCGGCTGAGCCATCACCTTAGGCCCTCCCCTAAACCAGGGAGTCCCTGATCATCCTGCCCAAAGGTGATAAGGGTGACAATCTTTCATCATACCCATTTTGAAAAACATTTTATTTTGAAAATTCACCCCTTTTCTCAAATCATTTGTAACAAAGATGTCAAGGAGTATAAAGATTGATTGCGACAAAGTTCTAAGGCTGGGTGGCCATAATAACTTCTCTTAGCATCAAAATCATATCATGCATAAAATAACAGGCTGAGGGTTGTGGTTGAAAAAGCATAGATAATTTATGCATCAAAGGGATCCAGTGAGCTTGCTGTGCTTAACCGGCGAAAGGTGAGAGCTCACAGAACTGGCTTCTGGCTCCACCGTCTGGCGTAGACTTGCAGAACTGGCCTTCACGAGACGGCACGAACGCTCCGATAACTATGCAACATGAACAAGCAAACATACAAACCAGCAAGTATATCAACAAATATTTAGTATAGTAGTCAGAATGACGATATATGGATGGGTAGAGTCTTGAGCAGAATCTGTGTCATGTGGTGTTGTGATATTACTGGTGGTGGAGTGGAGGTGTTTACCAGGAGGGTGGATTGGAGGCGAAGTGACACTATGTGTGTAGCCGGTAGAGCGGAGTAACTGAGTGGGTGGGGTGTTTGCCTTGGCTGAGGGTGTTGAGTGTGTGGAGAGGGAGAGGGTAGCTGGGTGTATTTATAGCTGGGTACGTGTGGTTTAGTACAGTAGAGTTCACTGTTGGTGAGAATAGTGACGAATGAATCGTCTGACTTAGTCTGAATAGGGAAATTATAGGTACGATATGGGACAAGAGCATTTTGGGAGTTTTCTGGAATATAAACCATGCTTAAGGGATGACATGGTTGGATAGGAAATAATTTGATAAGAATTAAAACAAGAATTATTAGAATCTGAGTTTGAAAGTCTAGTTCGAAAGAATCTCAAAGTTAAGCGTGCTCAACTTGGAGAAATCTGGGATGGGTGACTAGATGGAAAGTTTTTATTGGAAGGAAAATCACAGTCACCGGAGTTCGTATGACTGGAATATTGGTTTGGCAGGTCTTAGGTGAGCTGGACAGCATGATAGATGAGCAGTTGAATATTTGGGTGATCGGATGAACAGGTGGACGAACGATCGAATGAACGACCGAACGATCCTTGTGCTTGTGTGAGAGTGTGAGTGGGGGGGAGAGAGTTGCCATGAAATGGCTTGGTGTGGCTTGAGGGGAGGCCCTTGCCCCTCTATTTATAGGCTAGGTGGGGGGATTAGGGGGAGGAGGCGAGGATTAGTGGGAGGATGTGAGGATTAGTGGGAGATAAGCATGTATTAGTCATGTATAAGTGAAATTAGCTTGTAGAGCTCACTGTATGATACCGGAGGCGTATGTATACGTATAAGCATGAGGAAAATTATGAAGAAAATATTTGTAGAGACTTTAAAAATGATTCTGAAAGTATTTCTCAGGAGGAAAATCTTTGGAGAATTATCGGTGGAATATTTGGGCAGTATTTCTGGAAAGAATTTGAGGGCGATCACTGGGGAAGTATTTGTAGGATATTTTGAGGAGGATTTTGAAGAGAATATAGACCACTATATTTTATTTGTTGATATCAACTCTCAAACAAACGTTTTGAAACGAAATTTAAAATTCATTTTAAATTTAGAGCGAGTTTGAGAAAATTTCAAGATTTGAATTTTCGGGGTGCTACAGTCTGCGCCCTGGCGGCTGACCACGTCTGGGAAATCCTGTTCAGACGTTGAGAGCTAGGATTGTAGAAAATTTAAGTGGTTGATGTATTGATAGGAGATGGGGTACAATATATAGACTCAAAACCCTAACCCTGTGGTGCCGGCCCACACACACAGTCTAACACCCCCTGCAGTCGCAACGGGGCACCACACATGATGAAACTGGAGTAGAGGGCGAAGGTAGGAGCCGATGGGTTGAAATTCTCTCGCAGTCGCAACGTCGTGAGGGTGCCAATGTTGCGGCTGAAGAAGAGACCGATGTGGATTCTGAGAAGGCGATAGCCCCTGGATGCCGAGTTAGCCGAAGTCGAGGTGGTCGAGGTCGGGAGACACGCAGCAAGAACCTGTTCTTCATGATGGGTCGACGTTCGAGCGTCAACGATTGGCAGAGCGACACAACAAAAGAGCAGCAGCAACCTCAGGGCCATCTTGCTTCGTTCCGCGATCGATCGTCGAGGAGCCTCGCCAGCGAGGCCGACAACAGCGCGTGCATCTGCGCCGTTTAGGGTGGTCGCGCCCTCGACGGAAAAGAAGGGGTGTCGGTGGATCCGGTCGGGAAAGCCACGACAACGACGGATCCAACCATGAAGACGACGATCTAGCCAAAGAGGGATGGCGGATCTAGGGCTGGGCATTCAGTTTTTTTGAAATTTCGGTTCGGTTTTTCGGTATTTAAAAACTTCGGTTTTCTAGACATTAGAAACCAATCGGTTTTCTAGAAAATGAAAACCGAGAACTTTGGTTTCGGTTTTTTACTTCGGTTTTTCGGTAAAAACCGAATACCAAACTTATACTCAAAACAACACATACAACAAGTTTATATGATAGATTACACATAATTTTAAAAAATAAAAATTATATAGGTACAAATATTTAGAAATACATCACATATAAATAAGTGAATAACAATTTAATTGATTCACACATTTAGTTCATATAATCAAAAAGTCAAATTTTAGAATTGATAAAGTTTGGTATTCGGTTTTTAGGTATTTCGGTTCGGTATACGGTGAAAACCGATTACGATACCGAAAACTGAATTTCTGAGATACAAAAACCGAAACCAAACCGAACTACCGAAAAAACCGAAATTTCGGTTCGGTTCGGCACGGTTCGGTTTTCGGTTTATGGTAAAAACGTGCCCACCCCTAGGCGGATCTATCCGGGATGGCTGCAACAACGTGGGTCCGGCCGGGAAGGCCACGACAGTGACGGAACCAACGAAGGTGGCGAAGAAGGGAGGCAGACAGCAGGGCGGGTCCAGCCGGGCAGGGGCCTGCGCCGGACCTAGCAGGGGAGTTTGACGCCGGCAGCGAGAGAAGCTTGAGGATAAGAGGCGCTGCTGGGCGTTGACGTGGTCAGGGACGAGGTGGACAGCGCGATGACGCTCCACTGGAGGGCGCGCAGGCATGCGAGCCCGGCCGCCGCCGCTGCTCCACGGGGAGCTCACAGGCAGGTGAGCCCGGCCGCCGCCGCGCTCCACGGGAGGGTGCGCAGGCAGGCAGACCCGACCACCGCCGCCGTCGCTCCACGGGAGAGCGTGTAGGCAGGCGAGCCCGACCGCCGCCGCTCCACGGGAGGGCACGCAGGCAGGCCCGCCCGTCGCCGCCGCTGCTCCACTGGAGGGAGGAGGGGGACGACTCGACGAGTGGGAGGCCGCCTCCGCAGCCAGAGCCGCCGGTTGGGGGCGGGCCGGACGGACGCGGTGAGCTGCTGGCGCTCGCACTGGCGGGGGAGGCCAGGAAGCGCCCAACTAGAGGCCGCCGGTGGCTGCTGGGGGCGGGGAAGGGCCACCGGTGCCTGATTCGGCGAGGAGGGCGGGGGAGCAACGCCGGTGGGGAGGAAGGCAGCCGTCGCGGGGAGGGGCAGAGGCCTAGCGGCGGCGCGACGCAGAGGGGAGCGGCGGTCGGGCTGGGGCCAGTAGCCGAGCCGCGGGCGCACGAACTCCGAGGAGAGCGCTGGGGGCGGGGCCGGACGCGGCGAGATGCTGGCACTTGCGCCGGCGGCGGCTGCTGGGGGTGGGGAGCAGAGGATTGGACCGGCCAGGGCAGAGGGGTGTCCGGTGGTTGGGAAGGGAGCCGCCCCGGGAGGGAGGGATGAGCCTCCCGGGGCGGCGGCTGCGTGTGGGGCAGCTGTAGGGGTGGGTGGTGGCTTGGTGAAACCCTAACTTTAACCTAGTCCTCTGATACCATGTAGAATATTGTAAGTGGTTGATGTACTGATAGGAGATGGGTACAATATATAGACTCACAACCCTAACCCTAATGGGCCGGCAGCCCAACAGTGATGCCGGCCCCCACACACACACAGTCTAACAGGGATGATCACGTCACAGAAAATAGGGATATGATTATTGCATCCCACATCGTCCCTAAACCAAACACAACCTTAGTTTGAAGTTACAACCTGCGTTATCCTATATGGTAAGGTAAAATGCTTTACTTCGACCCCTTTTTTTGTTTTTGCTGTAGTGTTATTGAAATGAATCCTGTGGTACCTGTGATAGTGTGACTGTAAGTAGAGATCATCACATTTGAACTTCTAGGCCCTCTTAGATAAGCACTTCTCTCACACTCATTGCTATTTATTAGATTACTCCTCCAATAAAGTGTTATCTCATTTTTGTATTGTGATTCAGGAAGAGGTTGTTCTTTTGGATGGAGATACACCCCATCCAGAATCTGCTAAGGAAACATCCAATAACTGGTAAATGTTCGGATACAGTTAGTCATTTTGCTGATGTCATAAACTCATAATTATCATAAGTGTGAACACATACATCATACTTCATAGGCTATTAACTATGCATACTAGACGGCTGATTGATATCTTGGTATGCGCAACTCTGCTTATGTTTTGCGCTAGCATCTGATTAATGTGGGAACACCATTTTTCAGGGATGCAGGGAAGCTATACTATCCTTCAAGGTTGGCAGTTAATCTGGTTTCTTCGATCTTCTTTTGACACACAGTTCATCGCCATTTTTTCCTGCCTTATTCACAGGGAACACCTTTGTTCTGTTGAGATTTCTTCTGATGACATCAGATGTTTCCAGCCTGAATCATTGCTGTCCTCACCTATAATGAACTTTTACATCATGTGAGCACTGTTCTCTTTTGCTTGCCAAAAGCATTGGTTTTTTTTATGTTGCTGAGACTTGAGAAGTTGAGAAGTAATAATTGGCTTAACAAATACAGTTGCTCATATCGAATTTGACGATGTATCCATGAGTTTTTACATGTAGACTGGGTAGTTCACCTTTGGCATATGTATCAACATGAACATTCAAGACCTGGGAGTTTTGGAACTCTACCACATTTTGAAATAATTTATTCTGCTAGCATTGATGCCAAGCATTTCTTAATGAGGCCTCAAAGGATCAGCTTATGCTTTTACATGAGTTGTCAGATATTGTCATTGCTTTTTTACTTTGGCCATCAATATATAAAGAGTAGCATAGGTTGACAACACATCGTTGATGTTACTAGATTGATCATGGAAAATACTTTCATACTATACAATTTTCACTATGTAAAACATATACTTCTATAAAAATCTCAAGCAAATTGTCATATTGGAGACTATGAATGTCCTAAATGGCATACATTCGGAACCATATGTAATTAGTTGTTTTTTTGTTCTCGAACACGCAAGAGAATTGTACATCATTAAATTAAGTAGAAGGAAAGAGTTTCGGCCCAACAAGAATATTACAATACGGAGCACACCTTACGGTGGCTAGAAGCAAGCATACATAAAAGAATCCATAGCTAAAACAACAGAACAACTGCCAACTAAATACTCTGCAGCCCTTGTATAGCATCGGTGAGGAGAGACAGACTCCTAGCACCAGCCATCCTCCAAAGCTCTAGTTCATGTCCAGCCTTTTGAATAGCCACATCAACATTGGGCTGTACCTATAAAAACACAGCAGTTCCTATGCTTCCTGCTTCCGCAGAGTCTAAACATCGAGGAAGATTCCCTTCTGTAAGTAGTGAGACTCTAACTCTCATCAAGAGGATGATACTATGAGTTGGGGCAATTTTCTGTTTATTTCCTCAAACACTACATAATGCCATGCCCTTAGAAGGGTTGGGGACACATATTTATAGCCCTAGGGGCTGCACTACACTGCACTACACACTACAGCACACATGCGCTGTCCTTTAGATACTAAAGTGCAGTCAAAACTGCTGTGCTGCTACTGCTGTTCTGCGCAGTCAAAAGACTGCTGCTGCATGCTGTCCTGCGCAGTCAAAAGACTGCTGTGCTGCAACTGCTGCTGTCCTGCATCAGTAAAAAGGTTGCTGCTGCTGCGCAGTCAAAAGACTGTTGTGCTGCAACTGCTGCTGTCCTGCAGCAGTCAAAAGGTTGCTGTTGCTGCTGTCCTGTAGCAGTCAAGACTGCAACTGCTGCTGACCACATGACTTATTCCATCATTCTCCCCCTAAGTCTTGTGCGTTGTCTTGTGAGAAAGTTGAGCCATCCCAGACCTGGAACAAAGCTCAAGGAACTTGATCCTGCCAAGGGGCTTGGTGAGCAAGTCGGCAAGCTGATCCTTGGTGTTGATGTAGCGCGCATGGATGCTCCCTTCTGCCAAACAGTCACTGATGAAGTGGTATCTCACCCGGATGTGCTTGCTCTGTTCATGGAACACGGGGTTCTTGGCCAGTGCCAAGGCGGACTGGCTGTCCACCCGAAGTTCCACTGCTCCAACGTCTCTCCCGAGGAGATCACTGAGCAGGCGAGCAAGCCAGAGCGCCTGAGTTGAAGAGGTGGAGGCTGCTATGTACTCGGCCTCGCAGCTGGACATGGCCACCACCTGCTGCTTTACCGACTGCCAGCTGATGGGGCACTTGCCGAGGAAGAAGAGGATCCCGCTTGTGCTCTTGCTAGTGTCGATGTCGCCGGCGTGGTCGCTATCGCTGTACCCGACAAGGTGTGCCTCCCCAAGGCACCTCAGGTAGTAGAGACCATGGTCGAGAGTCCCCGCAACATAGCGGATGATCCTCTTCACAGCCTGCTCATGCTCCGTCGTCGGTCGCTGCAGGAACCGACTAACGTAGCCGACGGAGTATGCCAAGTCAGGCCGTGTGTGGACGAGGTAGCGAAGGCTTCCCACAAGACGCCGGTACTGTGTAGCATCCACCTCCTCCGTCGTGCTGTCGCGACTCAGCTTCATCCTCTCCTCCATCGGAGTGAGAGCTGGGTTGCAGTCGGTGAGCCCAGCCAGCTCAACAATGCGCCTGGCATAGGTGGTCTGGCGAAGTGTGATCCTGGAGTCTCCCTGGTGCACCTCAATCCCCAGGTAGAAGGAGAGATGCCCCAGATCACTCATTTGGAAGGTGGCCTTCATCTCTTCCTTGAACGCTGCCACCTCTGCATCCTTGGCGCCGGTGATCACCAAGTCGTCGACGTAGACACTCACCAGCAGGGCATTTTCTCTATTGCCCCGCCGATAGATGGCCGCCTCGTGCGGGCTTGGCATGAGGCCCATCCTCTTGAGCGTGGAATCCAGCTTGGCATTCCACGCCCTTGGTGCCTGTCGCAAGCCGTAGAGGGCCTTGCGCAGGCGCAACACCTTGCCCTCCTTGCCAGGGATCGCAAAACCTGGCGGCTGGTGTACATAGACCTCCTCCTTTAAGTCGCCGTTAAGAAACGCCAACTTGACATCCATGTGATGAACATGTCAGCCCTCCTGGGCTGCCAGCGTGAGGAGTCGCACGGATTCCATCCGTGCTACAGGGGCGAAGGCATCGTCGAAGTCGATCCCCTCCTGCTGCAAGAAACCGCGTGCCACCAAGCGAGCCTTATGCTTGACGATGGCGCCGGTTTCATCCCTCTTCAGTTTGAACACCCACTTAAGTGTGATCGCGCGATGACCATGAGGGAGATCAGTGAGCTGCCAAGTGCGGTTCGTCTCAACTGCGTCCATCTCCGACTGCATCGCGGCACGCCAAGCCGCATGTTTCTCGACCTCCACGAAAGACCGAGGCTCACCATCGTCGCATGCAAGATGCAACTCTCCTGCCAGAATGCGAGACGCAGGGCCCGGCACCGACGGGTTGATGAGAAGGCCCTCCACCCTTCGATACCGCAACGGCTCGCAGTCGTAGCACGCGTCGACGCGCTCCTCGTCGCGAGAGAGCGGGGTCACGAGCTCCACTGGGTCGTGCTCGACACGAGCTGGTGTCGGAGAGGACGTTCCCGGAGAGGGTACCGTCGGTGCTGGAGTACGTGGTGGCGAAGAGCTCGCTGTGCCGGAGTCATGGCTAGAGTGCGTGGTGGTGAAGAGCTCGTTGTAGCCGGAGCTGGAGAGCGTGGCGCTGGAGTCGGTGGAGACTTGGGGGCTGGGGTAGACCTGCTCGGAGAAGAGTTGCCCACTCCCCCAGCTCCATCAAAGTGGACGTACTCGATGGTGAAGTCGTCGTACGTCGGAGTCGTGCCATTGTCCACTGCCTTGTCCCACGCCCATCCTCGCCCTTCGTCGAACACTACATCGCGCGCCGTGCGCACACGCTGTGTTCCTGGGTCAAGGATGTGGTAGGCCTCAAGGATGCGGTAGCCCTCCGCGTAGCCAATGAACACCCCAGGGTGCTCCTGTCGTCGAGCTTGCCTCCATATGCACGACCCTCGGGAGCCCCACCTTGCGGCTCTCAAGCGCCTCCTCCGCTACCTCTGGGGCACCGTCGACTACGGGCTGCTTCTTCACCGGTCTACCTCCTCCGAGCTGGTCGTCTACACTGACGCTGACTGGGCCGGGTGCCCAGACACTCGGCGCTCGACCTCTGGCTACGCCGTCTTCTTAGGCGGCAACTTAGTTTCCTGGTCGTCGAAGCGCCAGCCGGTCGTTTCCCGCTCAAGTGCAGAGGCGGAGTACCGTGCCGTGGCCAACGGCATGGCGGAGGCTGCCTAGCTCAGGCAGCTCCTCGCCGAGCTTCACAGTCCCCTCTCCAGGAGCACCTTGGTCTACTGCGACAACGTCAGCGCGGTTTACCTCTCCACCAACCCAGTGCAGCACCAGCGGACCAAGCATGTAGAGATCGATCTACACTTCGTCCGCGATTATGTCACTGCCGGTGCTGTTCGGGTCCTCCACGTCCCGACCACCTCCCAGTTTGCCGACATCTTCACCAAGGGTCTTCCGTCCTCGACCTTCGCCGAGTTTCGCTCCAGCCTCAACATCAGTAGTGGCTAGTTGAGTCTGTGGGGGGATCCTTTTGTGTGATGTACTTCTTCCTTTTGAGTCCAGTCTGTGTACTCCGCTGCGTCGGTAGTCCAAACTGCGGGGGGGGGGGGGGGGGTTAGAGTATTCCTATTGTGTGATGTACTTCTTCTTTTTGAGTCCAGTCTGTGTACTCCGCTGCGTCGGTAGTCCAGACTGCGGGGGGTGTTAGAGTATTAGGCCTATTAAGGCTAGGCCCATGTAAACACTATATAGCTACCCTGTTGGGTTAGCCCTAATACATAGAATATTCACTCCAATACAAATGTTGGTTTGCATTGCCACCATGAAAAAGTCATTCACCTTGTTGGGAACATGAATTGCCAAGGAAGCCCATGGACGGTTTGGTTTCGTTTTTGCTAGTCATAACCATCGCATCCTAAGAGCCCATGAAAGTTCCCTAAGGTTGCAAATGCTAAGTGCCCAAGTTCGCCAAGCTGAAGGGGGCGACACACCTTATCCCAAGCCACATGGCAATGTCCCCCTTTAGCATCTCTGTCGACCTGCACTTCGTCCGCGAGCGTGTCGCCGCTAGTGACGTTCGGGTTCTCAACGTCCACACCATGCCGCAGTTTATCGACATCTTCACCAAAGGACTGTCATCGAATTTCGATCCAGTCTCAACATTTGTACAAGCTAGAGTTGAGACTGCGGGAGGGGGGTGTTAGAGTGTTGTTTACGTTACTGGCTATACCTACACATCCATTGTAATGGGCCTAGGCTCACAACACTCAGCTATTTATATACACTCCCTACCCTGATTAGGGTTAGGGTTTCCCATTCCAACTGAAAGATTAGCTCTCAAACCAGAGGCATGCTAAAAACAGTCCAACAGATCCTTAACCATGAGAAGGTCATTCCTTGAGGGTCTCAAAAAAAGAACCACATCATCTGTATATAGGGAGATCCGATCGAGGTTATGACCGCTAGCAAGCAGTAGATGCTATCCAACTGAATACAATGCTATGCTACATAATGCTTACTACATATCTGAGCAACGTGATGCATTGGCGGCTAGAACTCTAATTTTTTCTGAACATGAAATAGAACTGCATGTCATTGCATTAATAAAAAACTCCACAACCTAAGCATCTAGTGTCTAACAGCCTCTAGCAGGAATAACTCAATATAGATTTGAAAAAGAGAGTTCATGCATACTGTGCCACTATTATAATATGTGTGACTCTGTCCAATTAACGAATTTAATATAAGCTTCGATACTGCAAATTTTGAGGCAAACTTATTTTTTATGAGTTAGTCCATTATACATTCATACTTGTGTATCATGGTTTTGTAAATACAAATATGAATATACTAGCCAGTTGCCCGTGCTTTGCTACGGTTTTTATATATAATATAAATAGGTATTAAGATATTTATTCAAATATAATTATTGTTTATTTCTAAGCACTAAAGTACGTGTCGTCTGGTGGTTAGCCCCAAATTTCTGGAGCTGGGGGTGTGGGTTCGAGTGCTCGCTCTGCACTTTGTTTGTGTGGTGTGGTAGCTGCGTGGGTGGGGTGGGGTGTTGAGCAGGCGTAGTATCTGGATATGTGGGCGCTGGGATCCATAGGGCAGTAGCTGAGAGAGGGGCCGGAGAACGAGTCAGAGAGCGTGGGGCGGGCCTAGAGTGTCAGCGTGTCCACAGGGCAGTAGCTAAGAGAGGGATGGGAGAACCAGTCGGGGCGCGTGGGATGGGCCAAGAGTGTCAGCGTGGAGAGTGAAGTTGTGGTAGCACAAGGTGCCCACATTAGGTTCTTAATAGAGTAGTATAGATAAAGAGATATTTATTCAAATATAATTATTGTTTATTTATAAACACTAAGGTATGTGTGGTCTGGTGGTTACCCCCAAATGTTTGGAGCAAGGGGGTGTGGGTTCAAGCGCTCGCCCACATTAGTTTCTTAATAGATTAGTATATAATTGCAAGTATGTGAATGTCATTACTGGGTTGTCATGTGGCTTTTTTGCTTTCCAAAATAGTTCAATGTAGATTTTCAGACAAAAGGGTCCAATGTAATTTGACTGACTTTAAGCTTTATTTATTACCCCCATGTGGTAGTAACTAGACATTTCTACATGTGATATCTGGTGGTAGTTATTTTTTGATGCTCCATGGAATGAGGCTTTACATTTTTCTGCTCTTATATTGCTTGAAATTTGTATTTGCCTTTTTGTGGCCTATTTCGTGATAATTATAACTTGGTTTTCTTGTAGGTATCTACAGGGACCAATGTCATCAATTATTAGATCAAGAGGCGAGTACCATATTTTTAACACGTACTTCTTTAGCAAACTAGAAGCCATAGCAACAAAGGTAACTTTTGTATGGAACTTTTACTTAATGGTTTCCTTACTTTCTTGTTGAAGTTCAAAAATTTATGTTGTGCCTCTTTCTTGACAGTGTATTCTTGAGCATATTCAACATTCTATGAGAATGAACACTTACACCCAAAATGATTCTCTAAGATAAATGGAATTCTATCTAGGAATAACAAACACCACAATGGGATTTACTAATGTAGAGAATTAGGGAACACCTCACCCAATATGGGGGGTGTCATGATGATGTCATCGATGTAGAGCAGTAGGTAGGCGACATCATTTGATATTTATAAATAGTGATATGTTAGATTTCGCCATTTTGAATCTGTAGCTACAGATATACGAAGCAAACAACTAGTGCCATGCTTTAGGAGCTTGCCTAAGACTGTACATGGGCCAAATGACCGATGAAGCCGAACGACTGGTGATAGTAGACAATGTCAGCAAGGTCGTTGTTGGAGAGTGAAGACCTATTCATTGTTAGTGGGCTTAGGCAAATACATGTGGGTTACATGAACTGGGCTCTAGGCCCATAACACTTAGGCAAATACAAACAGTCTAACTCCATAGTGGAAACTCTAGCATGAAAAATGTTGAGACTGGATCGAAACTCTGAGAACGAGGGAAGACCCTTAGTGAATATGTTGGCAAACTGCGAGCTCGTCAGAACATGATGAACACGGACGTCCCTGGCAGCAACGAGCTCACAGATAGAGCGAAGATCGACCTCGACATGCTTCTTGCGTTGGTGTTGGACGAGGTTGATGGAGAGGTAGACAACTCTGACGTTGCCGCAGTAGACACATACTTCTAGGGAGGTGGCTATAAAGCTCCTAGAGGAGGTAGCGGAACTGGCTCGCCTCAGCCACCATATTAGCAATAGCCTAGTATGCAGCCTCAGCACTAGAACAGAAGACCACCGGTTGACGCTTGGAGGACCAAGAGATGAGGTCGTCCTCAAGGAACACTGCATAGCTGGATGTAGATCGGCGGGTGTTCGGGCACGTGACCTAGTCAGCGTTGGTGTAGACACAAAGCTCATGCATTGAGGAGCGTCGTAATCAATAGTATCCTGAAGGTACCAGAGGATCCGCTTGACACACGCTTAAGTGTAGTTCTCGTTGGTCATGCATGTAGAGACTGACCTGCTGGATAGCATATGCGATGTCGGGCTTGGTGAGGTGAGATACTAAAGAGCGTCAACAAGGTTGCGATAGGCGGTTGGGTCATTGGCAGGGACACCGTCGTGAAAGACCTTGACCTACGTGTCCACTGTCCACCGAGGTCGCACATGGCTTGCAGTCCAGCATGGCAATGCACTCCAGGATATTTTGGTTGGACTAACTGTTAGATTATTGTATCTGTTGGAATAAGTCTCGTGGTCTGTGGGAAGGATAGCAGCAGTCCTTGTTGGTTTTGACTGCAGGGACAACAACACCTCAGTCTTTTAACTGCAAGGACAACATGGTACAACAGCAGTAGCATGTTAGTCTTTTGACTGCAAGGACAACGTGCTACAGACATCTCCTTTTCACCTTTTCAGATTTTGGAGGACAGCCGTGGCTGCTTGGAGCGCTTAGCCTGGAGCGGGAGGCCGGGAGGGTGCAACAGGACGTGGAGGCATGCGAGCCACCACAACGGGGATGGGAGAGTCAGCGATCAGCAGGGGGAGGACAACAGGGGAGGGGGAGGGGAGCGGGGAAGGGTGGCCGGCGGTCAGGTGCATAGGCGCCGACGACCAGGTGCGCAGGAGCTGGCGACTGGGGTGGGAAAGGAAAGGGAGAGGCTCTAGTACCAAGTTGGAATGGGAAACCCTAACCCTAACTCAGAGTTGGGAGTGTATTAATAAACCAAGGTTATTGGGCCTAGCCCATTTTACAGGGGTATGACAGTAACTACAAGGCCTAACCCCAAAACCCTAAATTGGTAATCTAACATAAAGTACAAGTCACACGACATACATGAGTTGGACTATACATATCTCTTAACACTATAGGGGCCTCCCCTACATTTTTCCTTGTCAAAAAAACTTTACATATCTCTAATAAGTAATACCTATCAAAGTCACACTTTCTTTTTAGAGGGGTGCACACTTAAAATCTTGGTAAATAATTGGAGTGTTCCATCCACACTATGGATTTTTTTGTTATTTACTCGGAATAATTCATTTTTAACCTCATACTAATTCAGAATTTGATGCCTTTATTATGATATTTGCTGCGCTATCCATATACTAATTTTTTGATTGACTTCTTTTATTTCTTAATCTGAAGAAGGACAAGATCACTTATTTTTTGAAATTGAGAAGATGGTGGAAGGGTGTAGATATATTTCGAACGGCATATATATTGATGCCTGTGCATGCAGAGTAAGTAATTTTGTTCGATGTTGCTGTGGGGTTGAGAGATATCTTTTGCTTGACATGGTCGAGATCAGCATTTCTTTTACTAGGTATGGCAATCACAGTTCTAACCTGGAAGTGGTTGTTCCAGTCTGGTTTGCACAGCAACCATCCATGCATGTGTCTATCATAAAATAGTCAAACTGCCTGATTTGCAGTAAATTTAAATTTATTAATGAACATCTAGTTGTACTTAAATCAAGACATTGGTCTTTGCTTTAGTGACGAAATCAGCCAACGACAATTCAGAAGGCACATACTGAAGAGCAATGGTTTTTTGATGACAAATAAGACTGACCAAAGAAGCCACTAACACCGATATGCTTAGTAAGTTTATGCTTTACATAATAGGTGTGGTGGCATCTCAAGAAATACCAAAATCAACCAACAACCATTGAAGCCGCACAATCTCTGTTGCCATGTTTGCTGCGGCTTGCTGTGGCTTCTACAGTTTTAGGCTGCAGCAAAGCTGCTGTCCAAACTGTTGTCCTCCACATGCTGTCCTCCACAACGCCTACAAGACTTATTCCATCAAGTTGTTGCGCTTATTGGCTTATGGTTGCACACCTAATTTTACTGGGTGAATATTACACGTGGATAATCGAGTTCGGATGATTGCTTCCCAAACCCATACCCGCTTACTCAATGGGTGAGGATTTTATCCCATATTTATACCCATGGGGCAATTTTTGTCCCATACCCTAACCCTAATAGGGGAATTCCCCACGTGTTAGCTGGTATCGGATCCCCATTGACATTGTAGTCAGGGTGCTATGGGAGTTCATGGAGATCTAGGGGATGTTGTTGATGTGATTCTGCAAACGGATACTCTTGATGTTCATGTTTGGCGGTTTACATCATCTGGCAATTTCTCCACCAAATTAGCTTATGAGGTTCTCTTCTATGGTTCTACCTTCTTTGATCCAGCAACTCGTATTTGGAAGACTTGGGCTCCAGGCAAGTGCAGATTTTTCGTTTGGTTAGTGGAACATGATCGATGCTGGACAACGGACAGACTTGCTAAATGAGGATTGTTACACCCGCAGAGATGTCCCCTCTATGACGAGCATGCGGAAACTATTGACCATCTCTTGGCTTCATGCGTTTTTGCTAGACAGTTCTTGTTTGAAATCCTTCATTCTGTCGGCCTGCAAGCCCTTGCGCCGCAACAGGATGACTCCTTTGAGGATTGGTGGAGGTTAAGGAGTTCCCACCTCTATGGGTTGATTCAAAAGGGTTTTAGTTCCTTGGTGATTTTTGGCGCTTGGGTTCTTTGGAAGCATAGAATAAGTGTGCTCTAGGTGCTTGCTAGGGAGGAGGTTTGGGCTTGGTGTTTGGCTGGAGCCATTGTTATTAAAACGTTGTTTAAACGAGAAAACGTGTTTAAAAGTTGAAACGTCCGAACGTTTTAGGTTTAGGGCATAGAACGTCCGTTTCGAGCGTTTAAACGACGTTTAAGCGTCCAAATAGCGTTTTAGACGTTCTATCCGTCCTGGGCCTTTAGCATTTTTAGGTCATTTCCTGGGCACTGGCCGCGGCGCCCTCACTCCCGGTGTTGGCCATTGGAGTTTCCGAATTGAACAGAAACACTGAAAGTGTCCACTCTACTCAGCCCATTGACTTGCAAATGGCGCTTCCAGGCTATGAGAATTCCTCCGCTGGCACGCAAAGAGGGTAAGTAGACAAAGTGCTCGAAGTCTACTCACAAAATGGCTATCACATTTATTCTGGCAATTTTCTGCATCTTAGTCTCTTGCAAACAAACTATGTGCACTCCTAGGGAATGAATAAAACTGCGAACAGAACTCTTTCTTGCAGTAGAATTCAGACCCCTAACATTCCATATAAATATTTTTCTTGGATCCATAAATTACAGACTTAGAAAAACAACAAAACAGAGAGAGATGGGGACACTCAGCAGGCAGCAGCACTGCTGGCCTCTGCCCTGAACTCTTCCGGCACCTTCCATCCGAAGAAGGCAGCGAAGGCCTCTATGTGATTGAGAGGGAAGTCTTTCAGAGAATATTTTTTCATAGTCCTTTCTGGTTTGCTGATTTATTTCTTCCAGTTCCCTCACCACCTTGAGAGCCTTCATAACTTTCTTTGTTGCTCTTGAGGAAAGATCTTGCTTGCCAATTTCTGCTCCCATTCCAGCAATATGGCGGCTGCAGCGTAGGGACAACAGTGGAACTATCGGAGTTTATGGGCTTTGGAGGTGGATCTGCTGGGGCTGGCAGAATACCAGAGACTTCTTTCACTATTTGTTTAAAAAATACCTCTTTTTTGGCTGCTAGAGGGTCCTCGCCTTCTATCTGTAGGGCTGGAATGATATTATTTTCCACTGTCTCCTGCATTTTCCATCAGCGGCTTGTTATGCTTCTTTTTTCTATGGTAAACAAGTAGGTTTGGTGCCTCTATGAGCCTTCTTTCTGATGGTGCAGAGGACTGACTTGGAAAAACTTGATGGAAATGTTCCTCAATGTGCACTGGAGCCGAGGCATCTCTGAAGGGAGCCTCAAGGCCCGCACGGTGTATGACACTTGGAACAGAGCACAAATCTCTAGTAATAACCTGCTGCCCAATAGGATTACTGTCCGCCTGATCAGAAAAAACACCATGTTGGGCTTGCTCTTCAGTGTGCACCAGAGCCGAGGCATCTCCGTAGGGAGTCTCAAGGCCCGCACGGTGTTCTTCCATGTGATCGCAGCAAGGACCAACCGTGAAATTCTGCTCAGTGTGTTTAGGATCCGCCTGTTTAGAAATGGCATCATGTTGAATTTGGTCTTCAATGTGCACCGGAGCCGAGGCATCTCCGTAGGGAGTCTCAAGGCCTGCACGGTGTTCTTCAGTGTGATCGCAGCAAGGACCATCCGCAAAATTCTGCTAAGAGTGTTTAGGCTCTGCCTGTTTAGAAATGGCATCATGTTGAATTTGCTCTTCAATGTGCACGGGAGCCAAGGCGTCCCCGGAGGGAGTCTCTAGGCCCGCACGGTGTTCTTCAATGTGATCGCAGCAAGGACCATCCGCAGAATTGTCCAGCCCAGAAGAGTTAGGATTCGCCTGTTGGGAATCAAGGCTTTTTGGTCCCAGCCTTTCTTTGGCTGGACGTCGTTGCTACCCCTGCTCACCCAGACTGGAAGCGTTGATGTCTCCACGTGGTCCGCCTCGTGGTGAGTGTGGCAGAGGCCGCCGGTGTGACCTAGGGCCATCATCATGATCACGAGGAGACGACAGTGAGGCTGAGACCAAAGGAGCTGCAGCAGCTGAAGAAGGGATAGACCATCTGATCTTCACTGAATAAACCAAAGAAATAACTCCTTGTGAATCTCCAGCAGGCGCCTGTAGAGGCTCAGTGATCTAGAGCTCCCGTGACTCTGGAATCATGGATGTATCAATGCACCAGGCATAGCATTTGAAAGAAACAAGGTCACTCAGGCCAGAGGTATCCGAATGCACCTTGAACAGCCATGCAAATGGGTTTATCAAATGTTCCACCGTGGCTGTCTCCCACACGTGCACTGGGATGCCTTCTAATTCCAAGTCAATCAGCTGAGGGAGAATCCTGCCAGAAGAGTTGATAAATCTAGACCAACGCTTGTAGACCACTGTGAAAGTCGTAGCCCGCTGAATGGACCACCTCATATCAAGCCTTTGAGCCAAATCCTCAGACGGGAGAACCACCAGGAAACTATTCGGGGATAGACGACAGAGAACAAGGGAGTCTTCATTGATCTCCAATCTTGGTGAAAGCAGGGATGTCACTTCAAATTCAGATACTGAGTCACAGTTGCTGATCATCGAGACTACCACTGCCTTGCGAAGATCTTCCTCGACAACAGTCATGGCATGGTTCCAACCCAGTAAGCATGGGGGAAACAGCCCTAGAGAAGCGTAAGCTTGGTAAGGCAGACGGGGCTGCACATGATCCCTGCGCTCATCATCTCTGGGGGGTTACGCCTCTTGCGGGAGTGACGACGACGAGAGCGGCCCCTAATAGTGATGGCATCCGCGCCCACTGCATGGTCAACAGCCATCCCCTAAAGCAAATGTTGGCTGCCTTTATCTGAAACCACCGAAGTCTTCCTCCACCACACCTTCAGAGGTGTTGCAGGATGATCGACGCGCCTCGTCTGGTGCTGACCACCAGGCAATGGAGGAGAAAGTCTGCTTCAGACAGACTACAAGGTCCCAGGAGGTTGCTGATGTTGAAGACAAGACCAAACAGAAGCTTTGCCTGGGACGACACCGCCAAGACGAGACCACACTGTCCTCTTGGGATCAGATGAAAAAACCTGAGCACGAACCGGAGCCAACGGGCAGAGGGACTCGCTATGGCCAAGCCCATAGCACTTGAAACACCTTGTCTTCGATCGGCAGTCTCGGACCAGGTGACTTGGGGAGAGACAGTTGAAGCACCTTCCGGAAAGATTGCCAGGTGATGGACGCTGGAACCGGTCAGCTTTCATACGCAGCCGCTTAGAACGCCGGGACTCCACCGTCTGCCATCTATCAGCAACAGCGGTGGCCTTCGCAGGTCCCCCTTCGGGCGATGGATGAAGACCCGCGGCCAGAAACTCCCTGATCAGAGGTGCCCAAGGCCCAGACTTGGAAGCCTGACTAGCCGGAGAGGAAGGCCGGGATAGCAGCACCACATCACGGAAGGAGGGGCCAGGGGAGGCACTACCAGCGGAGCTGCTTGAGCCGCCACCAGCGGAACTGTCCGCACGCCAGCGCTTGAGCTTGGACCGTCCACCAGACTTGAAAGGAGCCGCACACAGTGAGGGAGGAGGATGTGGGGAAGCGGACGCCTGCAGGGGGGCTAAATGCAATCCCCTGGAAGGTGGCCGCCGTCCCCGGAGTGGGCTCCGGCGTGAGGCTTTGGAGAGTGCAGGCGTCGGAAGGGGAGGGGAAGGGACACGCGAGAAGGGAGGGGAAGGGACACACCTGGGACATCGCGTCTTTGAATACTCCAGGTGCCCGTCCATGTGCTCCCCTTTCGTTCAAATGGCGTCCATGGGATCCAGGTGGCTGCATACGTGCAAGGCCAATGCGCGGAGGGTGTCCACCTTATCTTATGGGGTCAAAAAAATTCACATTCAGAATAATAAGATAAGCCGAGATGTAAAAGGCTTGTCTTCTAGGTGTCTGGTTTTGGGTCAAGTAGACTCGGTCTTTGAGCACCCGTCATGCTGCAGCTCGAGGACGAGCTGCTTGTCCAGGAGGGGTGTAGTGTCAGGGCCTAAGGAGGCCCACAGAGGGGATGCGGCAGCAGCAACCATGGGCCCTCCAAGGGGATTAGATAAGGATAGTTAGGGATAAGATTAGAAGATTAGTTGAGATTATTTAAGAGATTAGTTGAGATTATCTAGGAAGGATATTAGTTAGTTTGTTAAGAGTTTTTAAGAGAGTTTTAAGGAGATAAGGATCTCTAGCTAGACAGGGGCGGCTAGCCGGCCTATTTGTGTAATCAATGGATGAGAAATAAAGGAGGCAAGAATTAGAAGGGAGAAACCCTCCTCTTGCTCGGCCATGGCTAGAGACCCCCGGCCGACGTTCTTGCCCATCATACCCCTCTCCAATCCCTCACCAATCTAGCGACCATAACAGATCTAATCAGTTTTCACATATTACATACCTGTACGATACTAACTTGTTACTTCTAATGTTTTTGTTAAAAGAGCTGAACTGTGTGCTCTTATTGTTTCATTTGGTTAGAACACATTGGAGCCTCATCATAATATGCATGCCAACAAAAGAAGATCAAATCGGTCCCATCATACTTCATTTGGATTCACTGAAGTTTCATAGTAGTAGATGGATATTCAATGTTGTTAGCAGGTAAGCAATCTTGAAAACTTGGTCAAATTGTATGAGTTTTTTGTACTCATATTACCTTTGCCATTTTATTTATAGAAGCATAGGAATATGACGATTTGCCATTTTATTTGTTGATGTGTAGTCAATAGAGGCGGACCTAGTGGGTGGTCCATATGAGCCATGGCAGACCCTAAGAACACAAAAGACAGTTAGCTTAATGGTCAAGTGTTGTGTCTGAACTAACTAGTCAGAGTTCAAATCTTAATTGTTGTTTCTTTTTCCATGTTTTTTTACTGGTACATCCTTAACATGAGGGTTGCTTTCACCACTGTTATTAATGCCACTTGTTTAGGTGTGAAGACATTCATGATAATATTTTTATATGTGGTATATATGCAGGAAATGCATGTGGTGTTTTATTTTCATTCTTGTAGCACACATTTTTTTTTTGCAGATTTCTCAAAGAAGAATGGAACTACCTGAATGAGAACATTTCATCGAAAGAATGTCCCTTACGAGAAACAGTGTGGAAGAATCTTCCTCGTAAAGTAGAAAAGAAAATAGTTGAGGTAATCCCTTGTTCCTTTTGAAACACTCTCTTCATGGGAATTGGGATGAGGTCCCTTGAATGCACTACTGCCACATGCGGTCATGTAGACAAGGCTCACGTTGTCACAACAGATAACCGTTGCCAAAAGGATCGAGATGTGTAGCTCCTGGATGCTACAATACAAGCAACAACATGATACCTCGCTCCAGCACTGGAGTCTGGAGCAAGAGCGTTTGGAAGACCAAGACTCTAGATTGTCTTTGAGACCCAGAGGTGGAGCAATAATGTGTGTCTAGGTCCGTTTGGTCGGCATTGGAGTCAGCAACATAAGGGCGTTTGTGGCCAACAACTTAGACCGAGCGTCCACTAGTGCACTGTCAGGTGGCAGTCAGACATGCCAGCATGCCATAGAAGGTTGATGGCGTACTGGCGTTGTGGCAAGAATAGGCCGTTGCTGTCATTGAAAGGGAAATAGGCTTACACCTTTTCCTATATGAATTTTGGTGGTTGAATTGCCCAACACAAATTATTTGGACTAACTAGTTTGTTCTAGATTATGAGTTCTACAGGTGCCAAAGGTTCACAACAAACCAATACAAAGATAAAAGAAAGGGTTCAAAACAAAGAAGCAAAGTTAAACCGAATGCAGCCCTGGTCTGGCGTACCGGACTGTCCGGTGCACCACCGGACAGTGTCCGGTGCACCAGGGAACCCAACTCCAAACTTGCCACCTTCGGGAATTCTGGGAGCCGCTCCGCTATAATTCACTGGACTGTCCGGTGTAGCATCGGACTGTCCGGTGTGCCAGCGGAGTAACGGCTACACAGCGCCAACGGTCGTCTGCAACAGAACAGTAAAAGTGAACAGTGCGCGCCTGCGCACGCAGAAGTCAGAGCAGCGCCAGAAGGCGCACCAGACAGTGAATAGTGACTGTCCGGTGCACCACCGGACTGTCCGGTGGCCCACTTGTCAGAAGCTCCAACGGTCGGAACCCAACGGCCTGGTGACGTGTTCGGCGCACCGGACTGTCCGGTGCGCCATACGACAGAAGCCCTCACCAACGGTTCTTTTGGTGGTTGGGGCTATAAGTATCCCCCAACCACCACACTTCAATGTATCCAAGTTTTCAGCCATCAAACCTCATACAAGTGCTCTAGACTTCATTACAAGACACAAACAAGAGATCAAATCCTCTCCCAAGTCCAAAGTTCATTCCAATCAAATAGTGACTAGAGAGAGTGACAATTGTGTTCATTTGAGTTCTTGCGCTTGAATCGCTTTTCTTCTTCTTTCTTTCTTGTTCCCAACTCAATTGTAATCGAGGCAAGAGACACCAATTGTGTGGTGGTCCTTGTGGGGACTTAGTGTCCCGATTGATTGAGAAGAGAAGCTCACTCGGTCTAGGTGACCGTTTGAGAGAGGGAAAGGGTTGAAAGAGACCCCGTCTTTGTGACCACCTCAACGGGGAGTAGGTTTGCAAGAACCGAACCTCGGTAAAACAAATCACCGTGTCATCCGCCTTCTTTGCTTGTGATTTGTTTTTCGCCCTCTCTTTCGGACTCGACTTTAATTCTAACGCTAACCCCGGCTTGTAGTGTGCTTAAACTTTATAAATTTCAGATTACGCCTATTCACCACCCTCTAGGCGACTTTCAATTGGTATCGGAGCCCGGTACTTCATTAGAGCCTAACCGCTCGAAGTGATGTTGGGAGATCACGCCAAGAAGGAGATGGTGACCGGCGAAAAGCCCGCCACAAGCCATGGGAAGGCTACATCCGGGGAGTCCAGCAACAAGGTGAAGGGATCCCCTTCACACGACAAGTCGCGTCGGAGCGGCGAAAAGAAAAACAAAATGAAGAAAGTGGTCTACTACGAGATCGACTCTTCATAGCCATCCACCTCCGGCTCTGACACTCTGTCCGTCACTTCAAAGCGCCATGAGCGCAAGAAGTTTAGTAAGATCCCCCTACGCTACCCTCGCATTCCTAAACATACTCCATTACTTTCCGTTCCATTAGGCAAACCACCGGCTTTTGACGGTGAAGATTATTCTAGGTGGAGTGAAATGATGAAATTTCACCTAACCTCACTCCACACAAGCATATGGGACATTGTTGAGTTTGGAGTACAGGTACCTTCTGTAGGGGGTGAAGATTATGATGCGGACGAAGTCGCCCAAATCCAACACTTTAATTCCCAAGCAACTAGCTTACTCCTCACCTCTTTAAGTCGAGAGGAGTATAACAAGGTGCAAGGGTTGAAGAGCGCCAAGGAACCGCGCACGAAGGAGACGAGGTGACCAAGATCACCAAGAGTGAAACGATCGAGGGGGAGCTCGGTCGTTTTATGCTCAACCAAGGAGAAGACCCGCAAGCCTTGTACAACCGGCTAAATACCTTGGTTAACCAAGTGCGCAACCTCGGGAGCACCAAATGGGATGACCATGAAATGGTCAAGGTTATTCTTAGATCACTCGTATTTCTTAACCCTACTCAAGTTCAATTAATTCGTGGTGATCTAAGATATAAACTAATGTCTCCCGAGTAAGTAATAGGAAAATTTGTGAGCTTTGAATTGATGATCAAAGGCTCCAAGAAGATCATCGAGCAAGGCGCTTCCTCCTCCATACCCGAGGCACAACCCGTTGCATTCAAGGCAACAGAGTATTTATAGCCCTAGAGGCTGCACTTTCTCACACACACTACATAACAAGATTGTCCTCTAGATGCTAAAAGCTAAAAGAGACTAAAGAGGACAGCCAAAAAGCTACTGTTGTCCTCTAGATGCTAAAGAGACTAAAGAGGACAGTCAAAAAGCTACTATTGTCCTCTAGATGCTAAAGAGACTAAAGAGTACAGTCAAAAGCTCCTGTTGTCCTGCTGTCCTCTAGATGCTCAAGACTTATTCCATCAGTTGCTCCAAATAATCATTGATCTTGTGCTTCTCATTTGTGCGCTTGAAAGTTTGTCCATGCACTTGACAGTGATGGCATTTTAGAGGTAATGCCCGAGTGACGGTTACGGTTTTTGCTTTTCCGAGTGGTGATCTGGCACTTTAGAGGCAATGCCCGACCTAATGAGCCCATTTATACTCGTGCCGACGTGCCTTTTTGATTTTCGAGCCCTAACTTCACTTTTTCCTCTGCTGCTTCTCTGCTTTTTTGAATTCCCGAGCCCGCTCGTTCCGCCCGAGAGATTGCAATGGCTCCCAAGCCGAAGAGACAGAGCGCCGTTGCTCCGATCATTCCGCCCATCGATCCAAACAGTCAGCTTCCGTTCGCTGGTAATCATATGTCCGTCATCTCTGAGTCTGATCTTTTTCACCTTGTTGAGACTGGGGTTTTGCCGCCAAAAGAACTCTGTTCTTGGCGGATCTGGCGTGGGGTCACTGTTCCGACAGAGGACACCAATGAATCCGTTGTTTACGTGCCATTTCTCATCCGCGGACTTGCTCTTCCAATCTCTCCTTTTTTCCGCGGTCTCCTCGATTTCTACGATTTGAATCTGACACACTTAAACCCTAACTCCATTCTTCAAGTTGCCATTTTCGTACATCTGTGCGAAGCTTTTCTTGGAATTCTCCCCCATTTCGGACTCTGGAAGTACCTCTATCACTGTCGGCCCGGCATGGCTGTAGGGCAGCATCAGCTCGTCGGCGGCGCAAGTTTAGAACTCCGCCGGGGGAGGAAAGTGGAATACCTCGATATCCCCCTTAAGGACAGCATTAAGGGATGACGCCTCGAGTGGTTCACCATGGAGAATCACGGCAAATCCCTCCCCCCTCGGTCAAGAAGGCAACCAGACGTTCGCACGCCTAGCTGGGTGGAGTCTCCCACTTATTCAGAGGTAGCCGAAGCCAAAGTGCTGCTTGCTGAAATCTGCTCGTTGAAGGACAAGGGTCTGACTGCTGAGGTCGTAGTTGCCGACTTTGTCTTCAAGAATATTCAACCTTTGAAGGACAGAGTCTACCCTGCTTACTTGTATACTGGCATCAATGATTCTACCCGGGTCACAAATAGGCAGATTCGACTTGCTAAGCCGACTGGATATGATATTGAGGGGCAGGGTATCAAATGCTGGTGCTCTCTTAGATTACTCCGCGTGCAACCTGCCTCCGAATAGGCCCTTCTCTGAATTTGTCTCCAATCCTCCTGCTCGAGATGGTAGCCCGGGCCATAGAGTGCGGTCCTCCCCTGAGTATATTGAAACCCTGATTGCTCCCCTTCGGAATCTTCCCAAGGCTGAGAGGCAAACTCATTTCGAGATGCCATCCAGCACCAATGATGCTGAGACGGACGCCGTACTTAGCCTGTTGGCCGGGGAATCGTCTGACTCTACCCGTACCGAGCCGATGGCCATTGCAACTGGACAAGTGTTTGGCGAGGATGTGGAAATCCAGAAACCCGAAGATGCCCGCCAAAAGCGTTCACGTCGAGTGAACCTCCTAGCCGCACCTATCGAGGAGAAGAAGAAAAGGCGACTCCAGCGATTGTCGTGCCTGGATCAAGACGCTAGCCCTTCTGCATTATCCCTTGGTGATGGCCTGGCGAACGCCATTCCCGAGGTCAATGTTGAAGGTTGTGATGACGCTCAGGCTGCTGGCGGTGTGCTTGACGAGGATGAAGAGGAAGAAGAAGAAGATATTCCGCTGATCCGCAAGAATAGTTGCCGCTACAGAGGCAGCGACGGGGGCAACGACATTCCCTCCCAAGC
Organism: Zea luxurians; assembly: GCA_029449295.1. NCBI lineage: Eukaryota > Viridiplantae > Streptophyta > Magnoliopsida > Poales > Poaceae > Zea > Zea luxurians. Next base: position 8,397,934 of record JAOPSE010000069.1, on the reverse strand, counting down.
CTTGTCAGCACTCGTTAGCCTTCAAGGGCTGTCAATATCAGACTTTGATCAAGCACTGGAGGAGGTCGTCCCCAAAGATATTCTATCAGAGCCTCCTGAGGCAGACATTCCAACCATCTGTTCAGAGGTCCCAGATGGTGGTCTTATGGTGCACGATTCTGCTGGGCAAGAGGTAGCCCGGGTCGTATCTCGTGCCTCGTCGACCTTAGAAGGTGGTCTTCCTTGCAAAAGCATTGATCCGAGTCACCCAGCTCCTATGGATGTGGCTGAGGGATCTTCAGCCCTAGAGGTGGCTGCTGTGGAAGGCCCAACCCCCGAGGGTGTTGGAGCGGGCTCCGTCGCTGCTGCTTCTATGGATGTCCACGTTGGATCGCCCCAAGTCCGGTCCGAGGAGGCTGTGGTGATGCACGTTTCTACGGCTCTCGCTGGTCAAGTCTCTTTAGAAGCCAAGGAACCAGATGCCAGGAGCCTGCCGCCTGCTGATGGGGCTGAAGTTCCCCCAAGTCATGTTCTTGAAATTATTCCTGCTGATCTCCCCTCATCGAGCCATGCACCGACTCTTCCTGCTTTGGGTCTTCCCCTGTTTCTTTCCAATCTTCAGGTGAGTCAACGTTTTGCTTTTTATTGTTCTTACTGGCGAATTAGCTTTTTTGCTTATCTGTCCATGATCGTAGGATTTTGTTGGCGGTGTATCCGCCCAACTGAGATCTTGCGGTGCTACTGTTCCCGATCAAGCTTCATCTCTGATGCAGTGGAACCCTCTGCTACTCCAAAAAAAGATAGACGACCTTGAAGGCATTGAATACTGGTTTGTGAGCTCACAATTTCCTTGTTTGCTTTCATTGCTCAACCTATTCTTAGTCGTGTGTTCCTCTTCAGCTGCTTTATCAGATTTGGCTCAGCGGTACTCTGACATTGAACAGAAGTACTCTCGGAGCCAGGCCGACTTAGCTCAGACTTCTGTTTTTCTGGATAGTGCTCGTTCCCTGAATTCCTCTCTGAATGCACAACTCGATTCCGAGAAGATGACACACGAGGTAAACTTCCTTGGCTGATCCTGCTTTGCTCTCCTTGCTTCAATGCTGAATGATGTTCTTTGCTTGCAGGAAGAAAAGCGCACACTTGTTGCTTCCCGTGACAATCTGGATAGGCTGTACCGTGATGCTAGTAACTCCTTGACCATCCTGGAGAGGAGCCATCGCTTCACCATGTCTGACTTAGACCATCATCGCCACGAGCTGCAGGCATCTCAGGATGAAGTCTCTCAACTTGGCCAGTTGTTGTCCACCAAGGATTCCACCATCAGGGAATTGCGCGCCTCTAAGAAGCTTGTCACGCAGGAGCTGGAGGCTGCTCAACTCGCTATTAAGACCTTGGAGAATAACTGTGTTGTCCTGAAGGCTCAACGCGACAGGGCCATGGACAAAGCCGTTCGCGCTGGGCGGATCCTGATGAGGAGACCCGGTGTCGTAGTGCCTGATGATATCGTCGCTGATGTCAGGGCCGCGCCTGATGCCGCAAGCCGTCCATCCTCTTCTGTTGCCCTTGCAAAGGATGCTGTCTGCAAGGATACTTTGGCATAGTGATTTACCTGTAAAACACTTATTTATCGAGTTAGCATCTTTTAGAGAAAAGATGTAATATGAATTCTGCGTGTGCCCAACAGTTATGCTTGAACTGATTGTTCTGTGGGCAGGGTGCTGGAAAGCACCCCTAGCACTTGTAAGCGAGACATTTCTTTTTTCGAAGTACTCCCAACTTGAGTCAGTTATTTTGCTGCTAGGGTACAGTGGTCACCCTAAATCATGTGAGTGTGAGCATGCCACATCGACTTAAGGCGTTTCTGGCTTAAGTCGATTGATCTGATAGTAGGGCATAGTGGTCACACTAAGTTAAGTAAGCGTGAGCATGTCGCACCGATTTAAGGCGTTTCCGACTAAATCCGATTGCTCCGTTAGTAGGGCATAGTGATCACCCTAAGTCAAGTAAGCGTGAGCATGTCGCACCGACTTAAGCCGATTGCTCTGTTAGTAGGGCATAGTGATCACCTTAAGTCAAGTAAGCGTGAGCATGTCGCACCGACTTAAAACGTTTCCGACTTAAGCTGATTGCTCCGTTAGTAGGGTATAGGTTTATGTGGTTCCAAATCGAGGACGAGTTGCTTGTCTAGGAGGGGTGTATTGTTATAGGCGTATGTCATGGGCTTATCAAGCCTAGGTTGGTAATACAACTCATTAGTGTTAGAGTTAATTGGAGATAAGGATCGCATGCTTAGGGGTCAAGACGACCTCAAGTAAACCTCTCTAGATATGGAGATGTATCAATCTATTCAAGCAAGAATTAAGAAGGAAAATCCTTCCCTCTTTCTCGGTTGTGGGCAAGGTTGTCGCCTTGTCCTTTCTCGACCCTCAACCCTAGACACTGCCATAGGATCGGTGATGCAGTTCCAATTCCAAATCATTTGCGGACTCACTTCTCTTTTATGGGATGAACTGGGTGGCGGGTGACTGAGAATTGAGGCCACGCAGCAGATTGACGATGAGCTATGAGTCAGGACGAGTAGGCCGATGTTGCGCAGCACATTGATAGTGGCCTTCATCTTCTGGTAGTACTCTTCAATGGAGAGATCCCCTTAAGTCATGAAGTAGAACTCATGACTATGAAGATGGCGCGAGAAGCCTTGTTCTTCTGAAAGAGGCTTTTGATGGTGACCTAGAGTTGGCAAGTAGTCTAGTTGTGCGCAATGTCAAGGACAAGGAGGTAGTTGTCAATGTAGGAGCCAACGATCATCCACCATGGATTAGTTGGGCATGCCTCTGCTCCCATCGATGTGCAAGCGAAGATGAACTTGCCACACAGGGAGAGGAAGAAGGGAGAACTTGGTTGATAGTTATGGTGCTTCAACCCGAGGATCATGGGAACATGGGACTTGATGAAGATCATCATGTAGGGGGCGACATAGATCAGTGGCACCGCCTCTGATCTAGATGGGAGGGAGCTTGAGCTGTTGGAGCCGAGCATGGCGTTGGAAGTAGAGGAATCCATTGACATGGTAAGGGATTGAGAGCGACGGTGTACCGTTGGCTAGGTGTTTGAGAGGTGGATGGGGAGGGGTGGCATCAGGGGATGGTGTGACCCTGCACGTCAGGTGGAATAGGAGGAAGGGGTGTCTCTGGCAGGAGGCTGCGATAGGGAGTAGTTGCCGCCGATTATATGGCAACGAGGAAAGGAAGCACACGAGCGGTTGGGGTAGGGTCAAACGGCTAGGGTTTGGAGGTGGGTGGACGAGTGAACCTAGGCCTGGACTCGTGGTACCTTGTAGAATAGGATTAGATTGGAGGAATCACCACACATCTATTGTTTGGCTGCCTTTCATATATACCATGTACATGTGACTAGGATAACATGTGGTACAAGTAGTGTGAACCAACGATATGGTTATACAATAATCCTAATACTAGGTATGTCATGGTCATTATAAATGGTGAGCTCTTAGTAACCAGGTTCCCGGATTGATGGGATTGAGGAACAGGAACGTGGTACGCTACTAAAAGTAGGTTTTAACACTACGGGAACGAGATTGTTCGCACGTTCCCGGAACGAGGAACATGGCCAACTTCCACGTTTCCGGTTTCTAAGGGTGAGCTTGAACAAACATTATAAAATGCTGCCACTGTGATCCATATTGCTGAAACCAGTGAAATTATATTCTACCTTGTGAAAATAAAGGAACGAAGGGCATTTAACTATTTGTCGTCCTTACAAAATTCCCTTAATCATGTGTCACTGACATGGCTAAAAATTTTGCCACCCACCTCTAAATAGTGAGAAATAGTTAATTTTTCCAAGGAACGGAGTACAAAGAACATGCTTTTGAAGCTATATTGCTGAACAGAGAACTATATTCTACCTTGGCACAAAAAAAACACTAAAAATAAACAGATCGCTTAAAATTCTATTGTGTTAGACAGGTTCAGATGAACACCTGAAACTCTAACCTACAGTTTATCCACACTCGTAAGCAATTGAGTAAATTTTTATGTGCAAAATGACACCAATTTACAGGGTGCAGTTGTTCTCTTGAGGTATATGTATTAGCTGTCCATGGTTCTTATACATTGCCACCTATCAAAGCATCCTCACACCTTTGCAAATAATATATCGTATGGATTTTCATATAGATATCCCTTTTTTTTTCTTTGTTGCCAGGTGCCACAGCAGCAAAATGATTACGATTGTGGCCTGTTTGTGCTGTACTATATGCAGCGGTTTATTCAGGAGGCACCTGAAAGGTTTCGGAAGAAAAACTATTCTATGGTCAGTCAGCATTGTGCTGTTTCACTCTTTTTGTTTGCAGATAGATACGACATGGATGATGGATGTGTGTGTCTCACTTCTGTCACTACTCTTTTCTGTTAGTTTGGCAAACGGTGGTTCAGACCTGAAGAGCCATCTCAGCTTAGAGACCAAATTCGCCACTTAATCCACTCGTGCAGAGAAACTGAGCTGACGAAGGATGCAACAGTGTCGTCTGGGGAAGGCCAACCCAAGATTGGGAATGATGGGACGGATCCGAGCGATGACTCTGAGCCAAAAACGCCGAAGCATCTGAGCGAGTAATGCCAACAGAACTGGGTAACTGCTGATTCTGGATGTTGCTGTAGAGAGGACGGGACAGCATAGTAGTTTCTAGGTCGTGTGGGTTTGCTCCCTACATATGCAGAAAGTTGAGGGTGCATGTATATCTGTGTAGCCCTAGTGTCCGGAAGATGTGTAAAGTGGCGAAACTGGTAGTCAGAGACTTCCACAACGGCTACTGGGCGACTTGTCAATGCCATCATTTTCTTATGTTAATCATTGCTGACCAATGCCATCCTCCCCGCGGCTACTGGGCGACTTGTCACGCTTACAGCTCCAGCTTTGGCTGTGTGTAGGCCTGGGAACGGGCCATATAAACTCATGGGCAGAAAGGGGCTCCAAACTCGTGGGCTAACAAATTTGAGTTTTTTTGGATTCTCCATTGATTAGGGCAGAGTTGGATCAAGACACTCCACTAAAGGCCGGCACGAATCAATCATCAAACAAAGCCCAAATGTGCTACTGGATCGAACGAAAGGGCATAAGCCCGTGGATCATGTGAAAGGACTACATCTCAATCTCTCAGACACTACCTATCTACTCCAAGATCCGCGGCGGCGTGCTGGCCTACTCGAAGATCCGCCGGCGCGTTGCGGTGGCTCTTCCGCGTCCCGCCTCCGAGGCCGTGGGCGGCGTCAGGCTGATCGGGGTGGCGCGCGGCGCTGGGGAGCGCCCCATCCGATTTGTGCCTCTCAAGGTCACACCGCCTCGCACTCGTCTCCTCTCCTTGTCGCTTCGATTCGTTTCCCCTCCCGCTCTCGCTTGCCCTCGCCATGAATGATGTCGCCATTGTTTATAGAGCAACGGCCCACTGCAAATAGTCATAGTCCAAGCACATAATTTTTTGTCCTTCTTAAGCGTTCATCTGATTATTCAGTAAAGTAGGACTTTCTTTCTCCTTGTCGTTGCTGACAAATAACACTAGTGCAAGGCTGCAAGTGCAAGTGACAAATAACACTAGTGCAAGGCTGCAAGTGCACAGACGTCCTCACTGTCACTGTCACCGGCGGGGCGGAGGACCGAGGACAGAATATTAGCCTGCTGTGATGGTGCCTGCATGCCATTCGTGTCTGAAAAACGGCAGTTGCAGCCTGCGGTGCCTGTCACCTACAGATTGTTGCTGACGACTTGCGATCTCTGAAATGGTGGCTAGCATAAACCTGTACTAACTACTGTGTCATTGCTTGCGGTCAACAAATACGAGTGTATAACTGCTAGCTGATAATCATGGATGTAATCATCTGTTTGTGTGCTCATGGTTAAGCTTTGCCCCTCCAATGTCAACGATGGAGCAAGTATTCTGTTATTGATCAAACACTTTCATGTTTATATAGTACACCCTGAAAGGAACATTTTTACAGCCCTCATCACAAGTATTCTGTTCTGTCGTCACAACCCACAAAATAAAAGGAACATCTGTACGTATACAGAAGCGTAACGTTGAGCATAATCAGCCGTTAAACAGTGCGAAACGTTGAGCATAATCAGTCGTTAAATAGTGCTAGTACTATGCATTTCATCGCGTAAATTAATCAATTGAATGGTTTCAATTGGTGATTTTGCAGCCTAGGCCATGGAGGGGGTATCATCAGCTCCAGAAATGGACGAGGCTATCTCAACTGACCAATCAAGCAGATCAACAAAAAGAAGGGCTAAAGTGTGGGATCATGTTGATTCAGAGCTAATAGATGGGAAAGAGAAGGCGGTTTGCAAATACTGTAAGGCCCACTTATCTTCTGCTGCGGGTAAAGGTACAACTCATCTAAATAGGCATATTTCTGTGTATTGCCATGCAATTCCACCAGAAGAGAGACAAAGGTTCTTAGCGACCCAAAAAACAAAGCCTGATGTTGCTCATGTTTTCGACCCAGTAGTCTTTCGTGGTCTAATAGCCAAGTACTTCCTTAGCGCAGAGATTTCATTTCGAAAGTGTGAAGATCCATCCTGGAAAGAAATGATAAATTATTGTCAACCATCTTTTCGATTAGTCGGTCGACAGACTGTCCGTTCAGATTGTATGTTGTTGTAAGAAGAGGAGAAGTTGCAGTTAATTGAGCAGTTTACAAAGTTGAAATCTCATGTTAGTTTGACTGTTGATCTTTGGTCCTCTAACCAAAACCTTGGATATCTTGGTGTAATAGCACATTTCATTAGTGAAGATTTTGAGTTGCACAAAAAGATTATTGCATTCAAGAAGATTTCCTTCCCACATACATCTTATGCTGTGCAAGATGGTATTACCTCTTGTTTGCTAGAGTGGGGATTGGTTGGTGATTTGTTTACCCTGACTTTGGATAATGCTAGTGTAAACAATAGAGCAATGAAAGATATGCGAGATGCTTTGGGCTGCCAGATGTTTTTCAGTGGTGAACACCTCCATGTGAGGTGTTCTTCTCATGTGCTCAACATCATAGTTCAAGCTAGACTAAAGGTCATTCCAAATGCAGTCGGGAAGGTGAGGGACATTATCAAGGTCGTGATATCTACACCATCTCGTTTATAGATCTTCAATTCTATTGTTCAAACGTTGGGTCTTAGAAGTAAATCGGGGCTGATTCTTGATGTTCCACATCGTTGGAATGCAACCTATGATATGCTAAATGAAGCCCTAAAATATAAGGCTGCTCTGAACAGATATGCAGTAGAGCAACACCATGAATGTCCCACTGAAGAAGATTGGTCGAAGGTAGAAGCTCTTCATGGTTTTCTACAAGAGTTCAGTGATGCAACCAAAGCATTCTCAGCGGATAGGCATCCCACAGCTCATCTTTTTCTCAAGATGTTGCTCGTTATCCGAGGTGTGCTGCTTGATGAGAATTATAACTCAAATGAACTCCTTAATGAGATGGCAAATGTTATGTATACCAAGTTCCAAAAATATTGGATAAATCCTAATATTGTGTTGCTCATAGCTGCTGTTCTAGATCCATCAATGAAAACTGAATTTGTCAAGTTCTATTTCTACATAGTTGGTGACAATGTTGATATGAAGATGAGGGAGCTCAAAAGGTACTTGAAGAAATATTACCTAGAGTACGAGAAAATCATGAGGAGTCATAGTTTGCATGTCTTTATTACTCCCGATGATCAGATGAGAAGTGAGCCTTCTACCTCTTCACCTCTTTGCGGTAAAAGAAGGGTGGAACATGCATTTGCTCAATTTGCATCTCAAAATGCGAATGCTCGTCTAGAGCGAATGGAAATGGATACATACTTGGAGGACCCTAGGATCCTTATCAAGCCAGATGAATGCTTCAATGTTTTAAGATGGTGGAAGAAAAATTTAGATGCTTATCCAATATTGTCTTTAATGGCTAGGGATTTCTTGGCTATTCCTGTGAGTACGGTGTCCTCAGATCTGCCTTTAGTGCAGCTGGTAGAGTTCTTGGAAAAAATAGGACATCACTATCTCCTGAAACACTTGAAGCTTTAGTCTGTGCTAAAGACTGGTTGATCGGATTCAATGACGAAGAAGAAGGTAAATTATCATATAAAAGTAGACTTTACTCCTATCTTGTCTTTGCACAACAAACAATCAACTACATAATAATGAGTTAAATTGTCTACGTCATCTCACTAGGTGAACCAATGACTGGAAAGCGAATGTTTGATTCAGATGATGAGGAATATGATTGGGAAATTTGAAGCAGGTAAAACAATAAATTTTCATTTTCTTAATCACTAAAGTTTTATATTTTGTAAAGACTAATTGAATGTAAATTTAACTAGCTAGTTGTTCGTACATAGTATATTAGTACACTGATCCTTACAATATAAATTTTACAGCTAGACTAAAGTTCCTTGGTGCTTCCGATGACAAGCGAAAGGAAGTCCTCTCCAGTATGGAGGAGGAGGCAGATAAGCTCAGTGGTTCTGCTGCAAGGTAAACTCTTCCTTTAGTTATTGGCCTATCTGCCTTGAGCTATTCAATGATCTCAATTAACATTATAAGATTGTTATTAGTTAAGTGAGTTGAATTTTTCCTTGTCGCAGTCCATCGGCCCCTCCAAGGCCGACGAGTTTATCATCAAGAAGAACGTTCTTTCGACTTTCTCATCCTAAGGCATCTGCTAGCTCCATTTTCACATTTCAGATATAGGCGACAAAAACTGCAAGATTATAAGTGTGATAATGAGAGTTAAATGGTGCTAGAACTAATTTTGGGGCTTTCCCTCGAGGATACGTAATACTTGTACGTATATATATATATATTGTATCTTAGTATGATGGAGTTTTTCTCAAGATGTTGTACAGATGGGCAGTGGGCAGCACGGCTGCACTTCGCCTAGGCTATTTTCATGGTTACACTTTGTGGTTGTTTTCTATCATTTGTTTGTGAGCCCATGGATTGTACTAATTCATTAGCTTGTGGTGGTGCTTGCTTGTATATGAAGGCCCTTGGATTGGCCCATGGATTTTAAAAGGATCGAGGCGGATTAGGATGCCAGAGCATTAAAAAACGGATTGGATTGAGCTGCATCAAATTAATTTGGATTTAAGTAGGGCTAGGTTGACTTTTTAAATTTATAGGATTGGAGTGGGGTTGGGGCTGGATTGTGACCCATTACCAGGCCCCTGCCAATCAAATGTGGACCGTGACACGTTTTCTATGGCCCAAAGAACGACACTAAATGAAAAAAGCCTGTAACATCAAGTTACGAATACGAGGGATCCTCCTATTCGGCCATCATAGGACACATAACGCGTGATTGGTTGATGTGTTCATGCGAATCAGGCTCGCGTCAGCCTGGGTGATCAACAAAGCTCTCCTAGCGTCTCTGCGCGTGCAGGTGGAAGTGGTGGAAAAATAACTAGGTTGTACTCGCGCATGCAAACTACGCTCGGCGGTGCAGGTCATCAATCATATGCATGCACACGGTCAACGCTCGTGACGAGCCTGGACGCGGCCAAGCGAACAACGAGTCATAGAAAATTGTTTCAGCAGGCATTTTTGTTCCATTCCAAATTGTGAGTGAGAGGATGTACTTCCATGTAGAAGTAGCGTTGAAAAGTATTCCATGTATCCATGTGCTTACGGAACAAAACCAACGCTGCAATTTTAAAATATGTCACAGTTACTTCACTAATAATTTTAATTAAAATCTTTATAAATGACTGTTGGTAAAAAAATCATTTATCAACAGCAAAAACGTGTATATAATCATGTCAATCAATAAAACAAAAGATAAGCCTTGTTCACAGCTTTGCTAAGTTGGTAACCAAAGTGCTAGCAGCTCGGTTGGCACCCCACCTGCCAAGTATGGTCTCTATCAACCAAAGTGCCTTTATCAAAGGAAGGAGTTTACAAGACAATTTCCTACTGGTGCAGCAACTTACCAGATCCTTACACCACACAAAGAGCCTCACATCCTGCTGTAAGTTGGATATTTCCAAGGCCTTTGACTCAATATCCTGGCCATTCCTGCTTGACATGTTACAACACTTGGGATTTTGTTGAATCTGGTGCAACCTTATTAGTCTGCTGCTTTGCACTTCCTCTACATGGATCCTTGTTGTAGCATCCCAAAAATTCAATTCTTGAAATTTTCTCAAACTCGCTCTAAATTCAAAATAAATTTCAAATTTTGTTTCAAAATGTTTGTTTGCAAGTTGATATCAACAAATAAATTATAGTGGTCTATATTCTCTCCAAAATCCTCCTCAGAATATCCTACAAATATTTCCCCAGTGATCACCATCAAATTCTTTTCAGGGATACTGCCCAGATATTTCCCGAGTAATCCCCTTCAAGTTCTTTCCAGAAATATGACCCAAATATTCCACCAATATATCTCCAAGTATTTTTCCTCTTGAGAAATACCTTCAGAATCATTTTTCAAGTCCCTATACAAATATTTTCTTCATAACTTTCCTCATGCTCATACGTATATGTATGCCTCCGGTGTCATACGGTGAGATCTACAAGCTAATTACACTTATACAAGACAAATGCATGCTAATCTCCCACTAATCCTCTCATCCTCCCACTAATCCTCTCATCCGTCCCCCTAATCCCCCCACCATGGCTATAAATAGAGGGGCAAGGGCCTCCTCTCATCCCACCCCAAGCCATTTCATGGCAACTCTCTTCCCCCCCCCACACACACCCACTCCATGTTCCACACAAGCACACACTAGCACAAGGATCGTTCGGTCGTTCTTCGATCGTTCGTCCCCTTGTTCTTAGTTTCTTCGTTCGTTCGTCCGATCGTTCGATCGTTCATCCGATCGTTCATGGTTCGTTCGTCCGTTCGTCCGATCGTTCGATCGTTCGTCCGTTCGTTCGTCCAAATAATCTTTTTCCTACCGTTATGCTGCCGAAATTTCGATCGTTCGTTCGTTCATCATTCGATCGTTCGTTCGTTCATAGTTCCTATTCATCATTCATCGTTCGTTCATAGTCTCTATTCATCGTTCTTCCAGATAATCTTTGTTCTGCCGTTATGCTGCCGAAATTCCGATCATTCGTTCGTTCGATCATTCGATTGTTCGATCGTTCATCGTTCGTTCATAGTTCCTATTCATCGTTCATCGTTCGTTCATAGTCCCTATTTCATCATTCTTCTAGATAATCTTTGTCCTGCCGTTATGCTGCCGAAATTCCGATCGTTCGTCCGATCATTCGATCGTTCGTCCGTTCGTTCATAGTTCCTATTCATCGTTCATCGTTCGTTCATAGCCACTATTCATCGTTCACCGTTCGTTCATATGAACTATTCACACCACTATTTACCATTACTATTCACCGTTACTATTCATCGTTACTATTCACATACAGTATTCATCATCGTTGCTATTTATCATTACTATTCATCGTCGTTACTATTATCGATGATATCTATAATTACTTTTCCGTCGCCGCTATTCATCGTTACTAATCATCGGTCATCCAGTCATCCCAAATTTCAACTACTCATCCATCATGCCGTCTAGTCCACCTAAGACCTGCCAGACCAATATTCTAGTCATACGAACTCCGGTGACTATGATTTTCCTTCTAGTAGGGAACTTTCCATCTGGTCACCCATCCTAGGTTTCTCCAAGTTGAGCACTCTTAACTTTGAGATTCCTTCGAACCAGGCTCCCAAACTCAGATTCCAATAATTCTTGTTTCTAAATTCTTATCAAACTATTCCCTATCCAACCATGTCATCCCTTAAGCATGGTTCATGTTCCAGAAAACTCCCAAAATACTCTTGTCCCATATTCTGCCTACAACTCTCCTGTTCATACAAAGTCAGATGATTCATTCATCACTATTCTCACCAACAGTGAACTTCACTGTGCTACACCACATACAACCAGCTATAAATACACCCAGCTACCCTCTCCCTCTCCACACACACTCAACACCCTCAGCCAAGGAAAACACCCTACCCACTCAGTTACTCCGCTCTGCCAACTACACGCATAGTGTCGCTTCGCCTCTAGTCCACCCTCCTGGTAAGCACCTCCGCTCCACCACCAGTAGTATCTCAACACCACATAACACAGATTCTGCTCAAGACTCTACCCATCCATATATCGCTATTCTGACCGCTATACTAAATATCTGTTGATATACTTGCTGGTTTGTATGTTTGCTTGTTCATGTTGCATAGTTATCGGAGCGTTCGTGCCGTCTCATGGAGGCCAGATCTATAAGTCTACGCCAGGCAGTGGAGCCAGAAGCCAGTTCCGCGAGCTCCCCTTCCCCTTCGCCGGATAAGCACGGCATGCTCACTAGATCCCTTTGATGCATAAATTACCTATGATTTTTCAACCACAACCCTCAGCCTGTTATTTTATGCATGATATGATTTTGAGACAAGTTATTATGGCCACCCAGCCGCTTGCCACAATCAATCCTTGATATATTTGTTCCAAATGATTTGAGAAAAGGTGTGAGTTTTCAAAAGAAAATGCTTTTCAAAATGTGTATGATGAAGGGTTTTCACCCTTATCACCTTTGAGTAAGGATGATCAAGGACTCCCTGATTTAGGGGAGGGCCTAAGGTGATGGCTCAGCTGGTTTAGGCGTGAGCAGAAGGATTGTCCTCTCATATAAGGATCAGTTTGTCATCTTTCACTACCTGTACTCATGATAAGTACAACCACACGAGACTGTGTGGGTAGTCACTCAATCTGAACTCGTACGGTCCAACCCCAGGGTTATGAAGGCTGGGAGCACCAGGAGGATAAGGAGGGGGAATGTTTTGTCCGGTTTGGACATGGCGGTCGCCTGAATCCTTCCGGTATAACCGTTAAGGTTAGGACGTGCGAGGAAAGAAAGAGATTCGGATTCGGATCTCATTGATCATGAGATCGCAGAGCCGGACTAGTGGGTAAAGTGTACACCTCTGCGCAGAGTTTGAAAACCTATTCGAATAGTCTGTGTCCACAGGAATGGACGAGTCTGGTGTGGTATGGCAATTAGTGTTTTGTTTTTTAAAAAAAAGGTGCATTTGAGAAAAGTGGTTTTTAAAAGGTCCGGCGGTTGAGCCGTGAGCTATGGTGGACGGGAAGTCCAGTAGCTGTTTTTGAAAATGAAAACCAGTGGGAAACTGCTGAGATACCTGGATGGTTTAGTCCAGGGGATTTTATTTTCTATTGAAAAACTTCCTGCTCCTTTTGGAGAGGATGCGCTTTGCAAAAGACAAAATGTTTTTCAAAACAACCCTGCATAAAATATTGTTGTTTCTGCAAATATCCTGAGCTCCACATATTCCATGCATTATATCTGATTTCCCCATTCCGCGGGTGAAGGTGGGCTGCTGAGTACGTTTGTACTCACCCTTGCTTATTTGTTGTTTTTCAGAAGAAGGAGATCGGGTAAGAGTTACGCCTGTTCCCAACCTTGCCTGTGGCTGTTGGACCGCTGAATTGCTTCGCTGCGTATATCGGGCTGCTTCATCCCCACTCTGATGATATGTCCCGAGTTGTGGACCAACTCTTAAAGTTGATCGCCACCTTTATAGGTTTGTCTTGTTTAAGCAGATCTGAAATCATCTGTTGTATAAATGTGTTTACTAGCCTCCTGGGACTAGTAATTGTATCACATTTGAGTCCCAGAGGATTGGGGCGCTTCACTTGTCAATGGCGAGCTTGGGGAATACATTCTGCATCATAGGGGTCTTCGGCAAGGCGATCCTTTGTCCCCCATGCTGTTTATCCTTGTCATGGAGGCTTTGAATGCTATGGTCAGTTATGCTTTCAGGGAACATATCCTCCAGCCGATTGCAAATCAACATGCCAAACATTGTATCTCCTTCTATGCTGATGATGTTGTTTTGTTCATGCGGCCCTCTCATCAGGATATCTCAGCAATTATCAGCATTTTAGACATCTTTGGTCATGCTATAGGGCTAAAAACGAACATCTCCAAAAGTTCTGTTACACCTGAAAGGGAAATAGGCTTACACCTTTTCCTAAATGATTTTGGTGGTTGAATTGCCCAACACAAATAATTGGACTAACTAGTTTGCTCTAGATTATAAGGTTCTACAGGTGCCAAAGGTTAAACACAAACCAATAAAAAGTCCAAGAAAGGGTTCAAATAAAAAGAGCAAAAGACAACCGAAGGCTGCCCTGGTCTGGCGCACCGGACTGTCCCGTGCACCACCGGACAGTGTCCGGTGCACCAGGGTGGATTCTCTCCAACTCGCTAGCTTCGGGAATTCTGGGAGCCACTCCAGTATAATTCACCGGACTGTCCGGTGTAGCACCGGACTGTCCGGTGTGCCAGCGGAAGTAACGGCTAAACAGCGCCAACGGTCGTCTGCAAAGGAAGAGTGAAACGCTACAGTGCGCGCCTGCATGCGCAGAAGTCAGAGCATGCGTCAGATGGCGCACCGGACAGTGAACAGGACCTGTCCGGTGCACCACCGGACTGTCCGATGGCGCACATGTCAGAAGCTCCAACGGTCGAACCCTAACGGTTGGGTGACGTGGCTGGCGCACCGGACAGTGTCCGGTGGCGCACCGGACTGTCCGGTGCGCCATACGATAGCAGCCATTCCCAACGGCTGTTTTGGTGGTTGAGGGCTATAAATACCCCCAACCACCTCTCTTCAAGACATCCAAGCATTCACTACTCCTCATTCAATACAAGAGCAATACACAACACTCCAAGACACAAATCAAAGCCTCTGATCAAATCAAAGTCCCCAATTCAACTCTAGTTCTTAGGACTTGTGAGAAGATCGGCTTGTGTTCTTTTGTTGTTCTTGTTGCTTGGTTGGCTTTCTTCTTCCCCTTTTCTTGTTCTTTTTTTGTTGTTCTTTTGTTGTTCTTGCGCTTGGGTCGCTTTTCTTCTTCTTTCTTTCTTGTTCCCAACTCAATTGTAATCGAGGCAAGAGACACCAATTGTGTGGTGGTCCTTGTGGGGACTTAGTGTCCCGTTTGATTGAGAAGAAAAGCTCACTCGGTCTAGGTGACCGTTTGAGAGAGGGAAAGGGTTGAAAGAGACCCGGTCTTTGTGACCACCTCAACGGGGAGTTGGTTTGCAAGAACCAAACCTCGGTAAAACAAATCACCGTGTCATCCGCTCTTATTTGCTTTTGATTTGTTTTCGCCCTCTCTTTCGGACTCGAATTTAATTCTAACGCTAAACCCGGCTTGTAGTGTGCTTAAACTTTATAAATTTCAGATTCCGCCTATTCACCCCCCCTCTAGGCGACTTTCAACACCCATTCAATGTGGAGCGAATGAGCTGACCACCATTTCTGCCTTATTACCATGTGCTACAAAAAAAATTCCCTGCACTTACTTGGGGATTTCTCTATCAATCCGGAGGCTTGCTAACTCTAATGTCTTGCCGCTTGTTGATAAAGTTGCTGATAAACTTCCAGGATGGAAAGCCAATCTTCTCAGTCGGGCTGGTCGTCTTGTCATGGTTAAGATAGTGCTGTCTTCTGTCCCTATCTATCTTATGCCTGCATTAGAACTCCCTAAATGGGTTTTTAAGGCAATCGATAAGAGGAGACGAGGCTTTCTTTGGAAGGGGCAAGGTGACGCAAATGGAGGTAACTGCCTTGTGTCCTGGGAAGCTATCCAGCGGCCTCTCAAGTATGGTGGTCTGGGTATTCTCAACTTAGAGATGTTTGGATGGGCCTTACGTGCCAGGTGGCTTTGGTTACAGAAGACTGATGCGTCAAGGCCATGGGCTAGTCTCCCTATCCGAGTGCACCATAATGCGAAGGCCCTCGTTGATGTGGCTATTACCTCAGTGGTAGGCAGTGGTGAATCTGTGAAGTTCTAGTCTGATCGTTGGCTCCTTGGTAAAACTGTGGCTGAACACTGTCCAACCCTGATCCAAATGATTTCTAGAATGGCTTTAAAGCGAAGAACAGTAGCCGAGGGGCTCACAAATCGTCAATGGGTGTCAGATATTCGGGGAGGATTGTCTGTAACGGTCCTAGTGGAGTATCTGCAGCTATGGAACTTGGTTGATGGGGTAGTTCTGCAACCTGACATCGCAGACCAACACATCTGGCGCCTCTCTACTCATGGTACATATTGTAGCAAATCGGCCTATGATGCTCTCTTTGTTGGCTCTATCCCTTTTGGCCCTTGGCGACGTGTCTGGAAGACCTGGGCCCCCTTAAGATGCAAATTCTTTGTATGGTTGGCAACCAAAAATAGGGTTTGGACAACGGATAGACTGGAAAAAAAGAGGTCTCCCCCTTCCAGTTGCTTGCCCTCTGTGTGATCAGGCCGAGGAAACCATACAACATATTCTTGTCTCCTGAGTGTTCGCTCGGCAAATATGGACGACCATACTACACAATTTAGGCCTCCTAGCCATTGTACCTCAGCCTGGATGCACTCGTTTCTCAAATTGGTGGTGCCAAAGTATCAAGAAAGTGGAGAAGAGTCTAAGGAAAGGTCTTAATTCCTTGATCATTTTGGTCGCTTGGGAGATTTGGAAGCACCGTAATGCTTGTGTTTTTGAGGGGGTTGTGCCCTGCACCCAGCGAGTTCAGAGTGCTGTGATTGAGGAGGGTAGCGTTTGGTGCTTGGCTGGTGCATCAGCTCTGCAGGACCTCCTCCTGCGCCAGCTCCCTAGGGGACCCTAGCAGTTTGCATGCTAGTGGTCGTTTTGGTCGAGTTGTTGTGTGCGTGGCGCGTTGTGTTAATGTGAGGGGGGTCTCGGCCTAGGGGCCTTTGTATTAGGGGTTGACAAGTCTTGTCTCTCCTATGTTTTTTCTTCTTAATATAATGACACGTAGCTCTCCTGCGTTTGTTAAAAAAAGAAGCTCCTTGTAATTTATAAAGATTTTAATTGCTTCAACAGAAAGTAACCACTAGCTTCATTGCTTGACGATACAAGGCCAAGGTGAGACCCTACAGTAGAAACAAAAACGGCATATAATGCCTCAACAAAAAAAGTCTTGACAATAAGTAATGAAAATTACTGTTTTTTAAAAAGAAGTCCATAAACTTCATAAAAGAATTGAATGCAAGAATTTACATGGCTAATGTTTTCTTCGTATCCACAAGCAAGACTTTTTAGTTTGGTTAAATGGACGACCAAAAGATAATAATAAGTGAAGCACTCACCAACGGTTTTGCATCTTCTTGGAAACACAAGGGAAAATTGGATAATATATGACAAATTTGAATTTAAGCTAAGCGAAAGGAGGATATTCAAATTGAAAAGGATGTGGCCTTTACAGTTGGAATTCAGATTACTTCACATTGCACATTCAAAAGCTTCCTACTCTTCTATCTTTCATGATACATATAAAAGGATTTGTATGCAGAATAAAAAAACTCCGAGATCACTTAACTAAAACTCTATGTCCCCAAGTTTTAGATCACATATGAAAATCGTTATACCTTGTGCTTCCAAAATGTATATTAAAAACTTTATAAATCCTAAGTTTCAATTCCTACGGACCATGTAGTATTATATGCTACAATTTTTAAATGCATTGTTAACATCTCTATGTGTGGACACAAATATTCACCAATTTTAGGACTCTTTCAAATTAAATAATTAGACACGCACTTTAATTTTCTACCCACATAATTAAAGCTTTCTACATGAAAAAAATCAGAACACACAAAAATAAAAAAATTATGCCCATTTCAAACTTTGCACCCTAAATTCCATAACTTTGTACTTCGAATTTAGGATACTTGAAGTCACTCATCAAAAAACTACAAAACCTAAGGGTCCTATGGAGGGGTCGATGCAGTCGTGTTAGGCGCTAAGGTGTGTGGAGAGATATCAAACTACGTGAGAAGTGCATCCTTGCATGTATCACAAGAAGCCTCAGTCTACCTAGTAGGCTCGGATGCGGTACCTCCCTGTCTCAAGCTATGGCTTACTAGTTAGAGAAGCTATCACCAATTGTGGTGGGTCAAAAGATGCTACTAAGGATGGTAGTCTCATCGGTCACAGTTAGAAGAATAACTATAAATAGAGACACAGGAGATGTTGGAAGAGCAACCGACTAAGAGGTCTATCCCATGACCTGACTGAGAGTGGCTAAGATAGTCTGAGTGGGTGGTGCAATAGCTGTCGCAACTATTACTGATGGTGAAAAAAGTGCTGAAGTGGGTAGGGCTTGTGACACTCCAAATTTTGAGGTTGCACCCTATCCTAGTGAAGAAAAGTTAAGGGTCATAGGTTGAACTGGTGACACATATATGTAAGATCTTGGCCTTGAAGTCCTCTAGATTATATAGATGGGGATTTGAATAGCTATTGAGTGTCTGGTAGACTTTGCACAGTGATAGTTGAGATTCTTAGGTAGTGTTTGGTTCCAGAATTAGGTAGAACCAAGTCGTTCAGTTCTAGTATATAAGATGTTTGGTTTGATTCCAGACAGAACCAAGCCGCTCCAAGTGAAATATCCCTCTAATATGTTGTATCTCAAGGCTCTCCAAAAATGACCGAACTAGTGTGCTCGTGTCACACCCAGTTTTAGAAGGCAAACCGAATGCGAACCATGTACGTGCCAGGATCAGCAATTCACGTACACAGCAGTTACATAACTAGACATCATCACACAGTGCTCAATTAATAGTATAAAAGAAGGTAATAGTCGATTACATCATGATGTCCGAGACATCCACATAGTCTTTAACAATTATCAAAGTGCGGAAAAGAAACGTAGATACACACGACCTTCACAGGCAGCCGACTGGGGGTTTGCCGCTAACCCACGCCTAGAACTCATCGTACTCTTGAAACTCCTAGAAGTCCTCCTCCACAACTTCTTCTTCACCTGAGCAGTGGTTGCAACGCGGACAACCTGGGGGGGGGGGGGTTGGTGTGTAAAGCAAGGCTGAGTACACATCAATATACTCAGCAATATGTCTCGTTTGGATGTAGTGGACTAGCTTTATGTGGGGTTAAGTCAAGCAGTTGCTTTTAGTTAGTCAGGTTATTATTACTAGTAAAAAGCCAGGTTTTAGCATTAACCCAAGTTATTAACCCAAAGTACCCTTTCCAAACAGAAAGAATACCACTTACCATAAACATAATCATAACCATCATCCTCGTCACCACCTGTAAACCAAACATCTCTGATCAAAGTATCTCTAATCAATGGAGCTCCCTTGGCTGCTCATAACCGTGAGCACGGCTGATATATCACTTTCATAACACTCTGCAGAGGTTGCGCACTTTACCCACAAGTCGTGATTCCCTCTTGCCTCGGGCCGATCAAACCCTTAAACACTACCAAGGTGAATGGGCAGGGTTTCACTACGTAGCCTTTACAAAGATTCCCTATGACTGTAGCCGCCCGTTAGGTTTCCTAAATGTACCACACTCCTCCCCAAGGGGCAAACCACCCTTGGCAGAGCGAACCGCATACACCGAGCCCCATTGACGGCACGACGGTGAAGCGAACTACACCTTAGTTCCTCTTATTCAGCTAAGGGCGTCCCATACCACCCTCATGGTTGCACTGCTTTTCCCGGGCGGTCATCCAACGAACCAGTCCTTACGGAGAGGCACTCGAGAAATAGCTCGAGTTCCCTTAAATGTCACAGTATCATCATCATAATCAAAAGGGAAAACAGCGTATCATAGATAATCTCATCATGTTCATTGATTAATGTGAAGCACTAGCATGTAACAAAACCAAAATAATCCAACCAAAATAGGTAAACAAGGACAAGATAAACAAAAGCTAGTCAATCCTTAGGTATAACTGTGTAAACGTGGGGAGTGAATTATAAAATGAGTAGGACATAGATGGGTCAAGGGACACTTGCCTTCACCAACCAGCTGCTGCTCAGGGTCTTCACCTGCAACTCCTTCGGACTCCACCGACTGACCGTTATCTATACGAGTTCAAACATACATTCCACAAATTTTAATACAAAAGAACAGTACACCATACAATAGAATGTAATAAATAAACAGACGCTCGATGTAGGGCTCACAACTATGACTAAGCGAGAAAGAGGGAATAATGATCGAGGCTACGGTCGAAGAGCGATTAAGTTACGCAAGTATAAATCAAAGTACTCGTCTAAACAAAATAATATTAATTTGGCCATCGCGTTATGCATAGGATAAAGTCATGTTCCGTATTTAATCATTATAAACAGATCAAAGTAAATTTAAAAGGATTATCGCGCGGCGAAACACGTGACACAACCCTTAGACCGAATTAAGAGTAAAACGATTCGTCGCGCGATGGAGCGCGCCACGAGACACTTGAATTAATTATGAAAATAACGTCAAGTGTCACGCGACGAAGCACACGACGGCATACGTCATCCAAACTGAATTCAAAATGAAAAGTCACGCGACTGGACGCGTGACGCCACACATTAAATAATCTGAAATTAAAATGGATCGTCGCGCGACGAAGCGTGCGACGCATCACATTAATAGAATCCGAAATCAAATTAATTAGCCACGTGACAAAGCGCGCGACGCAGCACATGAATAAAGGCGAATTTAAAATGAATCGTCACGCGGCGAAGCGTGCGACGCTGTACATCGACTAAACCAAATTTAAAATTGAATAAACCAAAAGTTAAACATCGCACAACTACGATCATGTGCACGGGGAACGCGCGGCGCGCACCGAGGGCACGCGAGCCACGCCGGGGGAGAGGGCACGACCGCTGGGGCGCGAGGTTGCTAGGGCGCCGGGGGCACGGGGCCGCCAGGGCGCGAGGCCGCCAGGGCGCGGGCGAGCCGCCGGGGCGCGGGCGTGCGGGGCCGCCAGGGCGCAGGCGCGCAGGGCCACCAGGGCGCGCAGGGAGCGCGCACGGGGGAGGAAGAAAGGGGAGGGTGAGGGAGAGAGAGAGAGAGGGAGAGGGGAGGGAGCTCACCTCGGGGTCCAAATCCGGTGATCACCGTCTCCAAAACCCTAGGGCACAATGGGGGGAGAGAGGGAGGTGGAGGAGAGGAAGTTGCTGCGCGGGAAAAATTGAATGATGGGAAAGGGAGAGAAGGAGGGGGACGCGCATGGGGAGAGGCAGGGCGCCAGGGGCGCACGGGCTAGGGTCGGGCCGAGCTGGGCTGGGCTGGGTCGGACCGGGTTGGGCCGCATCGCGGGACAAAAACCCACGACACGCACAACCACAAATCGGAATCCAATTGCGAAACGAAATCCAAAACGAGACTAAGCAAACACGCGATTAAACACGACATCAGACAAAAGAAATATGATTCAAGATGATGCAACACTCATGTCAACTTAGGTTTTTGTTCACATGCAATACGGACACTAGTCACTATACTGCTTTGAAATTGGGAAGGAGTGAAACGGGAAGAGAAAAGAGGGTAACGCCTGAATTTGATGAGTATAAAGAAGAAAAATTCTACCCCCAAATTCAGGGCGTTACAAACCTATCCCCCTTAAAAGAATCTCGCCCTCGAGATTTAAGGTTGGCCAGCAAAGAGTTCAGGATACTTGGCCATCAGATCATCTTCACACTGCCAGGTTGCTTCTTCCTCAGAGTGGTGATCCCATCCGACTTTGCACATTCTGATAGTTTTCCTCCGGGTGACTCTGTCTGCAGTCTCAAGAATCTACGCTGGCTTCTCTATGTAGGTCAAGTCTTCCTGGACTTCCAGACCTTCCACTGGCAACTGCTATTCTGGCACACGCAGACACTTCTTCAACTGAGACACATGAAAGACATCATGCACTGCTGACAAACTTTCTGGCACACTAAGCCGATAGGCCACTTCATGCTTTGCAAGAATCTGATACGGACCAAGATATCGGGGCGCTAGCTTGCCTCTAACTCCAAATCTTCTGACTCCTCTGATAGGCGATACCTTTAGGTAGACAAAATCTCCGACCTCAAAACTAAGCTCTCTCCTTCTTGTGTCTGCATAGCTTCGTTGCCTTGATTGCGCTATCTTTAGGTTCTCCCGAACCATCTTGATGTTCTCTTCAGCTTCGAGTAAAATGTGTGGCCCAAACACTTGCTTTTCTCCAAGCTGATCCTATTGCAACGAAGTTCTACAACTCCTTTCATAAAGCGCCTAGAATGGTGACATCTTCAAGTTGGCCTGGTAACTGTTGTTATAGGAGAATTCTGCATAAGGTAATATCTTGTCCCATCCGGACTGATCTTGCAGCGCATAGTCTCTCAACATATCTTCAAGGATTTGATTGGTTCTTTCAGTCTGACCGTATGTCTACGGATGAAAAGCTGAACTGAAATTCAGATGTGTACCCATGAAGACAAATGATGAAATGCAACTACTGCCAGAAATGAGAGGTGAACTGCGTTCCTCTGTCTGACACCATGAAGACAAACGATCTGGGACAT
Source organism: Zea luxurians (assembly GCA_029449295.1). Taxonomy (NCBI): domain Eukaryota; kingdom Viridiplantae; phylum Streptophyta; class Magnoliopsida; order Poales; family Poaceae; genus Zea; species Zea luxurians. The sequence goes on along the minus strand of JAOPSE010000069.1, from coordinate 8,375,554 downwards.
GTACAACTCCACTAATACTGCACTATTGTAGCTAGTATTGACAGGTATGAAGTGGGCTAACTTGGTTAAGCGGTCCACCACTACCCAAATGGAATCGTAGCCGGCTCAAGTGTAAGGCAATCCGACTATGAAGTCCATCCCGATTTCATCCCATTTCCACTAAGGAATTCACAACGGCTGCAACAACCCAGCTGGCTTCTGATGCTCTACCTTGATTCTCTGACAAATATCACATATAGCCACATGCTCTGCGATCTCCCTTTTCATTCCGTACCACTAGAATTTCTTCTTCAAATCCTGATACATCTTCTCCTAGTGGGGACACCAACTTAATTATCCTCTTATCACAACTGATAATTGCTTGGTACTTATCTAGCCAATTCATCCCTAGGATGACATCTATTCCCTGAGTACCCATTACTATGAGATTAGCGGGAAACACTATCCCCCTTATTTCCACACTTACATTCAAGCAAGTGCTATCGGCTCGAATTCTACCATCGGCTGAGTCAATTTGAATGGGTGTTGACATGGTAGTGATTGGAAGATTATGTGCTTCTACCCATGATGCAGTAATAAATGAATGTGTTGCTCCAGTATGAAATGACACTTCTGCAATATGGGAGTCGACTGGAAACATACCTACTATCATGCCGGGTGTTTCTTGAGCTGCTTCAGCTTCCAAGTGGTTCAGTCTCCCATTGTTGTAGCGTGTCTGGACGTGGTTGCCTGCTCCTGGCTGAGACACATTCTACTTTGCTGGGGCACTAGGGCCTGACTGTTGCTGGGCTGCCTTCTTCGGACATTGCATCACCCAATGGCCTTGCTCTCCACAATGGAAACATGCCCTGCTTCCGCCTTGAACTGGGGCTGCTTGACTGCTCTGGTTGGTTGCTGGGGCGAGGAGGCGAGGTACCTGCTGATTCTGCCTCTGGTACTGACTTCCTCCTGACTGATTATTCTGGCGATTCTGCTACTGGTGCTGAGGGTACTGCCTCTAAAACTGCTGCTGAGGTGGGCGCTGATTCTGCTTGAACTGCTGAGGCGAGTTGCCTGACAAACGGGGGCGATTGCTGCTTCCAGGCTGAGGTCCACCAATCTTGCGCTTGCGATCCTCCATCTCCTTGTGCTTCTTCTCTGTCATGATCGCTCTGTCGATCAGATGCTGGAATGTGGGGAAGGTATGATTCATCAACTGGTAGTGCAGGGGATCGACTAAGCCTCTCAAAAAACGATACTGTCTCTTGGCATCTGTGTTGACATCTTCAAGAGCATAGTGAGACAGCTGCAAAAACCTGTCTCGGTACTCACTGACAGATAAAGGCCCTTGCTTGAGCGCTAGGAACTCCTCCTTCTTCACTGTCACCAGACCTGCTGGAACATGATACTGACGGAAATTGTCTCTGAGTTCCTCCCAAGTGATGGTGTCAGGGTTGGCATGGGTGGCGAGATAGGACTCCCACCAAGACTGAGCTGCTCCTCTCAATAGACGAGGACCATACAGAACTTTCTCCGTGTCGTCGCACTGAGTGGTGTGCAACTCCCGCTCCACGGTACACAACCAATCTTCAACGTCCATGGGGTCAGAAGAGTGAGCGAACACTGGGGGATGACCTCTCATGAATTCAGCACGCTTGTCTCTGGCCATCTGAGGCATCTGAGGCTGAGGTGGGGGCTGATGATGCTGCTGCTACATAGCGGACAGAGTCTGACCAATGGCTTGGACTACCTGAGTCTACATCAAGAACATCTGCTCTATCGTCATCGGGGGCGGGGGTGGCAGCTGCTGCTAGGGTGCCTCATCCTGCGATGCTGCCTACTCCTGCTGAGCACGCCTTCTTCCTCTGCGCCTGTTGTCTGACATCTGCAGAATGCAATCACACATCAGAACTGATCTTGCAAACTTGCAGCATAAGAAAAGAGTATAGAATCCTTCCACAACACTGAACAAATAAGCATCTTCACTGACTCCCAACACAGGCTAACACAGCTTCTCAGATAAAAAGGAAAGTAGAGTGAAAGGGCTTCCCAACTAGATAACTAATTTTGTTAGCATTAACAGGTAAACCAACGTGCAGGGGATACCCACACTCTGGCAATAGTCATTACAAAGATCCAAATACATCATAGTTCATCACGACAAACATAAAAACACAGGATAAGCAAACTACCCTGTCTAACTAAGACTAACTAAGAGTAAGATTAAGACTAGTACTATAACTTCTATTTTTAAGCATTAATTACAAGATTCGACGCTGACGATCTGTGGTTCTAAATTTATCCTGGTCCTGCAGTCGGGGTTACCATAAGCATGGTGTCCATGCTGAGGTGAGCGGTACGGGTGCTGAGTCCCGATGGGGGCGGGGGAGCCATCCTCTAGGTGACGGCGCTCCACGCGCTCAGCCCGCAGCTGGGCGATCTCAGCACGAGCCCTACTCAGCTCATCTAAATCATGGTCCAGCTTCGTGTTTAGCACGGCAGCTAGGTTGACTGTGCTGCTCAACTTAGGATTGTCCTCAACCACATGTGAGAGAACTATAACACCCCTAGTGTTACTATCACAAAAACTTGAGCATAACATCATGAGCATTAGCATATCATGTGATTGTTACACTTAGAATGCATTCACTAGGCAAAAATTTCAAACAAGTTCTATTGATGTGATTAGTCATGGGTGAAACCCTAGGGTAGGATACTTAACCCTAAATTGGGCTTAGCAGTGTTAACAAAGCCAAGTGAGAGAAAACTTTAAAACCCATGAGAAATAATCATAAGATATCCCCATTAATGGACTTGAGTGGCATTCAAACCCTAGAAGTACCAAAAACCCTAAACAAACCCTTGGAAAACCATGGACTGAAACCCTAGGGGGTTATATGTAAATGTTGCACACTTTTGGACCTAAGTGCAAAAACCAAGGAATTATGGTACCCTAAAGCATATGGTTCACACATGTGAGGATTTCCAAGTCAAAAGATGTGAAATGGGCTTATTTGCAAAAAGCCACTCCATTCCTCTCATATGGCTAAGTCTGAAATTCAGTGCACAAGGCTGACTTTGGAGCTCTGTAGTTCTAAAAATATTAGGAATTTGCCTAGGGTCAACACATCAAAAGTCTAGAGCTATAATAGGAGAACAACTTTGCTTAAGTAACTAAGCTTTGATTACATACAAAGTTTGGAGAAAAATAAGCTCAAAGTTGTGATGTCAGTGAGCCTTAGGTCTGAATTTTCAGAAACAGTGAAGTTGGATGAACTTAGAGCTCGATTTTGAGTAAGATCCTGTGACTATTTGATGGTGAACATTGTAACAAAGTTAAAGCTGGTTTGTTAGGCTACAACTTTGATGCAGAGAGTTGGTTGGGTCACTACATAAAATATGGAGCAAATCGACCCCAAACATGCTCTGTCAAACCAACTGAAGGAGCTACGCGATGGTACAGTAACCAGATCAGATCGCCAGCTCAGTAAACTCGCCGCCGGCGACCCCGCACGTGGATTCACGCCACCGCAGTGATTCGTGCTCGGTGCAGTTGGATAACGCAGAGGGAGTAAGAAATATCACCAGTGGATGAACTCCGGCCACTGTTCATTCCAGCCGCCATGTCTGCTTAGCTCACGGTCGCTTCGGATCTCCCCTCGCTGGAGTTAGACACCTCACAGCCTTGCGCCACGTGCCTCGGCACTTAAACCACACTATCGTGACTCGTGTTAGCCCATCCAGTGATTGCCGGTGAGGTTGCCACGGTAATGGCCACCAATCGCGTGTGCCAGTGCACCTCCTCCTCTCCGACCGCCACCGCGCGAGTTCAAATTCACCGGCCACCACTCAAGAGCCCTATAAATTGAGCACACCCTCGGCTCCGTTAGGTATTCCAGCATCCAATCCACCCGCTCGTGCCTCCAATTACTCACTAGAGCCCACAAATTGCTCAGTTCCCCCAAATCTGTTTTCCGCCACCGTGAAAGAGTCCTTGCCGTGGCTAGATTGTTCCAGGTCTGTTCATGCTCTATGTTCTCCCGTTTCAGTGTCCTTATGTTCTCCTGATGCTCCTCGACCCATTCAATTGAGCTAAACCACGCTAGGTCATCGGGAACACCCGTGTTCATCTGTTGTTCGCGCTGTCTCCGTGGACAGGGCGATTTAGAGCTCTGCTAGTGCAATTGATCGAGGGAAAACGCTTCTTCGGTGTTGAATTAGGAGTAAATCAATTTAGAGCACTGGTCGTGGCGTATTCCGGCCAGAGAGAGCTCGCCGGAGCTACTGCTCCGCCGCTCCACGTCGTGGTCGTGACGTTGTAAAGAATTAGAATTAGAGGGGTGTTTTTGTAACTGTCAGTGAAACGTAGGAATAGTACCGTGACTCTGTTTCAATTTATTCAAATCAGCAAGGACCCATTCGCAAAATAGACACGCGGGCGCGTTCTGCCTTGGCTGGGCCGGCTCGGGCCAGATTCAGCCCTGCCCATTATTGTTGGCTCTTTTCCTTTTTCTTTTTCTGCCAGGATTAGAGAATTTCTAGAAAATTATAGAAAAATGCTAAAAATTCAAGACCAATTTTGCTAGGTTCCTAATTTTTTATAGTATTTAATAAAAAAAGTTTTATAATTTTTATTCCAAATAGGGAATTATGGAGTATTTAAAATAGCCAAAACCCATACCTCTGGAATTTTAGAAATTAATTAATAATTCCAAAAATCACCAAACTTTTTAGATAAGCTTTAAATGTTATTTAGAAGCCTTGGGTAAAGTTTGGTATGATTTGGACCATGTTTGGTACCTAGAACCCCAAACCCTAGTCTTCTAGTGATGCCTGCCCTATGAACTTCACTACTGACTCCAAAAACCCTTGTTTCCTGGAGATTCGTGAAGGAAAATTGTATTCAAGACATTAGATAATATACTTTTATTATCTTTGCATTTTCATAAGCATTACATGAGCATTCATGATTATATATGATTATATATAAACGAAGAAGAGATAGAAGTTGAAGAAGCAAAAACTACACCACCACCACCTGAATAACCTCAGGCCGGAAACTACTTTTATTTTGACATATGTGGAGCAGAACCCGACTCACCTATAACACAAGGCAAGCCCCGGTGCATTTGCCACCTCCTTGCTATTTTAAATCTTTCTCACTTGCTTGATGCATTAGGTAATAGGAGTTGTATGCTAAACAATTGTTGCATTTCCTTCCTTGAGAATTTGATTAACTTTCCCTACACCCCTATTTTATAAAAAGGTTTTTATTATGCTTAGCCTTGCTCTAGAAAAACAAAATATTTTGTTTTAACAAAAGGTGATGCTTCAAGTGGGTGGGATGTTTTCAAAAATAAAACTTGATGGTGGATCCATCAAGGCCGTGATGGGTTCAACATCGGAAAAGATGTACCTCTACCAGGTACCAAACTTTGGGTTGAAAATAATAAAGCTGAGACCGGGCGGTTGACTTGCACGAGAAGGGAGTCTCGATGTAGTGTCCCCGTCTGAGTCGATTAAGGACTGTCTCGATGTAGGCCTGCTGACCGAGGACCCTTTAACTGATCACATGCCTCATCATGGGTAAGCTTTGCCTTGGGCAAACTAATACCAGAATACGATAACACGCAATGGGAGTGGAGAGATGGCGAGAGTAGCGTGTACCCTCCGTGGCAAGAGGCTTGACGGTGGTGTATCTGTGCTCTTGGTTGGCGTGAACCTGATCTGGTCTTAAGAACCTCGGTGGCGAGTTGACATATGCAAGGGTTAAGTGCTACATATGTTGTGTGATTGGAGATCCTTAGCTGAGTATTAATCGATTCGGATCGCCGTTACTTCTCGGACATGAAGACTTGGTCACTAACTTACACGTAGCATTCCAGTGAATAAGAAGGGTTGATAAGAAATTGGCTAGTATAGGTCAAGTGCTTGAACTAGGGTAGAAAGAACTCTATATGCAGGTAACTTTACTTAACCTGACAAGTAAAACTGGATTTTTAAGGATCCAGTATTAGTAAGCATTTCTGCAAACAGAGTCTTTGATTCTTGATAAGCCATACCTTGATTCCCAAAAGCCAGCATATCCTTGAGAGTCTTTTATTTTGACGGGTAAGACTTGCGAAAGTACACTCCGTACTCAGGGTTTTCGATCCCATATTGTTGTAGGTGAGGAAGGAGCAAATTTTTGTTGCTTTTGTTCCAAGGTGGTGCCTAAGGAAGAAAACCAAGACTGAAGCCTCGGGAGGAAGTGTCCTCCTTTATAAACTTTTTACTGTTAATCGAGAGGGGTTTTTGGCCTCCCAAGATATATAATAATATTACTCCAGCACTCTTATATTTTTACTCGTCTGTAATAATACTACTCTTTCCATACTTTAATATAAAATAAGTTGTTGTAACTGCTTCCGCATTCTCGTTCCTCCGATGTGTTGTAATATCTGTGTGACGGGTGAAACCCTCTTGGGCAAGGTAAAGAATACAGATACCGAACTTATCAAGTGATTAGGTGCACCTGCAGGGTTGTCTGAGGTCCGATGGACAAGGACAACTGTAGGTGGGCCTAATGACTTGGGAGGTTCTGTCACAGCAACCACGCCTCTTGTGCTGCCCGATGGACGGCGGGGGTAATACCTCAGGTTAAGACCATCGGTCACCCCACCGAGCACCGAACAGTAGTGCGAAAGCGCACGCTATGCGGCATCTTGCATGGCTGCCTCAGCTGAGTCCCGCTCAGAGATAGAATAGTGCTGTGAGCAAGCCTCTGCACCCCGGAGACTGTTCTTCGGACGGCGCACCAAGCAAGTCGCCTCCTAGCGGTCCGGGTAAACCCCGCGACTGTGCTGGAAGACAACACAATGATACTCGATAGACCAGGTACACCGGTCAAGTGCCTGGCGTAGCAAGGTGTCGAGCGCATCGTGGAAGTGACACCCGCGAGCGGCGTCACGAGTGATGGGTCGAGCAACCCATCCCTCTGGCTCCTGTTCCTCTGAGAGGTCGGTGTTGTGGCTCGAGCTGTTGTCGTCACCTCCGTCGTTGGGGTCTCCTCCAACAGCTACTCCAGCGGCCGGGACGCCCAGTGGTGGTGCAGGGGGCGCCTCTAGTGGGGCACAGGAGAGCAGCTTCTCACAGACTCTATCTCCTGCTGAAGCAAGGAAGAAGAGCCCTGCTGCTCCAACTCCTGTCGTTGACGCTCCTGCTCCTCGTGCAGGCGGTGGTGCAGCCTCTCCAATTGGCTAGACTGACCAGTCATCGAACGGCGAAGCGGACGCTCCGCGAGACGAGAAGGCAAGAAAGGAATGACTGACTTCTGTGCGGTGTGTCTAAGACGAGCCATCTACAAAAGACACAGTAAGCATAAGAGTGAGAACAGAGCTAATATGACCAGCAAGTAAACCGTAAAAATTAGGAATTAGACTAAAAATTTTTTAGCAAGGTATAATATATACATTAGAACATAGGCTTGGTCGATATGACCAACTTTTGAAGCGATACTAAAGTCAAGGTGATAATAGGGGTCTATAATCCTTAGAACGACCATTCTACTCTAGGTTAGCGGTCCTACAGTCAGCACGGCTTTGATACCACCTATGTCACACCCGGTTTTAGAAGGCAAACCGAATGCGAACCATGTACGTGCCAGGATCAGCAATTCACGTACACAGCAGTTACATAACTGGACATCATCACACGGTGCTCAATTAATAGTTTAAAAGAAGGTAATAGTCGATTACATCATGATGTCCGAGACATCCACATAGTCTTTAACAATTATCAAAGTGCGAAAAAGAAACGTAGATACACACGGCCTTCACAGGCAGCCGACTAGGGGTTTGCCGCTAACCCACGCCTAGAACTCATCGTACTCTTGAAACTCCTAGAAGTCCTCCTCCACGACTTCTTCTTCACCTGAGCAGTGGTTGCAACGCAGACAATCTAGGAGGGTTGGTGTGTAAAGCAAGGGTGAGTGCACATCAACATACTCAGCAATATGTCCCGTTTGGCTGTAGTGGACTAGCTTTATGTGGGGTTAAGTCAAGCAGTTGCTTTTAGTTGGTCAGGTTATTATTACTAGTAAAAAGCCAGGTTTTAGCATTAACCCAAGTTATTAACCCAAATTATCCTTTCCAAACAGAAAGAATACCACTTACCATTACCATAAACATAATCATAACCATCATCCTCGTCACCACCTGTAAACCAAACATCTTTGATCAAAGTATCTCTAATCAATGGAGCTCCCTTGGCCGCTCATAACCGTGAGCATGACTGATATATCAGTTTCATAACACTCTGCAGAGGTTGCGCACTTTACCCACAAGTCGTGATTCCCTCTTGCCTCGGGCCGATCAAACCCTTAAACATTACCAAGGTGAATGGGCACGGTTTCACTACGTAGCCTTTACAAAGATTCCCTGAGGTTGTAGCCGTCCATTAGGTTTCCTAAATGTACCACACTCCTCCCCAAGGGGCAAACCACCCTTGGCAGAGCGAGCCACATACACCGAGCCCCATTAACGGCACGACAGCGAAGCGAACTACACCTCAGTTCCTCTAATTATTCAGCTAAGGGCGTCCCATACCACCCTCATGGTTGCACTGCTTTTACCGGGTGGTCATCCAACGAACCAGTCCTTACGGAGAGGCACTCGAGAAACAGCTCGAGTCCCCTTGAATGTCACAGTATCATCATCATAATTAAAAGGGAAAACAGCGTATCATAGATAATCTCATCATGTTCATTGATTAATGTGAAGCACTAGCATGTAGCTAAACCAAAATAACCCAACCAAAATAGGTAAACAAGGACAAGATAAACAAAAGCTAGTCAATCCTTAGGTATAACTGTGTAAATGCGGGGAGTGAATTATAAAATGAGTAGGACATAGATGGGTCAAGGGACACTTGCCTTCACCAACCAGCTTCTGCTCAGGGTCTTCACCTGCAACTCCTTCGGACTCCACCGACTGACCGTTATCTATACGAGTTCAAACATACATTCCACAAATTTTAATACAAAAGAACAGTACACCATACAATAGAATGTAATAAATAAACAGACGCTCGACGCAGGGCTCACAACTATGACTAAGCGAGAAAGAGGGAATAACGATCGAGGCTACGGTCGAAGAGCGATTAAGTTACGCAATTATAAATCAAAGTACTCATCTAAACAAAAAATAACATTAATTTGGCCATCGCGTTATGCATAGGATAAAATCATGTTTCGTATTTAATCATTATAAACAGATCAAAGTAAATTTAAAAGGATTGTCGCGCGGCGAAACACGCGACACAACCCTTAGACCGAATTAAGAGTAAAACGACTCATCGCGCGACGGAGCGCGCCACGAGACACTTGAATTAATTATGAAAATAACGTTAAGCGTCGCGCGACGAAGCGCATGACGGCATACGTCATCCAAACTAAATTTAAAACGAAACGTCGCGTGACTGGACGCGCGACGCCACACATTAAATAATCTGAAATTAAAATGGATCGTTGCGCGACGAAGCGCGCGACGCAGCACATTAATAGAATCCGAAACCAAATTAATTAGCCGTACGACGAAGCGCGCGAAGCAGCACATGAATAAAGGCGAATTTAAAATGAATCGTCGCGTGGCGAAGCGCGCGACGTAGTACATCGACTAAACCAAATTTAAAAATGAATAAACCAAAAGGTAAACATCGCGCAACTACGGTCATGCGTGCCGGGAACGTGCGACACGCGCCGGGGGCACGCGAGCCACACCGGGGGAGAGGGCACGGCTGTCGGGGCGTGAGGCCACCAGGGCGCGGGGGCGCGCGGGGCCGCCGGGGCACGGGGCCACGGTGTCACCGAAGGCGCGGGGGCCACGGGCGAGCCGCCGGGGCATGGGGCCGCGGGGCCGCCGGGGCGCAAGGCCGCCAGGGCGCGAGCGAGCCACCGGGGCACGGGCGTGCGGGGCCGCCAGGGCGCGCAGGGAGCCCGAGCGGGGGAGGAAGAAAGGGGAGGGGGAGGGAGAGAGAGAGAGGGAGAGGGAGAGGGAGAGGGAGAGGGGAGCTCACCTCAGGGTCCAAATCTAGCGATCACCGTCTCCAAAACCCTAGGGCACAATGGGGGAGAGAGAGGTGGAGGAGAGGAAGTTGCTGCACGGGAAAAATTGAATAAGGGGAAAGGGAGAGAAGGGAGGGGGGCACGCGCATAGGGAGAGGCAGGGCGCCAGGGGCGCGCGGGCCAGGGCCGGGCCAGGCTAGGCCGGGCTGGGTCAGAACGGGTTGGGCCGCACCGTGGGACAAAAACCCACGACACGCACAACCACAGATCGGAATCCAATCGCGAAACGAAATCCAAAACGAGACTAAGCAAACACGCGATTAAACATGACATCAGACAAAAGAAATATGATTCGGCATGATGCAACACTCATGTCAACTTAGGTTTTTGTTCACACGCAATACGGACACCAGTCGCTATACTGCTTTGAAATTGGGAAGAAGGAGCGAAACGGGAAGAGAAAAGAGGGTAACGCCTGAATTTGGTGAGTATAAAGAAGAAAAATTCTACCCCCAAATTCAGGGCGTTACAGCTCGCGAGTCCATCGCTCTCGTCGTCTCATTCCTATCCTAGGTGTTTTCCTCTCTCTCTCTCTCCTCGCTCATCTCCCTAGCCTGCTCGTCTCCCTTCCCTACTGGAGATGGCCGCTGCACAGGCACATCCTCCCCAATGAAATGAGTACCTGCCTCCCCCTCTAGGCTTGTTGGAGGCCTACCTTGCCGAGGGTTCTCAAAATAGTTGCACTTGGGCATAATCAAATGTGTTTCAAGTATGTAATGGGGGCTAGACGAAGTTGGCCTTCAGCCAAAGTCATGTATAAAGAAGCTTCGCCTGTACGCGCAAGCAGTGAAGGTGCAAGCCGAAGTCAGTAGCTTTGGCAGTGGAGAAAAGCTCCGAGTGCAAGCCAGTGAAGGAGAAGTCCAAGACTTGCATAGCAACAAAAGAAAGGGAAAAGACAGTAATGTTCCTGTGTCATTTGTAAATTATGTGTGTAAACCCCATGGGCATGTATGTAATCTTCTACAAAACTGTTCAACTTCACTATAAATAGGTGAACAGTGCCCTACTTAAAGAAACCTTTTTTGGAAGGGTCTTAGCTTCATTTCTCTTAGCCTTCGAAGCACCTTTGCGCTATCTAGTGTTAAGAAGTCGAAGGTATGTCTGTAAACTTGTTCAATACAAAGAAAGATGGAACAAAAATGCTAAGGCACATGAGATGAGTTATTCATTATATTGCTCATTGTTGTTTCCATTTAATGGCTTTTAATCTTTGTCTTCCTTCAAGACCTTTGGCTTTGAGTTAACACTTCGAAGAAGTGATAACTCAAAGATGAAGGTTCATACTTTTAATTGATGTTGCCATGTTTTTGATGCTATGAAGCTATTGAAAACAAGTCAACAACATTGGTGCCCACCTATGATGATTCCATGACCACATCAACCCACACCATGCTACCGAAGAAATCTACGACACTAGTGTCACACCCGGTTTTAGAAGGCAAACCGAATGCGAACCATGTACGTGCCAGGATCAGCAATTCATGTACACAACAGTTACATAACTGGACATCATCACACAATGCTCAAATAGTATTAAAAAGGGGAATAATAGTCGATTACATCATATGTCTGAGACATCCACATAGTCTTTACAATAATCAAAGTGCGGAAAACAAACGTAGATAAACGCGGCCTTCACAGGCAGCCGACTGGGGGTTGCCGCTAACCCACGCCTAGAACTCATCATAATCTTGGAACTCCTGGTGGTCTCCTTCCACAGCTTCATCCTCTCCTGAGCAAGGGTTGCAATGCAGACAACCTGGGGGGGTTTGGTGTGTAGAGAAAGGGTGAGTACACATCAACATACTCAGCAAGTATCCTGTTCGGCTGTAGTGGACTAGCTTTATGTGGGGGTAAGTCAAGCAGTTGCTTTTAGTTGGTCAGATTATTATTACTAGTAGAGAAAGCCAAGTTTTAGAATTAACCCACGTTATTAACCCAACTGTACTCCTTTCCAAACGGAAAGAGTACCACTTACCATTACCAGAGTCAATACCAAGAACCATCAATCTTATTGCCACCTGCAATCCGAACATCTCTGATCAAGTACCACTAATCATTGGAGCTCCCTTGGCCACTCATAACCGCGAGCACGGCTGATATATCAGTTTCCATACACTCTGCAGAGGTTGTGCACTTTACCCACAAGCCGTGATTCCCTTTCTGTCTGGAGATCATGACTCTCCATTGATCACTACCAAGGTGACCCAGCAGGACATCACTATGTAGCCTTTTACAAAGATTCCCTGGGGCTGTATCCGCCCGTTAGGTTTTCTAAATGTACCGCACTCCTCCCCAAGGGACAAATCAACCTTGGCAGAGCGAGCCACATACACCGAGCCCCATTGATGGCACAACGGCTAAGCGAACTACACCCCGGTTCCTCTAATTACTCAGCTAAGGGCGTCCCACTCCACCCTCATGGTTGCACTGTTTTCCCGGGCGGTCATCCAGCAAACAGGTCCTTACGGAGAGGCACTCGAGAAACCGCTCGAGCCCCCTTGAATGCCACAAGTATAACATCATAATAAAGGAAGGAAAAACAGCGTATCATTGATAATTCTCATCATGTTCATTGATTAGAGTTGAGCAATAGCATAAAGCTAAACGATAATAATCCAACCCAAATAGGTAAACAAGGACATGGATAACAAAAGCTAGTCAATTCTTAGGTATAAATGTGAAATGCGGGAGGTGAATTTAAGAATGTATAGGACAGAGATAGGTCAAGGGACACTTGCCACCACCAACCGACTGCTGCTCAGGGGCTTCACCTGCGAGTTCTTCGGGCTCCTCAACCAGATCGTTCTCTATGCGAGCGCAAACATACATACATCCACACATTTAATACAAAAGAACAGTACATCATACAATAGAATGCAGTAAATAAACGGATGTTCCTCACGAGGCTCGCAACGATGGTTAAGGGAGAAAAAGAGGAAAGGACAGTCGAACAACGATCACGATACATTATTATAAATTAAACCACTCGCTTAATAGAAGGCCATTAATTTGGACACTACGTTTAGCATAAAGTAAGGTCATGTTTCATGTTTAATCATTATAAGCAGATGAAGATAAATTAAAAGGATCGTCGCGCGATGAGACATGTGACATAACACTTTAAATTGAATTAAGAAATCAACGACTCATCGTGCGACAGAGCACACAACGAGACGCTTGCATTAATTATAAAGAGACGTTAAGCGTCGCGTGACGAAACACACGACGGCATACGTCATCCGAACTGAATTTAAAGTGGAACGTCGCGCGACTGGACGCGCGACTTCACACATTAAACAACCTGAAATTAAAATGGATCGTCGCGCGACGAAGCGCATGATGCAGCACATTAATGGAATATGAAATTTAGATGAATTCGTCACGCGATGCAGCACGCTAACCAATGGAGTTTGAAATTAATTAAAAACCAAGAATAATCACCGCGTGCGTGGGGCTGCGCACGCGGGAACGCGTTGGGGCAAACGGGGAAGCACGAGGCTGCGCCGAGGCCACGCGAGCCGCGTCGAGGGCCGGGACGCCGTGTGCAGGGGCCGAAGGCCACACGCAGGGGGCTGAGGTCGCGCGCAGGTGGCAGGGGACCGCGTGCCGGGGGGGGCCGGGGCCGCACGCCGGGGACCGGGACCGCACGCCGGGGGCGGGGCGGCGCCACCACGGAGGAAGGGGCAGGGGCGAGCGGGGCCGCGCCGCCGCGGGGGAGGGGCAGGGGCGAGGGCGAGCCGCGCCGCCGCGGGGAGGGGCAGGGGCGGGCCACGCTGCCGCGGGGAGGGAGCAGGGGCAGGCGGGGCCGCACCGCCGCGGGGGAAAGGGAGCAGGGGCGGCTGCACCGCCGTGGGGGAGGGGAGCAGGGGCGGGGTCGCGCCGCCACGGGGGAGGGGAGCAGGGGCGGGCCTGCCGCTGGGGCGAGCACGAGCGAGCCGCGCCGGGGCCGCAGGGGCGCGCGCGCAGGCAGAGAAGGGGAGGGCGCGCGTAGAGAAGAGAAGGGGAGGGAGAGGGAGAGAGAGGAGAAGGGAGGGGAGGGGAGCTCACCTCGGGGATCCAACTCTGGCGATCACCGTCTCCAAAACCTAGGGCACCACGGGAGAGAGAGAGATGGGGGAGAGAGAGGTTGCTGCGCGGGAGAAATCAAATGAGGCAAATGGATCTGGGGGAGGGGGCGCGCATGGGGTGGGCAGTGGCGCCAGGGGCGCGCAGGCCGGACCGGGCTGGGCTTGGCCGGGCTGGACTAGACTGGGTCGCATTGCGGATCGAAACCCACGACACGCACGACCACTAAACGGAGTCCAATCACGAACCGAAATCTGAAACGGAACGAGACGAACACGCGACATCAGACAAAGAAATATGCTTCGGCATGATGCAACACCCATGACACTTAGGTTTTGGTTTATACATGACACGGACACCCGTCACTATACTGGTTTGAAATTGGGAAGAAGGAAGCGAAACAGGAAGAGAAAAGAGAGTGACGCCCGAATTTGGTGAGTGAAAAGAAGAAAAAAATCTACCCCCAAATTCAGGGCGTTACAAACCTATCCCCCTTAAAAGAATCTCGCCCTCGAGATTCAAGGTTGGCTAGCAAAGAGCTCAGGGTATTTAGCCATCAGATCATCTTCATGCTCCTAGGTTGCTTCTTCCTCAGAGTGGTGATTCCATCTGACTTTGCACATTCTGACGGTCTTCCTTCGGGTGACTCTGTCTGCAGTCTCAAGGATTTGCGTTGGCTTCTCAATGTAGGTCAAGTCCTCCTGGACTTCAAGGTCTTCCATTGGCAACTGCTCTTCTGACACTCACAGACACTTCTTCAACTGAGACACATGAAAGACATCATGCACTACGGACAAACCCTCTGGCAAACTGAGCTGATATGCCACTTCTCCACGCCTTGCGAGAATCTGATACGGACCAATGTAGCGGGGTGCTAGCTTGCCTTTGACTCCGAATCTTCTGACTCCTCTGATCGGCGAAACCTTCAAATAGACGAAGTCACCGACTTTGAAACTCAGATCTCTTCTTCTTGTGTCTGCATAGCTTCGCTGCCTTGATTGTGCTATCTTCAAATTCTCTTGGACCATCTTGATGTTCTCTTCAGCTTCAAGCAGAATGTCTGGCCCAAACACTTGCTTTTCTCCAGGCTGATCCCATTGCAATGGAGTTCTACAACACCTCCCATAAAGCGCCTGAAATGGTGACATCTTCAAGCTGGCCTGGTAACTGTTGTTATAGGAGAACTCTGCGTAAGGCAATCTCTTGTCCCATCCGGACTGATCTTGCAACACACAGGCTGTCAACATGTCTTCAAGGATTTGATTGGTCCTTTTGGTCTGACCATCTGTCTGCGGATGATAGGCTGAACTAAAATTCAAATGTGTGCCCAAGGCTTCATGCAACTGCTGCCAGAAATGAGAGGTGAACTGCGTTCCTCTGTCTGACACTATCTTCTTTGGCACACCATGAAGACAAATGATTCGATACATGTACAATTCTGCCAATACTGCACTGCTGTAGTTGGTCTTGACATGTATGAAGTGGGCTGACTTGGTCAAGCGGTCCACCACTACCCAAATGGAATCGTAGCCGGCTCGAGTGCGAGGCAATCCGACTATGAAATCCATACCGATTTCATCCCATTTCCACTAAAGAATTTGCAACGGTTGCAACAATCCAGCCGGTCTCTGGTGCTCTGCCTTGATTCGTCGACAACTGTCACACATAGCCACATGCTCTGCGATTTCCCTCTTCATTCCGTACCACCAGAATTTCTTTTTTCAGATCCTAATACATCTTCTCACTACCAGGGTGAATCGAATAAGCTGTCTCATGAGCTTCCTTGAGAATCAATTCACGAATAGACTGGACATTGGGAACACACAAGCGGTCTTTGAACCATATCACACCTTCTGCATCTTTGCGAAAATCCTTACCTCTGCCATCTAGAATCAGTCGCCGGATCTCACTGATCTTCTCATCGTTCTCCTGCGCTTCTTTGATTTCCCGCTCCAGGGTAGGTTCCAACTCAATTGTGACTCCTTGCGTGTTGTTCAGAAATCCGAGACTCAACCTGTCAAACTCTTTGGCCAACTCATAAGCCATTGGACGAGCGACCATCAGATTGACTTGACTCTTCCTGCTTAAAGCATCTGCCACTACGTTCGCTTTGCCTGGATGGTAATGAATCTCCAATTCATAGTCTTTGATCAACTCTAACCATCTTCGCTGCCTCATATTCAACTCTAACTGGGTGAATATGTACTTCGGACTCTTGTGGTCTGTGTAAACATCACATTTCTATCCATACAGATAGTGCCTCCAGGTCTTCAATGCGTGAACCACTGCTGCCAACTCTAGGTCATGGATTGGCTAATTCCTCTCATGAACCTTCAGCTGTCGGGACGAGTAAGCCACAACTCTTCCCTCTTGCATCAACACACATCCCAAAGCTGTGTAACAAGCATCGCAATATACCGAGAAGGGCTTGTGCACATCAGGCAAGACTAAGACAGGCGTTGTAGTCAATTTCTCTTTCAGCGCTTCGAAAGGCCTCTTGACATTTCTGGGTCCACTTGAACTCGACCTTGTTGCCTAGCAACACTGTCATTGGTTTCACAATCTTCGAGAACCCTTCAATGAATTGCCGATAATATCCGGCCATTCCAATGAAGCTCTTGATTCCTCGGGCATCTTTTGGCGCTTTCCAGTTCAGAATGTCTGCCACTTTCTTCGGATCCACAACCAGTCCTTCTTTGTTGATTACGTGACCCAAGAACAGGACTTCATCAATCCAGAACTCGCACTTTCTCAACTTTGCATACAGCTGATGCTCTCGTAATCTCTGCAAAACCATCCTCAAATGATCTGCATGCTCTGCTTCGCTTTGAGAATATACCAGAATATCATCAATAAATACCACCACAAACTTGTCAAGATAATCCATGAATACACTGTTCATCAGATTCATGAAGAAGGCTGGTGCATTTGTTAGGCCAAAAGACATCACAGTGAACTCATACAACCCATACATGGCAATGAATGCCGTCTTCGGAATGTCTGAAGGTCGGATCCTGAGCTGATGATAACCTGACCTCAGATCTATCTTGGAGAACACGTTGGCTCCTCTCAACTGGTCGAACAGATCTTCTATTCTGGGCAAAGGGTACTTGTTCTTGATGGTGACCTCATTCAGAGCTCGATAATTGATACACATCCTTCTGGTGCCATCTTTCTTCTCCACAAATAGGACAGGGGCGGCCCAAGGCGAGATGCTTGGCCGGATGTAACCTTTCTCTGATAGCTCATCAATCTGCTTCTTGAGTTCAACCAACTCTGGTCCAGATACTCTGTAAGCTCTCTTAAAGATGGGGGCGGTGCCAGGAAGAAGCTCTATAGCAAACTCGACTTTCCGCTCTGGTGGCATACCTGGTAAGTCCTTTGGAAACACATCCGGGAACTCAGACACAACCTTGATACTCTCAATTGGGTCTGCTTCACTGCTATCGACAGCCATCTGATAACAACTTCCTTTCCTTGGCTCAGGCGGGACTAACTCGGTGACCACTTCCTCTCCTAGTGGGGACACCAACTTGATTGTCCTCTTATCACAACTGATAACTGCCTAATACTTATCTAGCCAATTCATACCTAGGATGACATCTATTCCCTGAGTACCCATTACTATGAGGTTAGCGGGAAATGCTATCCCCCCTTATTTCCACACTTACTTTCAAACAAATGCTATCGGCTCGGATTCTACCACCGGCTGAGTCAATTTGAATGGGGGTTGGCATGACAGTTATTGGAAGATTATGTGCTTCTACCCATGATGTAGTTATAAAAGAATGCATTGCTCTAGTATCAAATAACACTTCTACAATATGAGAGTCGACTGGAAACATACCTACTATCATGTCGGGGGTCTCCTGAACTGCTTCAGCCTCCAAGTGGTTCAGTCTCCCATGGTTGTAACATGGCTGAGAGCGGTTGCCTGCTCCAAGCTAAGACACATTCTGCTTTGCTGGGGCATTAGGGCCTTGACTGTTGCTGGGCTGCCTTCTTCGGACATTGCATCACCCAGTGGCCTTGCTCTCCACAGTGGAAACATGCTCTGTTTCCAACCTGAGCTGGTGTTGCTTGATTGTTCTGCTGAGTTGCGGGGGCAGGAAGACGAGGTGTCTGCTGATTCTGCCTCTGGAACTGACCTCCTCCTGACTGATTGTTCTGGCGATTCTGCTGCTAGTGCTGAGGATACTGCCTTTGGAACTGCTGCTGCTGAGGTGGGCGCTGGTTCTGCCTGAACTGCTGAGGTTGATTGCCTGAGAAACGAGGACGATTGCTGCTTCTAGGCTAGGGTCCACTGATCTTGCGCTTGCGATCCTCCATCTCCTTACGCTTCCTCTCTATCATGATTGCTCTGTCAATCAGGTGCTGGAATGTCGGGAAGGTATGATTCATCAACTGATACTGCAGAGGGTCAACCAAACCCCTCAGGAAACGGTACTGTCTCTTGGTGTCGGTGTTGACATCTTCAGGAGCATAGCGAGACAATTGCAGAAACCTGTCCTGATATTCCCTGACAGACAATGACCCTTGCTTGAGGGCCAGGAACTCCTCCTTCTTCACTGTCATCAGACCTGCAGGAACATGGTACTGACAGAAGCTACCTCTGAATTCTTCCCAGGTGATGGTGTCGGGGTTGGCATGGGTGGCGAGATAAGACTCCCACCAAGACTGAGCTGCTCCTCTCAACAGACGGGGACCATATAGAACTTTTTCCCTGTCATCACACTGAGCGGTATGCAACTCCCGCTCCACAGTGCACAGCCAGTCTTCAGCATCCATGAGGTCAGAAGAATGAGCAAACGTTGGGGGATGACCTCTCATGAATTCAGCACGCTTGTCTCTGGGCATCTAAGGCATCTGAGGCTGAGGTGGTGGCTGTTGCTGCTGCTGCTGAATGGCGGCCAGAGTCCGACCGATGGCTTGAACTGCCTGAGTCTGCATCATGAACATCTGCTCGATCGACATCGGGGGCGGGGGTGGCAGTTATTGTTGCTGGGGCACCTCATCCTGCTGAGCTGCTTGCTCCTGCTGAGCACGCCTTCCTCCTCTGTGCCTATTTTTTGACATCTGCAGGATGCAACCACACATCAGAACTGATCTTGCAAATCTTGCAGCATAAGAAAAGAGTATAGAATTCTCCACAACACTGAACAGATGAGCATCTTCACTGATCTCCAACACAGACCAACACAGCTTCTCAGATAAAGAGGAAAGTGGAATAAAAGGCTTCCCAACTAGATAACTAACTTCATTAACATAAAACAGATAAACCAGAATGCAGGGGATACCCACACTCTGGTGACAGTCATTACAAAGATCCAACTCCAACATTGTTCATCATAACAAGCATAAAAGCACAGGATAAGCAAACTACCCTGTCTAACTAAGACTAACTAAAAGCGAGACTAACGCTAAGACTATAGCTTCTATGTATATATTTTCGTATTAATTACAAGATCCCGACTCTGACGATCTATGGTTCTAAATTTATCTTGGTCTTGCAGTCGGGGTTGCCAGTAAGACTGGTGTCCACGCCGAGGTGAGCGGTACAGGTGCCGAGTCCCGACGGGAGCGGGGGAACCATCATCTAGGTGACGACGCTACGCGTGCTCAGCCCTCAGCTACGCGATCTCAGCACAAGCCCTACTCAGCTCGTCTAGCGCATGGTCCAGCTCCTGTGTTTAGCACGGCGGCTTAGGTTGACTGTGCTGCTCAACCTAGGATTGTCCTCACCAACAGGTGAGACAATCACGCCTCATGTGCTGCCCGATGGACGGCGAGGGTAATACTTCAGGTTGAGACCATCGTCTACCCCGCCGAGAACTGAGCAGTAGTGCGAAAGCGCACTGCCGTGCGACATCTTGCATGGCCGCCTCAGCTGAGTCCCGCTCAGAGATAGAATAGTGCTCTAAGCAGACCTTAGCACCCCAGAGACTATTCTCTAGGACGGCGCACCAAGCAGGTCGCCTCCCAGCAGTCCAGGGTAGACCCCGCGACAGTGCTAGAAGACCACACAGCGATACTCGATAGACCAAGTACGCCGGTCGAGTGCCCGACGTAGCAGGGTGTCGAGCGCATCGTGGAAGTGACACCCGCGAGCAGCGTCGCGAGTGATGGGTCGAGCAACCCATCCTTCTAGCTCCTGGTCAGCAGAAAGGTCGGTGTCGTGGCTCGAGCTGCTGTCGCCTCCTCCGTCGTCTGGGTCTCCTCCAGCAGCTACTCCAGCGGCTGGGGCGCTCAGTGGTTGTGCAGGGGGCGCCTCCAGGGGAAGCACGAGGGAGCAGCTCCTCACAGACTCTATCTCCTACTGGAGCGAGAAAGAAGAGCCCTGCTGCCCCTGTCGTCGACGCTCCTGCTCATGCAGGTGGTGGTGCAGCCTCTCCAAGTGGCTGGACTGGACCGGTCACCGGACGGCGAAGCGGACGCTCCACGAGACGAGAGGGTAAGAAGGGGATGACAGACTTCCGTGCAGTGTGTCTAAGACGAGCCATCTACAAAAGACACCGCAAGCATAAGAGTGAGAACATAACTAATATGACCAGCAAGTAAACCATGAATAAATGAGGAATTAGAATAAACAAAAAAAATTAGCAAGGTATAATATATAGTAGAACATAGGTTTGGTCGATATGACCAACTTTTGAAGGGATACCAAAGTCAAGGTAGGGACAGAGGTCTATAATCCTTAGAACGACCATTCTACTCTAGGTTAGCGGTCCTACAGTCAGCACGACTTTGATACCACCTATGTCACACCCGGTTTAAGAAGGCAAACCGAATGCGAACCATGTACGTGCTAGGATCAACAATTAACGTACACAGCAGTTACATAACTGGACATCATCACACAGTGCTCAAATAGTACTAAAAAGGGGAATAATAGTTGATTACATCATATGTCTGAGACATCCACATAGTCTTTACAATAATCAAAGTGTGGAAAAGAAACGTAGATAAACGCGGCCTTCACAGGCAGCCGACTGGGGGTTGCCGCTAACCCACGCCTAGAACTCATCATAATCTTGGAACTCCTGGTGGTCTCCTTCCACAGCTTCATCCTCTCCTAAGCAGGGGTTGCAATGCAGACAACCTGGGGGGGTTTGGTGTGTAGAGCAAGAGTGAGTACACATCAACATACTCAGCAAGTATCCTGTTCAGCTGTAGTGGACTAGCTTTATGTGGGGGTAAGAAAAGCAGTTGCTTTTAGTTGGTCAGATTATTATTACTAGTAGAGAAAGCCAAGTTTTAGAATTAACCCACATTATTAACCCAACTGTACTCCTTTCCAAACGGAAAGAGTACCACTTACCATTACCAGAGTCAATACCAAGAACCATCAATCTCATTGCCACCTACAATCCGAACATCTCTGATCAAGTACCACTAATCATTGGAGCTCCCTTGGTCGCTCATAACCGCGAGCACAGCTGATATATCAGTTTCCATACACTCTGCAGAGGTTGTGCACTTTACCCACAAGTCGTGATTCCCTTTCTGCCCGGAGATCATGACTCTCCATTGATCACTACCTAAGGTGACCCAGCAGGGCATCACTACGTAGCCTTTACAAAGGTTCCCTGGGGCTGTAGCCGCCCGTTAGGTTTCCTAAATGTACCGCACTCCTCCCCAAGGGACAAATCAACCTTGGCAGAGCGAGCCGCATACACCGAGCCCCATTGACGGCACGAACGGCTAAGCGAACTACACCCTGGTTCCTCTAATTACTCAGCTAAGGGCGTCCCACTCCACCCTCATGGTTGCACTGTTTTCCTGGGCGGTCATCCAACAAACAGGTCCTTACGGAGAGGCACTCGAGAAACCGCTCGAGCCCCCTTGAATGCCACAAGTATAACATCATAATAAAGGAAGGGAAAACAGCGTATCATTGATAATTCTCATCATGTTCATTGATTACAGTTGAGCAATAGCATAAAGCTAAACGATAATAATCCAACCCAAATAGGTAAATAAGGACATGGATAACAAAAGCTAGTCAATCCTTAGGTATAAATGTGAAATGCGGGAGGTGAATTAAAGAATGTATAGGACAGAGATAGGTCAAGGGACACTTGCCTCCACCAACCGACTGCTGCTCAGGGGCTTCTCCTGCGAGTTCTTCGGGCTCCTCAACCAGATCGTTCTCTATGCGAGCACAAACATACATACATCCACACATTTAATACCAAAGAACAGTACATCATACAATAGAATGCAGTAAATAAACGGATGTTCCTCGCAAGGCTCGCAACGATGGTTAAGGGAGAGAAAGAGGAAAGGACATTCGAACAACGATCACGATACATTATTATAAATTAAACCACTCGCTTAATAGAAGGCCATTAATTTGGACACTACGTTTAGCATAAAGTAAGGTCATGTTTCATGTTTAATCATTATAAGCAGATGAAGATAAATTAAAAGGATCGTCGCGCGATGAGACATGTGACATAACACTTTAAATTGAATTAAGAAATCAACGACTCATCGTGCGACAGAGCACACAACGAGACGCTTGCATTAATTATAAAGAGACGTTAAGCGTCGCGTGACGAAACACACGACGGCATACGTCATCCGAACTGAATTTAAAGTGGAACGTCGCGCGACTGGACGCAGCGACTTCACACATTAAACAACCTGAAATTAAAATGGATCGTCGCGCGACGAAGCGCGTGACGCAGCACATTAATGGAATCTAAAATTTAGACGAATTCGTCGCGCGACGTAGCACGCTAACTAACGGAGTTTGAAATTAATTAAAACCCAAGAGTAGTCATCGTGTGCGTGGGGCTGCGCACGCGGGAACGCGTTGGGGCAAACGGGGAAGAGCGAGGCTGCGCCAAGGCCACGCGAGCCACGCCGGGGGCTGGGACGCTGCGCGCAGGGGCCGAAGGCCGCGCGCAGGGGGCAGGGGACCGCGCGCCGGGGGCCGCGCGCTGGGGGAGGGGGGCCGGGAACTGCCGCCGGGGGCCGGGACGCCAGCGCCGGGGCTGGGGACCGCACGCCGGGGGCGGGGCCGCGCCGCCACGGAGGGAGGGGCAGGGGCGAGCGGGGCCGCACCGCCACGGGAGGGAGCAGGGGCGGGGGCGAGCCACGCCGCCACGAGGGAGGGGCAGGGGCTGAGGGCGAGCCGCGCCGCTGCGGGGAGGGGCAGGGGCGGGCCACGCCGCCATGGGGGAAAGGGAGCAGGGGCAGCCGCGCCGCCGCGGGGGAGGGGAGCAGGGGCGGGGTCGCGGTGCCGTGTGGGAGGGGAGCAGGGGCGAGCCACGCCAGGGCCGCAGGGGCGCGCGCTATGGGAGAGAAGGGGAGGGCGCGCGCAGGAAAGAGAAGGGGAGGGAGAGGGAGAGAGAGGAGAAGGGAGGGGAGGGGATCTCACCTCGAGGATCCAACTCCAGCGATCACCGTCTCCAAAATCTAGGGCACCACGGGAGAGAGAGAGAGATGGGAGAGAGAGAGGTTGCTGCGCGGGAGAAATCAAATGAGGCAAATGGATCTGGGGGAGGGGGGCGCGCATGGGGTGGGCAGGGGCGCTAGGGGTGCGCGGGCTGGGCCGGACCGGGCTGGGCCGGGTTGGGCTAGGACTGGGTCGCATTGTGGATCGAAACCCACGACACGCACGACCACTAAATGGAGTCCAATCGCGAACCAAAATCCGAAACGGAACGAGACGAACACGCGACATCAGACAAAGAAATATGCTTCAGCATGAGGCAACATCCATGACACTTAGGTTTTGGTTTATACATGACAGGGACACCCGTCACTATACTGGTTTGAAATTGGGAAGAAGGAAGCGAAACGGGAAGATAAAAGAGAGTAACGCCCAAATTTGGTGAGTGAAAAGAAGAAAAAATTCTACCCCCAAATTCAGGGCGTTACAACTAGGCTCTATCCTCATGACCTTGGACCCCAATCAAGGAGACGAAGCTCTCATTAGGGCGGCAAGGAACCAAAAGTGGAAGGCCAATAGTACAAAGCCACGAGAAGAGGAGCTTGATGACGAGATCAACAACCTTGAAGTGATCCATCACCAAATCGAGATGCACAAGGAGAAGATCGATGAAGCAGCCAAACACATGTGCAACATCAAAGCATACGACAACTAGTACAACAAGAACCAAGAACATGACAACCTTCATCAGGAAGAGTTCAACTTTCACGATTTTCTATAGGACGAAGCCTCACCACTTACACCAGAGCTGCAAGCCGCACCCTGGCCACCATTGTACAGGCCGCCTACATTGCCTATGTATGATGACTTGTCTGACCTAAAGTAGTTCCTAATGAGCTACAAAGCTACCATATTCCTCATATGGTGGAAACTCATTAGTCATGGCAAAGTCTTTCGTCATGGCGGACAGAAGTGTGGCCCAGACTCGGTACTCATCTCTTTGGCCAAGGATTATCGCTTCATGGCCGAAGCTCAAATAAATGCTTCTCACTAGCTTCCAATGTTTCCAGTCGAAGACCATCACTTGCACAAGCCTTGTTTCAGTGCGCTCAGGAGCCGGATGAATACCTTCAGTCATTTGTTCGAAGGTTTCTCTGACTTCGGGCCCAGGCACCAACAATCCAGGATGACATCGTCATCGAAGCCATGGTCAAGGGGTTCATGCCAGAACTAGCAGTCCAGTATTTTGCAAGGAAGCCTCCCCACTCTCTTGAGAAATTGCTACAAAAGATGGACGACTACATAAGAGCTGACAATGATTTCCATCAAAGAAGGGAGGAGTTACATAGATACACCGAAGCTGCTAGAGGCTTCAAGCGAAGGTTCCACCCCAAGCACATTCGAAGCATTCACAACCCGATGCAGGGTGAAGAAAAGGTGGCCTAGTCTCAGGGTCAATCGGGCCTAGCAACAAGCAAGCTCCTAGCAACAAGTAAGCTCTTGGCATCAGCCTTCGCATAACACGTTTTGTCCATCTGCTTCGATAGGTGGAAGGGGAGGCCAAAGCTTAGGTGGTAGATTCAATGCACCTCCAAGGAAGCCATTCTGCTTGTTTTGAGGTGAGGACAAATGCCACACCACAAGAACATGGCACCATACAATCAACAAGCAGAAAAAACTTGCTTCGTCAGCTACTCAACCTTCCCAGCCAAAGGAGGTGTTCAGTACATCTTCGTACTATTTGCCTTACAGTTCCACAATAGGTCTAGCCTTAATCACAAGAGCCAAGGCTAAATCTACCTTCAACCTCAAATGCTTCGAGTAATCCCATGATGAGCGCATGGTCGCCATCTGCTTCGTTCATCCCTGGACCACCCCCTACGATCAGGTCCCTGCTGGCCATCCCAAGTTTCCAGTGCAAGATTTGCTGCAAAGGATTAGAAGGGAGGGTTCTGAAACATGTACTATTAAAAGTATGGTCCCGAAGACGAAGCGCGTTTACTAAAGACCCTAAGGGGCTGGGTAAGTAAGCCCCAAGCTATCGAGAAGACATTACAATCTATTTATGTTTACTTTCACAAACTTTTAATTTTCTATATTATGCAAATCAATGTAATAATGACTTGGAACCTTCGAGTGCAATGACAAAAATGTTGCAATAAAAGCTTCGGGGTAAGTGTGAAAAAGCTCTGAAGTCATTCCTAAGGGAATGTAGAGCTCGTTTATGATCACCTAAGTAACACTGAAAAAGCTCCAAAGTTGTTCTAAGGGAATGCAGAGCTCGTTTATGATCACCTAAGTAACGGTAAAAAAGCTCTCAAGTCATTCCTAAGGGAATGCAGAGCTCATTCACAATCACCTAATTAATGGTGAAAAAACTTCAAAGTCGTTTCTAAGGGAATGCAGAGCTCATTCGCAATCACCTAAGGGTGAAAAAGCTCCAAAGTCGATCTGAAGCCATTCCTAAGGGAATGAGCAAGTTGGTATTATGTCAAAACTACAGGCTATGAAGGGTGTTCCTTTGTAACGTGTGAAAAGAATGGAAGGTGTTTTTCGCCTTCGACTAAAAAATGCACAGGATGTAAGTTTCACACATCATAAAGGAAAGGGAAAATCAACGAAAGCGAAGGTACTGTTACATTACATGAAATTGACAAAGTGAGCTTCGAATGTCCATTCTCTATGCCACAGATGTTACAATAAGGCTACATCAAATAATTACTGCCCAGCATGATTTCATTATAGATCTGCTCACAAATCTTCTAGACTATGTCGTCTGCAGCTTTCTTTGCTGCTTCGGTAGCTATGGTTTCGGCTTCAAGGGCAGCATCTTCGGCTTTGGCCTCAATATGTTTAACCTGAATGATTACCTGTGAAGTAGAAACTTCCCATTGAAAGTTAGAAAAGAAATCAAGGATGAATGCATAGATAAATTACATGAAAGGAAACAAAGAAGAAACACCTTCGACTTTCCTTTCCTGCAAACTTTTTCTGATGCTGCTAACTTTTTAGATGCCTTTCGAAGCTGTAGGAGTTGGAGTTCTTAGAAAAATTATAGATACTTTGTACAAGTAAGTTAAAAAGGTAATCCAATGCAAACCTTCACTTTGTTTTTCAATGATTCTTCAATACTAACTTCCTTCCCACCCTTGGTCCATATATCAGATAAGAATTTTTCCCCCACTCTGAAGCCTTGACAGCTGATCTCCTAACACTGTCTGTAGAGACTTTGAAGTCATGTTCAGTGCAAGCTTTCATATGTTCACAACCATCCTTCAGCAAAACTGAAGCAGTGCTTTGGGCGCCTATCCATGCAAAGTAATCCTTTCGAGTTGAGAGGACACCTTTGTAAGCATGAGTCTTACTTAGAATCCAACGCATCATACCTTCTAAGTCACCTTTGGTGTAATTTTTCTCCCGAGATGTTGCACTAGCCGAGGAGAAGGTCTTCTCCAACTCGATGCGACATCTGTTGCCCAGAGTGTAGCAGTTGCTCATCAAAATTCGATAGTTTTCCTTGAGCTGCCTTAGGTGGTTTATTTCATCATTGAGACCCCCTATCTTCACTTGAGCACCACTAAGGTTAACAGCTTCTTCGGTAGATGCTTCCCTTATCGTGTTAGTTTCAGCTTCGTATTCCTCCTTTGCTCACTTTAGTTCAACTTCGAGCGATGCATATGTTTATCCTTTTCATCATTTGAAGCTTTGAGCTCTAATACTTTCTTCCCCATTGTTTCTTTGACCTTGGTATTTTCTTTAGATATGGTCTGAACTTCGGTTCGACTATCGATAAAGTCTTTCTCCAGAATCTTAAATGATTTTTTCCTTCTCCCCGCAGTCGTGTTGAAGTTCAGACACTTTGGATCTAAGCTTTATAATTTCTCTTTGGGTAGCTTTGCCCTTGATATTTTTCCTATTCATTAAGGCCTTGCTCAAGAACAAGCCCTACAAAAAAATAACTAAACTTCCCAACAAATTAATCTGAAGCATAGAAGGAAAATCAATGTGAAATATTACCTTTAGATGAGTATATGTGAGACATTTGGAGAAATCTTCCAAGGGCATCATTAATAGTATGGCCTCTAGCTTCGAAAGCCAATATTGTCCGCCATGTAGCAGGATGCTTCAGTTTCCATGCTATCCGAACAGTAATACAAGTAATCATCTGGCCCTCCCTCGAAGATTGTAGCCTTCGAAGGGTACCCTAGTTGTTCACAAAGCTAATAGCTTCGGCTAGCTACTTGGCACCAAGTTTTCCCAGCCACTTGATGAACTTTGTAGTTTCAACCACCAAATTCTTGATCAAAGGGCCCTTCACCAAGAGGCATGCCATCTTCCATGGCCTTTTTGGCCTCTTAGTTATTTGCGGGCTCGTGCCTTTGTCCTCTACTGTTGCGGGCTTCGAAGAACCAATTTTCTCTTTGACCACCACAATAGCCGAAGGTGTTACTACTAGAGGAGCTAGTTGGGCCTTCAGGCTCTATGGCCCTGACACATCTACAGCAAGCGATGCAGCTTCCTTTGTCACCAAGATTGTTGTGGCGGTGTCCTCAACCCTGGTGTCGTCATCTTCTTCATCATCATCACCAAAAAATCAACTCAACACCAAAGCTATGCGCTCCTCTTCTTCTTCATCGTTATCTGGCAATGAGTCCACAACTTCAAGTTTCAAAGCAGCAACTTTTTCAACCTTCATTTTCTGGACCTCCGAAGCAGTAGCTTCTAGGGCCCCGAAGCCACAGTAATCAAGGTAGGCCCCATGAAAACAGGCAGCATGGTAGTCTCAGGTGTGGCCTGAAGTAGAGAATAACAAAGTTAGTACTAGTAGTACTAAGCCGAAATAATAAATTTCAAAAACCCATCATACCGGTAAAGTCTCCTCCAAAGCCTGAGAACGTGTTGCCCTAGGTTTTATCTTTGGAGCATTGCTTAGCCTTGTCGTCACCTACTTCTTTCGCTTTTTTGCCTCATAAGTCAGATCAGGATAGTCAGGACACACTAAAGCCGATAGCGTTAAATACGTGATTTAATCGACGTCCTTTTCAAGCTACAAAAGCCCGATGCAAAGCTTCAACTTCTGTTTTGCTATAATTCCCAAGTGTTTTATTACATTTTGCTTCAACATAACCTAACCATTCGTCGCAAGGCTTCCCAAACTCATCTTCAGACTTATATTTATAATGAAGTCTGATCAGTCCAGGCTTCGCATGTGAAGTATCTTTTTCAGACATCTCTAGCATCTCCCACTCAACCCTTAGTGGCCATGTTTTAAATGCTAAAATTCCTGAACAAGATCCCTTGTCCCAATGTGTGTGCAAGCAGCATTGAAAGCAACTATAGCAACTTGAGCTTCGAAGTTGATATAACATGTTGTTTTTTATGACCAAAGCATATATGAATAGGAGTCTGGATGATTCCCTTTACATCAGTCCACTCCTTCGAATCATTCTTCATGTAAAACCACTCTTTTTCCCACTCATTTGACCACTTGCTTGGGTATTCAAGAGCCGAAAACATCGCACCTCTTCGATAAGCGAAGTTTTAACAACCATAGTTGTTTTGAAGGCCCCTAGTTGCCTTCGTTTGAAATGTAATTCTTGGATTTGGCTGAAGGCTTCACAAGAAAGCTTCAGCATCAGGCTCAACACCCTAGCTCCGCACAGCCCAAATAAAAATTCCTAAACACATTATAGCATTTGATGTAAGCTGGTGAAGGTATATGTTAAACCTTTTCAAAACAACAACTACTATCTTATGCAAGGGAAATCTAAGTCCAGCTTTCAGAAAGCTTCGGAACGCAACAACTTCATCTTCTTTTGGCTTCGGCACTAAGTCATCACCTCCTAGTCGCACCCAATCAATGTTGTCAATATAACCAAACCGGTTAAGTACCTCAATGTGTCCTCCTTTGATTTTTATTTGCCAAAGTTTCGTGACTTGGCTTCGTAGGACGAATGGTAGTGTTGTCTTCCTCATGTTAATATCAGTCGCTATCCTCAGATCGATCCATGATGTCAGCTTCGACCTAAGAAGCAGTAACCTCTACTGTTGTAGGCAAGTTCTCAACCCTCGTCTCTAGCGCATCTGACGAAGGTACCAAAGACACCTCAGTAGCAGACTGCTCTCCGGTCATTTCTAATGAAAAAGTGTGTTTTTCAACTGGCAAAGGCCGGTTTCAAAGTGGAAAAAACGCTCGAAGCAAGCTTCGAAGGCAGAGCAGGCTTTAACAGCAACAAGTGCAAATAACAAATGTCGTGTCAACGCCACCAGGCGTCATTTCCTTTTATATGTCCAGATTTTTGAATTTAATCGTTGTACTCACTAAAATCTAGACCCCACCATTCAGAGTGGACCCACTTCATAACAAGCTTTGGGAATGTGTTTTTTGAACCTTCGGCGCAACGCCTCCCAATTTTATTTTATTTTTTATGAGTTAAGTTCGTTATGAACAAACGAACTCATTCTACAAGGGGCTATTGTTGGGGCGTACCTTGCCGAAGGTTCTCAAAACAATTACACTTCGGCATAATCAAATGTGTTTCAGGTATATAATGGGGGCTGGACGAAGTTGGCCTTCGGCCAAATCAACGTATAAAGAAGCTTTGCCTATACGCGCAAGCAGTGAAGGTGCGAGCCGAAGTAATTAGCTTCGGCTAATGGAGAAAAGCTTTGAGCGCAAGCCAGCGAAGGAGAAGTCCAAGCCTTGCGCAGCAAGAAAGAAAGGGAAAATACAACAATGTCATTGTGCATTTGTAAATTATGTGTGTAAACCCCATGGGCATGTATATAATCTTCTATGAAGCTATTGAACTTCCCTATAAATAGGTGAACAGTGCCTACTTAAAGGAACCTATTTTTGGAAGAGACTTAGCTTCGTTTCCCTTAACCTTCAAAACACCTTCGCGCTATCTTGTGTTAAGAAGTCAAAGGTATGTCTGTAAACTTGTTCAATACGAAGAAAGATGGAATAAAAATGCTAAGGCACATGAGATGAGTTATTCATTCTATTGCTCATTGTTGTTTCCATTTAATGACATTTAATCTTCGTCTTGCGTCAAGATCTTTGGCTTTGACTTAACACTTGGAAGAAGTGATAACTCAAAGATGAAGGTTCATACTTTTTAATTGACTGTTGCCTTGTTTTTATGTTATGAAGCTTTTGAAAACAAGTGAACAACAAGGCTATGTTCAGTTGCACCCGAATCTGAGGGGATTGAGGTGGAATAAGTCCCCTCCTATTCGATTTTAACTAGCAAGTAATTTAATCCCCTTTAGGCCTAGTTTGGGTAATCTAATACTAAGCTCAATCCACATGTATTAAGGTAGATTGGGGTGTAACTTAAACTAAATTACACCTCAATCCACCTCAACACACATGGATTGAGGTCAACACTAGAGTACCCAAACAAAGCCTCAATATATATGGAAGCTCAGGACAATGGACTCAGCGACACACTCACACAAGCATTAGAGGAGACCCCACGCCGCCTAAGTCCCATCCATGAGGCAAAGGACCAGCCAATCGATAGTCGCTCGAGTAGGACAGGCTCACGTGGTCTGTCCCTAGGACACCACCAAGGGGCGCCCCGGATAGGTCGTGCACAGTCACCGACCACCCCTTGTGCTCCTTTGCTGTGCACTTGCGCTCGGACTCGAGCTTGACCAGTCAGTTGCGCGCACCCGGATTAGACTGCATGGACCTACTAGATGAATAGAATCAATGAATCAAGGGAATTGTGACAAACTTGCATAGCTAGGATCCACATGGCCTAAAAACATGAAACCACACAATAAAAACAGAAAAAGAGCAACCAGCACAAAGACTATGGAGGACCAATCCTTAGACTATGTTGCCATCCATGCGGGTAATGATGCCCCTCGCCACTTGTTCAAGTCACGTACACGCCTCCATAAAACGGTCCCTATTCTCCACACGTTGAAGAGGAACCCACAAACGAATAAAGGAAGTACATCAGAAGATTGCCTGCAAAGGAGAAGAATTCTTGCCATTGAAAACTGAACCATTTCTACACAGCCAAAGTGGCCATATTAAGGCAAGCGCTCCTACCCTGATGAGAATCCTATACTTGTTATCTATCCCCCATAACTAGTTGCCAAACATGTTATCAACATTGGTCGGTGGATACAAGTTAGAAGCCATTTGGATGACTGACCATATAGAGCGTGTCACACCCGGGCTTTAAGGGACAAAGCCGGGTGCATCTCATACATGCGCCAAAGAAGACAACATATATAATAACAGAGTGTATAGAGATAAATGTCACAATAATCAGAGTATTTATTACATAGCGGAAGTCTTACAAAATAAAAGATAAATATAACAGGATCTAAAATCCATCCTTGGTGCCAGAAAGTCAACTGGGAGACGCCACCTAGATCGAATCGAACTCCTCGATACGTGACTCCTCTTGAACCACCTGTTCTTCTCCTGTGGGGGGCGGGGGTGTGAGATAGCAAGGGTGAGCTCACACATGTTCATCGCTCAACAAGTTGTGGAGAATAATGTGGCATGAACTCACCAAAGGTGGGAGTTCATGTGATGTGTAAGGCTGATCAACAATAGGGGTTAAAGCTGAGCATTGCTTTTAATAAGTTGGTCAAATTTTATTAGCAGTTACTAAATGGAAGTAAATACCAAACCTTAAATAAAATAATAGAACAAAATTAATAATAATCCCATGCATATGCAAATGACAAAATTGAGTTTAAGTTACATAAATTAATCATCGGAGAGTCCTTAGCTGCTCATGACCGTGAGCTCGACTAGTATACCAGTTTTACACTCTGCAGAGGTTGTACCCTTTACCCACAAGTCATGTATCCCATGTCGCCAGGGTTAGCTAGACCCTTAGACACTACCGAGGTGAATGGCTAGGGATCCACTACGAGGCCTTTACAAAGTTCCACTAGCTTCCGAAAACCCGCTACAGTTTATGGGAAGAGCACTTGCAAGAATCCCCCGTCTGACCGCCATCGCAGCAAAATCAACCCGAGAACCTCCTTGCATGCAATCCCCTACTGCCCTTGCCCCTTTCGGGTAAGGTAGTCTTCCACTAGCTTTCCTAGTTAGTTGGCCAAGGGCGTCCCATTAAACCCTTGTGGTGGCACGTGTTTCTCAAGTTAAGCTCCATGTTCCAATTAACATTAATGATCTTGACATGAACATAAATAGAATAACAAAATAACTAGAATATGGATATAATAAAATATTATCCCAAAACCATGTAAAGCAATAGCAAAACTACCCAAGTGATTCAGGGATAACAAGGTAAAGAGATAAACAATCTAGGGTGACATATCGGCTCCCATCAAAATTAAACCTATGCATGGATAATGACATTAAAGAGCATTATTAGGTAATAAAAGTGGTCAAGGGCACAACTTGCCTTCAATGAGCTCCTGCTCAGCTACTTCTATCTGCTGGTCACCAGGATCCTCAGTCACAGGCTCTTCTACTCGCCACAATACAAACAAACACAGTATATAGAGAAATTTAACATCACACCAAACATGTAAACAAAATACACAGTAATAATCTACACATTAAATTGGAAACCTAGGAACAGAAATCATTAATTTTGGAGTCATAGATTTTAAGATATGAATTTCCAAAGGTTTTATGTGGTTGAAATAGGATTAAGTGAGAAATTATTTTTCTTACTGTTTTCATGTCAAAACAGAGACTCTAAGTGATAGAAAATAATATTACAAAATTTTAGAAATTGGAATGGGTTAATTTGGAGTTCATATGAATTTTCTATGATTTATTCAAATTCTAGCACTCATTTATATAATAAAAACCTATTTTCTAATTCCCTTATTCAATTTATAATGGCACTGGACTAGGCCTCAAATTCAGAGAAACCCAGGGGGCTCGGGGTAATAATTCTAAGACACAGCGCACAACACCAATGGATGGTGGGTTGGTTACTAAATAACAGAGGGGCTCTTTTGATAAATCGACCGACCGAAGGGGTATGGTTTGATCTCAGTCGTCCGATCTAAAATCTACGCTCCCGATTAGATCCAAAATATAATGAACCGGTACAAGAATCTAACCGTCGAATCCGACTTTAACGGTGAGGATTTTATTACCCAAGATCTAACCCTGTCCATCCAAACCAGATCGACGGACCACATCAAATCAATGCGAAACGATATGTAGGGGACTAATCCTGGCCAACCCGCGCCCATCCAACGGCCAGCAGCTTTCTCCCCCAACACCGCTCAGTCCGCGGTGGCGCAAGGCCTCCAGCGGCGGTGCCATCCCCGGCGAACCCGCACTGAGGCAATACAGCGCTAAACTTCTAACCGTACACATTTACATGAAGAGGAAAGCTAGGCGAGCAGTCTGCGGGGTTTCTTACCGACGCAAGTCGCGGCGAAGCACAATCCCACCGCGCGAGGCGAAGGTGTGACGGTGAGCCACACCGACAACGAATCGCCAGTGACCTAGCTCCTCCCGCGCCAATGGATCCCTGATGTATGCCTCCTCCACACCCTGGTCTACTTCCGTGGCCAAGTTCTATGGGTTGTGTTTGCTCTCAGCAGCGGTTCGCGTGCGGCGGTGCTGGTTCTTTTTCTTGCGGCAAACTGTGTGCACACTGGCTGGCGCCACACGATGCGGGGTCTGGGAAACTTGAGTTATAGCGACCGGTTAGGGAAGGAGGGCCGCACCCACATTTTTTTGTACCCTGGGAATGGTCCATGGTTGTTGTACGGTGCCCGAGATGCGCGCGGAGCTCACGGCGTCTGGTTCGGCATGCCGAGACCGCAATGGAAGAAGGGGGCTCTGCCAGGTTGGCCCCACCAGTCATTAGCGAGCACCACGCGACCGAGAGGCTAACAACGTAGGACCACGCACCAGCGAACGAGAGGAAGCGAACACGGGTGGCGACTGGCCAGTGGGGCCCCCATGTCGGCGCGAAAGGAAACTGAGCCGCGCAGGGTAAGTCTAAGTGGGCCGAATTGTGCGAACCAGGCCCATCTGCAGGACTTTTCCTTTTTCTTTTTTATATTTCATTTTTCCTTTTCATTTAAACCTCAAAATTTAAATTTGAATCTTGTCATGAGTTTCTTTTTGAGTAAATTATACAAATTCAAACCCTAGTGTAGGGATAATATATTTGTATTTTATTATTTTTATATCCACTTCATACTTGTTTTCTTCTCTTTTCTAAACTCTCAAATTAGGTATTAAATCCTTGCTTTTGCCACTAATTTATTTCTATTAGTGGTATTACTCTTTTCATTAAATGCACAAACAATAACTCCAGCATGTTGCATGATTTAATGGTATATCTTTTTATTATTTATTTGTTGTTTGAATATGGTGTTCACAAGTGATGATAAGTAATTTCAACACACACATAAAATATAGGAAATGATTTTTTCCCTTTTATTATATATTACAAATTGGGTATTACAAATCCTACCCCCCTTAAAAAGAATCTCGTCCTCGAGATTTAGGAAGATCTAGGGAAAAGATGGGGAAAATCTATGCGAAGCTCTTCTTCTCTTTCCCAAGTTACTTCATCATCTCCATGGTGACTCCACTACACTTTGCACATCTTTATCACCTTATTTCTTGTAACTCGAGTCAATGTATCAAGAATCTTGACTGGGTACTCCGTTTAAGTCAAATCACCCTGAATACTAAGCTCTTCCATTGGTAACTGTTCCTCAGGGACACAGAGACACTTCTTAAGTTGAGACACATGAAATACATTGTGCACATCAGATAGACTATCAAGTAGCTCGAGTTGGTATGCCATCTCTCCAACTCGCCTAAAAATTCTGAATGGTCCAATAAAGCGAGGGGACAATTTGTCCTTGACTTTAACTCTCCTCATTCCACGAAGTGGTGAAACCTTGAGGTACGCATGATTTCTTCCTCAACCTCCAGTGGTCTTCTTCTATTATCAGCGTAGCTCTTTAGCCTGGTCTGAGCTACCCTCAAGTTCTTCGTGATTATACATACTTGTTCTTCTGCCTCTTGAATAAGTTCAGGTCCAAAGAACTGACTTCCTCTGGTCTGGTCCTAATATAGAGGAGTCCTGCACTTCTTGCCATATAGAGCCTCATACAGTGACATTTTCAGACTGGCCTGGTAACTATTATTATATGAGAACTCAGCATATGGTAAACTTTTATCCCAACTTCCTCCATGTTGTAGGGCACAAGCTCTCAACATATCTTCCAATACTTGATTAGTGCCTTTCAGTCTATCCATCAGTCTGAGGGTGATAGGCTGTACTAAAATTCAACTTTGTATTCATATTCTCATGAAAGCTTCTCTAAAATCTTGAGGTAAACTGTGAACCTCGGTCCGACACGATCTTCTTTGATACTCCGTGTAAACACCCAATTCGAGACATATATAACTCTGCCAGTTGAGAACCTTTATAAGTAATCTTGACAGGAATGAAGTGAGCTACTTTAGTCAATCTATCCACAATCACCCATATAGCATCATATCCTTCTAGGTGCGAGGCAATCCAGTAATAAAATCCATACCAATCTCTTCCCACTTCCACTCGGGTATCTTCAGTGGATGCAATAGTCCAGCTAGCCTCTGGTGTTCAGCCTTAACTCTTTGACATACATCGCACATAGCCACATGTGCCGCCACATCTCTCTTCAATCCATACCACCAATATTTCTGCTTCAAATCCTGATACATCTTGGTACTACCAGGATGAATAGAATAATCCGAGTCATGGGCCTCCTTTAAAATAGTCTCACGAAGGCTTTCAATATCAGGAACACATATCCTGTCCTTGAACCATATGGTGCCTTGCTCATCTTCCGTGAATTCCGGACCTCGACCTTCAGTAACCAGATCCTTAATCTCTTGTATTTTAGCATCAGCAATCTATCCTTTGCGGATTTTTCTTGCTCCAAGGTAGGTTCCACATCAATAGTAACTCCTTCAATGCGAGCAACTTTCCCCAGGTTAAGTCTCCTGAAATCCTCAACCATCTCATCGGGTAGCTGGGCAACAACAGCTGAATGAACGTGCTCCTTTCGACTCAAGGCATCTGCAACTAAATTCGCCTTGCCCTGGGTGATAGTGAATTTCCAAATCGTAATCCTTAATATGCTCCAACCAATGGCGTTGCCTTAGGTTGAGATCCTTCTGAGTGAATATATACTTCAAACTCTTATGATCCGTGTACACTTGGCACTTCTCATCCCAGTTAAACTCTCTTCCCTTCTCAGAAGCGAGGTCATAGGCTTAGCAATCTTAGAAAATCCTTCAATAAATCTCCGATAATATCCTACAAGTCCCAAGAAACTCAGAATCTCTGTAACTATAGTGGGTCCGCTCCACATCATTATCTCCTTGACTTTAGCAGGATCCAATGATATTTCTCCATTAAAAATGATATGTCCAAGGAATGACACCTCGTGAATCCAAAACTCGCATTTACTGTACTTGGCGTAGAGTTGATTATCTCGTCGCTTCTGTAGCACCAATCTCAAATATTTCTCATGATCACTATCACTCTTGGAATAAATAAGAGTACCGTCGATGAAAACCATGACGAATCTGTCCAAATCATGAACACCTTATTCTTCAGATCCATAAAATAGGCTGGTGCATTAGTTAGTCCAAATGACATAACATTGAACTCATATAAACCATATCGGGTTGACAAAATCTTGGGAATATCCGATGTCCTAATCTTCACTTGGTGATAACTCGATAGGAGATCAACCTTCGAGAATATCCTAGCACCTCTCATCTAATCAAATAAATCCTCAACGCGGGGCAACAGGATACTTGTTCTTCATGATAACATCATTAAGGGACCTATAATCCACACACATCCTTTGCGATCTATCCTTGTTCTGTACAAACAGTACCGGTGCTCCCCAAGGTGAGGAACTCGGACGTATGTACCCAGCCTCTTGTAACTCTGTTAACTGCTCCTTCAGTCCCTTTAACTCTTCTACAGACATCCTGTATGGCCGTTTGAAAGTAGGGGCAGTCCCAGGTAAGGGATCAATGACAAACTCAACATCCCTATATGGTGGCATCCCTGGTAACTCTTCTGGGAAGACATCCAGAAAATCTCTAACCACACGGATGTTGACACCAACAAACTTCCCATCTACTAAGAATATCGCTAGTCTGATGGTGGTAGTTGCTACAATTCCAACTTCAAATCTTTCTCCTCTGGAACTGGTGAGTTTGATGGTTCCTTTAGCACAGTGTATAAACTACCTTTGCCTTTCTTAACCATGACATACCAAGGATCAAGTCTATATTGTTCTCTTCTAACAGTATAGGGGTAGCCCATCTAGGGTTAGAAACACAGGGTAAGAAAGGAAGAATTGTAGACAAGGCGAGAAATTACGAGGAATTTTACTACGGGGGATTTATTAGCTAAGTAGATTAGTGTGTCACCTACTAACGCTAATACATTACCTTATGGTGGTACATGCTAAGATGCCCGTCTATACTATTTCAATCAATCAAAGAAGCAAATCAGGCATTGATCATTAGAACAATCAACCAACATTTTTAATAGAGAAAATAATTTTAATTTTGTCTTAGGTTCCCTATCTCTAAAAAAGTTCATAGTTGTAGGATTCCAAGGTGTGAAATCCATCTTGTCTTAAAGTAGAAAAGATAAGAATGGTCAGAGTGGAACAGTAGAAGGTGAGACAGGATCAAGATAAGTATAGAAAGAATCAGAGTAAGGTAAGTATAGAATGAATCAGAATAAGATAAGTAGGTAAGGGTTTGTCCATTTCTATCTAGGTTTCGTCCTACAGTCAACATTTCGTCTGATACCACTTCTGTCACACCCGGGCTTTAAGGGACAAAGCCGGGTGCATCTCATACATGCGCCAAAGAAGACAACATATATAATAACATAGTGTATAGAGATAAATGTCACAATAATCAGAATATTTATTACATAGCGGAAGTCTTACAAAATAAAAGATAAATATAACAGGATCTAAAATCCATCCTTGGCGCCAGAAAGTCAACTAGGAGATTCCAACTAGATCGAATCGAACTCCTCGATACGTGACTCCTCTTGAACCACATGTTCTTCTCCTGTGGGGGGGTGTGATACAGCAAGGGTGAGCTCACACATGTTCATTGCTCAACAAGTTGTGGAGAATAATGTGGCATGAACTCACCAAAGGTGGGAGTTCATGTGA
This sequence comes from Zea luxurians, assembly GCA_029449295.1. Lineage (NCBI taxonomy): Eukaryota > Viridiplantae > Streptophyta > Magnoliopsida > Poales > Poaceae > Zea > Zea luxurians. The sequence continues at coordinate 8,336,804 of JAOPSE010000069.1, read as the reverse complement.
TGTGTAAGGCTGATCAACAATAGGGGTTAAAGCTGAGCATTGCTTTTAATAAGTTGGTCAAATTTTAGTAGCAGTTACTAAATGTAAGTAAATACCAAACCTTAAATAAAATAATAGAACAAAATTAATAATAATCCCATGCATATGCAAATGACAAAATTGAGTTTAAGTTACATAAATTAATCATCGGAGAGTCCTGAGCTGCTCATGACCGTGAGCTCGGCTAGTATACCAGTTTTACACTCTGCAGAGGTTGTACCCTTTACCCACAAGTCGTGTATCCCATGCTGCCAGGGTTAGCTAGACCCTTAGACACTACCGAGGTGAATGGCTAGGGATCCACTACGAGGCCTTTACAAAGTTCCACTAGCTTCTGAAAACCCGCTACAGTTTATGGGAAGAGCACTTGCAAGAATCCCACATCTGACCGCCATCGCAGCAAAATCAACCCGAGAACCTCCTTGCATGCAATCCCCTACTGCCCTTGCCCCTTTCGGGTAAGGTAGTCTTCCACTAGCTTTTCTAGTTAGTTGGCCAAGGGCGTCCCATTAAACCCTTGTGGTGGCACGTGTTTCTCAAGTTAAGCTCCATGTTCCAATTAACATTAATGATCTTGACATGAACATAAATAGAATAACAAAATAACTGGAACATGGATATAATAAAATATTATCCCAAAACCATGTAAAGCATAAGCAAAACTACCCAACTGATTCAGGGATAACAAGGTAAAGAGATAAACAATCTAGGGTGACATATCGGGTCCCATCAAAATTAAACCTATACATGGATAATGACATTAAAGAGCATTATTGGGTAATAAAAGTGGTCAAGGGCACAACTTGCCTTCAATGAGCTCCTGCTCAGCTACTTCTATCTGCTGGTCACCAGGATCCTCAGTCACAGGCTCTTCTACTCGCCACAATACAAACAAACACAGTATATAGAGAAAATTAACATCACACCAAACATGTAAACAAAATACACAGTAATAGTCTATACATTAAAATGGAAACCTAGGAACAGAAATCATTAGTTTTAGAGTCATAGATTTTAAGATATGAATTTCCAAAGGTTTTATGTCGTTGAAATAGGATTAAGTGAGAAATTCTTTTTCTTACTGTTTTCATGTCAAAACAGAGACTCTAAGTGATAGAAAATAATATTACAAAATTTTAGAAATTGGAATGGGTTAATTTGGAGTTCATATGAATTTTCTATGATTTATTCAAATTCTAGCACTCATTTATATAATAAAAACCTATTTTCTAATTCCCTTATCCAATTTATAATGGCACTGGACTGGGCCTCAAATTCAGAGAAACCCAGGGGCTCGGGGTAATAATTCTAAGACACAGCGCACAACACCAATGGATGGCGGGTTGGTTACTAAATAACAGAGGGGCTCTTTTGATAAATCGACCGACCGAAGGGGTATGGTTTGATCTTAGTCGTCCGATCTAAAATCTATGCTCCCGATTAGATCCAAAATATAATGAACCGGTACAAGAATCTAACCGTCGAATCCGACTTTAACGGTGAGGATTTTATTACCCAAGATCTAACCCTGTCCGTCCAAACCAGATCGACGGACCAGATCAAATCAATGCGAAACGATACGTAGGGGACTAATCCTGGCCGACCCACGCCCATCCAACGGCCTAGCAGCTTTTTCCCCCAACACCGCTCAGTCCGCGGCGGCGCAAGGCCTCCAGCGGTGGTGCCATCCCCGGCGAACCCGCACTGAGGCAATACAGCGCTAAACTTCTAACCGTACGCATATACATGAAGAGGAAAGCTAGGCGAGCAGTTTGCGGGGTTTCTTACCGATGCAAGTCGTGGCGAAGCACAATCCCACCGCGCGAGGCGGAGGTGTGACGGTGAGCCACACCGACGACGAATCACTGGTGACCTAGCTCCTCCCTCGCCAATGGATCCCGATGTATGCCTCCTCCACACCCTGGTCTACTTCCATGGCCACTGTTCTATGGGTTGTGTTTGCTCTCAGCTGTGGTTCGCGTAAGGCGGCGCTGGTTCTTTTTCTTGCGGCAAACTGTGTGCACACGGCGGCGCCACACAATGCGGGGTCTGGGAAACTTGAGTTACAGCGACCGGTTAGGGGAGGGCCACACCCACGTTTTTTGTACCCTGGGAACGGTCCATGGTTGTTGTACGATGCCCGAGATGCTGCGCGGAGCTCGCGGCGTCTGGTTCGGCATGCCGAGACCGTGAGGAAGAAGGGGGCTCTGCCAGGTTGGCCCCACCAGTCATTAGCGAGGACCACGCGACTGGGAGGCTGACAACGTGGACCACACGCCAGTGAACGAGAGGAAGCGAACGCAGGTGGTGACTGGCCAGTGGGGCCCCCATGTCGGCGCGAAAGGAAACTGAGCCACGCAGGGTAAGTCTAAGTGGGCCGAATTGCGCGAACCAAGCCCATCTGCAGGACTTTTCCTTTTTCTTTTTTATATTTTCATTTTCCTTTTCATTTAAACCTCAAAATTTAAATTTGAATCTTGTCATGAGTTTCTTTTTGAGTAAATTACACAAATTCAAACCCTAAGTGCAGGGATAATATATTTGTATTTTATTATTTTTATATCCACTTCATACTTGTTTTCTTCTCTTTTCTAAACTCTCAAATTAGGTATTAAATCCTTGCTTTTTCCACTAATTTATTTCTATTGGTGGTATTACTCTTTTCATTAAATGCACAAACAATAACTCCAGCATGTTGCATGATTTAATGGTATATCTTTTTATTATTTATTTGTTGTTTGAATATGGTGTTCACATGTGATGATAAGTAATTTCAACACACACATAAAATATAGGAAATGATTTTTTTCCCTTTTATTATATATTACAAATTGGGTATTACAGAGCGAGTGAAGTTGCATTGGAAGAACAAGTGTTTGATTGTCTCAAGGTGATGACAAAAACACATTGTTGACTTCAATGCTAGTTTCACTTTGCAAGATTATCCTTAGTAAGAACTACCCCTTTACGAAGGTACCACACAAAGATTTTGATTTTTAATGGAACCTTCATCTTCCAAATTTTGTTATTATTATCAACCGACATCTCGGTGTGAATTAGTGCTCTGTACATGGAATCCACTGAGAATTTTCCATTCTCTTTTGGATTCCAGTGAAATTCGTCTGGCCCTTCCATTAATTGGACCGAGTCCAACCTCCCCAGAAGTGTGTTCCAAGCCATCAACCTGGGACCTATTAAGTCTCGTCTATATGAAACATTCGGAGGTGATGTTTCCAATACCATGGCTATAGTTTCATTTTTGTGTCGAACTATGTTGTACAAAGTAGGATACTGTTCTCGGAGACTGGTATTTCCTAGCCACTTATCCTCCCATAACCTGATTTCTGAGCCATCCTTAATAGTAAAAGATCCAAAGCGAAAGAAATCCTTCTTTGTCGCCATTAGGCCTGACCAGAAGTGTGAGTCCTCTCGCTTCCAATAAACCTAGGATAAAGCTTTCGAGCCTATGTATTTTCTTCGCAGAAGGGTATGCCATATCCCATCCTCAGTAAGAAGCTTGAATAGCCATTTACCGAGTAGAGCAGAACTTTTGACCAACAGATCCTGAACACCTAGCCCACCTTGATCTTTTGGACGATAGACAATGTTCCACCTTGTCAACCAGTATTTCTTCTTCTCGCTATCTCCTTGCCAAAAGAAATGTGAATGAAAATAATCTAATCTATTCAACACCCCTTTTGGTAGCTGGAAGAAAGATATCATGTAGAGTACCATATTACTAAGTACGAATTTACAAGAACCAATCTTCCACCAATAGATAACAGTTTTCCTTTCCAACTACTGAGCCATTTTTCTAAACACTCCTCCACGTGTTTCCATTCAGCATTTGAAAGTCTTCTAATGAATCGGAATACTCAAATACCGAATCGAAACTGACCAAGCTTGCATCCGAAAATTTCGGCATACTAAGTAGCCACGTCTTGAGCTTCCCCAAAACAAAACAATTCACTTTATATGGAAATTGATTTTAAGGCCTCGGAGTTGCTCCAAATCTGATAGTATTAACTTCAAGTTCTTAGCCTTTTCAAGATCATGATCCATAAATAGAATTGTATCATCTGCATCTTGAAGGATAGATAGCCCACCGTCCACTAAATGTGGAACCACCCCTTCGACCTGTCCATCCTCCTTTGTGTGTTCAACCATGACAGCCAACATATCAGCTACAATGTTAAAGAGAATTAGCGATAGTGGGTCACCTTGTCTTAATCCTTTTTTCGTTTGAAAGTAATGACCAACGTCTTCATTGACTTTAATGGCCATACTACCCCCACATACGCGCGAACTTGTGTTGCTTCATGCAGGGGTGGGCAAAATAAAACCGAAACTAAAAAACCAAACCAAAAATAAACTAAAAATTTTGGTTTTTAATTTTGTTTATATTTCCTAGTAATTGTTTACTCAGTTTTGGTTTGCTTTTCAATCCATAGAAATCGAATACGCCGAATACACCGAGTAGCTTCAGCCTTTAGGTGTTCATGTCTTCAACCTTCAGACTTTTGCACTTGCCTCAGCCTTCAACTTAACACACTCAGCCTCTAGCCTATTTAAATGGCCACCAGCCACCGACCCAATAGTGAGTAGCCCACTGGCTAAGGATGAAAACAAACAGATATGAGCGGGAAATACCCTCAAATGTTTCTGTTACCATATTCTTTCACCAGGAACAGGAGTGGAACAGTCGAAAGCGAGACGGGAGTGGGACAATCAAAGATACAAAGACAAATAAATATGAACAAAAATCAAATGAAAATGAATGGTAACCAAATATCTTTTGGGACAAGGAAGCTGTTTGTTACTTGTCGGTACCCTAAATCAGGGGTACCCCTTACTACAGTATGAAGGCATGGTGCCCGTGCGGCTATCTCTAGCCACACGGTGAACAGCACCCGACCCCACCACGTGGACGGCTCCAGGGGCGCCACGTGGCCAGAAAAGATGATATATCCTAGGATGCAATCAGTTGGACCGGACCTCCACGAGGAAGCACTGGACCCCTGTACCCACAGCCCGGACCCCTGAATACGGTCCAGGACTCCCAAGTAAGCATGCCGGGTCCCTTGGGTGGGGTCTAGGATCCCTCCGAGTAAGGTCCGGGCCACCCGTAACGAGGTCCTAGGACAGGGGATACCCTAGCCTAAGCAAGAGTCCGGTACTGACACATGTCCAGGCTTTATCCTATGCGCTTGCGCTCCCCGCTTAGACGGAGACCCGATGCTGCTGCGTGGCTTGTTGCCTGTGACGTAAGCCAGCAGGGCGGAGCCTGACGTAAGGCCTCTGGGCCGCGCAGTCTCTGCATTTATTGCGGAGAGGACGCGCCGCCTATCCACCCTACTGATAGGCGATATGCCGCCTCATCATTTATTGTGACCTGTCCACTCATCTGGCAGGCGGCTGTCCAGGCCATGCTGCAGGCGGCGTGCCTGTCCAGTCCATTGCCAAACAGTACTCCCGTGCTGCAAGGTGCACTGTGTCCATCATCACTTGTGCGTTGCCAGGGAAGCTTCCCCTGCACGCCAATACCACGCAGATCACGGATATCAGGGTGCAAGAAGATTGCTCCAGCAACTCCAAATATTTCATCCATTATATTCCTGGGCCCACATGTCGGGGCTCAGCACCCTTGTACGTGCCCCCTTGAGCGATAAAAGGGGAGGCATGCAACGTTACAAAGCGGACAGACACACTTAGACACACTTAGACCCAGCTCAGGCTCACAAGTTCATACAAGCTCTCAAGCTCAATACATCACACAGTGGAGTAGGGTATTACGCTCTGGCGGCCCAAACCACTCTAAACCCTTGTGTGTTCTTGTGTTCGGTCATCGCTTAGAAAGATAGGCAAAACGCTTAGGCCCCTCCTCATCTTAGGATTTAGGGCGGGTGCATTCCGCCACCTGGCCGGAGAATTCCCTCTCCAACATTTGGCGCGCCAGTTCCCCTTGGCCGGCGTGGGCCGCGCCGCTCTCGTGGATCATCTCCGCGCGGCGTCATGGCCATCCAAGTTCCAGCCGCACATGCCGAAAAAGTACGACGGTACGTCAAACCCGTCGGAATTCCTGCAGGTGTACATCACCGCTATCACAGCAGCAGGTGGAAACACCGCTGTGATGGCAACATATTTGTTGGAACTTGCTCTCAGTTGCAAGGGGATCCAACAAGGGTGAACAATGACGTCAACAGGGTTCTCGCGCTCGATGGCAATAGCTCTGTTAATCTGCCCTCTCACGGGCACTGTGCGGGGGTATTTATAGGTGTCTGAGCGCCCAGCGCCTTATGTTAAGGACGCATGTGCCCTCGGATACCTAGGTTATCCCCAGAATATTCCCATAAAGCAGGGTTACAGACTGTAATTACAGGAATGCCTTTGCAAATTAGGCCCGTAACACGCAGCGACCACGCGGGGCCCGTTACAATGGGCCGGATCACACGTGGGCCTCTGAGCTGGACGAGGCCGCTCGGTGGGATGACGACGTCGCAGGCCTTCGTCTGGCACCGTATCGAGCGAAGGCCTGTTTTGTCTCCGTCTGACCAGCGACTGCAGCGAAGGCCTCGAGCGAAGGGTGGCGTCTTTGCCTTCGCCCCAACATTTGCCCTCCGAGGGACCAGTTCGACAAAGTCACCTGGTGCCGAAGACGTCGCTAGATGGCGGAGACGCTGCCCTCGCTCGAAGTGGTTCCGCGGGGGTTTTTGACATGACCGTTGATTGACACCGTACTGTTGGATTGCGGGTTTCCCGAAGCACCTGCGCCCTGTTGGATTGTGGGTTTCCCGAAGAGCCGCGCCCTGTCTATAAAAGGGGGCGGGGGTCGGCGCTTTTTGAACTTCACTTTCCGCGCTCCGTGCAAACCCTAGCCTCCTTTTTCCACCGTCTTACTGCTCGTCTGCCCGCCTTGCTTTTGTTCGCCGGAGATCTGGCTCGAGTGAAGCAGACCGCCCGCCGCCGCCGACGGTACGTAGCGATGCCGACCTCCTCTTCTTCTGCTGCCGCTACACCGCCGGCCGACGTCTCGCCGCCGGCCGTCGCTTCGCCGCCGGTCTACGCCTCGTCTGAGGAGACGTTGAGTAGTTTGGTGGCGGAGGAGTTGCGCGCCGGCGATTCTGTGAATTTTGGCGTGTCGCGGATGTCGTCGTTCCACGTGCAAGATATGCAGCGGCTGGGTTACTTTGGCGGCGGAGTTGCTCGTGTCCCGGGGACTGGAGGAAGTCCCCGAGCCGGAGGGCAAGTTGGTTGTGTTCGAGGCGTTCTTCGCCGCCGGTCTCCGCCTTGCCTGCACACCGATTTGTTGGCGAAGTCCTACGCAGGTTTAACGTTCAGATACATCAGCTGACTCCGAATGCCGTGGTGGCTCTAGTCGAAGTATGTCTGGGCGACGACTTCGTACGGCGGACAGCCATCAGTCGAAGTCTTTGCGAAGTACTATTGCCTGCACTGGCAGAAGAGGATGATTGGAGATGAAGTTGCCCAGTTTGGGTCCTGTACGTTTACGCCGAAGACCGGCAAGACCACGATGCAGGTAGTCGAGTTGGTTCCTTGCGCCCGCAACAAGTGGGGCAACTGGAATGAGTTTTGGTTTTACGTCGCTGAGGGTACCGTCGAAGACCATGAGGGGCTCCCCGTGTCCGAGATGTGTTCACATTTTTACTCAGCATACCCGTCCTTTGAGGTGGCGGAGGGGGATGCGTACGAAGGGGCCCTTCGGTGCGCCGCCGGCCTGAGCAATGGGCGCGATTTGGTTGAAGAATTTGTGGCATACGGGGTATGGCCCTTGGCTCACGGCTGGGTGTTGGGCGAAGTGTGCCCTCGCCAGATGCCTTCCCATGGTGGGAAGATGGTGCGAAGTCCTGCCTTCGCGCTGAATCTGCAAAACCGCGATCCGGCCGCCTTTGTGCGTGAGGCCGGAGGGTGGGGCGGTGCGGCTCGTTGGTCGGTACGTGCCGAGGACAGAGGGCCAGCGTAGCTGGGATATCCGCGGGTCGAATGACCGTTTGAACAGGGTTTTTGAATTGAATCAACTGCCGTATGGCGGCTACCCCGGCCAAGACGATGTGGACCGCCGTGGGAAGAAGCCGGTGGTGGAGAGCGAAGACGACCCTGCGCCGGCGGCCGCCCCATCCTCTAAAAAGAGGAAATTAGGTACTGCTATGGGAGGACTTGGGGTTTCCAATGGTTTTGCTAGAGAGTTGATGAGGACTTGCGCGGCCCCGAGGGGAAGGATGTCTTCGCCCGAGCTCCGGGAGTCTTCGGCGCGGATGCTGAGGGTTACCGGGGGTTGGTGGCCTAGGAATGTTCCTATCCCCCTCGCGGCCGGCGAAGACTTTTTTTACATCTCGCATGGTTCGTGAATGGAAAGTGTTTCGTTACGGGCAGGAATATTGCTGCTATTGTGTCGGCAGTGATGGACAAGGATCGCCAGGGAGCTGCACAAAAGCGACAGGCGGTTGTCAGGCTTCATGAAGCCAGGACCGAAGAGGCAGCGGGGGGCTGCGAAGGCTGTGGCCCCTGGTGGAGGCAAGCCGCCGCTGGCGGCAAAGTCGGGCGGCCCTGTACTTAGCAAGGCGCCGGAGGCAGCGGCAGGCGCCGGTGGTTCCAAATCGACGAAGGCTATGCCGCCGTCCAGCAGGGTGTCGGAGGTCGCGAAGGCGGCCCGAGAGTTGCCGTCGTCGGGCAATGCGCGTCGCCGACTTCGCCACCGATATTAGTGTGGACGACTATTTTGGTGGTAAGACGTTGGCTCAGTTTTTTTTAATTCGTTGATACGTCGCAGGGTCGGACTGAAGGCCAGCTTGCTATTGTTGCGCCTGCCGCGGCGGCCATGGCGGCTGCCGGAGTGCCGAAGGCGAAGGGCGGTGCTCTTAGTGCCGGAGGCGAGATGTCGGCACTCGCGGCTGTCAGGGAGGAAGCGGGCGCTGTGTCCCGCCGGCTGAAGGAGGTGACGGAGGCACTAAGTCAGGTCCGTTGAGCTAGAATCCGTTTTTTTTAGGCTGTGGTCTTACGTGTGTACTGCAGGTGGCTGACTTCGCCAACCGCACAGTGTCGGGGGCCCTCACGGCAGTTGTGTCTGCTGAAGTCGAGAGACTTCGGACGCAACATGCGGACGCCGTCCGTGAAATATCGGCCTCCGACAGTAAGTGCCGCAAGCATGGCGGACAAGGTGGCCGCGCTGGAGGGGGAGAAGACTGACCTCCAGCGCCAATTGGCGGGGGAGAGAAGGGAGACCAACGAGGCCCTCGCCAAGGCAGCAGGCTGCACAGGTGGAGGCCAATCTGGCGCGGGCGGAGGGCAATCTTGCTAGGGAGCGCGCCGAGCAGCTGCAGGAGCGGCTCATCGCCCTGGAGAGCCGCGTAGAGAGGGCCGAGGCCTGCGACGCGCGCGGAGGCCGAGCGGACGTGCAAACAGCTTATGGACTCGTACCATAAGCTGGGCGCGCGGACCGGTGACTTCGAAGTGCCGGACCGAGAGCCCGGACTTCGCTGCCTGGAGTGGGTATAGGAGGAGTTGCAGGCGCTCCCTACTATCGTGGAGGGGTTCATGTCGTATGCCTCCCTGGTCACCTGCGAGGGGGCGATGAACGCGCTCTCCCGCGAAGGGTGCCGGCACTTCGAGGTCTTCAACCAAGCTGATGAAGACTTTGAGCGAGATATCTACAAGGTTGAAGACCCCATAGTGAAGGAATCCGCCGGAGCCATCTATGACCGGATGTGGGGTCCGCACGGTTGCGAGGTGGTCAGGGAGCGGGCCGAGACTGGCGAGGGCTCAGGTAACTTTTGGCGTTTGTTTGGCGTTTGCTGGATGTGGGCTATGTGTGGGTTCGCTGAATTTGTGTGCTGTGTCTTAGGCGGCGCTGTGGCGAGAGGGTGGATGACTTCGGGGCGTTGAACAGCGCTGCTGCCTGACCCGGAGCCGATCCCGGCGGAAGCCGTGTCCGGGGCAGCCCTGGAGGCGCCCCTAGAGCCTGCGGAAGGCGCTCCGGATGCCCCCGCATCTGCTGCGGCCGGCGGGGACCTGCCCCCAGAGACCACCGAAGGCGCGCCTGATGCCCCCGCAGCCGCTGCGCCGAGGGCTGAAGATCCTGCGACGGTGGCGACGGAGGCGACAGCGGAGGCAACGGCGGAGGCTCCCGCAACGGCTGGGTCTTCGCAGGTGGCGTAGTGGGTGTAGATAGTTAGGGAATTTTGGATATGTTGCTGAATTTTGGTTGCTGCGCAGGTTCAAGATTTTGGGCCTGCGCACGTAACCGCCACTACTAATTTTTTGGCGGCTTCGACCGTGGATGGTGGTAATAAATGTGATGGGTCTGCAACTGAATTTTCTGATTTTGCTGACTCTGGGAGCTCGGTTGAGTGGACTGAGGAGTCGACGGAGGAGGACTTGGACTATTTTGCGGCCTTGGATGTGGCAGCGGCGGAAGCTTCGCCGCACGCTGCGGATACAGAAGATGTGCCTGGTCCGAGCACCGGGTGCCGGCGGCGAAGGGCGGTTGCGAAGCAGTAGAGTGAGTGGGGCGGAGGGAGATCGACTTCGTGTGAGTAGGGCTGGCCGGCAGGAACTGTTGTCTTTGCCAGCCGTCGTGAGTACAAGGTGAGGGGGAATTGCGAAGTCTTTTTGCGGGTGAGGAGCTTAGGATAATGTTATTTAATTATAGGGAGATGGGAATTATTCCTAAGGTTGAGCCGATGTAGAGTGTGGTGCCCTCACTTGTACATGTGTAAAGGCTTATGTGATGAGGTTGTGTGCCCCCGCACACTTGGCTATGCTTGCGAAGGCGTTATGTACTTGGTCTGGTGTGTTTTGTTATGCTGTGCTGGTCCGGCTGCACCCTTAGGCGACTTATGTACGGATAGTCTTCGCAGTAGGCTGAGGTTTTTCGCACTTGTTGTGCTAGTCCGGCTGCACCCTTAGGCGACTTCTGCACGGATAGTCTTCGCGGTAGACTTAGGTTTTTTCGCACTTGTTGTGCTAGTCCGGCTGCACCCTTAGGCGACTTCTGCACGGATAGTCTTCGCGGTAGACTTAGGTTTTTTCGCACTTGTTGTGCTAGTCCGGCTGCACCCTTAGGCGACTTCTGCACGGATAGTCTTCGCGGTAGACTTAGGTTTTTTCGCACTTGTTGTGCTAGTCCGGCTGCACCCTTAGGCGACTTCTGCACGGAATAGTCTTCGCGGTAGACTTAGGTTTTTTCGCACTTGTTGTGCTAGTCCGGCTGCACCCTTAGGCGACTTCTGCACGGATAGTCTTCGCGGTAGACTTAGGTTTTTTCGCACTTGTTGTGCTAGTCCGGCTGCACCCTTAGGCGACTTCTGCGCGGATTTGTCACACGCGAGGGTGGCTAGCGCTGAGCCTTGCCGGTGACCTCGTATTGGTCGAATGTCGAAGACCGTCGTTACGGTCTTTTTTCGACGCATGTTTTTGCGGGGGATTTTTCAGACATATATTACATGGCTCCGCCTCGTTAAAAACCTCACCCCCCGGGAGGAAAAGAGTGCGGACCAGAATAAGATTGTTTTTGCGAATTACAAGGGCGAATTCAGCCCTGATGAGTCAAACAAAAAATTTGCGGAGGTTGTCGATGTTCCAGGAGTGCTCCAGGTCTTCGCCAGTTTGGCGTTGTGAGCCTATAAGCGCTGGGGGAAGCTTTCGTCTTGACTATAAAGGGGCCCTCCCACATTGGGCTCCAGCTTGCCCCTGGACTCTGTCCGAACCGTTCGGACTGAGTACGAGGTCCCCTTCGCTAAATTCCCTCGGGATGACTACGTGGTCACGCCATGCTTTTGTCTGAGCTTGGTATTTGTTTAGGGCCTGTAGAGCGAAGACTCGGTCTCCGTCAATGAGATCCTTTGAAGTTGGCTCGTCCACAGTCGGGGACGGCTGACGGAACTGTACGTGGGACCCATGTTTTATTTCTTGTGGGGTCATGGCCTCCGATCCTGTATAGAAGGCGGAAAGGAGTAAACCTGGTACGCCCTGCACTCAGTCGTGTTTAGTGCCCAGACCGCCTCGGGTAACAAATCGGTCCATCTGCCCTTTTTTCATCGAGGAGCATCTTTTTGACAGCTGTGAAGATTTTTCCATTGGCGCGTTCCACAACTCCGTTGGACTGCGGATGATAGACTGAGGCGAAGGCAAGCTTGGTGCCAATGGAGAAGCAAAAATCCTTGAAGTCTTGGCTGTCAAACTGCTTGTCGTTGTCAACTGTTAGTTCGGACGGTACGCCGAAGCGGCAAACAATGTTTTGCCAAAAGAACCTTTGGGCAGTTTTTGATGTTATTGTGGAAACAGCCCTTGCCTCGATCCATTTGGTGAAGTACTCGACAGCGACGAAGGCGAACTTAAGGTTCCCCTGAGCGGTGGGCAGGGGCCCGACAATGTCCAGGCCCCAGCGCTGGAGAGGCCATGTGTGGGCGATCAGCTTTGTATACTGTGAGGGGCTGCCTGACCGAGGAGAAAACTTCTGGACAGGCTTCACAGGACCTTGTGACCCGATTTGCGGCGCAGATCATTGCGGGCCAGTAAAAACCTTGGCGGATCACCTTAGCAGCTAGGGCCCTTGGCCCTGCGTGTGAGCCGCACGTGCCACTGTGGACTTCACGTAGGATCTGGATGCCTTCGGTTTCGGTGACGCACTTAAGCATTGGCTGACTGACCCCTTTTTTGTAGAGTTGGCATTCAATCAGTGCGAAGTCTCGGCTTCGATGTCTGAGGCGCTTGGCCTCACTGATGTCGGCTGGATGATAGTACCCCTGTAGGAACAGGGTTATTGGTGCCCGCCAGTCTTCGGTCATGATAAGGTTGACTATGCGGTGGCCCTCGCTGTCATTGGTTATTTGGAGCCCTTCGGGGCTCTGGACGGCTGGCGTGCCGATGACATGAAAGAACACGTCAGAGGGCAAAGATTCGCCCCTGGCGGCAGCCTTGGCCAATGCGTCGGCCTCTTCATTCTTGGCCCGATCCACATGCTGCAAGGTGAATCCCTTGAATTGTCTCTCGAGACTTCGGATGGCCGCGAGGTACTGCATGAGCGCGGGGTCCTTTGCTGCATAGTCTTTCTCGACTTGGCCGGCAACTACCTTGGAGTCTGTTTGATGATGCAGGTGGTGACTCCGAGGGCCCTTAGCTTGCGGAGGCCGAGGATGACTGCTTCGTATTCTGCCTATATTATTTGTGCATCTGTCGGATTCCAGAGCGAAGCTGAGGCGTGCTGCATATCTGTGCTTGACCCCGACTGGTGAGGTGATGACTGCAGCGGCGCCTGCCCCCGCATGGCACCATGCAGCCGTCGCAATGGATCGTCCAAACCTTCTCCTACGCACGGGTACTGGCTGTGTTGTTGGCCCAGTCCAGTCGACGACGAAGTCTGCCTAGGACTTGTGACTTGATGGCTGTCCTGGGCTCGAAGCTGATGTGGTAGTCGGAGAGTTCGGCCGCCCACTTGGCAATCCTCACCGATGCCTCCGGGTTTCTGAACAATTCGCCGAGTCCCCTGTCTGAGGTGACTCGGACTTTGAATGCTTCGAAGTAATGGCGCAATTTGCGCGAAGACATGACGACTGCGTAGGCAATCTTCTCCAGCTCTGTCATGTTGCACTTGGACGGTGTCAGCACTTCGGAGACATAGTAAACGGGGCACTGCCTGACCACGCCCTCAACTGTCTGCTCCTGCACTAGTGCCGCGCTGACCGCATGCGGCGAAGCCGCGACGTAGAGCAACAGGGGGAGCGAAGAGTCGGGGCTTGTAAGGACGGCCAACTCTGTCAGGTGCTGTTTTAATGAGGCGAAGGCTGCCGCCTGCTCTGGTCCCCAGGCGAAGTCTTTTGCACCACGGAGTGTTTTGAGGAAGGGGAGACTTCGCTCGGCGGACCTGGAGAATAATCTGCTGAGAGCGGCCAATCTGCCTGTCAGGCGCTGGACGTCTCTGGCGGACTGCGGAGGCGTCATGTCTATGATGGCCTGAATCTTGGTTGGGTTGGCCTCGATACCGCGGTGTGATACCAGGTAGCCCAATATTTTGCCTTGGCGAACGCCGAAAACGCACTTTTTCGGGTTTAGGCGGAGTTGTGCGTCTCGCATGTTCGCGAATGTCTCGGCGAGGTCGGCGACATGGTCCTCCTTGCTCTTGCTGGCGACGACGATGTCGTCCACATATGTGAATATATTTCTGCCAACTTGCCCTTCGAGCACTGTTTTGGTAAGCCTGGAGAAGGTGGACCCGGCGTTCTTGAGTCCCTCCGGCATTCTGATGAAGCAATATGTGCCGAAGGGTGTTATAAAGCTGGTGCTAGCCTTGTCTTCCTCCTTCATGTATATCTGGTGGTAACCAGGAGAAGCAGTCGAGGAGGGACATGACTTCGCATCCGGCCGCGCTATCGACTATTTTGTCGATCCGCTGGCAACGGGAATTGTCCTTTGGGCAGGACTTTATTGAGAATGGTGAAGTCGATGCACATTCGCCACTTCCCGCTCTTTTTCTGCACCATCACGACATTGGAGAGCCATGTGGGGTAAGCCACCGGCTCGATGAATTTGGCTTCCAGGAGGCGGTGCACTTCTGCCTTGGCGGCCTCTGTCTTCTCGTCAGGACATCTTGCGAAGCCGCTGTTTTTTCGGCCTTACCGAAGGGTCGATTCCCAAGCTGTGCTCAATTATGGAACGGCTGACCCTGACCAGATCGAGGGCTGACCAGGCGAAGACATCTTTGTTCTTGGATAGGCAGCAGAGGAGCTTCTCCTCTTCATGCGAAGTGAGGTCTTCGCTGATAGTGACTGTCTGCTTGGGCGTGGCCTGGTTGAGGGGGACAGTCTTGGTCCCGTCGTTGCTCTACAGCTGTGCCTTGTCGTGCTGCTTATTGGTTGGGCTGGCGGGCGCGGGGACCTCGCGCTGGGCCGTGAGGCAGTGCACGTTTCTCTGACCAGGGCACGAAGTCCCGCTCTATGTTGCGCGCAGTGTGTTGATTGTCGTGGACCGTAATGACACCTAATGGGCCTGGTATCTTCATACATAGGTACAGTCCGTGAATGGCTGCTTCGAACTTATTGATAGAGCCCCGGCCCATGATGGCATTGTATGGATATACCATGTCCACGATATCAAAGGTTACTTGCTCGCTTCGGGCATTGGGTGCTACACCGAAGGAGAGGGGCAGCTCTATTTTGCCGACAGGAAAGGTGCCCTTGCCGCCGAAGCCATACAACTGGGTTGTCCGAAGGCTTGAGCAGGCTGTGGCTTATGTCCCATGCGATCGAAGGCGTGGAGGAAGATGATGTCCGCCTGACTGCCATTGTCAACTAGGACTTTGTGCAGGTCCCAGCCTGCCACGCTGCAATTGATAACCATGGCGTCGCAGTGGGGGGCACTGCGCAGGTCGACGTCTCGTGCGTCGAAGGTTAGCGGTATGTGGGACCACTTTGTCTGCACGACTGGGCCGGTGATGGCGACGTGGTTGATGCTACGGTAGTGGTCCCGCTTCTACCTCTTTGTGTCGAAGTCGGTGCTGGACCCCCAGTTATCATGTGAATGACTCCGCGATATGGTTGATCGGCGAAGTCTTCCTGCTTTGGAGCATGGGGGAATGTTTTGATGTTGCTGGTGTGGTGGTGGGGGTGGGGGAGGTACGATTTGTACTTCCTGATGGTGTTGGTAAGCGTGGTGCGGTGGATGCGGAGCGGGGGCGTGGATATATGGTGGAGGGGGTTGCTGGTAAGTGTGTGCGACAACCCGGGGGTTGTCGGCTGGTTGCGCCCGTGCCATCCTGTCTCTGGTGGCCTTCGTTTCTGGGCAGTCTTTGGTTTGGTGGGCGCAGTCTTCGCCGTGGAAGAGGCAGTAGAATCGGCACGGCGGCTGCGCACGCCCCCGACCCCTACCGCGAGTACCATTTCCGCGGCCCTAGGGGGGATACTCCTGGCGATGAGGGGCGTCAGCAGCGAGATGCTGGTTGGCGATGTTATGCACTTGCTGTTGATTGCGGACCGTCTCGACCGGAGTCCGGCTGCGGAGTCCTCGTCCACGTGCGGCTGGACTATGGAGCATCTTTTGGCTTCCTTTGGGACTCAACCTTGCGCTGGTGTAGCTCTTCGGATTTGGTGTACTTTTCAAACAGCTGATATAATTCCTGGAGGTTCTTGGGCGGATCTTGGATGCAGTGGCTGTAAAGGACGCCGACAGCGAAGGCCACTGATAGCGTAGTGGATGGCGATCTGGTCATCGACTGAGGGCAGCTGTGACTTGAGTGTTATAAAATTTGCGGTAATACTCTCGCAGAGTCTCCTTTTCCAGCTGCTTGCAGAGCGAGAGTTCGGCCAAGGCGTCGGTGTCTGGGCGGTACCCTTGGAAGTTGAGCAGGAACTTGTCCCGGAGGCTTCTCCAGGAATCAATGGACAGCGGAGGCAACCTAGGTGAACCAGGTGAGAGCTGGGCCCTCTAGGGCGATGATGAAAGACTTCGCCATTGTGGCGTCGTCCCCTCCGGAAGATGCAACGGCGACCTGATAACTCATTATGTATTGTGTCGGGTCGGTGCTGCCGTTGTACTTGGGATAGGTCCCTGCCCGGAAGTTAGCTGGCCAAGGCGTCACTTGCAGGTGTGGCGCCAGGGGACTTCGCTCGTCGAGATAGTTGACCCCTTGGAATGGCGCGGCGTGCGGGAAGGTGTGGTCGCTCTGGGGGAAACGCGGGTCTTCCGGTTGCGCGCTGGTGTTGCAGGGGTGGCCCATGCTGCAGGCCGAGGTGGCCTTCGCGCGTGTCTTCCAGTTGTGTGCGCTGCTGGAGGGGTGGCCCGTGCTGTAGGCCAAAGTGGCCTTCGCGCTGCATCAGCGCGATCTCCCGCTCAAGGTCCTGGGCCTTCTGCTCTTCGTCGCGTATCATTTGCCGCACTTTGGCTAGTGTGGACACGCGATGGCGCTTGGCCTCCAGTATCTCTTTCTGCCTCTGGAGATTGCGGTTCTTGAGGCGCAGGGCAGCGTAGCTATAGCTGTTCTTCCACTGAGACGCCGAGGGCTTCACCGTCTTCGGTGAGGTCCTGCGCCCTCCAGTGGGGCGAAGCCTGAGGGTGGCTGCGATTGTCCTTCAGGGCCGCAGGTGCGGAGAGTGTCGTCTTCGCAGATGCGAGGGAATGTCGTCTTCAGTGGCCTCTTGGTGGGTGGATTGGGTGAGGGCGAGGGCCTTGCCCTTTCTTGCGGCAAGCAGTGCTGCCTTCGCAGCCTCGTCAGCCTTCGGGTTAGCTCTCTTGGGTGCCATCGCGGGTGGTTTTCTCGTAGCACGAACGGTGGGCGCCAAATGTTGGAACTTGCTCTCAGTTGCAAGGGGATCCAACAAGGGTGAACAATGACGTCAACAGGGTTCTCGCGCTCGATGGCAATAGCTCTGTTAATCTGCCCTCTCACGGGCACTGTGCAGGGGTATTTATAGGTGTCTGAGCGCCCAGCGCCTTGTGTTAAGGACGCATGTGCCCTCGGATACCTAGGTTATCCCCAGAATATTCCCATAAAGTAGGGTTACAGACTGTAATTACAGGAATGCCTTTGCAAATTAGGCCCGTAACACGTAGCGGCCACGCGGGGCCCGTTACAATGGGCCGGATCACACGTGGTCCTCTGAGCTGGATGAGGCCGCTCGGTGGGATGACGACGTCGCAGGCCTTCATCTGGCGCCGTAATCGAGCGAAGGCCTGTTTTGTCTCCGTCGGACCAGCGACTGCAGCGAAGGCCTCGAGCGAAGGGTGGCGTCTTTGCCTTCGCCCCAACAATATTTTCATGTTGCCTTGTCTGGGCCTGCCCGGACTTGGCTCATGAACCTCGCCCCAGGGTCAATCTACTCCTAGGAAGAGCTCTATGTAACACCCCTGGTGTTACTGTTACTAAAACTTGAGCATGACATCATCAGCATTAGCATTTCATATGTTTGATACACCTAGAATGCATTCACTAGGCAAAAATTTCAAACAAGTTGTATTGATATGGTGTTTTGCAAATAAAACCCTAGAGTATGGTACTTAACCCTAAATGGGGATTATAAGGGTAAAACAAAACCCAAAATAGAGAAAACCCTAAAGCTTAAGTGAAATAATCATAAAATGATGCTAAGAATGGATCTAAGTTTTATTCACACCCCTGGAATACCAAAAACCCTAAAAAGGACCCTAGAAAACCCTAACCCTAAACCCTAGGGGGTTAAGTGCAAAATCAGTGCACTTTTGGACTAAAGTGTAAAAACTATGATATTAAGGCATATAAAGTTATATGGTTCATATTTATGAAGATTTGCAATTCAAACCCTGAATTTTAGACCTATTTGCAAAAAGGACCCCCTTTGTGTTCTAGTGCTAAGTCTGAAATCAGTGATATTGACTCCACTTTGGAGCTCTATATCTTCCAAAATAGTGAGAATTTACCCTAGATCACCACATCAAATTTGTAAACCTATCAAAGGAGAATAATTTTGCTTAAGAGTGTAAGCAAGGTTGTTATGAAGAATTTGGAGATAATTAAACCTAAAGTCAGGTTGTCAGGCTGTTAGAGTCTGAATTTCAGACTGACAGTGCAACTACAGTGACTTTGGGCATGAATTCAAGCCAGGATTGAGCAAGAATTTGCTTAGGATTGCTATAACAATATTGTGTCTGGATCTTAGAGCTAAAACTTTGCTAAAGGGTGATGATCATGTTACTGCACAAAATCAGGAGTAAACAGCCCTGCAAATCGCTATGTCAGGTGACTGAATGGGCTTTCCCATGGTACAGTAACCTGAAACAGATCAGATCAAGCGCTCAGCTCACCGCCGACGATCTCCGCCATGATTCGTGTCGCCTGCGTCTCGATGCGTGCTCGGGGTAAGTGGATAATGTCTCGGGTAGAAAGATCATCACTGTCGTTGAGCTGGACACCAATTCGGCTAGCCACCGTACCTCCTCCTTGTTCACCGATCGCTCGGGTAGAATCTTACCAGCCGGTGATCCCTCACTGCCGTCCGCCGCGTGTCCAAACACTTTACCACGTCACGGCTAACTGTGCTACGCACGTACCGGTGATCGCCGGAGGAGCAGCCACGGTAATAGCCATGTTGCGCGGCCACCAGTGACTCACCCAGTTCATACCTATCACAATCCACCGCTCAAATTCGCTGTACTCATGATCGATCTCTATAAATTAAAGCCACCATAAGCTCCGCAAGGTCATCACACACCCAGCCACCAAGAATCACTAGCAATCGTTCGTCAGAGAGCTTGAATTTTGGTTTTCCCCTAACCAAGTTTCCGCCACCGCGAAGAACACCTCGCCGTGGCCAGCCACTTCTAGGTTTGTTCATGCCCTCTGCTACCTTGTTTCAGCATTAGTATGGTTCCTGATGCTCATCCATCCACCCAATTGAGCTAGACCGCCACCAATCACCGGGAACACATTGTTCTTTGGGTTATCCGCACTGTCACCGTGGCCAGAGGCAATTAGGTAGCCATTCATGCAATTTACTTAGGGGAAACACTAGTTAGGGCGTGAATTCGGTTTCGGCCGAAGTAGGGCACTAGTCTTTGCCCTGTTTGGCAGGTCCAGGAGCTCGCCGGAGCTCTGCTGCGTCGCTCACCGTCAGGGACCTCGGTCTGCGAAGGGATAGAACCAGAGGGGCTTTTCTGCATCTGTCAGTGACTTAGTTAAACAGTGACGTGACCCCGCTTCCAGTTATTCAGTAAGCCAAGGGCCTTTCTGCAAAGTCCGCAGCGCGGGCGCGGGCACGCGCTTTCCACTTGAGTTGGGCCGCTTGGGCTAGATTTGGCCCAGAACTGTTCAAGCTTTTCTCTTTTCTTTTTCTGCAAAACTTTGGAAATCTGTAGAAAATTTTAGAAAAATGGTAAAAATGTCAAACTAATTTTACTAGATTCCTAATTTTCCATAGTATTTAATAAAAATAGTTTCATGATTTTTAGATCAAATAGGGAATTTTGGAGCATTTATAATAGCCTAAAACATTGTGTCTGGATTTTTATAAAATAGATGATAATTCCAAAAATCCCCAAACTTTTTATATGAACTCTAAACATTATTTAGAAGCCTTGGGTAGAGTTTGATTTGATTTGGACCTTGTTTAATAACTAGAACCCAAAACCCTACCGCCTGCCCTTTGAATTCCTTTACTGACTCTGGAAACCCTAGTTTCTCGGAGAACTGTGAAGGAAAATTGTATTCAAGACCTTAGATAATAAACTCTTATTATCTTTGCATTCTCATGAGCATTACATGGGCATTCATTATTATGTATGGTTATCTTTAGAAAACGAAGAAGAAGTTGAAGTAGAAGGAGAGAAGACTTCACCACCACCACCTCAGGAACATCAGGCAGACAGTTGTTTTATTTTGACATCTGTGGAAGATGTACCTCTGATAGGTACCAAACTTTGGGCTTGGAAATGATTAAGCTGAGACCGGGCGGGTGACTTGCACGAGAAGAGAGAGTCTCAGTGTAGTGTCTCCGTCTGAGTCACATGCCTCGTCATGGGTATGCTTTGCCTCGGGCAGACTAAGGCCAAAATAAGATACCACGCAATGGGAGTGGAGAGATGGCGAGAGTAGCGTGTACCCTTCGTGGCAAGAGGCTGGACAGTGGTGTATCTGTGCTCTCGGTTGGCGTGAACCTAATCTGGTCTTAAGAACCCCGGTGGCGGGTTGACATATGCAAGGGTTAAGTGCTACATATGTCATGTGATTGGAGATCCTCAGCTGAGTATAATCGATTCGGATCGTTGTACCTCCGTGGTTATGGAGACTTGGTCACTAACTTATACGTAGAACTCCAGTAAAGAAGAAGGATTGTTAAGAAATTGGCTAGTGCAGGCCAAGTGATTGAACTAGGGTAGAAAGAACTCTAGTGCAGGTAATTTTACTTAACTTGAGAATAAAACTGGATTTTTAAGGATCCACATTTAGTAAGCATTTATGCAAACAGAGTCTTTGATTATTGAGAAACCTTACCTTGACTCCCCTATAACCAGCATACCCTTGAGAGTCTTTTCTTTAGTCGGGTAAGACTTGCTGAGTAATTCCATACGCAGGGTTTTATTCCCTATTGTTTTTAGGTGAAGAAGCAACAAACTTTTGTTGTTTCTGTTCTAAGGTGGTTCCAAAGGACGAACACCAGGAGTGAAGCTGCGGGAGGAAAGGATCCTCCATAAAAACTTTTGTTTGAACTTTATCGGGAGGGGGTTTTGCCTCCCTTGGTTTTGTAATAATAATACTCTACACTCATAAGTTATATCCTGGTCTGTAAATAATCAACCTTGTCTACTTTTAAATAAAGGTAAGTTTATGTAACCGCTTCCGCATTTCCGTATCTCCGATGATTTGTAATGTCTGCATGACGGGTAAAACGCTCTTGGGAAGGTAAGGAAAGCAGATACCGAACTTGTCAAGTGATTCAGGAACACCTGCAGGGTTGTCTGAGATCCGTTGGACAAGGACAACTGTAGGTGGGCCTAATGACTTGGGAGGTTCCGTCATAGCTGGTATCTGAGCGAAGCCCATCTCTGCAGATATTATGAGGCATCTTCAAAAGAATTTTTCTAAGACTTATCTAGAAAATTTATTCCCTTCTTACCTAGTATCTCTGAAGAGTTTATATGAAAGACCAGATAGGAAGAGTGCAATGTATAGAAGGTATGAATCAACTAAAGTTGATTCTGTAATTATACATGCATCATGCAAAAAATTATGCTAATAAGATTCCCCCTTAGAAAAATGCCGCCACGTACAAGAAAGACTGCACGCATGTCAACCGGGCCGATCGGTGTACCTCATCACCAACTTGCCCCGAGACATGACGACAGCAGTAGCGGTAGTAACGATCCAATCGGGGACTTAGAAGCTCAAGTTAATCAGCTTCAAACAGAACTCTATCGCAGGAATAACATATGGGTCGCAGATGGCGAGAGGATCAATGAATTGATAAGCGACATCTGCCGCCTGCAAGATCAGCTCGCGGATCGAGACTAGCGCTCGACTGGGCGGTTCACTCTCGTTCGCTTGCCTGGGCTAAGGAGGCGAAAGCTCGAGCCCGAGTAGAAGAGCTTAGCTCAGCTATTGATAACTTGCAGGCTTATTGTAATACTCTACATGAAGAAGTTCATGTATTGTACTCGCAACTACACCCCAGTGTACCTGCGGATCCTGTCGGGACAGAAGCCGGACCTTCTCAAGTAGCGGGAGAAGCTTTTGGTGACGAATTGGACCTTTTCAGGCCCCCTTCCTCTATGAAGTTGGTCGATGAGTGGTCTCCTACGCCCGACAGTGAGGCTACCAAGAGTGACAGGAAGCAGGAATAGTATAGTATAGAAGTAGTACTATTGTGTAATAGGGGGTGTAATCCTATTGTAAAGTACGAGTCTGTAACATTACCTTTTTAAGTAATGTGAAATGGATGGTTTGTATGGCCTATCATATTGCTCCAAATGTTCTTTGCCTCAGATGCCTTCCAGGACTCGCGCTCAGGATGGGGCTGGTACCTCCCGTGGGAGGGAGGCGACCCCAAATCCACCTCCAGTACCCCCGACACTTGTCGAGGCCATCGCTGCCTTGGTAAACGCTACAGCAGACAATACCCGCTTCCTGCGGGAGATGGCAGGTCAACAACTCCAACAACAAGGCGGGCGGGCCTATCCGCAAGGCCCCCGTGAGACATCTTATCTAGACTTCTCTGAGACGCGCCCTCTGTTGTTCGTCAAGGAAGAAGACCTTCTAGAGGCGGATGAATGGATCCGCGTCATTGAGCAGAAATTTGGGCTTCTTCGGTGTTCTGAAACTCAAAAGCCCCTGTTTGCAGCCCAACAACTGCGAGGACCTGCCAGTACGTGGTGGGGAAACTTTGTGGCCGTTCAGTCGGCCGGTCATCAGATCACTTGGGATGAATTCAAGTTGGCCTTCAGAGAGCATTATATACCTGAGGGAGTTCTTCACATGAAGCAAGAGGAGTTCATGAAATTGAAGCAAGGCGGAGATACTGCTACCCAGTATCTCAATAAATTTAATCACCTATCTCAATATGCAATTGACTAAGTCAACACAGATGTGAAGAAAAGGAATTGTTTTATGAGAGGCTTGAATGATCGGATGCAAAGAAAGATGGCCACTTGCATCGACCTTACTTATGGAAGGGCTGTCAGCACAGCGCTGGCAGTCGAGGCTAAATATACAAGTTCTGGAAAATCCAAGGGGAATGGAGGCAACAGGCCCAATCAGGGTCTCGAGAAAAGGCAACGGTTAGTTATCCGGCCTTTTAATCAAAGTCACTCTTTCTCTCATCCACCCTCCTTCCCATTTAAGCAACCAATGTTTATCCGTCCTACCCCTGCCCCCACTGCTACAAATCAGCCGGGTACCCCTGGCACTCGTTTCCCTACTCTTCCAAGCTCATCAACCGCCTGCTTAACCTGTGGAAAGTCTGGATATTTCATTAATGACTGTCCATATCCAAGGCAGACTCAATCAAATAATCAGCAAAGCTCTGGAGGTTCTAAGGGAAATGCGGCAACCAATACCGCGGGCAAGAATACAAGGAAAACTGGACGGGTTTATTACACTCAAGTGGCTACAACACCGGAAGGCGAACCGGTGATGATGGGTACGTTCCTTGTAGCCAACCACCCTGCACTTATTCTCTTTGATTCGGGTGCATCTCATACTTTCATAAGCAAAAAGTTCGTGCAGAAACACTGCATTCCATATACTGAATCAAGGGAAGGGTTTAAAATACATTCGCCTAGGGGACAAATATTTACCAAAGAAGTGGCTTACCAAGTGCCCGTAACATTGGCTGGACAGGACTTTCCTACTAAGATGATTGTTCTGAAAGGCCAAGACATAGATGTAATCTTGGGCATGAATTGGTTGGCCCAACATAAAGCAGTTCTCAACACTGATCTAAGAACAATCAGGTTGAGTTATGGCCAAGAAGAAATTCTTTTGTCTATCCCCATAGCTATTCTAGCTAGACCAATTGGCAGAATTAATGAAGCCATTATACCGGAGATCAAGGATATTCCGGTAGTATGTGAATTCCCAGATATCTTTCCAGAGGATTTGCCTGGATTGCCACCAAAAAGAGATGTAGAGTTTGTAATTGAGTTGAAGCCCGGTATGGCTCCCATTTCTAGAAGATCGTACCGAATGCCTCCAAATGAGCTGGCAGAACTTAAGACCCAATTGCAAGACCTACTAGAGAAAGAATTCATCCGGCCAAGCTCGTCACCATGGGGTTGTCCAGCCATCTTCGTCAAGAAGAAGGATCAAACATTGCGGATGTGCGTGGATTATCGACCCCTTAATGAGGTCACCATTAAGAATAAGTATCCTCTTCCTCGGATTGATATTTTGTTTGATCAACTAACTGGAGCGAGGGTATTCTCCAAGATTGACCTCAGATCGGGCTACCATCAGATCCGTATTAGGCCCAAGGATATACCAAAGACTGCATTCACTACGCGGTATGGGTTATTTGAATATTTGGTAATGTCTTTCGGATTGACGAATGCTCCTGCCCACTTTACTTATTTGATGAACTCGGTATTTATGCCTGAGTTAGACAAGTTTGTGGTGGTATTCATCGATGATATCTTAATATATTCTAAGGATGAAGAGGAGCATGCTCAGCACTTGTGGATTGTATTAACGCGCTTAAGAGAACATCAATTATATGCTAAGTTCAGTAAGTGCGCATTCTGGCTGGAAGAGATCCAATTTCTGGGACATGTGTTATCTGCCAAGGGGATTGCGGTAGATCCCAGCAAAGTCAAGGATATTTTAGAGTGGAAACCCCCAACCACTATACATCAAGTCCGAAGTTTCCTTGGACTAGCTGGCTATTACCGCCGATTTATACCAGATTTTTCCAAACTTGTGAAACCAATCACGAGTTTATTGAAGAATGATATTAAATTCAATTGGTCTTCAGAATGTAATGAAGCCTTTGAAAAATTGAAGGTATTATTAACCACTGCTCCGGTATTGGCTCAACCAGATATTGAAAAGTCGTTTGATGTGTATTGTGATGCATCAGGCAGTGGTCTCGGCTGTGTATTAATGCAAGAAGGCCGAGTAATAGCTTATGCTTCAAGGCAGTTGTGCCGGCATGAGGAGCATTATCCAACTCATGATCTGGAGCTAGCTGCAGTGGTTCATGCCCTGAAGATATGGCGTCATTATCTACTGGGTAATGTCTGTCACATTTATATAGACCATAAAAGTTTGAAGTATATCTTTACCCAGTCCGAGCTCAATATGAAACAAAGGAGATGTCTCGAGCTTATTAAGGATTATGAACTGGAAATCCATTATCACCCAGGGAAAGCTAATGTAGTGGCAGATGCACTCAATCGCAAGGCCTCCTGCCATTGTTTAACAATGAGGATTTCTGACATTACATTATGCCAGGAGATGGAGAATTTGAACCTGGGAATGATTCGGCATGGAACTTCAAATCAATTGAAGCTTGAGTCAGTCATCTTACAAAGGATAATTGACGCACAAAAGGATGATGAAGGTATGAAACATATCCATGAGAAGATAAAGGCTGGAAAAGCCAACTGTTTCAGAGAAGACGATCAAGGTGTCGTATGGTTCAATAACTGCATAGTTGTGCCAAAGAATGAAGAAGTTCGCTAGCAAATTCTAGATGAAGCACATCTTAGTCGCTATTCTATTCATCCCGGAAGCACTAAGATGTATCAAGACCTGAAACAACATTATTGGTGGACGAAGATGAAAATTGAAATTGCACACTATGTGGCTAGATGTGACACTTGTAAACGTGTCAAGGCCATACACATGAAGGCTGCTGGTCCATTACAATCTTTACCTATCCCAACATGGAAATGGGAAGATATAAGCATGGACTTCATTGTGGGATTGCCCAGGACTGCAAAGGGGTATGATTCTATCTGGGTTATAATTGATCGGCTTATGAAAATTGCTCATTTTCTGCCAGTCAAGACAGATCACCGGTTACTGTCTATGCCCAATTGTACATTGCTCGTATTCTTAGTCTGCATGGTGTTCCAAAGACTGTAGTGTTGGACCGTGGACCTCAATTTGTAGCCAAGTTTTGGGAAGCACTTCACAAATCCCTGGGTACTAAGTTGCTCCATAGTTCGGCCTATCATCCTCAAACCAGTGGGCAGACTGAGAGGGTAAATCAGATACTCGAAGATATGCTGCGGGCAAGTGTTCTGGAATTCCCACAGAAATGGATGAATGTTTACCGTTAGCGGAGTTCTCATATAATAATAGCTATCAAAAAAGCATTAAGATGGCACCCTTTGAAGCTTTATATGGACGACGATGTCGTACTCCGCTAAATTGGTCTGAACCAGGTGAAAGGTACTTCTTTAGGCCTGATATGGTGAAAGAGACCGAAGAAAAGGTTTAGAGAATAATTTATAATTTGAAGAAAGCCCAAGCTCGTCAAAAGAGTTATGCAGACAAGCGACGACAACCCTTGTACTTTCTCGTGGGAGATTATGTCTACCTGAAAGTTTCACTAATGAAGGGTGTATCACATTTCGGGATTGAAGGTAAGCTTACACCCCAATACATTGGTCCTTTTCTTATCCTTGAAAGGTATGGACCAGTGGCATACTGACTTCAGTTACCCAAAACCTTGTCTGATGTACATAATGTGTTCCACGTGTCTCAATTGAAGAAATGTCTTCGGGTTCAGATCAAACCATTGAAGTAACAGATGTTGTCCTAGAGCCAGACTTGACATATTCAGAACACCCTATTCGAGTCTTGGATCAAAAGGATAGGGTTACCCAGAGAAAAACTCTCAAGTTTTATAAGATACAGTGGAACCAACATACTGAAGATGAGGCTACATGGGAGACTCAAGACTTTTTAGAAAAGAATTTCCCAGGCTTTCTAGTCTCATGTAAATTGTAATATGTGTATAATTGTTGTAATAAAGGAGTGATCCCCAAACTACCCCTGCCTTATACCAAAAATCAGGAAATAGAAATGTGAAGCATTTCCTTTTCCACTACTTACCCTAGGACTTTTAATCTCGGGACGAGATTCTTTTATGGGGGGAAGGATGTAACACCCCTGGTGTTACTGTTACTAAAACTTGAGCATGACATCATCAGCATTAGCATTTCATATGTTTGATACACCTAGAATGCATTCACTAGGCAAAAATTTCAAACAAGTAGTATTGATATGGTGTTTTGCAAATAAAACCCTGGAGTATGGTACTTAACCCTAAATGGGGATTAGAAGGGTAAAACAAAACCCAAAATAGAGAAAACCCTAAAGCTTAAGTGAAATAATCATAAAATTATGCTAAGAATGGATCTAAGTTTCATTCACACCCCTGGAATACCAAAAACCCTAAAAAGGTCCCTAGAAAACCCTAACCCTAAACCCTAGGGGGTTAAGTGCAAAATCAGTGCACTTTTGGACTAAAGTGTAAAAACTATGATGTTAAGGCATATAAAGATATATGGTTCACATTTATGAAGATTTGCAATTCAAACCCTGAATTTTAGACCTATTTGCAAAAAGGACCCCCTTTGTGTTCTAGTGCTAAGTCTGAAAATCAGTGATATTAACTCCACTTTGGAGCTCTATATCTTCTAAAATAGTGAGAATTTACCCTAGGTCAACACATCAAATTTGTAAACCTATCAAAGGAGAACAATTTTGATTAAGAGTGTAAGCAAGGTTGTTATGAAGAATTTGGATATAATTAAACCTAAAGTCAGGCTGTCAGTCTGTTAAAGTCTGAATTTCAGACTGACAGTGCAACTGCAGTGACTTTGGGCATGAATTCAAGCAGGATTGAGCAAGAATTTGCTTAGGATTGCTATAACAATATTGTAGCTGGATCTTAGAGCTAAAACTTTGCTAAAGGGTGATGATCATGTTACTCCACAAAATCGGGAGTAAACAGCCCTGCAAATCGCTCTGTCAAGTGACTGAATGGGCTTTCCCGTGGTACAGTAACCTGAAACAGATCAGATCAAGCGCTCAGCTCACCGCCAATGATCTCCGCCATGATTCGTGTCACCGGTGTCTCGATGCGTGCTCGGCGTAAGTGGATAACGTCTCGGGTAGAAAGATCATCACCGTCGTTGAGCAGGACACCAATCCGGCTAGCCACCGTACCTCCCCCTTGTTCACCGATCGCTCGGGTAGAATCTCACCGCCGTTGATCCCTCATTGCCGTCCGCCGCGTGTCCAAACACTTTACCACATCGCGGATAACTGTGCTACGCACGTCCCGTGATCGCCGGAGGAGCAGCCACGGTAATAGCCACGTTGCGCGGCCACCAGTGACTCACCCAGTTCATACCTATCGCAATCTGCCGCTCAAATTCGTTGTACTCGTGATCGATCCTTATAAATTAAAGCCACCATAAGCTCCGCAAGGTCATCACACACCCAGCCAACAAGAATCACTAGCAATCGTTCGTCAGAGAGCTTGAATTTTGGTTTTCCCCTAACCAAGTTTCCGCCACCGCTAAAAACACCTCGCCGTGGCCAACCACTTCCAGGTTTGTTCATGCCCTCCGCTACCTTGTTTCAGCATTAGTATGCTTCCCTGATGCTCATCCATCCAACCAATTGAGCTAGACCGCCACCAATCACCGGGAACGCGTTGTTCTTTGGGTTATCCGCACTGTCACTGTGGCCAGAGGCAATTAGGTAGCCATTCATGCAATTGACTTAGGGGAAACATTGGTTAGGGCATGAATTCGGTTTCGGCCGAAGTAGGGCACTAGTATTTGCCCCGTTTGGCCGGTCCAGGAGCTCGCTGGAGCTCTGCCACGCCGCTCACCGTCGGGGACCTCGGTCTGCGAAGGGATAGAACCAGAGGGGCTTTTCTGCATCTGTCAGTGACTTAGTTAAACAATGACGTGACCCCGCTTCCAGTTATTCAGTAAGCCAAGGTCCTTTCTGCAAAGTCCGCAGTGCAGGCGTGGGCCATGGGCACGCGCTTTCCACTTGAGTTGGGTCGTCTGGGCTAGATTTGGCCCAGAACTGTTCAAGCTTTTCTCTTTTCTTTTTCTGCAAAACTTTGGAAATCTGTAGAAAATTTTAGAAAAATGGTAAAAATGTCAAACCAATTTTACTAGATTCCTAATTTTCCATAGTATTTAATAAAAATAGTTTCATGATTTTTAGATCAAATAGGGATTTTTGGAGCATTTATAATAGCCTAAAACATTGTGTCTGGATTTTTATAAAATAGATGATAATTCCAAAAATTTCCAAACTTTTCATATGAACTATAAACATTATTTAGAAGCCTTGGGTAGAGTTTGATTTGATTTGGACCTTGTTTGATAACTAGAACCCAAATCCCTACCCCCTGCCCTTTGAATTCCTTTACTAACTCCAGAAACCCTAGTTTCTCGGAGAACCGTGAAAGAAAATTGTATTCAAGACCTTAGATAATAAACTCTTATTATCTTTGCATTCTCATGAGCATGGGCATTCATTATTATGTATGGTTATCTTTAGAAAACGAAGAAGAAGTTGAAGTAGAAGGAGAGAAGACTTCACCACCACCACCTCAGGAACATCAGGCAGACAACTGTTTTTATTTTGACATCTATGGAACTGAGCCTGAATCACCTATAAACCAAGGCAAGCCCCAGTGCATTTGCCACCTCCTTGACTCTTTAAAATCTTTCTCGCTTGATGCATTAGGTGATAGGAGTTGATTGCTAAAACAATTCCTGCATTACCTTCCTTGAAATTGAATACCTTCTTTTGAATCCCTGTTTTATAAAAGGTTTTTACCATGCTTAGTCTTCCTCTAGCAAAGAAAAAGGTTTTGTTTTTTTACAAAAGATGATGTGGCAAAGTGGGAAGGCTGTTTTTGAAAATAAAACTTGATGGTGGATCCATCATGGCCATGATGGGTTCAACATCGGAGAAGATGTACCTCTGACAGGTACCAAACTTTGGGCTTGGAAATGATTAAGCTGAGACCGGGCGGGTGACTTGCACGAGAAGAGAGAGTCTTGGTGTAGTGTCTCCGTCTGAGTCGATTAAGGACCGTCTCGATGTAGGCGTGCTGACCGAGGACCCTTTAACTGGTCACATGCCTCGTCATGGGTAAGCTTTGCCTCAGGCAGACTAAGGCCAGAATAAGATACCACGCAATGGGAGTGGAGAGATAGCGAGAGTAGCGTGTACCCTCCGTGGCAAGAGGCTGGACGGTGGTGTATCTGTGCTCTCGGTTGCCATGAACCTGATCTGGTCTTAAGAACCCCAGTGGCGGGTTGACATATGCAAGGGTTAAGTGCTACATATGTCGTGTGATTGGAGATCCTCAGCTGAGTATAATCGATTCGGATCGCCGTACCTCCGCGGTTATGGAGACTTGGTCACTGACTTATACGTAGAACTCCAGTAAAGATGAAGGATTGTTAAGAAATTGGCTAGTGCAGGCCAAGTGATTGAACTAGGGTAGAAAGAACTCTAGTGCAGGTAATTTTACTTAACTTGAGAATAAAATTGGATTTTTTAGGATCCACTTTTAGTAAGCATTTCTGCAAACATAGTCTTTGATTATTGAGAAACCTTACCTTGACTCCCCTATAACCAGCATACCCTTGAGAGTCTTTTCTTTAGTCGGGTAAGACTTGCTGAGTAATTCCATACTCAGGGTTTTATTCCCTATTGTTTTTAGGTGAAGAAGCAACAAACTTTTGTTGTTTCTATTCTAAGGTGGTTCCAAAGGATGAACACCAGGAGTGAAGCTGCGGGAGGAAAGGATCCTCCATAAAAACTTTTGTTTGAACTTTATCGGGAGGGGTTTTTGCCTCCCTTGGTTTTGTAATAATAATACTCTGCACTCATAAGTTATATCCTGGTCTGTAAATAATCAACCTTGTCTACTTTTAAATAAAGGTAAGTTTATGTAACCGCTTCCGCATTTCCGTATCTCCGATGATTTGTAATGTCTGCGTGACAGGTAAAACGCTCTTGGGAAGGTAAGGAAAGCAGATATCGAACTTGTCAAGTGATTTAGGAACACCTGCAGGGTTGTCTCAGGTTCGTTGGACAAGGACAACTGTAGGTGGGCCTAATGACTTGGGAGGTTCCGTCACACTCTACGCATGGTTCGTTGCGAACTTCGCCAGTGCTTACCAGCAACAGGTGTGGAGGCCCACCTCCACGCAGTGAGGCAGGAGCCCGAGGAGACTCTCCGGACGTTCATCTCCTGCTTCACCAAGGTGCGAGGTACTATACCTCGCATTTCCGATGCTTTCATCATCACGGCCTTCCGCAAGGGAGTACGTGATGAGAAAATGTTGGAGAAGTTGGCCACGCATGACGTGGAGACTATCTCCACACTCTTCGCTCTGGCCGACAAGTGCGCCAGAGCCACCGAGGGCTATGCATGGCACTCGGCCCCGCAGATCGGGGTTACCCAGACGAGTGACTCAGGTACTGTCCCCCGGGATTGTAAAAAGAAAAAGAAGAAGGACCGCGACCACCAGAAGTCGCGGTCCACCGCTCTAGTTGTCGTAGCCGCGACTGGGGGCCGGGGCGACCGCAACAAACGCCCACGGCCACAGAGGGGTAACAGCGGCTCATGCCTTGTGCACCCCAACGGTCGCCACAGCGCCGCGGAGTGTCGCGAGATCATCGACCTCGCGAAACGCGTCAGCGAGCGGCGCGAGCAGTCTTCCAAGGATGGCTCCCCACCTCGTCGCTGACCTGGCAAGGAAAGGGTCGACGACGGCGAGGTGGCTGCGGCTGAACGGGACCTCGGGTATCAGTCACCCGAGGGGACC
Organism: Zea luxurians; assembly: GCA_029449295.1. Taxonomy (NCBI): domain Eukaryota; kingdom Viridiplantae; phylum Streptophyta; class Magnoliopsida; order Poales; family Poaceae; genus Zea; species Zea luxurians. The sequence goes on along the minus strand of JAOPSE010000069.1, from coordinate 8,304,968 downwards.
TGAAGGATGTCTTCGCCGGAGACTCCTACTCTGGTGGCGACAACTAGATGGACCCCCGGAGGGACCCCATACTCCCCGGTCTACGGGGCCGAAGCCTACCTTCCCCCCGAAAACCCTTCTAGACTCCCCACGGGTCCAGGCTTCTGACAAGTCCATGCAGAAATGGCTACAGCATGAGGACGAGTACTCCATCATCAAACGCAGATGGGAACCCAGGGTCGGGACCTAGTCCTACGGCAAGTACCAAACCAAGAAGGGCTCCGCAACTCTCCCCTAGCTAGGAAGGATCCTTCAAGGTGATGGGAATACGTCGACCTGGGGGTGACTATCTTGCTACGACTGAAGGAGTACTTCTTCCTGGCCACTGGAACATCTCTGTATGTTCTATCCATAGGAGCAAGTCTGAGGGGTCGAATTTTTCTCCCTTTTGTAACTAGGTAACGCATACGTGTACGCCAGCTCGGTGAGGTCCACCCTCATAAGCCCGGCCTATTGGTCTGCACCCATGCATGACAGGTTATAAAGAAAAGATTTACCCCCTCAGATGTGCCTCTATGATAGTTTTATCCTACTGCTCCATGGTCTTACCTTGCAGTTTTCCGGATGTTATTTTATCTAACCCACCCAAACAGTTCCCATCCCATCAGACATGATGACATCCGAAATGAACAGCCAGGCTTGCAGTTTAGGACCTCTCTACGAAAGCAGGAGGGCCCGACAGCCTAGGGGCCGGTTATAAAGAATGAGAGCCCGTTCCATGGGGTGGTCCGGAGCCTGTGTGGCCGCTTAGCCTGGTCCCGTACCCGAAAGCCTGCACACTCCACCACTCCGTGACGGGTACCCTAGTATTTGGAGCTATAAGTCTTGTGGGTCCGGCAACCTGGGGTCTAGAACTAGAGAATGGACACTTGTCTCCTGGGGTGGTCCAGAGCCGGGAAGCTGCTCAGCCTGGTCCCATACCGTGGGCCTGCATGCTCCACCACTCTGTGACGGGTGTCCTAGTATCTAGAACCACCGTCCAGGGGGTCCGGACACACAACTTGGCTTCCCAGACTAGACCCTACAGGTCCCGAGCATGTATCAAAGGATGGCTAGTGTCAGATGGCGGGTCCTGCGGGTGTACTACTAATGCTCCCTAGCCAAAGCTGTGTGCAGGCCCAGGTCCCAGTCGAGGCTACCTCCTGGGGGCCATTGCTAACTCTTTCTTAGGTATGCTGGTCTGCAGCCTCGACAAGTCGAGCCTACATCCCAGGGGGTCCAGGTACCAAGGAGGAATCGGTTACACCACACACAACATGGACAAGTGGTACACAGATAAGTGCTAATACTGCTTGATAAATAGTACTCAAAAGTACCTTACAAAAAGCAAAAGTATTACATCCTCCTTCAAGCGGAGTCCTAGCTCCATCTCTACTCTACAGGTATGAACTACCTCCACACCAGTAGGGTCACGTGGGTAGCTAGCTTCGAGTGGTTCACCAGCGGCGGTGACCACCTCTGCACCGACAGTTCGCCAGCGGCGGCGGCCACCTCTGCTCCCAGCGGCTCGCCAGCGGAGGCGACCACCTCTACACCGACGGCTTGCCAGCGGCGGCAACCACCTTTGCGCCGGGCAGCCTCCCCAGCGGTGGTGACCACCTCAGCGTGCGCGCCATGGCGAAGAGGCCCTCGCTCCCGCCCTCCTACGGGGGTGAGGACAAGACCATCCAAGCCATGGAGGTGGGAGCACAGCGACAGGCGGTGCTTGCGGTCTGGTCGAGACCGCGTACCCGAAGTTCGCCTCCTTCACAAGGCTGCTAATCATCCTTTTCCTCTGAATGCTGGAGGAAGAGGCGGGTCACCATCCCATGTGGGAGGCGGAGCCGCGGCTCAGCTCGCTCTCCACCACCGCGAGGCTGATGAACATCCTTGAAGCCAAGCACTGGTGGAAGAGCGCTGCCCCCACAAGGTCGCGCACCTCCAGCAGAGGAAAGACAAGACCGGCAGCACCAACCCGCTGGGGAGGACAAAAGGCACGAACTCTCCAGCGGCAAGTTCATCGGGGTGGATGGCGCCGGTGCAAATCCTTCCGTCGAACGCCGGCGCATCCCATCCAAGCAGGCGGTATACCATGTCAAGCACTCACTCAGTTTGGGCATGCTCGGGATGAACCTACAAGGCCATGGCAAACTACGACAACACAAAGCAGAGACCTTGAAGGCAAAGGGGCGCAGAGAGCTCGGAGGCGAGAGGACGCCGCGAGTGGGATAGAAGCAAGGCATGGCTACTACTCGAGGGATGAACCCCTCTTTAAAGGCAGACTCCCCCGCTCCTGCCTCGAAACATCGCGAGAAGTCTCCCCCGATGCACACCGGGCTATCCATCCTATGACACAGGGGCCCGGTCCCACAAGTCATACAACTGGCGCATTGGTCTCCGAGTGCGAAGAAGGCGAACCACCGCACAAGGAGCATGCCACCGCCCTGCGGTAGTGCGCCCCTTCATCTTCGCCGCGACCAACGGTCAAGAAGGCGAACCGCCGCACAAGGAGCATGCCACCGCCCCGCGGTAGTGCGCCCCTTCATCTTTGCCGTGACCAACGGCCAAGAAGGCGAACCGCCACATAAGGAGCGTGCTACCGCCTCGCAGTAGTGCGCCCCCTTCATCTTCGCCGCGACCAACGGTCATGAAGGTGAACCACCGCACAAGGAGCATGCTACCACCCCGCGGTAGTGCGCCCCCGCGTCTTCGCCGCAACTAGCGGTCCAACCCCTGGCATGGGGGCCCAGGCCCACATATCATGAACCTAGCGTGCCGGTTTCTGTGTGCGGAGAAGGCGAACCGACGCGTGAAGAGCGCGCCACCGCCTGCGGTAGTGCGTGAAAGGGAAATAGGCTTACACCTTTTCCTATATGAATTTTGGTGGTTGAATTACCCAACACAAATTATTAGACTAACTAGTTTGCTCTAGATTATGAGTTCTACAGGTGCCAAAGGTTCAACACAAACCAATAAAAACTCCAAGAAAGGGCTCAAATAAAAAGAGCAAAAGACAACCGAATGGCAGCCCTGGTCTGGCGCACCAAACTGTCCGGTGTGCCACCAGACAGTGTCCGATGCACCACCGGATAGTGTCCGGTGCACCTGAGAGTTCCACTCCAAACTTGCCACCTTCGGGAATTCGGGGAGGCCGCTCCGCTATAATTCACCGGAATGTCCTGTGTAGCACCGGACTATCCGGTGTGCCAAGCGGAGTAACGGTCGTTTGCAACGCTACAGTGCAACGCTACAGTGCGCGACTACGCGCGCAGAAGTCAGAGCAGGCGCAAATGGCGCACCGGACAGTGAATAGTGACTGTCCAGTGCACCACCGGACTGTCCGGTGGCCCACATGTCAGAAGCTCCAACGGTCGAACCCTAACGGCCTGGTGACGTGGCTGGCGCACCGGACAGTGTCCGGTGGCGCACCGGACTGTCCGGTGCGCCATACGATAGAAGCCTTCACCAACAGTCAACTTGGTGGTTGGGGCTATAAATACCCCCAACCACCACACTTCAATGCATCCAAGTTTTCAGCCATCAAACCTCATACAAGAGCTCTAGACTTCATTCCCAAGACACAAACAGGAGATCAAATCCTCTCCCAAGTCCGGAATCACTCCAAACAAATTAGTGACTAGAGAGAGAGACTTTTGTGTTCTTTTGAGCTCCTGTGCTTGGATCGCTTTTCTTCTTCCTCTATTCTTGTTCCATACTCAATTGTAATCAAGGCAAGAGACACCAATTGTGTGGTGGTCCTTGTGGGGACTTGGTGTCCCGATTGATTGAGAAGAGAAGCTCAATCGGTCTAGGTGACCGTTTGAGAGAGGGAAAGGGTTGAAAGAGACCCGGTCTTTGTGACCACCTCAACGGGGGGTAGGTTTGCAAGAACCAAACCTCGGTAAAACAAATCACCGTGTCATCCGCTCTTATTCGCTTGTGATTTGTTTTCGCCCTCTCTTTCGGACTCGACCTTAATTCTAACGCTAACCACGGCTTGTAGTTGTGCTTAAACCTTGTAAATTTTAGGTTTGCCTATTCACCCCCCTCTAGGTGACTTTCAATTGGTATCAAAGCCCGGTACTTCATTAGAGCCTAACCGCTCGAAGTGATGTCGGGAGATCACGCCAAGAAGGAGATGGTGACCGGAAAGAAGCCCGCCACAAACCATGAAAAGGCTCCATTCGGGGAGTCCGGCAACAAGGTGAAGGGATCCCCTTCACACGACAAGTCGCATCGGAGCGACGAGAAGAAAAATAAGATGAAGAAAGTGGTCTACTACGAGACCGACTCTTCATCGCCATCCACCTCCGGCTCCGACACGCCGTCCGTCACTTCTAAGCGCCATGAGCGTAAGAAGTTTAGTAAGATTCCCCTATGCTATCCTCGCATTTCCAAATGTACTCCTTTACTTTTTGTCCCATTAGGAAAACCACCCATGTTTGATGGTGAAGATTATAATATGTGGAGTGACAAAATGAGGCACCATCTAACCTCACTCCACACTAGTATTTGGGATGTTGTTGAGATTGGAGTACAGGTACCATCACCGAGGGATGAAGACTATGACTCGGACGAAGTTGCCCAAATCCGGCACTTCAACTCCCAAGCCACAACTATACTCCTCGCCTCTCTAAGTCGAGAGGAGTATAACAAGGTGCAAGGGTTGAAGAGCGCCAAGGAGATTTGGGACATGCTCAAAACCGCGCATGAAGGAGACGAGGTTACCAAGATCACCAAGAGGGAAACGATCGAGGGGGAGCTCGGTCGCTTCATGATTCACCAAGGGGAGGAGCCACAAGCAATGTACAACCGGCTCAAGACATTGGTGAACCAAGTGCGCAACCTCGGGAGCACCAAATGGGATGACCATGAAATGGTCAAGGTTATTCTTAGATCACTCGTATTTCTTAACCCTACTCAAGTTCAATTAATTCGTGGTGATCCAAGATATAAACTAATGTCTCCCGAGGAAGTAATAGGAAAATTTGTGAGCTTTGAACTGATGATCAAAGGCTCCAAGAAGATCATCGAGCAAGGCGCTTCCTCCTCCGTACCCGAGGCACAACTCGTTGCATTCAAGGCAACGGAGGAGAAGAAAGAAGACTCTACACCAAGTAGGGTCCCCATCGACGCCTCCAAGCTCGACAATGAGGAGATGGCGCTCATCATCAAGAGCTTCCGCCAAATCCTCAAGCAAATGAGGGGGAAAGACTACAAATCCCGCTCCAAGAAGGTTTGCTACAAATGTGGCAAGCCCGGTCATTTTATCGCTAAATGTCCTTTGTCTAGTGATAGTGACAGGGATAATGACAAGAGGGGAAAGAAGAAGGAGAAGAAGAGATATTACAAAAAGAAGGGCAGCGATGCCCATGTTTGCCGGGAGTGGGACTTCGACGAGAGCTCCACCGACTCCTCCTCCGACGAGGACGCCGCCAACATCGCTGTCGACAAGGGACTTCTCTTTCCTAACGTCGACAATAAGTGCCTCATGGCAAAGGACAGCAAGAAGAAGAAGGTAAAATCAAGATCTTCCACTAAGTATGCAACCTCTTGTGATGAGGAAAATTCTAGTGATGATGAGGATAACTTGCTTACTCTTTTTGTCAATCTTAACATGCAACAAAAAGAAAATTTGAATGAATTAATTAGTGCTATTCATGAGAAGGATGAACTCTTGGATAGCCAAGAGGACTTCCTAATTAAAGAAAATAAAAAGCATGTTAAGGTTAAAAATGCTTATGCTCTAGAGGTAGAAAAATGTGAAAAATTAACTAGTGAGCTAAGCACTTGCCATGACACTATTTCCAACCTTAGAATTGAGAATGCTAATTTGATTGCTAAGGTTGAGAAGTCAAATATTTGTGATGATTCAATTGCCAATCTTAGAAATGATAATGCTAGTTTAATTGTTAAGATTGAAAAATTGAATGTCTCTCTTGCTAGCCTTAGAAATGAGAATGAAAAATTAATTGCTAAGGCTAAAGACTTAGATGTTTGCAATGCTTCTATTTCCAATCTTAGAGATAAGAATGCTATTTTACATGCTAAGATTGTTAAATTAAATGATTGCAAACCCTCTACATCTAGCGTAGATCATGTTTCTATTTGTACTAGATGTAGAGATATTAACATTGATGCTATTCATGATCACCTTGCTATGATTAAACAACAATTTGATCATATAGCTAAACTAGATGCTAAAATTGCCGAGCATGAACTAGAAAATGAGAAATTTAAATTTGCTCATAGCATGCTTTATAGTGGGAGACGCCCTGGCATTAAGGATGGCATTGGCTTCCAACAGGGAGACAATGTCAAGCTTAATGCCCCTCCTAAAAGATTGTCTAATTTTGTTAAGGGCAAAGCTCCCATGCCTCAGGATAACGAGGGCTATATTTTATATCCTGCTGGTTATCCTGAAATAAGATTAGGAGAATTCATGCAAAGAAGACTCATTCTGTTTCTCACCATGCTTTTATTTATAAGAATGAGGCTTCTAGCTCTAGGCGTTCTACACATGTTAAAATGCCTAAAAAGAAATCTCCTATTGCATCAAATGATCATAACATTTCATTTAAGACTTTTGATGCTTCCTATGTGCTAACTAACAAATCAGGCAAGGTAGTTGACAAATATGTTGGGGCCAAACACAAGGGATCAAAGACTTGTGTTTGGGTACCCAAGGTGCTTGTTTCTAATGTGAAAGGACCCAAGACCGTTTGGGTACCTAAGAACAAGACCTAAAATTGTTTTGTAGGTTTATGCATCTGGGGGCTCAAGTTGGATTATTGACAGAGGGTGCACAAACCACATGACTGGGGAGAAAAGGATGTTCTCCTCCTATGAGAAAAACCAAGATCCCCAAAGAGCTATCACATTCGGGGATGGAAATCAAGGATTGGTCAAAGGACTTGGTAAAATTGCAATATCACCTGACCATTCTATTTCCAATGTTTTTCTTGTAGATTCTTTAGATTACAATTTGCTTTCTGTTTCTCAATTATGCAAAATGGGTTACAACTGTCTTTTTACGGATATAGGTGTTACTGTCTTTAGAAGAAGTGATGATTCAGTAGCATTTAAGGGAGTGTTAGAAGGTCAGCTATACTTAGTTGATTTTAATAGAGCTGAACTCGACACTTGCTTAATTGCTAAGACTAACATGGGTTGGCTTTGGCATCGCTGACTAGCCCATGTTGGAATGAAGAATCTTCACAAGCTTCTAAAGGGAGAGGACATTTTGGGACTAACCAATGTTCATTTTGAGAAAGACAGAATTTGTAGCGCATGCCAAGCAGGGAAGCAAGTTGGTGTTCATCATCCACACAAGAACATCATGACAACAAACAGGCCGCTGGAACTCCTCCACATGGATTTATTCGACCCGATAGCTTACATAAGCATCGGTGGGAGTAAGTACTGTCTAGTTATTATGGATGATTATTCTCACTTCACTTGGGTATTCTTTTTGCAGGAAAAATATCAAACCCAAGAGACTTTGAAAGGATTCTTGAGACGGGCTCAAAATGAGTTCGGCTTAAGGATCAAAAAGATAAGAAGCAACAATGGAACGGAGTTCAAGAACTCTCAAATCGAAGGTTTCCTTGAGGAGGAAGGCATCAAGCATGAGTTCTCTTCTCCCTACACGCCACAACAAAATGGTGTAGTGGAGAGGAAGAATAGAACTCTATTGGACATGGCAAGGACCATGCTTGATGAGTACAAGACTTCGGATCAGTTTTGGGCCGAGGCAGTAAACACCGCTTGCTACGCCATCAACCGGTTATATCTTCACTGAATCCTCAAGAAGACATCATATGAACTCCTCACCGGTAAAAAGCCCAATGTTCCATATTTTAGAGTCTTTGGTAGCAAATGCTTTATTCTTGTTAAAAGAGGTAGAAAATCTAAATTTGCTCCTAAGGCTGTAGAAGGCTTTTTACTTCGTTATGACTCAAACACAAGGGCATATAGAGTCTTTAACAAGTCCACTGGACTAGTTGAAGTCTCTTGTGACATTATGTTTGATGAGACTAACGGCTCTCAAGTAGAGCAAGTTGATCTTGATGAACTAGATGATGAAGAGGCTCCGTGCATCGCACTAAGGAACATTTCCATTGGGGATGTGTGTCCTAAGGAATCCGAAGGGCCTCCACATGCACAAGATCAACCATCTTCCTCATTGCAAGCATCTCCACCAACTCAAGACAAGGATGAGGCTCAAGATGATGAAGGAGAAGATCAAGAAGATGAGCCACCTCAAGAAGACGACAATGATCAAGGGGGAGATGCAAATGATCAAGACAAGGAGGATGAACAAGATCCAAGACCGCAACACCCAACAGTCCACCAAGCAATCCGACGAGATCACCCCGTGAACACCATCCTCGGCGACATTCATAGAGGGGTAACCACTCGATCTCGTGTTGCTCATTTTTGTGAACATTACTCTTTTGTTTCCTCTATTGAGCCACACAGGGTAGAGGAAGCACTTCAAGATTCGGATTGGGTGTTGGCGATGTAAGAGGAGCTCAACAACTTCACGAGAAATGAGGTATGGCATTTAGTTCCATGTCCTAACCAAAATGTTGTAGGAACCAAGTGGGTCTTCCGCAACAAACAAGATGAGCATGGTGTGGTGACAAGGAACAAAGCTCGACTTGTGGCCAAGGGATATGCACAAGTCGAAGGTTTGGATTTTGGTGAAACCTATGCACCCGTATCTAGGCTTGAGTCAATTCGTATATTACTTTCCTATGCTACTTACCATGGCTTTAAGCTTTACCAAATGGACGTGAAGAGTGCCTTCCTCAATGGACCAATCAAGGAAGAGGTCTATGTTGAGCAACCTCCCGGCTTTGAAGATAGTGAGTATCCTAACCATGTCTATAAACTCTCTAAGGCGCTTTATGGGCTCAAGCAAGCCCCAAGAGCATGGTATGAATGCCTAAGAGATTTTCTTATCGCTAATGGCTTCAAAGTCGGAAAAGTTGATCCTACTCTCTTTACTAAAACAATTGCAAATGATTTGTTTGTATGCCAAATTTATGTTGATGATATCATATTTGGGTCTACTAACAAAGCTACTTGTGAAGAGTTTAGTAGGATAATGGTTCAAAAATTCGAGATGTCAATGATGGGGGAGTTGAAGTATTTCTTAGGATTCCAAGTCAAGCAACTCCAAGAAGGCACCTTCATTAGCCAAACGAAGTACATTCAAGATATCCTTACCAAGTTTGGGATGAAGGATGCCAAGCCCATCAAGACACCCATGGGAACCAATGAGCATCTCGACCTCGAAATGGGAGGTAAATCCGTAGATCAAAAGGTATACCGGTCGATGATAGGTTCTTTACTCTATTTATGTGCTTCACGACCGGATATTATGCTTTCCGTATGCATGAGCTAAATATTCTTGATTCTAGGAATTTTGATTGATATTTTGCACACATAGCTTATTTATATACCTTTGATCATATCTTTTTCATGTGCTATGACTAATGTGTTTTCAAGTGAATATTATGCTAAGTCATAGATTGAAAGGGAAATAGAGTCCTCGGCAAAGACAAAAGGCTTCCACTCCACTCTATCGAATTATTCATCCTTCGCCGTCGCTCCACAACACTCTCCAATTTGGTATAATCTTCACTCCTATATTATTTACCAAAGGGGGAGAAAGTTTGAAAAAGGGCTTATATTTCACTCACAAGTATCCGTTTTTGGCGATTCATGCCAAAGGGGGAGAAAGTATTAGCCCAAAGCAAAAGGACCGCACCACCACCAATTTCAAAAATGTAGTCTTTCAAATTTGTGTTAAGAGAAGATTTTTCAATTGGTATCTTATTTTTGATATAATTTCAAATTGGTATAACCTCTTCAAAATTAATATCTAAAACTATGTTGAACACTAAGAGGAGAATTTCATTGAGGGGGAGTTTTGTTTAAGTCAAAGGAAAGGCATTTGAAACAAGGGGAGAAAATTTCAAATCTTGAAAATGCTTCTTTCAATCCTATTCATGTACCTTTGACTATTTGCAAAAGGTTTTTGAAAAGAACTTTACAAAGGATTTGCAAAAACAAAACTTGTGGTGCAAGCGTGGTCCAAAATTTTAAATAAGAAGAAAACCATCCATGCGTATCTAATAAAACAATTATTGGTTTAATTCCAAGCAACCTTTGCACTTCTTTATGCAAACTAGTTCAATTCTGCACTTTTATATTTGCTTTGGTTTGTGTTGGCATCAATCATCAAAAAGGGGGAGATTGAAAGGGAAATAGGCTTACACCTTTTCCTATATGAATTTTGGTGGTTGAATTGCCCAACACAAATTATTGGACTAACTAGTTTGCTCTAGATTATGAGTTCTACAGGTGCCAAAGGTTCAACACAAACCAATAAAAAGTCCAAAAAAGGGTTCAAATAAAAAGAGCAAAAGACAACCGAAAGGCAGCCCTGGTCTGGCGCACTGGACTGTCCGGTGTGCCACCGGACAGTGTCTGATGCACCACGGAGTTCCACTCCAAACTTGCCATCTTCGGGAATTCAGGGAGGCCACTCCGCTATAATTCACCGGACTGTCCAGTGTAGCACCGGACTGTCCGGTGTGCCAAGCGGAGCAACGGTCGTCCGCGCCAACGATCGTCTGCAACGCTACAATGCAATGCTACAGTGCGCGACTGCGCGCGTAGACGTCAGAGCAGGCGCAGAGGGCACACCGGATAGTGAATAGTGACTGTCCGGTGGCCCACATGTCCGAAGCTCCAACGGTCGAACCCTAACGGCCTAGTGACATGGTTGGCGCACCGGACAGTGTCTGGTGGCGCACCGGACTGTCCGGTGCGCCATACGACAGAAGCCTTCACCAACGGTCAACTTGGTGGTTGGGGCTATAAATACCCCCAACCACCACACTTCAATGCATCCAAGTTTTCAGCCATCAAACCTCATACAAGGGCTCTAGACTTCATTCCAAGACACAAACAAGAGATCAAATCCTCTCCCAAGTCCGGAATCACTCCAAACAAATTAGTGACTAGAGAGAGAGAGACTTTTGTGTTCTTTTGAGCTCCTGCGCTTGGATCGCTTTTCTTCTTCCTCTATTCTTGTTCCATACTGAATTGTAGTCAAGGCAAGAGACACCAATTGTGTGGTGGTCCTTGTGGGGACTTGGTGTCCCGATTGATTGAGAAGAGAAGCTCACTCGGTCTAGGTGACCGTTTGAGAGAGGGAAAGGGTTAAAAGAGACCCGGTCTTTGTGACCACCTCAACGGGGAGTAGGTTTGCAAGAACCGAACCTCGAGAAAACAAATCACTGTGTCATCCGCTCTTATTCGCTTGTGATTTGTTTTCGCCCTCTCTTTCGGACTCGACCTTAATTCTAACGCTAACCTCGGCTTGTAGTTGTGCTTAAACTTTGTAAATTTCAGATTTGCCTATTCACCCCCCTCTAGGCGACTTTCAGTGCGCCTCTTCGCCCTCGCCAAAATCGACAGCCCAGTCTCTAGCACGGGGGTCTGGGCCCATGAGTCATCCTCCTTGGGCTTCGGTTCCTGCGTACAGAGAAGTCGAACCGCCGCTCGCACCAATACCGTGCCTCCTCGGGGTTGCCGCAGAAGACAGAGAAGGTGAAATTTCAAATCAATGCAGCGGTACCGAGGCACCCCGCGCGTGGCCCAGTAAACCATCAAGTACGGAAGTCACGGGTCAGTCAGCCGTGGGGACAGGCGTGACAGTTGATGTGAACAGGCAGTAATTACGGCAGCAAGCGCGCGGAAGCAGCGTGCCAATCGCCAATCAAACTTTGGCCCCACCTGCAGGCTCGTTCCCTCCCCTGAGGCGGGCCCGAGGGCCACTGTTGGTACCCTGAATCAGGGGTACCCCTTACTATAGTATGAAGGCACAGTGCCGGTGCGGCTATCTCTAGCCGCGCGATGAACAGCACCCGACCCCACCACATGGACGGCTCTAGGGGTGCAACATGGCTAGAAAAGATGATATATCCCAGGATGCAATCAGTTGGACCGGACCTCCACGAGGAAGCACCGGACCCCTGTACGCACAGCCCGGACCCCCGAATACGGTCCGAGACTCCCAAGTAAGCATGTCGGGTCCCTTAGGTGGGGTCCGGATCCCTCTGAGTAAGGTCCGGGCCACTCGTAACGAGGTCCCAGGACAGGGGATACCCTGGCCTAAGCAAGGGTCCGGTACTGACATGTGTCCAGGCTTTATCCTGTGCGCTTGCACTCCCCGCTCAGGCGGAGACCCGATGCTGTCGCGTGGCTTGTTGCCCATGACGTAAGCCAGCGGGCAGAGCCTGACGTAAGGCCTCTAGGCCGCGCGGTCTCTGCATTTATTGCGGAGAGGACGCACCGCCTGTCCACCCTGCTAACAGGCGATGTGCCGCCTCAGCATTTATTGTGACCTGTCCACTCAGCTGGCAGGTGGCATCTAGGCCATCCTGCAGGCGGCATGCCTGTCCAGTCCATTGCCAAACAGTACTCCTGTGCTGCAAGGTGCACTATGTCCATCATCACTTGTGCGTTGCCAGGGAAGCTTCCCCTGCACGCCAATACCACGCAGATCGCGGATATCAGGGTACAAGAAGATTGCTCCAGCAACTCCAAGTATTACATTCATTATATTCCTGGGCCCACATGTCGGGGCTCAGCACCCTTGTACGCGCCCCCCTTGAGCTATAAAAGGGGAGGCATGCAATATTACAAAGGGGACAGACACACTTAGACCCAGCTCAGGCTCACAAGTTCATACAAGCTCTCAAGCTCAATACATCACACAGTGGAGTAGGGTATTACGCGCCGGCTGCCCAAACCGCTCTAAACCCTTATGTGTTCTTGTGTTCGGTCATCGCTTAGCAAGACAGGCAAAACGCTTAGGCCCCTCCTCATCTTAGGATTTAGGGCGGGTGCATTCCGCTACCCGGCCGGAGAATTCCCTCTCCGACATTACTATTTAATGCTTACAATCAGCCAAAGAGTTCCTAGCTTCCAGCACGGCTGCACGGGCACACGCCAGGCCATACAAAAATGAATAAATAAGAACAAAAATTAAACAAAAATGAATGGTAACCAAATATCTTTTGGGACAAGGAAGCTATTTGTTACTGTTTAATGCTTACAATCAGCCAAAGAGTTCCTAGCTTCCGGCACCGCTGCACGGGCACATGCCAGGCCAAGTGACCAACATGCAACAATAGCAGTGACACATACCAACATCAGCAGCACAACCATAGGCCAACAGCAACAACAACGACATAGACACAACAGAACAGTAGCAACATGTACAGCATAGGCGCACTACGCACAGTAGCAGTGACAATATTAATACAAAAAATATGGATATAAACACACAAAATGCCATTACACAGCAAGGTGCAGTAGCACAACATAGCACAGTAGCAGCAAAATGCCATTACACACAGTAGAACAATAGTCAGTACATAATGCCATTAGACCGTGTGCTGCAGTTTACTCATAGTTTATCCAAAAACATTGTTTGCACTATTCTATGTTGTAGACTACACTGTTTACAGAGTGTAGTTTGAATATAGGTACGAGGATGGATAAGCTGCTAGAGGTAGCCTTACACACAAACACACATAAAATAGGACCAGAGTTCACCAAGCAATAAGCCAGCAAGTGCTATAGAATCTAAAAAAAAGGAAGAGAGAAATCCATGACAACATGAGTGACAACAAAAGGACAAATGAATTTCATTGGAATACAAAAATATAAACAACATGAGTACCTTTTCTTGCTACACCAACCCAATCTTAGTGCAAATTGGTGCTTGTACCATCTCAGTGTCAAGCCGATTACGATATGGATCAATAACCCGTCTGCCAGCACTAAAGGCAGACTCAGAGGCAACTGTAGACACTTGTATAGCCATTATATCATGAGCAACTTGTGAAAGAATTGGGGTACTTATTTGTATATTCTTCCAAAATGATACAATATCAAATGGATTTTGCTTTATAAATGGTTCTACCATGTATTTGTCTAGCTCACTTAAGTCATTGATAATAGGCCCACCATCATCATACAGGAAGCTCTCTAGTTCATCTTGATTTTCAGCTAATGGATCTATTATATTGTGCTATTATAGGCATTTGCAGCTTTGTCACTCTTGGACTGTGAAGATGTTGCATTACTTGCATAAAACCGATGTAGGTTCTTCATAACACCAACAAACTCATCAACACGAACCTAATAGTAATGGTCATAGAACTTTCTCATGTAGAATTCTATAAGGCTTGCATTGTGTAGCGCTATGCGCTACTGCTTCAACCTTGAGTGCTTCACGCCTTCACGAAATCACGCGAGTTAGGCTGGCTCCAACAAGAGCCGCTAAATGCTCCTGTCCGCTAAACATAGGGGTCCGTCAGGTCCCCTACGGCTCCAACAAGGTCCTCTAAAGCGTCCCCTAAACTATAGCGCACCAGGCAGACACCGTAAATGTGGAGGCTCCCCACCGTGCGCACTATGTGCCACGGATCGAGCACCCGCCACGCTGAAACTTCCGCCTCCTCCCTCCGCGTGCTGGCGACTGTGTCTCCTGGGGCGGAGCCCTCGATCCGGTGTGCTTCGCCGCCGGCATCGAGGAAGCTGGGAGAGAAGAGGGCTTACGCGGGCGGGTCTGGCGGCAGAGCGGTGTCGGCTCTTGCAAGTGAGGAGGAGCGACCCACCGCAACAGAAGTTGGAAGCGAGGTTCCCCCAGCTCCTCGGAGGAGAGTCGCCATCGCCAAACGACTTCATCGTCCGCCATCTTCGTCTAAGGTCATCGTCTTCCTCTTCGATTCGGTCCACCGAACCAGATCCGAGAAGAACCAGGTTGGATCTACATATTTCGATTGCGTATACGTTGGATTGATGACCATATTTTGTATTGCAATGTGTTTTGTATACCGTATTTCGGCCATGGCATTTAGGGTTTAGGTTTACGGTGATACTAGTTATCAGTTCTCCCAGATCCATAGCCTTCCTTTGATGAACACTCACTTGATCCAATAAGTTCATAAAAACCTAATAAACTTTTCCATTCTCCCAGATCCGAAGCCTTCCTTTGATGAACACGGTCTTGATTCATATTCATCTAACTTCTATTTGAAAACAGCTAGACATTTAGGTTTTCATGGTGCACAGAAATACATACAAACCCGATGTGTCCAGTATTTGTGTTGGGTGTATGTATAATATTATTTTCATGGGCTACATGTTTTCACTTCAATGCAATGCAATTGTAGTGCAATGAGGTATGTAGTTTCATGCTTTTAGGGATCTTGAACACTGTCTAATTCCATGCTTTTAGGGTTCTTCAACACTATGTTTCATGGGGTATATGCACAAGTTTGTTTTAGACAGTTCAACATTAATTTGTAGGTCGTGGTAACTAATAGAACACTATGTTTCATGTAGCCATGGAATCGAAGAACGAAAAGCTCCAAAAAGCACTGGCTACTTTGCTCAGAGTTGTTCAAAAGCGTAGTTGTGACATCGTTGATGTCATCAACGCAGCCTTCCAGCCTTTCAACTCACCATTGTTGGATGAAATGAACCGAGCATTAGTTGAGATTGACGACCTCGCCAAGGATCTTGAAGATGTAGCAGTGCAAACCTAGTGGGAGGTCGACAATATGGATCAGTGTGAAGTAAACAAAATTCCGCCACAAGAGGAGGCAGTAGATGAGCTTCTGATACAAGATGGCTCAGAAGACGAGCTTCTCATAGAAGAGTCACCAATTAACTATGACGAAATTATCGGCTACGACGATGGTCGTGAATACTCAAACGACGACACATATCCCTACTAGTATGTAGGTTGGTCTTTAATAATAGTATTAGTATGTATGGAAGCCGTGTCTGTATGATGAAAACTTGAAATGGTGCCAGGGTTTGTATGACCAAACTAGTATAATGTTGTCATGCTTTTGTGGGTTTGGAGTGTTGTCTTCGTTGTACACTAAAACCGTTTGAACTAGTACAATTATTTATCAGTTGTGTTTCAGTATGTTTGCGTGAATTCATTACCAATTTTTTTAGTACATTCATGATAAGTTTTTTCTGCTTCTGTTGTATAGAATGGGAACTGATTGGAATTAGGTCATGTCCCAATATGGTAGCTTCCTTAGCCAGATTGACGAGCAACCTGTGGGTACTCAACATTTTGAACTTCCAGTGGATGCCCACGCCGAGGGATCAACACCACCAGTTGTACCTAAGAAGCCTAATCAACAAACAAAGCTAGCAAACTTCACTGTTGATGAGGACACGAGGGTTTGTCATGCTTGGCTTGTTGTAAGTTGTGATCCCATAATTAACACAGGCCAGAAGCGTCAAGGGTTTTGGAGTCGAATTACTGAGGCCTACAACTCAAGACGAGGAACATTGCCCGAAAGGTCAACAAAATCTTTGATGAGTAGATGGGATACTATCAAAATACAATGTTCTACTTTTGCTGGTTACATGATGACAGTCCTACGACAGAACCCTAGTGGGCTAACTGACGCAGACAAGGTACATATTTACTATCAAAATAAATTAGTAGTTTTGGTTTTTTAAATATGTTCCTGCTCTAATCAGCCTGTCTCTTGCAGACTTCACTTGCAGCCTCTAGATTTGCAGCTATTGAGAAGAAGCCTTTCCACTTTTTGCATTGTTGGGCCATACTCAAGGACCAACCGAAATGGATGAACAACCACATGGGTCACCAAAATCAACATGTCAACGCAGTTCCCACCCAATCTAACACTATCGATGTTGATGCAGAGGAGTCGGTTCCAACTAGCATCACATCGAAGAGGCCACTTGGTCATGATTCTTCGAAGGAAAAGGCTAAGCGAACTCGATCTGTCGACACATCTTCATCAGATTCGGAGTTCATGACACGGATGGGAGATCTTTCTTTGGAGCGCTTATCTGTGTACAAAACAGCTGATACAACAGAGGAAAAGAAGTTGGAGTCAATGAACAAAAATGAGAGGCAAAAACTGCTCCTTGAAAAGAAGAAGTTGAACCTAGAGAAATTAAGGATGGAAAGGCAGAAACTGAAGGAGGACAAGGAAGAGGAGGTCATGATCTTAAGCATGGATCTCAATAAATGTAACCCTCTTCTTCGAAAATACTATGAAGCCAAGCAACAAGAGATATTGGCAAGAGTTACTGGCTCATCCTCATCTAGTAAGTGAGGATCAGTTTTTCCATTTAGTTTTTTATCATTTCTGAATGAGGCATACTCTCAGACTGCTTTGTGTGAGGATGTTGTTATTAGACCAGTTTCTGGTTTGTACCAGATTTTATTTCTGCGAGGATGATGTTATAAGACTTGTTATTTGTTTCAAGAATTTGTTTTAAGACTTAATTTATGTGAGAATGTTGTTAAAGTTTGTTAATGTCTTATAATGTCTTCTGTGTTGTCGTTGGTAGTCATGACAGTCCTAATTTCGCATGGATACATTTATGGCCATAGTTTGACACACATCTACAAGTGAAGTTTGACACACATCTGCATGCATCACATACTACTTGATCTTCTTGTTTTGAAGGACCAGTCACATGAGACACTATGGCACATGCCACACTAACAGGCATGACACACTAACAGACATGACACACTAGCACACACATGAGACACACTTGCATAGTTTGTCACCCATCATCTCACATGACAAAGTAGGACTAAGACAGACACTACGACATTTTGGTTAAATGTCGTCATTTTATTTAAGTACCATGCGATCAGTCCATGCCTATGCAACTCCGGAGCCAAGACGCGCCCAGTGATGGTGGATAAGATCAACCTGAAGCTGAGTATATTTGCTTCGGTCTTTGAGTTGGTTATACCTTTGATTGACGAAATCATTGCGCTCTTCCATTGAACCTTGAGTAGTGTCAGCCACCACTCCGATGTTCTCAAAACTTGTGTTCAACGCCAATGCTCCTTCGTCCTCTACTATCATGTTGTGCAATATTATGCAAGTTTTCATTATGTCTCCAATGTGTTTAGGACTCCAACTGTAAGCAGGGCCACAGACCACACCCCATCGCTTCTGGAGCACACCAAAAGCTCATTCAATATCTTTTCGAGCTGACTCCTGAATTGTGGCAAAGTGTTGCGTTCTAACGTCGTAGGGATTATGGATTGTCTTTACAAATGCTGGCCAATTTGGGTAAATATCGTCTACTAGGTAATATCCCATATTGTAAGTGTGACCATTCACAGAGAATGAAACAGGAGGTGTGTCCCCGCTGAGATGCCTTTCGAAAAGGTTTGAACGGTGGAGAACGTTGATGTTGTTGCAGCTACCTGGCATTCCAAAATATCCATGCCATATCCAAAGGTCATACGACACAACTACTTCCAAGATCATGGATGGATGTTTACCGCGACTTGTAAACATTCCCTTCCATGCACTTGGGCAGTTACGCCACTCCCAATGCATGCAATCGACACTACCAAGCATACCATGGAACCCTCGTGACTCGCCAACTTGGAGGAGGCGTGCGATATCTGCCGCATTAGGTGCACAGAGATAGTAAGGCCCAAACGCGGTTTGGATGGCCGTGCAAAAGTGTTTCAATGCCTCATGAGCGGTGGATTCACCAATGCGTACGTATTCGTCGATCGCATCAGCAGGAATACCATAAGCAAGGATGCGGACAGCAGCAACAACTTTCTGCAGAGCAGAAAGACCTATCTCACCCGCACAGTTTGGGCACTGAATAAAGTATGGATCGACTTGTTGCACAACATCAACCAGGCGCTCAAACACATGGCGACGCATGTGGAACCTACCATATAATAAATGTGTGTCACTGTAAGGGTCGATCAAGTTAAGTAAGTACATGTCAAAATGAATGTTCGCATGAAATATATGAAATACCTCCTACGGAATTGAGCATCCGTGTACACGGGTTGCGCTCCAAAGTAGTCAGCTTGGATTCTTGCATCGCCGCTCATGTGATCACGATGAATCCGAACACGCCTAGGAATGGAACCACCGTGACGACGCTCGTTGCGTGCACGACGCCTCCTAATATGCAGGTACGTCGCCATCTGCAACTCTTCTTCTTCCTCTTCCATTTCTTCCATCATCCTAACAAGAAAATTGGATTCTAAGTACGGGTTCATTGTTGTGGAGATTTGAAAGACAAGTGTGAGTGAAGTATTGAAGCATCAATGGTTATTTATAAAACGAGTAGGCTTTGGACACAAGCCATCGTGGTGGCGTGCAGACGAAGCTTGTCTATGGCTTGTTGAAGAAGTGTCGTGGCTTACGGTGGAAGCATGCCAATCCGGAAACATATTTTTATACCAATAAAATACTATGCGACGTTTTATCGACAACAATTACACACAAAATAACATCGAATGATAATTAATTTATACAATTCGAAATTATTAATCAAGCATTGTTTTGGAGATTATTATTTCGAAATTTATGAAATACACTATTTTGCGCATCCTTTGAATAGCGTGAAATGGGAAGAAAACAAAGAAAACAGAAAAAGAAATGGAAAAAGGAAATCTGTTAACACTGTAGCTTTAGGCGACCCAATTTAGAGGACGCTGCTGGAGACTGAGAAGATATAGAGGACAGAATCTTTTAGAGTGTGCTGTAAAGGACACGGAATATTTGTTTAGGAGATGGAATTGAATTTATGGGACGTTGCTAGAGACAGCCTTAGGGTTAAGGCCGGTTGCTCAGTACCTGTGCTTGGATGGGCCTCTTCGAGCGAGGCCAAGTTGATTTCTCTGTCTATTGTAAAGCAGGATAATACAGAAAAATACTGGATAAAAACAGGATGAAATACAGATAGGAAACAACTTTAATGCCTAGTTTGTGTACTCTAGTAATGAGTGAGATTGGAGTGGATTGAGATGTATTGAGAGAGTATTTGATCTATTGGGGATTTACACCCTCTCCAATCCCTTGAAAACACTCTAATCCCAAAGTATCCAAACTAGGCCTAACTATTTTCGCTCCCGTCTCCAGTTGGTGTCGTTCCATGTTCGGATTTTCCCGGAAATACAAAAATGGTCGAGAAAAATGTGGAAACGGAGCGGGTCGGAAAGGAATTTTCTCATTCGTTTGCATCCCTAACACTGGCTCAGCGACCAACATCTAGTATACCAGGCACAGACAGCCCGTAGCTCCTACAACCAACCACACAGACGAATATAGTAGTCACAACTGAAATTCTGGTTTAAAACAACCGAACTAAAATAATTCGGTTGATATGGTTTGGTTTCTATTTTATGAACATGCATTTCCATTCTTGCTTTTTAAAAACTAAAACTTTTAAAAAATGTATTAACCGAACCTAATTATCCTAATAAACTGAATGTTCACCCCTATTCATGCTAACCATGCGAAAGGATCTCTACCGTAATGGTTAAAGCTTTCGAGTAACATTTTTATGTACCGAACTCGATCCCTCTCGGGGCGAATTTCAGGCTTCTTTAAAAAAATCCCTCGCTGTGCCCCATCCACTCTCGGATATCGGTATCCTACATGCCACCCTTCGGCTAGTCCGTTGCAGAGTGGACAGTTGATCGGCCCATTAGTTTTGTGAGGCTAAGGTTCGAGAGTTTTCTCGGCCGAGACCATGTTCCGGTTCTTCATAATATAATATCGGGAGGGCAGTATTTCCCTCGCCGGTCGAGTTCTTTTATTCATGGGTAGCCATCACCTGGAGCACCTGCGTGCGGCACTTACGCTCACCACAATATTTTATGGTTTTATGACCTCAAAGGTGCTCCTTTTTCGCGACGTGTCACCGACTCAAATGATCATGATACTGTTTATCTCGACCAAAATTAAGTATATTGGTGGATGAACAAAACATCTTTTGTTGCGTGCAATCTGGAATGAGTCTTTGATTATTGAGACGAAATACTTGGGACAAACAACTGGAGACATGGGTGAAAACCAAATATAAAAACATGAGTTTGGAGTGAAATATATGAGAGCTCATACAAAGTTTGGAGTGCAAACCAAATAAAAACAAACGAAAATTGAGTCTGCACAATTCTGTAGCTCTATTCTGCTTCACTCTGAAACCAAACATAAGATGGAGCTGTTTCGTTCTGGTTCACTCTGAAAGCAAACAAAAAAAACAGAGTAACTTCGTTCTAACTACCAAACACAAAATAGAGTCATTCTATCTTCATAATCTAGAACAGAGCCACAACTAGCCTCTAGAACCAAAAAGTAATTTGAATGGCGGTTGGAATTTTGAGTTTGTAGCAACCTTTTGGGTTACAAATAAGAAACATCTCCTTACCGATATTTGTTAGTCTATGGAAATTTGGTAACAAAATCTATTTCCAGGGGAGTTGATTTGGAAATGCGTGATGTTCCGGATTGCCAGGACATTGAGAAGATGGAGGCCACTGTACACACGAGGGTTGAGGTGGTGATACAGAAGCTGGGGGAAAGAGCGAAGCAGCCACAAAGGATATAGGTTGGGACGTCGAGGCACGTCCAGGTTTGGTGTCGTCGGATGCTCCAGTCTTTGGAATAGGTTTATATGGGTTGGAACGTCGAGTCAACAGGCCAATGAGCTGGGGGATGAACCACAACCGTTCTGATAAGTGATAATGCTATTTCTGTTTGCTGTTAGGCCAGAGGTTGTTTTTTCTTAAAAAAAATCTGGCAGGCGCGCCCAAACGGAATGGATGTAATAGTAGGTTTTTTTCTCTCTCTCTTTGAAAACAGGTTACCCCGTCGGAGGCACTCTGATCCCATCTCTGGTTACAGTGCAATCTGATTTCATTACCATGTGCTTGTTGAAACAAACATGTGACAAATGGCTGCAGTTTGTTACCATTTGCGTTGTCACAGCCGAAAAAAGACAGTGCATGCAGTTCAGTTACAGAGAAGGAAAAAAAAGAGAGACTTATTGATCTCCACGGTGAGATACCAGGCAGCAAGGCATTCTTTTATTACAGGTGGCCGCTGACAGGTTTCTCAGAGCTACTCATACAGTAACGCAAGTACACAACAGGAGTTTCTTCCTCGCAGCTTCTCACCAGAAAAGCCTACACAGCACAGCAACATCTCGCGCGGTCACTGGTACTGGCTGGCAAGCTGGCCTTCCTTGACGATGTAGTTCTGCACCGGGAAGTCCTCGCCCTTGAAATACCTATCCAGCATGTCCCTCACACCATCCGCATACCGCAGCTGTATGAATTGTTTGTTTGCCCGCAATAGTAAGCAGCATGCACGACAGCACGAGAACGAATAGCAAATACTCATCATGAAAAATGCGCTATCAGTGTACATGTCGTCAAGGACTCAAGGTACACAGACACACTATTAGCTAATTGTTCCAGTTCTCGGTACGATTTTAATCCAGTAAAGCCTTAAGGTGATTGCCATTCTATTGAGTTCTGCTAATGCATGAAGCAGAGACCTAGTGTCCTATGAGGTATTAGAATTAGATAGATTTTCAAACTCAGGCAACAAAACTCAGAACCTGACCTGCGCATCAATTGTAGTCCCAGAGATGTGAGGGGTCATGGCATGGTTAGGCATGTAGCGCCAGGGGTGATCCTTTGGTGCTGGCTGTGGGAACCACACATCACCACCGTATCCTGAGAAATGGGAATGAGATGCTCCATGTTACACAAAGTACCGGTCAATGTAGGAATATAGTGGCATTATTTCCCTATTCTTCAGATAAAATGTAGGCAGGGTGTCTTTTCAGGAAAGCAAAACGGCTCATTTGAAGTTTTCATACTGAAGCCACGGAATACAAAGCATGCCAAGCTTAAGGAAAATAATATTAATTCATGGACCCCTTCAGTAGAATCGCTAACTTGTGTAGCAATACTGTTGTGTAAAGAGACGAAAAAACATATTAACGTAGTAAGTACCAGCAATGTGGCCGCTAGAACATGCATCTGCGACTGCTTGAGCATCCATGATTGCTCCTCGAGCATTATTCACAACAATTACACCTTTCTTCATCTTTGCAATCCTCTCTTTGTTAAACATGCCTCTGAAAAAAAAACAGCAAACAAAACTCAGAAAATACTGTCAAACTATTTTGGAAATGTCAGGTACATGATGAATACAAACCTTGTTTTCTCCGTAAGAGGTGTGTTGATCACAATCACATCACACTTTGGAAGCATAGCATCCAGGTCCTCCTCAAATTTGGCCCCAATTTCTTTCTCAAGCTCTGGGTCAATCTGAAGTCTGTCATGGTAAAGCAGGTTGCAGTTAAAGGGCTTAAGACGCTGAAGCAAGAGCCTGCCAATACGACCAGCCCCAACAGTCCCAACAGTTTTTCCTTCAAGATCATAAGCTCTGTGGGCAATGCCTGCTACGTTCCATTCGCCTTGAACTACCTGTTGGTACCCAGGCAAGAAGTTCCTGAGCAGAATCAGAATGCGCAAGAGCTCATCTTCTGCCACAGAGACAGTGTTGCTTCCAGTGACCTCAGCCACAGTTAAGCCCGCAGCAGCAGCTGCTGGAAGATCAATATGATCGGAGCCGATTCCTGCCGTGAGAAGAAGCTCAAGATTCTTCGCCTTCTTTATCCTCTCTGCAGTGACATAAGCTGGGTGGAATGGGGTGGTAATCAGGACATGCATGTCTTCAATGTGCTTCTCCAGTTCTGAAAACAGTTACAGAAATCATTTAGTCGAAACAAGTACAGAACAAGTTTCATGAAAATTGTATCAGATTTCTGCCATCTGCTAGAAAAAGGTGATGGGCCAGTTGGCCTCAAGCTCAGCTTACAAGGCCTACCCACTGGTTTGTTCCCCTCATCACAAGAGTCAGAACTACAAATAACCTGACAACACCACCAGACCACTGGCCCGAGTCCCTCATAAAGAATCAGAGACCACAACTGACTCGGTACCCAAAACAATTGAATTTTAGATCTGTTCTAAGTAAAATATTTTAAATTTGAACAAGTTCATAGAAAATAATATTTACAGCTATGATTTCAAATGAATATATTATAAAAATATATAACATGATAGATCTAATGATATTTGTTTCATACCATCAATACTAGTTTTTTAAAAAAATAGTCAAACTGAAGATATTTTAACTTAGCACTGTAGTCAGAATTGCCTTTTTTAATCGTGATGGAGGGAGTAAACACTAAGTTGTATATAAACATACTTCATCTTAGTAAGCACAGGTACACAATTAGCATGCATAAGCATCTCAAGTAATACATCAATAAGACAACAGGACAGTCAATGCCACTGCGTTGGGCTAAACCAGACATTTTGGTTACCGAATGGCCCTACCAAATTAAGAACAGCATTTCTCCCTTTCCATGTTTCAGAAAGAAAATCCATTCTAATTACGAGAAACAAAAGCAGTTGACGTCTGCAACATTATGTATACTGCCAAGCTAACCAGTATGGACTGTGGATGCTGCTACCTTCATCCACTAAGGGGTGTTTGTTTGGGATTATAATCCGTCTAGATTATATAATCTAACTTATTTTGAACCAACACGATTATAATCTCAAACAAACATGCCCTAAATTACCAGCAATGAGTTTAGAAATACTCCCTCCGTACAAAAAAAAAGATCTTACAGGTTTATTAAAAAATAAACTGTTGTAGTTTTAAGTAAATTTATAGAAAAAGTGTATCAATAATATAGTTTCACCGTATATTTATATGATGTCACAAATACTACTTTTCTACAAACTTAGTAAAACTTATGGTGTGACTTACTAATTTTATAGATTATAATGTCTTTCTTTTTGGGACAGAGAGTATTTCAGTGTTCTAAAATCATGATGGTAGGCTTGATAGCTTTTATGTTTCAGTAAATGCTTAGGCCACCCTGAACAATAAAAGCCAGTTACTAGCTCAAAGACAACCTTCCCAATGGTGCTAACTTTTAGCAATGGCTCTGCTCATAATGCGATTAGGTCCATATGACAACCTCTCGTAATCTTGAAATGTGTATAAGACTAGCTCTTGATCAAGAGATATCTTTTCCCTCTCTTCTATTAGAATATGAAATAAAACGATTAACGCTATCTCATAAGTCATTACTGGAACCACCCTAACTTAAATGAGAAGTACTGAAATCTTTGTTTGGGTGTGGGTGTGTGTGGGTGTTGGGGGGGGGGGGGGGGGGGGGGGGGTTGCCTGGGCTACTGACCACAGTTGGGGCCTTCCTTGTCATCGGTGACAATGTACTGATGGCCCTGCGACTCGAGCCAGCCGCGGATGCCGAGTGCACCCTCGACGCAGCCGACGAAGTTGGGGTTCTTGTCGGCATACTCCCCGGCCTTGTAGAACACCCCGACTATCTTCTTGCTGCCTGTAGACGTCTGCAGAACAAAGGAAGAATTCAATCAATGAGAATGCATCTTCAAAGTTCGTGTCATAGATAGATCGGATTGCTCCGCATCTGGAATTCAGGCACAAGCAATACATCTTGTGTGAACTAAACTCTACTAAATTTCACCAAAGAGGAAAAAAACATACAAAGGGAAAGAAAATCCTGAAAAGCAGCACAGCCAACAATGTAAGGACTGAAAATTCGCCCGTCCGGCCCCTGCAGCTAAGAATATCAAGCGGAAATTTGCCGATAAACTCGGCGCAGTAGCCGCGATGAATCAACGAGCACGCGAGGAATTCGCAGCTAAAGCAGAAACAGGGTAACCATTGGATCAAAACGAAGACGACGAGAAAGGTAGGGTAGGGAGGATTGGATTACGTGCGCGGCCCTTGAGCCGAGAGCCCGGTCGACCAGCTGCCTAGCGGCGGCCCTCCACATCGCCATGAACCGCGAAGCCAAAGGAGGATCAGGGAGAAGGAACCGCGCGGCGAGGAAGCGCAGGAGAACTACAGTCTACAGCTACAGAAGTGGGCGGCGAGTCGACTGCGGGCACGACCGATAAAAAGGCTCCCAACGGGACCCTGACGTGTGAGCCCCGCCAATCGTCACGGGGAGTGGGGGCCAGGTCACCGTGGTCCACGTTTGGGGTGACCGGGTGAGGGAGAGTGGGTGCACATCCCGGCAGCCGACGTGCAGACACCCAGCCGAACATGCTCCGCTCAATGACATCTGGGTCCCATATTTCCTGGGTCCACTTGTCTTTGTCGGTGCACGTAACTTAGCCGATGGCTTTCCAGATGATCATCGTCACAGGGAAGAACGAAACGGACCGAAGCAGCGTGAATGGGCGCTGTGATCGCTGATCGGTAGTTGGCAAATGGCACCGCATGAAGCAGGCCGTCCGTGTGACATTTCTTTCTCTTGCTTTACGTACCACAGAATTAGGGTCTATTTAGACTAAAGTTTAGTACCAAATGGTAAGACAAATTTATTAAGCCTAATTAATTCATAATTATCAAATGTTTACTGTATCATCATAAAAATAAATCATAGATTAATTAGTTTCTTAATTAGACTAGGATTTAAACATTTGATATGATGTGACTAAAATTTAGTCTTTCGAATCTAAACGAGCCCAAAGTATAGTGCCATGCTACATTGTAATGCAAACTAGGGACTCAATAGACATATATGCAAATCCACTAAATTTATAAAAGAAATGATATAACAAACAACATACACTGACACGCGGGGAGACATGTAATATATATATTTTATCATTCGGCTGCGTCCCCCAACGCTGGAATAAGAGCTTAGTAGTGTATACCGTTTAAAAGAAAGGAAAGTCAAAAATATATATTTTATATAATTCTTGTCGGCGTTTCGACCCCCGAGGATCCCTGGACCGACGAGTAAATTGTCGCTGCGTATCCCAGCCCAAATGGGTCAGCGCGAGACGGAACACAAGGGGAAAAGCAATAAGGGGAACCGCGGCTCGTGTTGTCCTGCGCCCAGGACGGATGCGCTTGCAGTAGGGGGTTACAAGCGTTCGCGAGGGAGAGAGAGAGAGAGAGCCTGCTCGTCTGCCCGTCCTCCCGCACGGCCACCTTTTCGTACGAGGGCCCTGGACCTTCCTTTTATAGACGTAAGGAGAGGGTCCAGGTGTACAATAGCGGGTGTAGCAGTGTGCTAACGTGTCCGGCAGAGAGGAGCCAGAGTCCTATGTACATGCCGACGTGGCTGTCGGAAAGGTGTTGGTGCCCTGTTCATGTCATGTCGAGGCCGTCGGATGAGCGCTTAAACCCTGTAGAAGCACAGCTGTTGGGGCTGTTGGGACCTTGCTGACGTCTCCTTGCTTCCGTAGGGGGCTGAGGACCGCCGTCGTCATGGAGCACGCGGGGTGTCTGAAAGTCGCCTAGAGGGGGTTGAATAGGGCGAAACTGAAAATCTCAAAAATAATCACAACTACAAGTCGGGTTAGCGTTAGAAATATAATAGAGTCCGCGAGAGAGGGCGCAAAACAAATCGCAAGCGAATAATGAAGTGAGACACGCGGATTTGTTTTACCGAGGTTCGGTTCTCTCAAACCTACTCCCCGTTGAGGAGGCCACAAAGGCCGGGTCTCTTTCAACCCTTCCCTCTCTCAAACGGTCCCTCGGACCGAGTGAGCTTCTCTTTCTCAAATCACTTGGGAATCAAACTTCCCGCAAGGACCACCACACAATTGGTGTCTCTTGCCTCAATTACAAGTGAGTGTTTGATCGCAAGAAAGAATGCCAAAGAAAAAGAAGCGATCCAAGCGCAAGAGCTCAAATGAACACTACAAATCACTCTCTCTAGTCACTAGGGCTTTGTGTGGAGTTGGGAGAGGATTTGATCTCTTTTGGTGTGCTTTGCAATGAATGCTAGCTCTTGTATAGTGGTTGGAAGTTGGAAAACTTGGATGCAATGAATGGTGGGGTGGTTGGGGTATTTATAGCCTCAACCACCAAACATGACCGTTGGTGGAGGCTGTCTGTCGATGGCGCACCGGACAGTCCGGTGCACACCGGACATGTCCGGTGCCCCCGCCACGTCATCAATGTCGTTGGATTCTGACCGTTGGAGCTTCTGACTTCTGGGCCCGCCTGGATGTTCGGTGCACATCGGACATCACCTGTTCATTGTCCGGTGCGCCAGTATGGGCGCGCCTGCCTTCTGCGCGCGCAGAGCGCGCATTAAATGCGCCGCAGGTAGCCGTTGGCGTCGGAATAGCCGTTGCTCCGTGGCTACACCGGACAGTCCGGTGCACACCGGACATGTCCGGTGAATTATAGCGGAGCGGCTGCTGTGCGATCCCGAGGCTGGCGAGTTGTGGAGGTCGCGCTTCCTTGGAGCACCGGACACTGTCCGGTGTTCACCAGACAGTCCGGTGAATTATAGCGGAGCGGCTTGAGAAATTCCCGAAGGTGGCGAGTTCGAGTTGGAGTCCTCTGGTGCACCGGACACTGTCCGGTGGCGCACCGGACACTGTCCGGTGTACACCGGACAGTCCGGTGCCTCCAGACCAGAGGTGCCTTCGATTGCCTCTTTGCTCCTTTGTTGAATCCAAAACTTGTTCTTTTTATTGGCTGAGTGTGAACCTTTTGCACCTGTATAACTTATACACTAGAGCAAACTAGTTAGTCCAATATTTGTGTTGGGCAATTCAACCACCAAAATTGTTTAGGGACTAGGTGTAAGCCAAATTCCCTTTCAATCTCCCCCTTTTTGGTGATTGATGCCAACACAAACCAAAGCAAATATAGAAGTGCATAATTGAACTAGTTTGCATAACGTAAGTGCAAAGGTTGCTTGGAATTGAGCCAATATAAATACTTACATGATGCGCATGGATTGTTTTCTTTGTTTTTGACATATTGGACCATATTTGCACCACAAGTTTTGTTTTTGCAAACTCTTTTGTAAATTCTTTTCAAAGTCCTTTTGCAAGATGGTCAAAGGTAAATGAATAAGATTTTGCAAAGCATTTTCAAGTTTTGAAATTTTCTTCCTTTGTTCCAAATGCTTTTTCCTTTGACTAAACAAAACTCCCCCTCAAAAAGGTCTCCTCTTAGTGTTCAAGAGGGTTTTAAGACATCAATTTTGAAAATACTACTTGCTCCCCCTTTAGAACATAATAAGATACCAATTTGAAATTGACCAATTGAAAATCTCCAATTTTTAAAATTAGGTGGTGGTGCGGTCCTTTTGCTTTGGGCTCATACTTTCTCCCCCTTTGGCATGAATCGCCAAAAACGGATACTTTGAGTGAGATATAAGCCCTTAGAAGTACTTTCTCCTCCTTTGGTCATAAAATAAATGAGTGAAGATTATACCAACGTTGGAGAGTGATGCGGAGCTACGGCGAAGGATGAGTAGTAGAGCGGAGTGGAAGCCTTTGTCTTCACCGAAGACTCCAATTCCCTTTCAATATACCTATGACTTGGTTTGGGATATACTTGAAAACACATTAGTCATAGCATATAAAAGAGACATGATCAAAGGTATTCTTATGAGCTATGTGTGCAAGTTTAGCAAAAGAAATTCCTAGAATCAAGAATATTAAGCTCATGCATAAGTCTGGTAAAAGATTGTTCATCAAGTGGCTTGGTAAAGATATCGGCTAATTGATCTTTAGTGTTAATGTATGATATCTCGATATCCCCCTTTTGTTGGTGATCCCGAAGAAAATGATACCGAATGGCTATGTGTTTAGTGCGGCTATGCTCAACGGGATTATCCGCCATGCGGATTGCACTATGATTATCACATAGAAGAGGAACTTTGGTTAATTTGTAACCGTAGTCCCGCAGGGTTTGCCTCATCCAAAGCAATTGCGCGCAACAATGGCCTGCGACAATATACTCGGCTTCGGCGGTAGAAAGAGCGACCGAATTTTGCTTCTTTGAAGCCCATGACACCAAGGATCTTCCCAAGAACTGGCAAGTCCCCGATGTGCTCTTCCTATTAATCTTACACCCCGCCCAATCGGCATCCGAATAACCAATCAAATCAAACGTGGATCCCCGAGGGTACCAAAGCCCAAACTTAGGAGTATAAGCCAAATATCTCAAGATTCGTTTTACGGCCGTAAGGTGTGATTCCTTAGGGTCGGCTTGGAATCTTGCACACATGCATACGGAAAGCATAATGTCCGGTCGAGATGCACATAAATAAAGCAATGAACCAATCATCGACCGGTATACCTTTTGATCCACGGACTTACCTCCCGTGTCGAGGTCGAGATGCCCATTTGTTCCCATGGGAGTCTTGATGGGCTTGGCATCCTTCATTCCAAACTTGCTTAGAATGTCTTGAGTATACTTTGTTTGGCAAATGAATGTGCCCTCTTGGAGTTGTTTAACTTGAAATCCTAGAAAATACTTCAACTCCCCCATCATAGACATCTCGAATTTCTGTGTCATGATCCTACTAAACTCTTCACATGTAGATTTGTTAGTAGACCCAAAGATAATATCATCAACATAAATTTGGCATACAAACAAATCATTATCAAGTGTTTTGGTGAATAAAGTAGGATCGGCTTTGCCGACTTTGAAGCCATTTGCAATAAGGAAATCTCTAAGGCATTCATACCATGCTCTTGGGGCTTGCTTGAGCCCATAAAGCGCCTTAGAGAGCCTATAAACATGGTTAGGGTACTCACTGTCTTCAAAGCCGGGAGGTTGCTCAACATAGACCTCCTCCTTGATTGGTCCATTGAGGAAGGCACTCTTCACGTCCATTTGATAAAGCTTGAAGCCATGGTAAGTAGCATAGGCCAATAATATGCGGATTGACTCAAGCCTAGCTACGGGTGCATAGGTTTCACCAAAATCCAAACCTTCGACTTGTGAATACCCCTTGGCCACGAGTCGAGCTTTGTTCCTTGTCACCACACCATGCTCGTCTTGCTTGTTGCGGAAGACCCACTTGGTTCCTACAACATTTTGATTAGGACGTGGAACTAAATGCCATACCTCATTCCTTGTGAAATTGTTGAGCTCCTCTTGCATCGCCATCACCCAATCCGAATCTTGAAGTGCTTCCTCTACCCTGTGTGGCTCAATGGAGGAAACAAAAGAGTAATGTTCACAAAAATGTGCAACACGAGATCGAGTAGTTACCCCCTTATGAATGTCGCCGAGGATGGTGTCGACGGGGTGATCTCGTTGGATTGCTTGGTGGACTCTTGGGTGTGGCGGCCTTGGTTGTTCATCCTCCTTGTCTTCATCATTTGCATCTCCCCCTTGATCGTTGTCGTCATTTTGAGGTGGCTCATCTTCTTGATCTTCTTGTTCAACATCTTGAGCCTCATCTTCAATTTGAGTTGGTGGAGATGCTTGCATGGAGGAGGATGGTTGATCTTGTGCATGTGGAGGCTCTTCGGATTCCTTAGGACACACATCCCCAATGGACATGTTCCTTAGCGCTATGCATGGAGCCTGTTCTTCACCTATCTCATCAAGATCAACTTGCTCTACTTGAGAGCCGTTAGTCTCATCAAACACAACGTCACAAGAAACTTCAACAAGTCCTGAGGACTTGTTAAAGACTCTATATGCCCTTGTGTTTGAGTCATATCCTAGTAAAAAGCCTTCTACAGTTTTAGGAGCAAATTTAGATTTTCTACCTCTTTTAACAAGTATAAAACATTTGCTACCAAAAACTCTAAAATATGAAATATTTGGCTTTTTACCGGTTAGGAGTTCATAGGATGTCTTCTTGAGGATTCGGTGAAGATATAACCGGTTGATGGCGTAGCAAGCGGTGTTGACTGCTTCGGCCCAAAACCGATCCGGTGTCTTGTACTCATCAAGCATGGTTCTTGCCATGTCCAATAGAGTTCGATTCTTCCTCTCCACTACACCATTTTGTTGTGGAGTGTAGGGAGAAGAGAACTCATGCTTGATGCCCTCCTCCTCAAGGAAGCCTTCAATTTGAGAGTTCTTGAACTCCGTCCCATTGTCGCTTCTAATTTTCTTGATCCTTAAGCCGAACTCATTTTGAGCCCGTCTCAAGAATCCCTTTAAGGTCTCTTGGGTATGAGATTTGTCCTGCAAAAAGAACACCCAAGTGAAGCGAGAATAATCATCCACAATAACTAGACAGTACTTACTCTCGCCGATGCTTATGTAAGCGATCGGGCCGAATAGGTCCATGTGTAGGAGCTCCAGTGGCTTGTCACTAGTCATGATGTTCTTGTGTGGATGATGAGTGCCAACTTGCTTCCCGGCTTGGCATGCGCTACAAATCCTGTCTTTCTCAAAATGAACATTGGTTAGTCCTAAAATGTGTTCTCCCTTTAGAAGCTTGTGAAGATTCTTCATTCCAACATGGGCTAGTCGGCGGTGCCAGAGCCAACCCAAGTTAGTCTTAGCAACCAAGCAAGTGTCGAGTTCAGCTCTATCAAAATCTACCAAGTATAGCTGACCCTCTAACACTCCCTTAAATGCTATTGAATCATCACTTCTCCTAAAGACAGTAACACCTATATCAGTAAATAGACAGTTGTAGCCCATTTGACATAATTGGGATACGGAAAGCAAATTGTAATCTAGAGAATCTACAAGAAAAACATTGGAAATAGTATGGTCAGGTGATATAGCAATTTTACCCAATCCTTTGACCAAACCTTGATTTCCATCCCCGAATGTGATAGCTCGTTGGGGATCTTGGTTTTTCTCATATGAGGAGAACATCTTTTTCTCCCCTGTCATGTGGTTTGTGCACCCGCTGTCGAGTATCCAACTTGAGCCCCCGGATGCATAAACCTACATAACAATTTTAGTTCTTGACTTTAGGTACCCAAACGGTTTTGGGTCCTTTGGCATTAGAAATAAGAACTTTGGGTACCCAAACACAAGTCTTGGAGCCCTTGTGTTTGCCCCCAACAATCTTGGCAACTACCTTGCCGGATTTGCTAGTAAGCACATAAGAAGCATCAAAAGTTTTAAATGAAACAGCATGATCATTTGATGCATTAGGAGTTTTCCTTCTAGGCAACTTGGCACGGGTTGGTTGCCTAGAACTAGATGTCTCACCCTTATACATAAAAGCATGATTAGGGCCAGAGTGAGACTTCCTAGAATGAGTTCTCCTAATTTTGCTCTCAGGATAGCCGGCAGGGTACAAAATGTAACACTCGTTATCCTGAGGCATGGGAGCCTTGCCCTTGACAAAGTTAGATAAATTCTTTGGAGGGGCATTAAGTTTGACATTGTCTCCCCTTTGGAAGCCAATGCCATCCTTGATGCCAGGGCGTCTCCCATTATAGAGCATACTTCTAGCAAATTTAAACTTTTCATTTTCTAAGTTATGCTCGGCAATTTTAGCGTCTAATAATGCTATATGATCATTTTGTTGTTTAATTAAAGCCATGTGATCATGAATAGCATTGACATCAACATCTCTACATCTAGTACAAATAGAAACATGCTCAACATCAGATGTAGAGGGTTTGCAAGATTTTAGTTCAATAACCTTAGCATGTAATAAATCATTTTTAGTTCTAAGGTCGGAAATAGTGGCATTGCAAACATCAAAATTCTTAGCCTTAGCAAGCAATTTTTCATTCTCAATCTTAAGGCTAGCAAGAGACTCATTCAATTCCTTAATCTTAGTAAGCAAATCATCATTATCATTTCTAAGATTGGGGATTGAATTAACACAAACATGAGAATCAACCTTAGCAATTAAATTAGCATTTTCATTTCTAAGGTTGGCAATAGTGTCATGGCAAGTGCTTAGCTCACTAGATAATTTGTTACATTTTTCTACCTCTAGAGCATAAGCATTTTTAACCTTAACATGCTTCTTATTTTCCTTGATTAGGAAGTCCTCTTGGGAGTCCAAGAGATCATCCTTTTCATGGATGGCACTAATTAGCTCATTTAATTTTTCCTTTTGTTCCATGTTAAGGTTGGCAAAAAGGATACGCGAATTATCTTCCTCACCACTAGCATTATCATCACTAGAAGATTCATATTTGGTGGAGGAGTTAGATTTAACCTTCTTCCTTTTGCCGTCCTTTGCCATGAGGCACTTGTGGCCGACGTTGGGGAAGAGAAGTCCCTTGGTGACGGCGATGTTGGCGGCGTCCTCGTCGTCCGAGGAGGAGTCAGTGGAGCTCTCGTCGGAGTTCCACTCGCGGCACACGTGGGCATCGCCGCCCTTCTTCTTGTGATACCTCTTCTTTTCTCTTCTCTTGCCCTTCTTGTCGTTGTCCCTGTCACTGTCACTTGATAATGGACATTTAGCAATAAAGTGACCGGGCTTACCACACTTGTAGCAAACCTTCTTGGAACGGGATTTGTAATCCTTCCCCTTCCGTTGCTTGAGGATTTGCCGAAAGCTTTTGATGATTAAGGCCATCTCCTCATTGTCGAGCTTGGAGGCGTCAATTGGTTGTCTACTTGGTGTAGACTCCTCCTTCTTCTCCTCCGTTGCCTTGAAGGCCACCGGTTGCGCCTCGGATGTGGAAGGTTCGTCAAGCTCGTTGATCTTCTTTGAGCCCTTAATCATGCATTCAAAGCTCACAAAATTCCCGATAACTTCCTCGGGGGTCATTAGTGGATATCTAGGATTACCACGAATTAATTGAACTTGAGTGGGGTTAAGGAAAATAAGAGCTCTTTAAATAACCTTAACCACCTCGTGGTCGTCCCACTTTTTGCTCCCGAGGTTGCGCACTTGGTTCACCAAGGTCTTGAGCCGGTTGTACATATCTTGTGGCTCCTCCCCTTGGCGAAGACGAAAGCGACCGAGCTCCCCCTCGATCGTTTCCCGCTTGGTGATCTTGGTGAGTTCATCACCCTCGTGCGCGGTCTTGAGTAGGTCCCAAATCTCCTTTGCATTCT
Organism: Zea luxurians; assembly: GCA_029449295.1. Lineage (NCBI taxonomy): Eukaryota > Viridiplantae > Streptophyta > Magnoliopsida > Poales > Poaceae > Zea > Zea luxurians. The sequence goes on along the minus strand of JAOPSE010000069.1, from coordinate 8,270,217 downwards.
TCAACCCTTGCACTTTGTTGTATTCCTCCTTGCTTAAAGAGGCGAGGAGTATGGTTGTGGCTTGGGAGTTGAAGTGCTCGATTTGGGCCACTTCGTCCGTATCATAATCCTCATCCCCTATTGATGGTACCTGTGCTCCAAACTCAACAACATTCCATATACTTTTGTGGAGTGAGGTTAGATGAAATTTCATTAAATCACTCCACCTAGCATAATCTTCGCCATCAAAAGTTGGCGGTTTGCCTAATGGAACGGAAAGTAATGGAGTATGTTTAGATGTACGAGGATAGTGTAAGGGGATCTTACTAAACTTCTTGCGCTCTTGGCGCTTAGAAGTTACGGATGGTGCATCGGAGTCGGAGGTGGATGTTGATGAAGTGTCGGTCTCGTAGTAGACCACCTTCCTCATCCTCTTATGCTTGTCCCCTTTCCGATGCGACTTGTGAGAAGAAGATTTTTCCTTCTTCTCTTTGTGGTGAGAGGAGGAAGATCTTTTCTCCTTCCGTTTGGAGGAGTCCTTCTTCTTCTCCCTCCTCTTGGTGCGGGACTCTTCCGATGAAGTGCTCCCTTGGCTTGTAGTGGGCTTGTCGCCGGTCTCCATCTCCCTCTTGGTGTGATCTCCCGACATCACTTCGAGTGGTTAGGCTCTAATGAAGCACCGGGCTCCGATACCAATTGAAAGTCGCCTAGAGGGGGGGTGAATAGGGCGAAACTGAAAATCTCAAAAATAATCACAACTACAAGCCGGGTTAGCGTTAGAAATATAATAGAGTCCGCGAGAGAGGGCGCAAAACAAATCGCAAGCGAATAATGAAGTGAGACACGCGGATTTGTTTTACCGAGGTTCGGTTATCTCAAACCTACTCCCCGTTGAGGAGGCCACAAAGGCCGGGTCTCTTTCAACCCTTCCCTCTCTCAAACGGTCCCTCGGACCGAGTGAGCTTCTCTTTCTCAAATCACTTGGGAATCAAACTTCCCGCAAGGACCACCACACAATTGGTGTCTCTTGCCTCAATTACAAGTGAGTGTTTGATCGCAAGAAAGAATGCCAAAGAAAAAGAAGCGATCCAAGCGCAAGAGCTCAAATGAACACTACAAATCACTCTCTTTAGTCACTAGGGCTTTGTGTGGAGTTGGGAGAGGATTTGATCTATTTTGGTGTGCTTTGCAATGAATGCTAGCTCTTGTATAGTGGTTGGAAGTTGGAAAACTTGGATGCAATGAATGGTGGGGTGGTTGGGGTATTTATAGCCTCAACCACCAAACATGACCGTTGGTGGAGGCTGTCTGTCGATGGCGCACCGGACAGTCCGGTGCACACCGGACATGTCCGGTGCCCCCGCCACGTCATCAATGCCGTTGGATTCTGACCGTTGGAGCTTCTGACTTCTAGGCCCGCCTGGATGTCCGGTGCACACCGGACATCACCTGTTCATTGTCCGGTGCGCCAGTATGGGCGCGCCTGCCTTCTGCGCGCGCAGAGCGCGCATTAAATGCGCCGCAGGTAGCCGTTGGCGCCGGAATAGCCGTTGCTCCGTGGCTACACCGGACAGTCCGGTGCACACCGGACATGTCCGGTGAATTATAGCGGAGCGGCTGCTGTGCGATCCCGAGGCTGGCGAGTTGTGGAGGTCGCGCTTCCTTGGAGCACCGGACACTGTCCGGTGTTCACCAGACAGTCCGGTGAATTATAGCGGAGCGGCTTGAGAAATTCCCGAAGGTGGCGAGTTCGAGTTGGAGTCCTCTGGTGCACCGGACACTGTCCGGTGGCGCACCGGACACTGTCCGGTGTACACCGGACAGTCCGGTGCCTCCAGACCAGAGGTGCCTTCGATTGCCTCTTTGCTCCTTTGTTGAATCCAAAACTTGTTCTTTTTATTGGCTGAGTGTGAACCTTTTGCACCTGTATAACTTATACACTAGAGCAAACTAGTTAGTCCAATATTTGTGTTGGGCAATTCAACCACCAAAATTGTTTAGGGACTAGGTGTAAGCCTAATTCCCTTTCAGTGTCATCATTACTTGTTTTACCGGGGCGAGCCAGATGGGACACCGGTCTTGTTCTCTGTAGCCTGAGCTAGCTAGGGGTAGGGTAATGATGTACCCCCCTGCGACGTGGTCGGCCCGAGCCCATGGTCGGGCGAGGCAGAGGCTCCTCCGAGGTCGAGGCTGAGTCCGAGCCCTAGGGTCGGGCGAGGCGAAGACCATCGTCTCGGGTCGAGGCTGAGTCCGAGCCCTGGGGTCGGGCGAGGCGGAGACCGTCGTCTGAGGTCGAGGCTGAGTCCAAGCCCTGGGGTCGGGCGAGGCGGAGACCGTCGTCTGGGGTCGAGGCTGAGTCCGAGCCCTGGGGTCGGGTGAGGTGGAGACCGTCGTCTGGGGTCGAGGTTGAGTCCGAGCCCTGGGGTCGGGCGAGGGTAGCTTCTTATGGCGCCCGAGGCTAGACTTGGCTGCTGTCAGCCTCACCCTGGCGGGTGGCACAGCAGTCGGAGTAGTGCAGGCGGCGCTGTTTTCCTGTCAGGTCAGTCAGTGGAGGGGCGAAGTGACTGCGGTCACTTTGGCCTTGTCGACTGAGGAGAGCGCGTCAGGATAATGTGTCATGCGATCCTTGCATTGAATGCTCCTTCGATCCGGTCGGCTGGCGAGGCGATCTGGCCAAGGTTGCGTCTCCGCGAAGCCTGCCCGAACTAGGCCTCGGGCGAGTCGAAGGTGCGTCTGTTGCTTGAGGAGGCCCTCGGGCGAGGCGTGAATCTGCCTGGGTCTACCGTTCCTGCCCGAGGCTGGGCCCGGGCGGGGCGAGATTGCGTTCCTTAAGCGGACGGAGCTTTGACCTGTATTGCGCCCATCAGGCCTTTGTAGCTTTGTGCTGATGGTGTTTACTAGCCGAGTTTTAGGAGTCTTGGGGGTACCCCTAATTATGGTCCCCGACAGTAGTCCCCGAGCCTCGAAGGGAGTGTTGGCACTCGCTTGGAGGCTTTGTCGCATTTTTTTGCAAGGGGACCAGCCTTTCTCAGTTGCATTTTGTTCCGATAGGTGCGCGCGAGCGCACCCGCCGGGTGTAGCCCCCGAGGCCTCGGAGGAGTGGTTTGAATCCTTCGAGGTCTTGATGCTTTTCGTGATGCCTCAGCCGGTCTGGTTGTTCCCTCATGCGAACTGGTCGTTGCCCGGGTGCATAGTCAGGTTCCGAGTTCTCGGGCTGGTATGTTGACGCTGTCAACGGTTTGGCCGGAGCCGGGTTTACGAGAGCAGCTCTCGAGCCTCTGCACAGGGCAAGAAGATGGTTAGGGACTGACTCGGCTTTTTTCATACGCCCCTTCGTCGCCTTTCCGCAAGGAGGAGGGGGGAAAGCGCCATGTTGCCCTCGGAGGGCGCCGAACATGGTGTCTCCAGTGAGTTGCTAACGGGTGATCCGAGTGTACGCCCGTGCCCCATTCGATAAGGGTCGGCTAGTGGCCCAGAGGCGCGCTCCAAAAGTACCTGCAAGTGATTTGCCGGACTCGGTCCCGTTCGATAGGGTCCGAGGGCTCGATGCCTCCCTCTGATGGGATTCCGTTACAGAATCGCTCCTGCTGGTCTCAGAAATGTCCTAGGGTACCTCGGGAGCGTAGCTCGAGCCTTGGTTATGTATCGAATGTACCCAGAGTCATCCCTCACTCTGCTTGTTCTGGGGCGACTGTCGAACCCTTCGGGGGGCCAGCCTACGAACCCCTGATCAGTAGTGGGAGCGGAGCCCGAGTGGCCTGAGGCGGCTGTTGAACCCTTCTGAGGGGCCAGCCTTCGAACCTCTGACCAGTAGTGGGCACGGAGCCCGAATGCTCTGAGGCGGCTGTCGAACCCTTCCGAGGGGTCAGCCTTCGAACCTCTGATCAGTAGGAGGGCTCGGGGCCCGCTTCCTTCGCGAAGAAGGATCCCTTTCGGAGTATCCCCTTTCCCGGTCCCTGTAGCAAGAGAGAGAAAGGGGAAGAGAAAAAGGATACGAAATTGAACGACGTGGCGCACCTTTTTTTTCGACGCGCGTCATTATGGCGGAGGTGAAGCGTCGCCCGCTTCGCCTGCCAAAGGTATCGCCTTCCCTGCCGCGGAGTTAATGCAACGGGACGAGTGGTTCGTGGGGCAGCCGTTGTGCATGCGCGAGCCATTCAAGGAACGGAACATGGGCGCGTCGTCTTCACGCCGTGGGAGAGGACTCTCCTGCTGCTCCAGGAGGGGACGTGAGCCTGCAGACGATTTGACCGCCGCTTCCGCCCGCCTGCTGCCGCCATTACTATCGGCCCACTTCTGGCCATATCGACCGTCGCGTCTTCTCCCGCGGCTGACTGACCCGTGACCGGCGTGTTTGGCTGACACTGCTGGTCCACGCGCAGGGTTGCCTCGAATTGCGGCACCGGTTCCGCAGTCGAGAAGGAGCGGCGCTGGTGCAAGTGGCACTGCAGTTTCTCGCACGTAGTAACCGGCGCGCTGGTTACATGACGTGTGGGCCTGGGACTCCATGCTGGACGCGTCGAAGTCAAAAGGGTGCATCTCCATGGCCCGGTTGCATGCTGCCTGCATGGCGGTCCGCCCTTTCACCCGCTGGTTTAGGCGAAGACGGAGGAATGCTTGTAACCGCTGGGCGATTACACGCTCCGCGCGTGGTGGTTTGGCTTCTTCTGTCCTGGGCCATCTTGCATGTCGTGTGGGACCCAGCCCCCGTGTCATAGGGGGAGGATCTTTGAGCGCGTTGGTGAAGACTTAGCCCGCGACGCCTGAAGACGCGGCTGGGGTGAGTTGCCTTTAAAAAGGGAAAGGCTCCCTGGATGGCAGTCACACCTCCGCATTCTCTTCATGCATTGAGCCCTTCCACCTTCCGAGCCCCTAGATGGGGTGCCCCAGCGTCGTCTTGCTCTTGCTGCCGTTGGAGGAGCGCGATCTCGTGGAGATCGGTACCTTTCAGCCATCGTTCGGCTTCAAGGATTTTCGTCGTGCAGCCCGGCTGCATCTCCTCACCAATGGGCAGTTTGGTGGGGAGAAGCGAGCCGGGCTGCGGTCTTCGCCCCGCCCTCAGCTTCAAGGATTTTCGTCATCCGGGCTGAGGCGGAGGAGCGCACCGAGTGGGGGGTTGCCTCCGCGTGGGCTGGCGTCCCGCTTCTTCCTTCCGGATCTAGGGGTAGAAACCATCCTCCAGCTCTGCGGCGGAGGCGTCCTCCAGCCATGCCGGGGAAGGCGAACTGCTGCTGCGCAGCCAGGGTGCGGCATTCCGTCCTCTGTCCAGGCGACGGCGGCCAGCTGCACTAGGGGGTCTCACAACACGTCGTACGCCGCGAGGGCGGTACTCGTGTTCTGGGATGGTCCCGTTCTTGTTTTTGTGGCGAGGACGGGAGTGAGGACCTGCCGGTGCGCTTTGGGGCGGCCGGCGCTCGCTGGTGCGGTGTTGGTGGGCAGGTGGACGTCCTTTTGCTTGGGTCATCGTCCGAGGCCGGGCCTGGTTCCGTCGAGGGTGGAATCAATGCCGAGGGTGCTGTTGCTCCCCCTGCCGATGCCAGAGCCTGCAGGAATAGTTTGTTTGTAGCATGCACATGTTTTTTGTGGCCGCCGAGGCCCAAACATGTCATTGTCGTGTTATAAAGCTGCGTTTCTTTTCCTCTTGTTTCGAGTATCTTGACTTGCTTGTCAGCAATAGAATCATTTATCCGAGCGAGAGTTACTTATCGCGGAAGGTGATGAGTGAGGTATCCGTATCCCGGAGGCATAGGAGTCCCTCGGCTCGGTCGACCTTCGCCGCTTACGTGTACTCTTGCTCGTCCGCGGGATTCTATTATCGATATAGTCGAGAAGGCACGAAAAATCGTTTCGGCAGAGAAGTTTTCGAGCATTAAGACTTGTTCGGTTAGCAGGATCGTTCATCCGAGCGTGAGTTACTTATCGCAGAAGGTGATGAGTGAGGTATCCATATCCCGGAGGCGTAGGAGTCCCTCAGCTCGGTTGGCCTTGCCGCTTACGTGTACTCCGTCGTTTTCAGGATCCCACTATCGACGTAGTCGAAAATTGCGAAAGATGTTCTGGCCGAAAGACTTTTTCCGAGGAAAATTTTGAAGCAGAGGGGGTTCCCCCCTTCTAGCCCCCGAGGGAGGGTCGGGCTTTGCCGAGGCAAGGCTGACCCTTCCTTGATGGTTAGACTTTACTTACGTAAACGAGGTATATGAATGACTTGAAAACATTTTAAGGGTAGAAGCAACGTAGCTGTCAGATGTTCCAAGCGTTGATGTAGACCTCGCCTTGACTGTTGGCTAGCTTGTATGTTCCAGGCTTCAAAGTCTTGGCGATGATGAATGGCCCTTCCCAGGGAGGCGTGAGCTTGTGGCGCCCTCGGGCGTCTTGTCATAGCCAAAGCACCAAGTCGCCCACCTGGAGGTCTCAGGACCGAACCCCTCGGGCGTGGTAGCGTCGCAGGGACTGCTGATATCGCGCCGAGTGTAGTAAGGCCATGTCTCGAGCCTCTTCCAGCTGGTCCAGTGAGTCTTCTCAGTTGGTCTGGTTGCTTCGGGCGTCGTATGCCCTCGTCCTCGGGGAGCCGTATTCTAAGTCTATGGGCAAGATAGCCTCGGCCCCATAGACTAGAAAAAACAGCGTGAAGCCCGTGGCTCGGCTTGGCGTCGTCCTTAGACTCCAGACCACCGAGGGGAGTTCCTTCATCCATCGCCTACCGAACTTGTTGAGGTCGTTGTAGATCCTTGGCTTGAGTCCCTGTAGAATCATGCCGTTGGCACGCTCTACCTGCCCATTCGTCATGGGGTGAGCTACGGCGACCCAGTCCACCCGGATGTGGTGGTCCTCGCAGAAGTCCAGGAACTTCCTGCTGGTGAACTGGGTGCCGTTGTCGGTGATGATGGAGTTCGGGACTCCAAAGCGATGGATGATGTTGGTGAAGAACGCCACCGCCTGTTCGGACCTGATGTTGTTTAGGGGTCGGAACTCAATCCACTTGGAGAATTTGTCGATAGCGACCAGCAGGTGCGTGAAGCCCCCGGGTGCCTTCTGCAAGGGACCAACGAGGTCCAGACCCCACACAGTAAACGACCAGGTGATGGGTATTGTTTGCAGAGCCTGAGCGGGTAGGTGGGTCTGCCTTGCGTAGAATTGACACCCTTGGCAGGTGCGTACAATCCTAGTAGCGTCGGCCACCGCGGTTGGCCAGTAGAAACCTTGTCGGAAGGCGTTTCCAACGAGGGCTCGAGGCGCTGCATGGTGACCACAAGCCCTCGAGTGTATTTCTTGCAATAACTCCTGACCTTCGGCGATGGATATGCATCGCTGGAGGATGCCTGGGGGGCTGCGGTGGTAGAGCTCCTTTCCGTCACCCAGCAAGACAAATGATTTGGCGCGCCGTGCCAATCGCCGAGCCTCGGTTCCGTCGAGGGGTAGCTCTCCTCGGTGGAGATATTGTAGGTATGGGGTCTGCCAGTTTCGATTAGGCGGGACCCCATTCCGCTCCTCCTCGACGGGCAGTGCCTCACCCTTGGCGGCCGAGGGTGCCTCGGGCAGGGCCGAGGGTGCCTTGGGCTGAGCCGAGGCCTTCTCGGGCTCGAGCGTGTCGTCAGTCTTGACGAAGGGTTGATGTAGGTCTCAGGAGAAGACGTCCGGGGGACCGTTGTCTGCCCCGAGGCTATTTTTTAGCCAGCTCGTCCGTAGTCTCGTTGTAGCGTCGAGCGACGTGGTTGAGCTCGAGCCCGTAGAACTTGTCTTCCAGGCGTCGAATCTCGTCGCAGTAGGCTTCCATCTTCGGGTCACGGTAGTGGGAGTTCTTCATGACTTGGTCGATGACAAGCTGCGAGTCGCCAAGAGCGTCAAGGCGCCGAACCCCTAGCTCGATGGCGATGCACAACCCGTTAACCAGAGCCTCGTACTCGGCCACATTGTTGGACGCCGAGAAATGGAGGCGCAGCATGTAGCGAAGGTGCTTCCCGAGGGGTGAGATGAAGAGCAGGCCCGCGCCCGCTCCTGTTTTCATCAGCGACCCGTCGAAAAACATGGTCCAGATTTCCGGTTGGATCGAAGCTGCTGGAAGCTGGGTGTCAACCCATTCTGCCACGAAATCCGCCAAGACTTGGGATTTGATGGCCTTCCGAGGGGCGAACAAGATTGTCTCGCCCATGATCTCTACCGCCCACTTTGCAATCCTACCCGAGGCCTCTCGGCACTGGATGATCTCTCCCAGGGGGAAGGATGACACCACAGTCACCGGATGAGACTTGAAGTAGTGTCGCAACTTTCGCCGCGTCAGAATTACCGCGTACAGTAGCTTCTGAATTTGCGGGTAGTGGATTTTGGTCTCGGATAGTACCTCACTAATGAAGTAGACCGGCCTCTGGACGAGCAATGCATGCCCTTCTTCTTATCTCTCGACTACGATCACGGCACTGACCACCTGAGTGGTTGCGGCTACGTAGATCAGGAGAGCTTCTCCGGCATCGGGGGGCACCAGGATGGGCGCGCTTGTAAGGAGCGCCTTCAAGTTCCCGAGGGATTCCTCGACCTCGGGGGTCCAAGTGAAGCGCTCGGTCTTTCTTAAGAGGCGGTACAGGGGTAGGCCTCTTTCGCCGAGGCGCGAGATGAAGCGGCTCAGAGCCACAAGGCATCCCATGACCCTCTGTACTCCTTTTAAGTCCTTGATAGGCCCCATGTTGGTGATGGCCGCGATTTTCTCCGGGTTGGCCTCGATGCCCCGCTCAGAGACGATGAACCCCAGGAGCATGCCTCGGGGGACTCCAAAGACACACTTCTCGGGATTGAGTTTTACGCCTTCCGCTTTGAGACACTTGAATGTCGTTTCAAGGTCGGAGAGGAGGTCGGAGGCTTTCCTCGTCTTGACTACGATGTCATCGACGTAAGCCTCGACCGTTTGGCCAATGTGCTGTCCGAACACGTGGTTCATGCATCTTTGGTATGTCGCGCCTGCATTCCTTAAACCGAATGGCATAGTAATATAGCAGTACATGCCAAAGGGTGTGATGAAGGAAGTCGCGAGCTGGTCGGACTCTTTCATCCTGATTTGGTGATACCATGAGTAGGCATCAAGGAATGACAGGGTTTCGCACCCAGCAGTGGAATCCACAAATTGGTCGATGCGAGGCAGAGGGTAGGGAACCTTCGGACATGCTTTGTTCAGACCAGTGTAGTCTACACACATCCGCCATTTCCCACCTTTCTTTTTCACAAGCATAGGGTTGGCTTGCCATTCGGGATGGAATACATCTTTGATGAACCCTGCAGCCATCAGCTTGTGGATCTCCTCGCCTATGGCTCTACGCTTTTCTTCGTCGAATCGGCGCAGAGGCTGCTTCACGGGTCAGGCTCCAGCTCGGATATCCAGCGAGTGCTCGGCGACATCCCTCGGTATGCCAGGCATGTTCGAGGGACTCCACGCAAAAACCTCGGCGTTTGCGCGGAGAAAGTCGCCGAGCACTGCTTCCTGTTTGGGGTCAAGTTCGGAGCCGATCCGGACTTGCTTGGAGGCGTCGTTGCTGGGGTCGAGAGGGACGGACTTAACCGCCTCTGCTGGCTCGAAGTTGCCAGCGTGGCGTTTCGCTTCTGGCACCTCCTCGGAGAGGCTCTCCAGGTCGGCGATGAGGGCCTCGGACTCGGTGAGGGCCTCAGCGTACTCCACACACTCCACGTCGCATTCGTACGCGTGTCGGTATGTGGATCTGACGGTGATGACCCCGTTGGGGCCCGACATCTTGAGCTTGAGGTAGGTGTAGTTGGGGACGACCATGAACTTGGCGTAGCATGGTCTCCCCAGCACTGCGTGGTAGGTTCCTCGGAACCCGACCACCTCGAACGTGAGGGTTTCCTTTCGGAAGTTGGAGGGAGTCCCGAAGCAGACGGGCAGATCGAGTTGCCCAAGGGGTTGGACACGCTTCCTGGGGATGATCCCGTGAAAGGGCGCCGCACCGGCCTGGATCGTGGACAAATCGATCTACAAGAGCCCGAGGGTCTCGGCGTAGATGATGTTGAAGCTGCTGCCTCCGTCCATGAGGACCTTAGTAAGCCTGATGTTGCCGATGACGGGATCGACAACGAGCGGGTACTTCCCCGGGCTCAGCACGCGGTCGAGGTGGTCGCCTTGGTCGAAGGTGATGGGCTTGTCGGACCAGTCTAGGTAGACTGGTGCCGCCACCTTCACCGAGCAGACCTCCCGGCGCTCCTGCTTGCGGTGCCGAGCCGAGGCGTTCGCCACCCGCCCACCGTAGATCGTGAAGCAGTCATGGACCTCGGGGAACTCCTCTGCCTTGTGGCCTTCCTCCTTGTCGTTGTCGTGGGCTTTGCCACCTTCTGCCGGTGGCCCGGCCTTGTGGAAGTAGCGCCGAAGCATGACGCACTCCTCAAGGGTGTGCTTGACGGGGCCCTGATGATAGGGGCACGACTCCTTGAGCATTTTGTCGAACAGGTTGGCCCCTCCAGGAGGCTTCCGGGGGTTCCTGTGTTCGGCAGCGGCGACAAGATCTGCGTCGGTGGCGTCGCGTTTCGTTTGCGACTTCTTCTTGCCCTTCTTCTTTGTGCTGCACTGAGCGGACACCTCGGGGACGTCTTCCTGCTGGCGTCCCTGAGGCTGCTTGTCCTTCCGGAAGATGGCCTCGACCGCCTCCTGGCCAGAGGCAAACTTGGTGGCGATGTCCATCAGCTCGCTCGCCCTGGTGGGAGTCTTGCAACCCAGCTTGCTCACCAGGTCGCGGCAAGTGGTGCCGGCGAGGAACGCGCCGATAACATCTGAGTCGGTGATGTTGGGCAGATCTGTGCGCTGCTTCGAAAATCACCGGATGTAGTCCCGCAGGGATTCTCCCGGCTGCTGGCGGCAGCTTCGGAGATCCCAGGAGTTCCCAGGGCGCACGTATGTGCCCTAGAAGTTGCCGGCGAAAGCTTTGACCAGGTCGTCCCAGTTGGAGATCTGCGTGGGAGGCAGATGCTCCAGCCAGGCTCGGGCGGCGTCGGAGAGGAATAGGGGGAGGTTGCGGATGATGAGGTTGTCATCGTCCATTCCACCCAGCTGGCAGGCCAGCCAGTAGTCTGCGAGCCACAGTTCTGGCCTTGTCTCCCCCGAGTACTTGGTGATGGTAGTCGGGGTCTGAAACCGGGTCGGGAACGGCGCCCGTCGTATGGACCGGCTGAAAGCTTGCGGACCGGATGGTTCGGGCGAGGGACTCCGATCCTCCCCACTGTCGTAGCGTCCTCCATGCCTAGGGTGGTAGCCTCGGTGCACCTTCTCGTTGAGGCGGGCTCGACGGTCGCGACGATGGTGCTCATTACCGAGGCGATCCGGGGCCGCAGGCGCTGTGTCCCGCGTGCGCTCGGTGTGGACCGAGGCTTCCCGCATGAATCGGGAAGTCGCGGCGTGATGCTCCGGGGGTACCCTTGCCTTCGGGAGGCAGAGCTTTCGGCCGTCGGACCGCGGCATCCTCCAGGAGATTCTTGAGTTCTCCCTGGATATGCCGTCCCTCGGTGGTGGATGGTTCCGGCATCGCTTGGAGTAGTATTGCTGTTGCAGCCAGGTTCTGGCCGACCCCACTGGAAGCCAGGGGCAGCCTTGCCCTGGCATCGTCAGCGACGCGGTGTCGGACGTCCTGGGGCAGATGACGCGCTTCTCCGGCTGGTGCTCGGACTGCCCACTCCTGCCCGATGTTCTACCAGAGCTGCACAAGTTGGCCTGCTTCCTCGTCGAGCCTGGCCTGCCTCTCGCAGATTTGCTCGAGCTGTGCGTCCTGACCCCCCACAGGGACTGCGACCACAGCTAGCTCCCGAAGGATGTCAAAGCGAGGTGCAGGCCTAGGGGGATCGCCGTCCTCCAGCATACCAAGGTGGTTGCCTTCGTCGAGACCCCCTAGATCGACGTGGAAACATTCGTGACTTGGGCCACAGTCCTCGTCACTGAGGCTGTGGCTATCATCGGAGCAATCGGAGAGGCAGTAGTCACATGCGGTCATGAAGTCCCGCATGGCACTGGGGTTCCCGAGCCCGGAGAAATCCCAACCATAGTCGGGCTCATCATCTTCCTCGGAACCCGGGGGCCCATAGGTCGAGACGGCCGTCATTCGGTCCCAGGTTGACCACATATGATACCCCGGAAGGTTCGGATATGCCTTTATGAAATCGTCCACCGAAGCGGGGTCGCTTGGTGGATCGAAGCTGAATCTAAAAGGCAAAGGGTGGAAAACGGACGATACCTCTTGATCGACGGATGGTGACGGAGTCGCGTCGGGGATGGACTACACCGTTATCTCAGGTACGAGGCTAACGCCCAGCAGGTCCTTCGCGAGCATGCAGGCGTCATCCGTCCGCTTGGGGTTGGCGTGTCGCGGGGAAACGACGCCCGTCTTCGTCTCAGACGCGAGGTCGACGCCCGACGTGTCCCCTGCTGGGGCGCCGGCATCGTCGACTCGCTCGACAGCCGACGAGGTGCCGCCTCCTGCTTGGCAATGGTTGCTCCACCTCCTCCTCCGTCGACGAGGAAGGTGACAGGACAGGCTCGGATGCTGTTCTTCTGCCACGCGGGGAAGACGTCATCGATTCCGCAGCCGGCGGGCGGGCTGACGACCGCCATTGTCGTTGTCGCGCAGCGGAGGAAGGAGTACCATGTCGTAGCTGCTGTCGAGGGACATGAACTCGAGACTCCCGAAATGGAGTAGCGTCCCGGGCTAGAGAGGTTGCTAGAGACTACCCATCTGGAGCTTGACGGGAAGCTGTTCGTCAACACGCAGCAGGCCCCTACCTAGCGCGCCAACTGTCGGCGTTTCGACCCCGGGGGGTCCCTGGACCGACGAGTAAATTGTCGTTGCGTGTCCCAGCCCAGATGGGTCGGCGCGAGACGGAACACAAGGGGAAAAGCAATAAGGGGAACCGCGGCTCGTGTTGTCCTGCGCCTAGGGCGGATGCGCTTGCAGTAGGGGGTTACAAGCGTTCGCGAGGGAGAGAGAGAGAGAGAGAGAGCCTGCTCGTCAGCCCGTCCTCCCGCGCGGCCACCTTTTCGTACAAGGGCCCTGGACCTTCCTTTTATAGACGTAAGGAGAGGGTCTAGGTGTACAATGGGGGGGTGTAGCAGTGTGCTAACGTGTCCGGCAGATAGGAGCCAGAGTCCTATGTACATGCCGACGTGGCTGTCGGAGAGGTGTTGGTGCCCTGTTCATGTGATGTCGTGGCCATCGGAGGAGCGCTTAAACCCTGTAGAAGCACAGCTGTCGGGGCTATCGGGACCTTGCTGACGTCTCCTTGCTTTCGTAGGGGGCTGAGGACCGCCGTCGTCATGGAGCACGCGGGGTGCCATCATTACTTGTTTTACCAGGGCGAGCCAGATGGGACGTTGGTCTTGTTCCCCGTAGCCTGAGCTAGCTAGGGGTAGGGTAATGATGTACCCCCCTGCGACGTGGTCGGCCCGAGCCCAAGGTCGAGCGAGGCAGAGGCTCCTCCGAGGTCGAGGCTGAGTCCGAGCCCTGGGGTCGGGCGAGGCGAAGACCGTCGTCTGGGGTCAAGGCTGAGTCCGAGCCCTGGGGTCGGGCGAGGTGGAGACCGTCGTCTGAGGTCGAGGTTGAGTCCGAGCCCTAGGGTCGGGCGAGGCGGAGACCATCGTCTGGGGTCGAGGCTGAGTCCGAGCCCTAGGGTCGGGCGAGGTGGAGACCGTGGTCTGGGGTCGAGGTTGAGTCCGAGCCCTGGGGTCGGGCGAGGCGGAGACCGTCGTCTGGGGTCGAGGTTGAGTCCGAGCCCTGGGGTCGGGCGAGGCAGAGCTTCCTATGGCACCTGAGGTTGGACTTGGCTGTTGTCAGCTTTTCAAAAACATCCCTCTCACTTTGCCAATCATCTTTTGTAAACAAAACCTTTTGTTTTGCTAAAGCAATACTAAGCATAGTAAAAACATTTTGTGAAAACAGGGTTTCAAGGAAGATAATCAAGTTCAAGGAAGGTAATGCAGGAATTGTTTAAGCATTCAACTCCTATCACCTAATGCATTAATCAAGTGAGAAAGGTTTTTAAAAACATCAAGGAAGGTGGCAAATACACCGGTGCTTGCCTTCGTTGATAGGTGAGTCAGGCTCGGACCTGCAGATATCAAGGTAGAAACAGTTTCCTGCCTGAGATTCCGAAGGTGGTGGTGGTGTCTTCTCTTCAGTTACTTCGACTTCTTCTTCGTTTTCTAAAGATAACCATATATATATATATATATAAGAATGTATGCCATGAAATGCTCATGAGAGTGCAAAGATAATAAGAATTTATTATCTAAGGTTCTTGAATACAATTTTCCTTCACGGTTCTCCAGGAAACAAGGGTTTCCGGAGTCACTAAAGGAATTCAAAGGGCAGGGGTGGGGGTTTTGGGTTCTAGTTATCAAACAAGGTCCAAATCCAACCAAACTCTACCCAAGGCTTCTAAATAATGTTTTGAGTTCATATAAAAAGTTTGGGCATTTTTGGAATGATTATCTATTTTCTAAAAATCCAGAACCAATGCTTTAAGTTACTTTAAATACTCCAAAATTCTTTATTTAATCTAAAAATCATAAAACTATTTTTATTAAATACTATGAAAAATAAGGAATCTAGTGAAATTGGTTTGACATTTTTAGGATTTTTCTACAATTTTCTACGGATTTCCAAAGTTCTATTGAAAAGGAAAAAGAAAAGGTTTCAACAGTACTGGGCTGATTCCAGCCCAGACGGCCCAGCAACACGAGGAAAGCGGGGCGCGCCCGTGCCCGCGGTGGAAACTTCGCAGAAAGGTCCTCGGGGTTTTGGCTAACTGGAGATGGGTTCGGTTACTATTTTTCTGAGTCACTGACGATTTGCACAGAGGTCCCTCAAGTTCTAATTCTTCACAGTGGTACGCCCCCGATGTCGCACGGCGGAGGTCCGATCACCGGCGAGGTTAGACCGGCCGGATTACGCAAGGACTGGCGCTCTCGAGCGGCAGACACCAAATCAGACCCCCTCCGAGCATTTCCCCTAAGTTAATTGCACGATTGGTGACCCATTCCGCTCTACCCACGAGGACAGCGAAGGTTATGGACACTTGCTCGTGTTCCCGGCGATGAGTGGTGGTCTAGTTCAATTGAAGGGGTTGTAGAGCTTGAGGAGGGTCTAGGGACACTAGAACAAGCAACAGAGAGACTGGAACTAACCTGAGTTGGGCTGGCCGCGGTTGAGCTATTCTTCGCGGTGGAGGAGACCAGTTTGGGGGAAACAAGAAATTCTCGAGCTCTGGCGAACGATCATGGATAATTAGCGGTGGCTGGATACTTCACTGCCTTACGGAGCTCGCAGCGGGGTCAATTTATACGCTTAGCGAGCGGTGGTCGCGAATTTGGACGAGACACACGGCGGTCGGAGGAAAGGAAGCTTTACTGGTGCAGTGGATTCGTGGCCTCTACCATGGCGGTCATTCCGGTGATCGACGAGAGGCTAAAGTGAATCACGGCGATGCGGTGGCGAGGCTTGGACATGCGGCGCAAGGTCGGACGACGGCTGTCGCCGGTGAGCTTATCAGCACAAGCCGCAAAGCACAGGGGGGGTCCGACGGTGAGTCACCGGAGTGGCGTGACGGGGTGACGATCCTTTTTACCAAAGTGTTATCCCCAATCCTAGCGCAAGAATCCAAACGCCGGCGACACGAATTGCTGCGGCGAGTCACCGGCGGTGAGATCTTTTTGGCGCTGGCGGTCTGATCATCTCGGGACACTGTACCATGGTGAGTGTTTGTTAGACAACCTGACAGAGTGACTTACAGAGCCAATAACTTCCAGTTTTGTGTAGTAACTTGATTGCCACTCTTTAGCAAAGTTATAGCCCTAAGATCTGGCTATAATGTTGTTATAGTAACCTCAAGCAAATTCTGGCTCGATCTTGTTTAAAATTGAGCCCCAAGTTCATGTAACCCTATTGTCAGACCAAGTTTCAGTCATCAGTTAGCCTGACAGTCCAACTTTGGGCTTAATTATCTCCCAATTTTTCATAACAAAAATGCTTAACCTCTTAAGCAAAGTTGTTCCCCTTTAATAGGTCTACAATTTTGATGTGGTGACCTAGGGCAAAAACCCTAGAATTTGAAAGATACAAGGGCTCAAAGTTGAAGCAATCACACTGAAATTCAGACTTCATCAAATGAGTCAAGTGTGGCTCTTTTACACTTAAGTCCAAATCTCAAGTTTTGGATTGCAAACCCTCATGATTGGGAACCATATGACTTAGGATACTTATTTAACATGGTTTTTACACTTTGGTCCACAAGTGCACTAATTTTTGCACATAGGCCCCTAGGGTTTAGGTTTAGGGTTTTTGGTATCCCAGGGGTATAAATGTGATTCAAATTCATTCTTAGGAGTATTTTATGACTATTCCACTAAAGCTTTTGGGTTTTCTCAATTTGGGTCATGTTTGACCCCCCTTAATCCCTATTTAGGGTTAAGTATCCTATTCCAGGGTTCTATTTGCAAAACACTAGAACAATACAACTTGTTTGAAATTTTTACCTAGTGAATGCACTCTAGGTGTGTCAAACATATGCAATGCCAATGTTTATGATGTCATGCTCAAGTTTTAGTAACAGTAACACCAGGGGTGTTACAGACATTTAACTCAGGTATGAAGTTCACCAATAGGTTTAAATTCAAATTTGAAATCAGAATTTGGAAAAAGAAAGAAAGGAAAACAAAAAGAAAAGAGGAAGAAAGCCTACCTGGGCCTCGGACGCTAATTCAGCCCAATATCTCACTCGCCGCGCGCAACCCAACTCTTGAAACCACGCAACGGCGCTGACGCTCTGGGCCTACATGGCAGCCATGTGGGTCGTCCGTCCGTGTGCGAGTTACACTGACGGCTGGGGCCACTCGCCAGCCCTCACAGTCGTGCATCCCGCTTCCTCCACCATGGCCGTTGACCCACGCCTAGCTCCACGAATCTCAGCCGCGTTGGTTACTCCGCTACCCCCTACAGTCGTGGACACGTCCGGAGTATAAAACCTCCCGAGCCGCGACTCTGTGACCCGATTTGTGCCTAGGGCATACCCATCACCACGAGAAAAATTGGGAGCCGTGGGTGTTCGAGTCGCCGCCGTCGCTAGGCCCCCGTTCGTCGCTCTAGACAGTTGGCTGGTCATCGCGGACGCTTGGGTGGGTGTTATTGGAGCATCGGGGCACCGCAGCCACGACAATCGCTCGCCGGAATCTTGGCTTCCACCCCGATCTATCGTGCGTCGCGATTGGCCTCAACCACCGCCCATCTCTGGTGAGTAAGCCCTGAGTTGTACTCACCCTAGTCCTATGGTAGTATAGCACCTAGCGAATTAGGGTTTTGGGCATTGGAGCCTGGGTTCACCTCCTCCGGTGACGTCTCCACCGTGACTGGTACTCGCACCGCCAGGCTCGGTCGCCTGGGGAGATGATGACGCTGTCTCCGTCGGATCGGTTTTGGACGGCGAGGATTAGTTGATATCATACCCCTTCGTTTGAATTATTCTATTCCATGTACTCAATAACTTCAGAAATGCATAACTTAATAATCGTAGCTCTGAATTTAGTGATTCTTGTTCCTATAATCTAGTTACGCAGCATAGAATATTATCATGCATTATGTTCTATTGTTTGGTGTGATGTTAATTTTTGTTATACTATGTATGTTTGTATTGATACGAGTAGACGAGCAAGCCACAGAGGATCCAGGGGTTCAGTAGGTGGAGACTGCTGAGCAGGAGCTCGTTGATGGCAAGTTGTGCCCTTGATCACTTCCTTTTTACCCAGTCATGTTCTTATTAATCATAATGATCTGCATAGCTTAATTTTGATGGGACCCAATAGGTTACCCTAGTTTGGCTATTTTTGTACCTTGTTTTACCACTGAATTTTTGGGTAGTATATGCTATTGCTTTATGTGGTTTTGGGTATGGAGATATACATTACTCATGTTCACACTTTTATTATCAGTTTATTATTACTGCTCATTATAAGATCATTATGTTAATTGGAACATGGAGAACCACCCGGGAGAACAGTGCTACCACAAGGGTGGTATGGGACGCCCTTGGCTGATTAACTAGGAAAGCTAGTGGAGGACTACCTTACCCGATAGGGGCAAGGGAAGTAGGGGAGTGGTTAGTGTAAGGAGGTCCTTGGGTTAATTTTGCTGTGATTGCGATCAGGCGAGGGATCCCTGCACTGGAGCTTCCTAGAAACTGTAGCGGGTTTTCTAAAGCTAGTGGAACTTTGTTAAGGCCTCGTAGTGGTACCCTGCCTTGCTTCCTTGTAGGAGGTGTATGGGGTCTGATCAACCCAATAGCAAATGGGTAACACGACTTGTGGGTAAAGATGTGCAACCTCTGTAGATTATAAAACTGGTATACTAGCCGTGCTCACGGTCATGAGTAGCTCGGACACTCACATGATTAATTTATGGAATTAAATTCAATTTGTCATTTGCATCGCATTGGGATTATTTTATTATTACTTTTATTTATTATTACTCTGGTTTGGTATTTACTTGCACTTAGTAACTGCTAATAAAATTTTGACCAACTTATAAAAGCAATGCTCAGCTTTGACCATTATTTATTGATCAGCCTTACACTCCACATGAACTCCCACCTTTAGTGAGTTCATTCACATAATTCCCCACAACTTGTTGAGCAATGAACATATGTGAGCTCGCCCTTGCTGCCTCACACCCCCACAGGTGAAGAGTAGGTGGTCGAAGAGGAGCCACATAACGAGGAGTTCGACTTGATCTAGGTGGCGTCTCCCAGTCGACTTTATGGCGCCAAGGATGGACTTTAGTTCGTTTTATATTTATCTATTACTTTGTAAGACTTCCGCTATGTAATAGTACTCTGATGATATTGTGACATTTATCACTATACACTCTGTTATTATATGTGTTGTCTTCTTTGGCGCATATATGAGATGCACCCGGCTTTATCCCTTAAATCCGGGTGTGATAGAAGTGGTATTAGAGGAAATGTTGACTGTAGGACGAAACCTAGATAGAAATGGACAAAACCCTTACCTACTTACCTTACTCTGATTATTTCTATACTTTTCTTGATCCTGTCTCACATTCTACTGTTCTGCTCTGATTATTCTTACCTCTTCTATTCTAAGACAAAGAGGATTTCACACTTTGGAATCCGACATCCATGACCCTCTAAAGAGATAGGAGACCCAAGACAAAATTTAAAGATTATTTTCTCTATTTAAAATGTTGGTTGATTGTTCTGATGATAAATGCTTGATTTGCTTCTTTGATTGATTGAATCAGTATAGCAGGGCATTTTAGCATGTACCACCATAAGGTAATGTATTAGCTTTAATAGGTGACACACTTAGCTAATAAATCCCCTAAAGTAACATGATTCGTAATTACTCACATTGCTTATAATTCTTTTTTTCTTACCATGCGTTTCTAACTCAGATGGTCAATACTAGGAAGGGTGGTGGAGTTGATCTACCCCCCAATCGACACAATCTGAGGGTACTTAGACAACAACTACAACAAGTAGAGATGGATCCTCCGAATCCTCTACCAGCCGGGGCTGATCCAGCAATTACAGCCCAGATGCGGATAATGCAACAGATGGCTGATACTATGGCGGGTATTTACACGCAAATGCGGCAGGAACGCCAAGAGATGCGCCAAGAGAGGGAGGAGATGCGCCAGGAGCGAAGGGTGCAACAGCAGCAAGCACCACTACCACCACCACCACCAGTTCCACCATGGGACAAGCACCAGAAGTTCATGAGCCACAAGCCACCTACCTTCGCCAGCTCTCTAGATCCTCTGCACACTGATGATTGGCTAAAGTCTGTGGAAAAGATGTTGAATATTGCACAGTGCTCCGACCGGGAGAAGGTTCTCTATGCTTCAGGTCGACTTACTGGTCCTGCTGCTGATTGGTGGGATTCTTACACTGCTGCCCACGATGCTGCTGATACTATCACTTGGGCAGAGTTCGCTACGCAATTCAAGAACTATCACATACCAGCTGAACTGATGAAGATAAAGAAGAAAGAGTTTCTATCATTGAAGCAAGGCAACATGTTTGGCAGCGAGTATAGTGACAAGTTCATTCAGCTATCAAGATATGCTCCAGATGAGGTGGCTGATGATGAAAGAAAGCAAAGCACTTCATAGAAGGACTCAATGGGCCACTATAATATGCATTAGTCGCTCATACCTTCCCATCATTTCAGAGGTTGCTTGATAAAGCTCTAGCTATTGAACACAAGCGTGTTCAACTAGGAGATTTGAAGAGGAAGGCCATTGCCCAGGGGCAGGGTACTAGCAGTATTCGCCCTCGCTACGTGCCGCCCTAGGGTACACCAGCTCATCTAGGAGGAGGACCACATCCAGCTCAGTATGCTCCATAGGGGACTCCACAGACGCCCCAAACTCGTCAGGCTGCCCCCACTGGCACCCCGACGAGGCCCACAGGACAAAAGACAGGTCCTATATGCTTCAAGTGCAGTCAGGTTGGGCATTATGCAAATGCTTGTCCTGCAGGGAATTCCAGTGCATCAGCTCCAAACAAGCAACAGACTCCTGGTAAAGGATTCAGCATTGCCAGGGTTAATCAAGTTAGTGCTGAGGCCACTGCTGACGGTGCTGACATCGCACTTGGTATGTTTTATATTAATGAAATTCCTGCAACAATATTATTTGATTCTGGTGCTACACATTCATTTATGTCTGCTCAATATACCAACACAAATGAGTTACCACTGCGAAATATGAAAACACCAATGATAGTAATTACACCTAAAGGACCTGTTGAGGCAAATTATATGACACATAGATTGACATTGATAATTATGGGAATAGAATTCTGGGCTACTCCTATAATATTAGAGGAAAGCAGTATAGATCTGATCCTTGGTATGTCATGGTTAAGAAAGGCAAAGGTCATTATACAATGTGGTAGGGGTACTTTAGAACTCACCAGCCCTAAAGGAGAAAGATTGGAAGTTGAAATTACAGTTACTACCTCTACCAGACGTGCAATATTCTTAGTAGATGGGAAGTTTATTGGTGACAATATTCGTGTGGTTAGGGATTTTCCAGATGTCTTTCCGGAGGAGTTACCAGGGATGCCACCAGATAGGGAAGTTGAGTTTGTCATTAATCTCTTACCTGGGACTGCTCCTATTTCTAAACGCCCATACAAGATGTCCGTAAAAGAGTTAAAAGAACTTAAGAAGAAACTAACTGAGTTACAGGAGGCTGGGTACATTCGTCCGAGTTCCTCACCTTGGGGAGCACCGGTTTTGTTTGTACAGAAGAAAGATGGATCGCAAAGGATGTGTGTGGATTATAGATCCCTTAATGATGTTACTATGAAGAACAAGTATCCATTACCCTGCATTGAGGATTTATTTGATCAGATGAGAGGTGCAAGGGTATTCTCGAAAATTGATCTCCGATCGGGTTACCATCAAATGAAGATTAGGCCATCTGATATTCCCAAGACGGCTTTCTCAACCCGATATGGTTTATATAAATTCATCGTTATGTCATTTGGACTGACTAATGCACCAGCCTATTTTATGAATCTGATGAATATGGTGTTCATGGAGTATCTTGACAGATCTGTCGTGGTTTTCATCGATGATATTCTTATTTATTCCAAGAATGATAGTGATTATGAGGAACATCTGAGATTGGTGCTACAAAAGCTACGGGATAATCAACTCTATGCCAAGTATAGCAAATGCGAGTTCTGGATTGACGAAGTGCCATTCCTTGGACATATCATTTCTAATGGTGGGATATCAGTGGATCCTGCTAAAGTCAAGGAGATAGTGGAGTGGAGTATACCCAATACAGTTACCGATGTCCAGAGTTTCTTAGGACTTGCAGGCTATTATCAGCGATTTATTGAAAGCTTCTCTAAGATTGCTAAGCCTGTGACCTCACTTCTAGAGAAGGGGAGAGAGTTTAAGTGGGATGGCAAGTGCCAAGATAGCTTTAATCAATTAAAGTCGAGATTGATGTCACCCAGTGTTGGTTATGCCAGATCTATAGAAGGGATTTGATATTTATTGTGATGCATGCGGCCAAGGCTTGGGATGTGTTCTTATGCAAGAAGGACACGTGATTGCCTACGCGTCTCGTCAGTTGCGGAAACATGAGTTGAACTATCCCACTCATGACTTAGAACTGGCAGTCGTAGTGCATGCGCTCAAAATATGGAGACATTTATTATGGCAACCAAGTGCCAAGCGTACACCGATCACAAGAGTTTGAAGTACATATTCACTCAGAAGGATCTCAACCTTAGGAAACGCCGATGGTTGGAGCTCATTAAGGATTATGATTTGGAGATTCATTATCATCCGGGCAAGGCGAATCTGATTACGGATGCCTTGAATCGGAAGGAACATGTCCATTCAGCTATTGTTGCCCAGCTACCCTATGAGATCGTTGAAGATTTCAGGAGATTCAACTTGGGAATTGTTGCACACACTGAAGGAGTCACCATTGAAGTGGAACCTACCTTGGAGCAAGAAATCTGTAAGGGTCAGATTGGTGATGCTAAAATTCAAGAGATCAAGGATCTTATTACTGAAGGTAGAGGTCAAGAATTCACGGAGGATAAGCAAGGCACAGTATGGTTCAAGGACCGAAGATGTGTTCCTGAGATTGATAGCCTTCGTGAGACTATATTGAAGGAAGCCCATGATTCTGATTACTCTATTCACCCTGGTAGCACTAAGATGTATCAGGATTTGAAGCAGAAGTACTGGTGGTATGGGCTGAAAATAGATGTGGCTGCACACGTGGCTATGTGTGATGTGTGTCAAAGAGTCAAAGCCAAACATCAAAGACCAGCTGGACTATTGCACCCGCTTAAGATACCCGAGTGGAAATGGGAAGAAATTGGCATGGATTTCATTATTGGACTACCCTGGACTCTTGCAGGGTATGACTCCATTTGGGTGATTGTGGACAGACTGACAAAAGTGGCTTACTTCATACCTATGAGGACTAATTACATGGGGGCCAAACTAGCGGAGTTATATATGGCTCGGATAGTTTGTCTACATAGAGTGCTTAAGAAGATTGTATCTGACCGAGGATCACAATTCACTTCTCGGTTTTGGTGGATTGCATGAGTGCTTGGATACATAGTTGAATTTTAGTTTGGCCTACCATCCTCAGACTGATGGGCAGACTGAGAGGACTAACCAAGTACTGGAAGATATGTTAAGAGCTTGTGCTCTTAAACATGGTGGTAGTTGGGATAAGAGCTTACCGTATGCGGAGTTCTCCTACAATAATAGCTACCATGCCAGTTTGAAGATGTCCCCGTTTGAGGCTCTATATGGCAGAAAATGCATGACTCCTTTATATTGGGATCAAACTAGTGAAAGGTAGTTCTTTGGGCCTGAAATTATACAAGAGGCAGAAGAACAAGTGCGAATGATAAGGGAGAATTTGAGAACTACGCAGTCAAGGCAGAAAAGTTATGTGGATACCCGGAGAAGACAACTAGAGTTTAAGGTGGGTGATCACGTATATTTGAAGGTGTCACCAATCCGGGGTATGTGAAGATTTAAAGTTAAAGGAAAATTGTCCCCTTGCTTTATTGGACCCTTCTTGATCTTAAAGCCTATGGGAGAAGTTGCCTATCAACTGGAACTACCTGATCATCTTGCGGATGTACATGATGTTTTCCATGCATCACAATTGAAGAAGTGTCTCAGGGTACCCGAAAAGCAGCTACCTATGGAGGATCTTAGTGTTCAAGATGATCTGACTTATACGGAGTATTCTATCAAGATTCTTGATATCTTGACTCGTGTCACGAGGAGTAAAGTGATTAAAATGTGCAAAGTGCAATAGAGTCACCACGGTAAAGATGAAGCTACATGGGAAAGAGAAGAAGAACTACGAGTAGATTTTCCTCATCTCTTTCCTAGTTCTACATAATTCTCAAGGACGAGATTCTTTGTAAGGGGGTAGGATTTGTAGTACCCAAATTGTAAAACCAAAGAAAGGAGAGTTGTTTCCTTAATTGTTTGGCATTCCACTCATTACAACATGAAAACATCTTATGTAAGTCAACAAATAACTAATAAAAATATATTCTAACATCATGCTGGAGATTGGTTTGTTTGTACATTTAATAAAATATTAAGATGAATAAAAACATTATAATAATTTGAGAGGTGGATTGAAACCCAAATAGAAATTTGGCTTGAAATGGAGAAGGAAAAGATGATAAAAAATAGAGAAAATAAATATATAAATAAATACATTTTTTGTTCCTACTAATATTTGAATGTGGACATTTAACTTAGGTATGAAGTTCACAAATGAGTTTAAATTCAAATTTGAAATCAGAATTTGGAAAAAGAAAGAAAGGAAAACAAAAAGAAAAGAGGAAGAAAGCCTACCTGGTCCTCGGACGCTAATTCGGCCCAATATCTCACTCGTCGCGTGCAGCCCAACTCTTGAAACCACGCGTCGGCGCTGACGCTCTAGGCCTACATGGCAGCCATGTGGGTCGTCCGTCCGTGCGCGAGTTACACTGACGGCTAGGGCCATTCGCCAGCCCTCATAGTCGTGCAGCCCGCTTCTTTCGACATGGCCGTTGACCCGTGCCCAGCTCCATGAATCTCAGCCACGTTGGTTACTTCGCTATCCCCTGAGGCCATGGACACGTCCGGAGTATAAAACCTCCCGAGCCGCGACTCTGTGACCCGAGTTGCTCCTAGGGCATACCCATCGCCGCGAGAAAAATCGGGAGCCGTGGGTGTTCGAGTCGCCGCCGTCGCCTCGCTCCCGTTCGTCGCTCTGGACAGTTAGCTGGTCATCGCGGACGCTTGGGTGGGCGTTATTGGAGCGTCGGGGCACCACAGCCATGACAATCGCTCGCTGGAATCTTGGCTTCGACCCCGATCCACCGTGTGACGCGATTGGCCTCAACCGCTGCCCATCTCTAGTGAGTAAGCCATGCGCTATACTTACCCTGGTCCTGTGGTAGTATAGCCCCTAGCGAATTAGGGTTTTGGGCATTGGAGCCCTGGGTTCACCTCCTCCAGTGACGTCTCCGCCGTGACTAGTACTCGCACCGCCAGGCTCGGCCACCTAGGCTGATGATGCCATCGCCGTCGGATCAGTTTTGGACCGCAGGATTAGTTGATATCATACCCCTTCATTTCGTAAGATCCGGGTGGTTGAATCGTGATCGATCGGCTCAAATCTGGGTCGGTTCTCATAAAATTTCAATCATTGGATCGGGATCCAGTTATCATCAGTGGGGCACTAATTCGAGTTATGTCGTTCTAATATGGACCCTTAGGTCGAGATCGGACGGCCCACGGGGGCCGCTACCCTTCGGCCATGGCATCTTACAATCTGACCCCTACGCTTATTGGAAACCAACTCGCCATCCACAATAGAAGTAACCTGAGTCTATGTACATTTGTGAGTTAACCCCTGTACTTCTCAGGAATTGGCGCGCGGTCCAGAGAGTAGTCAAAATAGAGAAATAATTAGGGAAATTGATTTTCAATACGAAAATAATTCCACAAACTTGTATAAATCATATTTAATTTATTTTAACTCCAAATTGATCCATTCCAGTGGCATTAATTTTGTTTTAATATTATCTACCACTTAGTACCTCTGTTTAGCCATAAAACATGAATTAAAATTATTCATTTGAATTAATCTATACCATGTACTCAATAACTTCAAAAATGCATAACTTAATAACCGTAGCTCCGAATTTAGTGATTCTTGTTTCTATGATCTAGTTACGCAGCATAGAATATTACCATGCATTATGTTCTATTGTTTGGTGTGATGTTAATTTTCGTTATACTATGTATGTTTGTATCGATGCGAGTAGACGAGCAAGCCACAAAGGATCCAGGGGTTTGGCAGGTGCAGACTGCTGAGTAGGAGCTCGTTGAAGGCAAGTTGTGCCCTTGATCACTTCCTTTTTACCCAGTCATGTTCTTATTAATCATAATGATCTGCATAGGTTAATTTTGATGGGACCCAATAGGTTACCCTAGTTTGACTATCTTTATAGCTTGTTTTACCACTGAATTTTTGGGTAGTATATGCTATTGCTTTATGTGGTTTTGGGTATGGAGATATACAATACTCATGTTCACACTTTTATTATCAGTTTATTATTACTGTTCATTATAAGATCATTATGTTAATTGGAACATGGAGAACCACCCGGAAAAACAGTGCTACCACAAGCGTGGTATGGGACGCCATTGGCTGATTAACTAGGAAAGCTAGTGGAGGACTACCTTACCCGATAGGGGCAAGGGAAGTAGGGGAGTGGTCAGTGTAGGGAGCTCCTTGGGTTGATTTTGCTGTGATTGCGGTCAGGCGAGGGATCCCTGCACTGGAGCTTCCTAGAAACTGTAGCGGGTTTTCTGAAGCTAGTGGAACTTTATAAAGGCCTCGTAGTGGTACCCTACTGCGCTTCCTTGGTAGAGGTGTATGGGGTCTGATCAACCCCGTGGCAAATAGGTAACACAACTTGTGGGTAAAGATGTGCAACCTCTGCAAAGTGTAAAACTGGTATACTAGCTGTGCTCACGGTTATGAGCAGCTCAGACACTCACATGATTAATTTATGGAATTAAATTCAATTTGTCATTTACATCGCATTGGGATTATTTTATTATTACTTTTATTTATTATTACTATGGTTTCACTACAAGAGAAAGAAGTATTGACGACCAAAAATAGACGACCATGTAAAATATTTGGTCGTAAGGACTGTTGGAGGCACAACACCGCCACATCCTTATGAACTGACGACCAGAAAAAAATACGGTCATTGTTTTCAAATAATACTGGTCGCTAATGAAGTATAATGGCCATATGTACGAAGAGTGACTGACGTCCAAAACTAATCAAAACGTGGCACGAAAAATTATCAGATTCCCGGGCTTGGTTTCCCTCACACGAAGCATATTTGGTAACTGCTTATACGCAGATTCATTAGGCCCCGATCTCCTCCCCTTCCTCTCCCGATCTCCTCCATTGCACAGATACGAAATTCATAGCAGCAGCAACAAGAGAACCCATCCCTAATCTCTCCGGCGACCAAGATCCTCCCCCTCTGCCCGTAGGAGGCAGCAGCAAGCATCTCCCCTCCCAGGTGACCACATCCTCCTCCTTTTGCCCTGCTGCAATTTTCTCAACCATCCTTGGTGAGCAGGTCCTCCTCCCCTCCGCCCAGAGAAGGCAGCTGCAGGAATCACCTCTCCTAGGCGACTACATCCTCCTCCTACTCCTCTCCTCACCAGCTGCAGTTCGCATGTTGGCACTTGCTCTCGCTAGCAAGGGGATCTAACACGAGTGAATGGTGATGGCAACAGGGCACTCGCGCGTGATGGCAAAAGCTCTGTTAATCTAGCCTCTCACGGGCACTGTGCGGGGGTATTTATAGGTGTCCGAGTGCACGGCGCCTTGCGTTAAGGACGCATGTGCCCTCAGGCACCTAGTTTATCCCTAGAATATTCCCATAAAGCGGGGTTACAAGCTGTAATTACAAGTATGCCTTTACAAATTAGGCCCGTAACAAAAACGCGGCCACGCAGGGCCCGTTACGATGGGCCAGATCTCATGTGGACCTCAGAGCTGAACGAGGCCGCGCCGCGGGGAGGCGTCGCCGCAGGCCTTCGTCTGGTGCCGAATCGAGCGAAGGGTCTCCGTTTTGTCTCTAGTGCCGATGAAGCGAAGGGTGTCCCTGCCTGCTTTGTCTGTCAGGGCAGGGGCTAAGCGGTGGAGACTTCGGGCGAAGGGTGGCGTTTCTGCCTTCGCTCCAACATTTGCCCTCCGAGGGACCAGTTCGACAAAGTCACCTGGTGCCGAAGACGTCGCTAGATGGCGGAGACGCTGCCCTCGCTCGAAGTGGTTCCGCGGGGGTTTTTGATGTGACCGTTGATGGACATCGTACTGTTGGATTGCGGGTTTTCCGAAGCGTCGCGCCCTGTCAGATTGCGGGTTTCCCGAAGAGCCGCGCCCTGCCTATAAAAGGGGGCGGGGGTCGGCGCTGTTTGAACTTTGCCTTCCGCGCTCCGTGAAAACCCTAGCCGCCCGCCGTCTTTCTGCTCCTCTTCTTCTGCTGCTCCCTTTGCTCGTCGGAGTTCTGGCTCGAGTGAAGCAGACCACCCGCCGCCGCCGACGGTACGTGGCAATGCCATCCTCTTCTTCTTCCGCCGACGCCACGCCGCCGGCCGCCGCCTCGTCTGAGGAGACGTTGAGTAGCGTGATGGTGGAGGAGCTGCGCGCCGGCGACTCTGTTGATTTTGGCGTGTCACGGATGACGTCGGCCTGCGTTGAAGATATGCAGCGGTTGGGCTACTTTGGCGGCGGAGTCGCTCGTGCTCCGGGGACGGAGGAAGTCCCCGAGCCGGAGGGTGAGTTGGTTGTTTTCGAGGCGTTCTTCGTCGCCGGTCTCCGCTTGCCTGCGCACCGGTTTGTTGGCGAAGTCCTGCGTAGATTCAACGTTCAAATACATCAGCTGACACCGAACGCCGTGGTGGCGCTGGCGAAGTATGTCTGGGCGACGACTTCGTACGGCGGACAGCCGTCGGTTGAAGTTTTTGTGAAGAATTATTGCTTGCATTGGCAGAAGAGGATGGTTGAGGACGGAGTTGCCCAGTTCGGGTCGTGCACATTCACGCCGAAGACCGGCAAGACCACAATGCCAGTAGTGGAGTTGGTTCCGTGCGCCCGCAACAAGTGGGGCAATTGGAATGAATTTTGGTTTTACGTTGCTGAGGCTACTGTCGAAGGCCATGAAGGACTTCCCGTGTCTGAGATGTGCTCTCACTATTACTCTGCGTATCCGCCTTTTGAAGTGGCAGAAGAGGATGCAGACGAAGGGGCCCTTCGGTGTGCCGCCGGCCAGAGCAGTGGTCGTGATTTAGTTGAAGAGTTCGTGGCGTACGGGGTCTGGCCCTTGGCGCACGGCTGGGCGCTGGGCGAAGTGTGCCCTCGCCAGATGCCTTTTCACGGAGGAAGGGTGGTGCGAAGTCCTGCCTTTGCACTGAATTTGCGAAACCGTGACCCGGCCGCCTTTGTGCGTGATGCGGAGGACTTGGCGGTGCGGCTCGTGGGGCGGTACGTGGCGAGGACGGAAGGCCAGCGCAGCTTTGATATTCGCGGGTCAAATGAACGTTTGAACAGGGTCTTCGAATTAAATCAACTGCCGTACGACGGCTACCCTGGTCAAGACGAAGCGGACCGCCGTGGGAAGAAGCCGGCGGTGGAGATAGGAGGCGACCCTGCGCTGGCGGCCGCCCCCTCCTCAAAAAAGAGAAAATTAGGTACTGCGATGGGAGGAATTGGGGTGTCTGATAGTTTTGCTAGAGAGTTAATGAGGACGTGTGCGGCCCCGGGGGAGAGGATGTCTTCGCCCGAGCTCCGGGAGTCTTCGGCTCGGATGCTGAGGGTTACCGGGGGCTGCTGGCCTAGAAATGTTCCTATCCCCTGCGCGGCTGAGGAAGACTGTTTTACATCTCGTATGGTTCATCAGTGGAGAGTTTTTCCTTACGGGCGAAATATCGGTGCTGTTGTGTGGGCAGTGATGGACAAGGATCGCCACGGGGCGGCGCAAAAACGCCAGGCGACTGTCAGGATTCACGAAGCCCGGCCGAAAAGGCAGCGGGGAACGGCGAAGGCTGCGGCCTCCAGCGGAGGCAAGCCGCCGCTGGCGGCGAAGGCGGGCGCCTCTGCACCTAGCAAGGCGCCGGAGACAACGGCGGGCGCCGGGGTCTCCAAACTGACGAAGGTGGTGCCGCCGGCCAGCGGAGTGGCGGAGGCTTCGAAGGCGGCCCAAACGTCGCCGCCGCCGGGCAAACGCGTTGCCGACTTCGGCACCGATATTAGTGTGGACGATTATCTTGGGGGTAAGTCACCCGGCCGCCTTTTTATGTCTTTTTTTTACTCGTTGATGCGTTGCAGGGTCGGACGAGGGCCGGCTTGCTATAGTTGCGCCTGCCGCGGCAATCGCGACGGCTGCGCTGTCGTCGAAGGCGAGGGACGGGACCCTAGGCGCCGAAGGCGAGGTGTCGGCCCTCGCGTTGGTCAGGGACGAGGCTGACGCGGCGACCCGCCGGCTGAAAGGAGTGACGGAGGCGCTGAGTCAGGCGACGGAGGCACTGAGTCAGGTCCGCCGAGCTATTATATATATATATATATTTCTTCTTCTTTTTTTTTACGGCCATGGCCTTACGTGTGCTCTGCAGGTGGCTGACTTCACCAGCCGTACTGCGTCGGGGGCACTTACGGCAGCTTTGTCTGCCGAAGTCGAGAGACTTCGGACGCAACATGCTGACGCTGTCCGTGAGAAGTCGGCCTCCGACAGCAAGTGTCGTAAACTGGCGGACAAGGTGGCCGCCCTGGAGAAGGAAAAGGCTGACCTCCGGCGCCAGCTGGCGGGGGAGAGGAGGGAGGCCAACGAGGCCATCGCCAAGGAGCAGGCCGCGCAGGCGGAGGCTAGGCTGGCACGGGCGGAAGGCAATCTTGCCAAGGGGCTCGCCGAAGACCTGCGGGAGCGGCTCACCGCTCTGGAGAGCCGCGCGAAGGGGGCCGAAGCCGCGGTGCGAACGAAGGCCGAACGGACGCGCACGCAGCTTATGGCCACATATCGCGAGCTGGGTGCGCGGACCGGTGACTTCGTGGTGCCGGAGCGAGAGGCCGGGCTTCGCTGTCTGGAATGGGTGCAAGAGGAGCTGCAGGAGCTCCCCACTGTCCTGAGGGGATTAATGTCGTTCGCCTCCCTGGTTACCTGCGAGGGGGCGATGAACGCACTCTCTCGCGAAGGGTGCCGGCACTATGAGGCCTTCGACCAGGCAGATGAAGATTTTGGGCGAGATATCTATAAGGTCGAAGACCCCGTGGTGAAGGAGTCCGCCGGTGCCCTCTATGACCGGATGTGGGGTCTGTATGGTGGTGATGTGGTCAGGGAGCGGGCCGAGGCTGCGAGGGCTCAGGTAACATTGTCGTTTGTTCGGCGTTTGCTGGATGTGGTCTGTGCGTGTGTTTGCTGACTTTTTGTATGTTTTGTTTTAGGCGGAGCGAGGCGAGTGGGTGGACGACTTCGGAGCACTGAACAGCGCCCTGCCTAACCCGGAGCCAACCCCGGAGACCACGGAAGACGCACCAGGCGCCCCCACATCTGCTGCGACAGTTGAAGACCTGCCCCTGAAGGTGGCCGAGGGCGCTCCTGATGCCCTCGCAGCAGCTGCGCCGACCGTCGAAGATCCCGCGGCGGAGGCGGTGGAAACAATGGCGGAAGTGGCGGCGGGGCCAACGGCGGAGGCCCCCGCAGCGTCAGGGCCCTCGCAGGTGGCGTAGTGGTTGTTTAGGGTTGGGGAATTTTGGATGTTGTACTAAATTTTGGTTGCTGCGCAGGTTCAAGATTTTGGGCCTGCGCACGCAACCGCTACTACTGAGTTTTTGGCGGCTTCGACCGCGGAAGGTGGTAATGAATATAGTGGGTCTGCATCTGAGTTTTTTGATTTTGCCGACTCCGGGAGCTCGGTTGAGTGGACTGAGGAGTCGTCGGGGGAGGACTTGGATTATTTTGCGGCCTTGGACGTGGCTGCGGCGGAGGCTTCGCCACACGCCGCGGACGCGCCGGACGTGCCAGGCCCTAGCACCGGGCGCCGTCGACGAAGGGCGGTTGCAAAACGTAGGGTTAGCGCGGAGGAGCGGGCTCGGCTTCGTGTGAGTGGGGCTGGTCGGCAGGAACTGTTGGCTCTGCCGACCGCCGAGAGTGTAGGTGAGCGGGAACTGCGAAGTCTTTTTGCGGGTGAGGAGCTCAGGATAATGTTATTTAATTATAGGGAGATGGGAATTATTCCTAAGGTTGAGCCGATGTAGAGTGTGGTGCCCTCGCTTGTGTATGTAGAGGCTTGTATGGTGGAATTGTGTGCCCTCGCGTGCACGTGTGTGTGCGAAGGCGTTTTGTACTCACTGATTTGTTTTGTTGCGCTGTGTTGGCTTGATTATAGTTGGTCTTGGCGTGGATGGTTTGATGTTGTCGTTTCAGCCGTTGTTGTGCTAGTCCAGGTGTACCCTTAAGTGTCTTCTGCACAGATAGTCTTCGGTTTTTTCGCACTTGTTGTGCTAATCCGGCTGCACTTTTAAGCGACTTCTGCGCGGATAGTCTTCGCGATAGACTCAGATTTTTTCCGCACTTGTTGTGCTAACCCGACTGCACCCTTAGGCGACTTCTGCGCGGATAGCCTTCGCGATGGACTTAGATTTTTTCCGCACTTGTTGTGCTAACCCGGCTGCACCCTTAGGCGACTTCTGCGCGGATAGTCTTCGCGATAGACTTAGATTTTTTCCGCACTTGTTGTGCTAACCCGGCTGCACCCTTAGGCGACTTCTGCGCGGATAGTCTTCGCGATAGACTCAGATTTTTTCCGCACTTGTTGTGCTAATCCGGCTGCACCCTTAGGCGACTTCTGCGCGGATAGTCTTCGCGATAGACTCAGATTTTTTCCGCACTTGTTGTGCTAATCCGGCTGCACCCTTAGGCGACTTCTGCGCGGATAGTCTTCGCGATAGACTCAGATTTTTTCCGCACTTGTTGTGCTAATCCGGCTGCACCCTTAGGCGACTTCTGCGCGGATAGTCTTCGCGATAGACTCAGATTTTTTCCGCACTTATTGTGCTAATCCGGCTGCACCCTTAGGCGACTTCTGCACGGATTTGTCGCACGCGAGGGTAGCTAGCGCTTAGCCTCGCGGTGACCTCGTGGTGGTCGAATGTCGAAGACCGTCATCGCGGTCTTTTTCGACGCATGTCTTTTTGCGGGGGATTTTTTACGCATATATTACATGGCTCCGCCTCGTTAAAAACCTCACCCCCCAGGAGGAAAAGAGTGCGGGCCGGTGCAAGATTGTTTTTGCGAATTACAAGGGCGAAGACAGCCCTGAGGAATCAAACAAAAAAATTTGCGGAGGTTGTCGATGTTCCAGGAGTGCTCTAGGTCCTCGCCGGTTGGCGTTGTGAGCCTGTAAGCGCTGGGGGAAGCTTTTGTCTTGACGATGAAAGGGCCCTCCCACCTGGGCTCCAGCTTGCCCTTGGACTCCGTCCGAGCTGTTCGAATGAGTACGAGGTCCCCCTCGCTGAACTCCCTCGGGGTGACTGAATGGTCGCGCCATGCTTTGGTCTGGGCTTGATACTTGTTCAGGGCCTGTAGGGCGAAGACACGGTCTCCGTCGATGAGATCCTTTGAAGTTGGCTCGTCCACATCTGGGACGGCTGACGGGACTGTTCGCGGGGACCCGTGCTTTATTTCTTGCGGGGTCATGGCCTCCGATCCGTATAAGAGACGGAAAGGAGTAAACCCGGTCGCCCTGCACTCAGTCGTGTTTAGTGCCCAGACTACCTCAGGTAAAAAATCGCTCCATCTGCCCTTTTTTTCATCGAGGAGCATTTTTTTGATAGCTGTGAAGATTTTCCCGTTGGCGCGCTCCACGACCCCGTTGGACTGCGGATGATAGACTGAGGCGAAGGCAAGCTTGGTGCCAATGGAGAAACAAAAATCCTTGAAGTCTTGGTTATCAAACTGCTTGCCGTTGTCGACTGTTAATTCGGACGGTACTCCGAAGCGGCAAACGATGTTCTGCCAGAAGAATTTTTGGGCAGTTTTTGATGTTATTGTGGAGACAGCCCGTGCCTCGATCCATTTGGTGAAGTACTCGACCGCGACGAAGGCGAACTTAAGGTTCCCCTGAGCGGTGGGCAGGGGTCCAACAATGTCAAGACCCCAGCGCTGGAGAGGCCATGTGTGGGCGATCAGTTTTGTATACTGCGAAGGGCCGCCTGACCGAGGAGAGAACTTCTGGCAGGCTTCGCAGGACCGAGTGACCCGATTCGCGGCGCAAATCATTGCGGGCCAATAAAAACCCTGGCGGATCACCTTAGCAGCTAGGGCCCTCGGCCCCGCGTGCGAGCCGCACGTGCCACTGTGGACTTCACGTAGGATCTGCATGCCTTCGGCCTCGGTGACGCACTTAAGCATTGGTTGACTGACCCCTTTTTTGTAGAGCTGGCCTTCAATCAGAGCGAAGTCTCGGCTTCGATGTCTGAGGCGCTTGGCCTCACTGATGTCGGCTGGGTGATAATACCCCTGCAGGAACAGGGTAATGGGTGCTCGCCAGTCTTCGGTCATGATGAGGTTAACTGTACGGTGGCCCTCGCTGTCATTGGTTATTTGGAGCCCTTCGGGGCTCCGGACTGCTGGCGTGCCGATGATATGGAAGAACACGTCGGAGGGCATAGTTTCGCCCCTGGCCGCGGCCTTGGCCAATGCGTCGGCCTCCTCATTCTTGGCCCGGTCCACATGCTGCACGGTGAACCCCTTGAACTGCCTCTCGAGACTTCGGATGGCCGCGAGGTACTGCATGAGTGCGGGGTCCTTGGCTGCATAGTCTTTCTCGACCTGGCCGGCAACTACCTTGGAGTCTGTTTTGATGATGCAAGTGGTGACTCCGAGGGCCCTTAGCTTGCGGAGGCCGAGGATGACTGCTTCGTATTCTGCTATATTATTTGTGCATCTGTCGGATTCCAGATTGAAGCTGAGTCGTGCTGCATATCTGTGCTTGACCCCGACTTGTGAGGTTATGATTGCAGCGACGCCTGCCCCCGCATGGCACCATGCGCCGTCGCAATGGATCGTCCAGACCTTCTCTGTGGTCGGGTCCGGCTGTGTTACTGGCCCGGTCCAGTCGACGACGAAGTCTGCCAGGACTTGCGATTTGATGGCTGTCCTGGGCTCGAAGCTGATGTGGTAGCCGGAGAGTTCGGCTG
Source organism: Zea luxurians (assembly GCA_029449295.1). Lineage (NCBI taxonomy): Eukaryota > Viridiplantae > Streptophyta > Magnoliopsida > Poales > Poaceae > Zea > Zea luxurians. Next base: position 8,235,400 of record JAOPSE010000069.1, on the reverse strand, counting down.
CCCACTTGGCGATCCTCACCGATGCCTCCGGGTTTCTAAACAGTTCGCCGAGCCCCCTGTCTGAGGTGACGCGGACCTTGAATGCTTCAAAGTAATGGCGCAGCTTGCGCGAGGACATAACAACTGCGTAGGCGATCTTCTCCAGCTCTGTCATGTTGCATTTGGACGGTGTCAGGACCTCGGAGACGTAATAAACAAGGCACTGTCTGACAGCGCCTTCGACTGTCTGCTCCTGCACTAGTGCCGCGCTGACCGCGTGCGGCGAAGCCGCGACATAGAGCAATAGGGGGAGCGAGGAGTCGGGGCTCGTGAGGGTGGCCAGCTCCGTTAAGTACTATTTTAATGAGGCGAAGGCCGCTGCTTGCTCCGGCCCCCAGGCGAAGTCTTTTGTGCCGCGGAGAGTTTTGAGGAAAGGGAGACTTCGCTCGGCCGACCTGGAGATGAATCTGTTGAGAGCGGCCAATCTGCCTGTCAGACGCTGGACGTCCCTGGCGGACTGCGGAGGCGACATGTCGATGATGGCCTGGATCTTGGTTGGGTTGGCCTCGATGCCGCGGTGTGACACCAGGTAGCCCAATATCTTGCCCTGGCGAACACCGAAAACGCACTTTTCCGGGTTTAGGCGGAGTCGTGCATCTCGCATGTTTGCGAATGTCTCGGCCAGGTCGGCGAGGTGGTCCTCCTTATTTTTGCTGGCGACGACGATGTCGTCCACATATGTAAATATATTTCTGCCGACCTGCCCTTCGAGTACTGTTTTGGTGAGTCTGGAGAAGGTGGACCCGGCATTCTTGAGACCCTCCGGCATTCTGATGAAGCAATAAGTGCCGAAGGGTGTTATAAAGCTGGTGCTAGCCTTGTCTTCCGCCTTCATGTATATCTGGTGATAGCCGGAGAAGCAGTCGAGGAGAGACATGACCTCGCATCCGGCCGCGCTATCGACTATTTTGTCGATCCGTGGCAACAGGAAATTGTCTTTTGGGCAGGCCTTATTGAGACTGGTGAAGTCTATGCACATCCGCCATTTCCCGCTTTTTTTCTGCACCATTACAACATTGGAGAGCCATGTGGGGTAAGCCACTGGCTCAATGAATTTAGCCTCTAGGAGGCGGTGCACCTCCGCCTTGGCGGCCTCTGTCTTTTCGTCGGACATTTTGCGAAGCTTTTGCTTTCTTGGTCGCACCGAGGGGTCGATTCCCAAACTGTGCTCGATTATGGATCGGCTGACCCCGACCAGGTCGAGGGCGGACCAGGCGAAGACATCTTTATTCTTGGCCAGGCAGCAGAGGAGCTTCTCTTCTTCATGCGAAGTAAGGTCTTCGCTGATAGTGACTGTCTGCTTCGTCGTGGCCTGATCGAGGGGGACAGTCTTGGTCCCATCCTGACTCTGCAACTGAGCCTTGTCGTGCTGCTTGTCAGTTGGGCTGGCGGGCGCAGGGACCTCGCACTGTGTCGTGAGACAGTGCACGTTCCTCTGACCAGGCACGAAGTCCCGCTCTATGTTGCGCGCTGTTTCCTGGTTACCGTGGACTGTAATTACGCCTAGCGGGCCTGGTATCTTCATGCACAAATACAGTCTGTGGATGGCAGCTTCAAACTTATTGATGGAGCCCCGACCCATGATGGCGTTGTATGGATATACCATATCCACAATGTCAAAAGTCACTTGCTCACTTCGGGCATTGGGTGCTACACCGAAGGAGAGGGGCAACTCTATTTTGCCGACGGGGAAGGTGCCTTTGCCGCCGAAACCGTACAACGGGTTGTCCGAAGGCTTGAGCAGGCTGTGGCTTATGCCCATGCGGTCGAAAGCGTGGAGGAAGATGATGTCTGCCTGACTGCCGTTGTCAACTAGGACTTTGTGTAGGTCCCAGCCCGCCACGCTGCAATTGATGACCATAGCGTCGACGTGGGGGGCGCTGCGCAGGTCGACGTCTCGTGCGTCGAAGGTTAGCTGTATGTGGGACCACTTCGTCTGCACGACTGGGCCAGTGACGGCGACATGGTTGATGATGCGGTAGTGGTCCCGCTTCTGCCGCTTGGTGTCGAAGTCAGTGCTGGACCCCCCAGTTATCATATGAATGACTCCGCGATAAGGTTGATCGGCGAAGTCTTCCTGCTTTGGGGCATGGGGGATGTTTTGTTGTTGCTGGTGTGGTGGTGGAGGCGGAGGATGTACGATTTGTACTTCCTGATGATGTTGGTAAGCGTGGTGCGGTGGATGCGGGGCGGGAGCGTGGATATACGGTGGAGGGGGTGGCTGGTAATTATGCGCGACAATTCTGGGGTTGTCGGCTGGCTGCGCCCTCGCCATTCTGTCTCTGGTGGCCTTCACTTCGGGGCAGTCTTTGGTTTGGTGGGCGCAGTCTTCGCCATGGAAAAGGCAGTAAAATCGGCGCGGTGGAGGGGGTGGCTGCGCACGCCCTCGGCCCCTGCCGCGAGTTCCACTTCCGCGGCCCTGGGGGGGATATTCCTGGCGACGAAGGGGGTCAGCGGCCGGCTGCTGGTTGGCAATGTTGTGCACTTGCTGCTGACCGCGGCCATCTCGACCGGAGTCTGGTTGCGGAGTCCTTGTCCATGTGCGGCTGGACTGTGGAGCATCTTTTGGCTTCCGCTGGGACTCAATCTTGTGCTGGTGGAGCTCCTCGGATCTGGCGTACTTTTCAAACAGCTGGTATAACTCTTGGAGGTTCTTCGACGGATCTCTGATGCAGTGGCTGTAAAGGACGCCAGCACGAAGACCACTGATAGCATAGTGGATGGCAATCTGGTCATCGACTGAGGGTAGCTGTGACTTGAGTGTCAGGAATTTGCGGTAATATTCCCTCAGGGTCTCCTTCTCTAGCTGCTTGCAGAGCGAGAGCTCGGCCAGGGCGTCGGTGTCCGGGCGGTACCCTTGGAAGTTGAGGAGGAACTTGTCCCGGAGACTTCTCCAGGAATCGATGGACAGCGGAGGCAACCTGGTGAACCAGGTAAGTGCGGGGCCCTCGAGGGCGATGATGAAGGACTTCGCCATTGTGGCGTCGTCCCCCCTGGACGATGCGACGGCGACCTGGTAACTCATTATGTATTGAGCCGGGTCGGTGCTGCCGTTGTACTTGGGGTAGGTCCCAGCCCGGAAGTTAGCTGGCCACGGCGTCACTTGCAGGTGAGGCGCCAGGGGACTTCGCTCATCGAGATAATTGACCCCTTGGAATGGCGCGGCGTGCGGGAAAGTGAAGTCGCGCTGGGGGAAACGCGGGTCCTCCGGTTGCGCGCGGTGTTGCAGGGGAATATATATATATATATATATATATATATATATATATATATAATAGCTCGGCGGACCTGACTCAGTGCCTCCGTCGCCTGACTCAGCGCCTCCGTCACTCCTTTCAGCCGGCGGGTCGCCGCGTCAGCCTCGTCCCTGACCAACGCGAGGGCCGACACCTCGCCTTCGGCGCCTAGGGTCCCGTCCCTCGCCTTCGACGACAGCGCAGCCGTCGCGATTGCCGCGGCAGGCGCAACTATAGCAAGCCGGCCCTCGTCCGACCCTGCAACGCATCAACGAGTAAAAAAAAGACATAAAAAGGCGGCCGGGTGACTTACCCCCAAGATAATCGTCCACACTAATATTGGTGCCGAAGTCGGCAACGCGTTTGCCCGGCGGCGGCGACGTTCGGGCCGCCTTCGAAGCCTCCGCCACTCCGCTGGCCGGCGGCACCACCTTCGTCAGTTTGGAGACCCCGGCGCCCGCCGTTGTCTCCGGCGCCTTGCTAGGTGCAGAGGCGCCCGCCTTCGCCGCCAGCGGCGGCTTGCCTCCGCTGGAGGCCGCAGCCTTCGCCGTTCCCCGCTGCCTTTTCGGCCGGGCTTCGTGAATCCTGATAGTCGCCTGGCGTTTTTGCGCCGCCCCGTGGCGATCCTTGTCCATCACTGCCCACACAACAGCACCGATATTTCGCCCGTAAGGAAAAACTCTCCACTGATGAACCATACGAGATGTAAAACAGTCTTCCTCAGCCGCGCAGGGGATAGGAACATTTCTAGGCCAGCAGCCCCCGGTAACCCTCAGCATCCGAGCCGAAGACTCCCGGAGCTCGGGCGAAGACATCCTCTCCCCCGGGGCCGCACACGTCCTCATTAACTCTCTAGCAAAACTATCAGACACCCCAATTCCTCCCATCGCAGTACCTAATTTTCTCTTTTTTGAGGAGGGGGCGGCCGCCAGCGCAGGGTCGCCTCCTGTCTCCACCGCCGGCTTCTTCCCACGGCGGTCCGCTTCGTCTTGACCAGGGTAGCCGTCGTACAGCAGTTGATTTAATTCGAAGACCCTGTTCAAACGTTCATTTGACCCGCGAATATCAAAGCTGCGCTGGCCTTCCGTCCTCGCCACGTACCGCCCCACGAGCCGCACCGCCAAGTCCTCCGCATCACGCACAAAGGCGGTCGGGTCACGATTTCGCAAATTCAGTGCAAAGGCAGGACTTCGCACCACCCTTCCTCCGTGAAAAGGCATCTGGCGAGGGCACACTTCGCCCAGCGCCCAGCCGTGCGCCAAGGGCCAGACCCCGTACGCCACGAACTCTTCAACTAAATCACGACCACTGCTCTGGCCGGCGGCACACCGAAGGGCCCCTTCGTCTGCATCCTCTTCTGCCACTTCAAAAGGCGGATACGCAGAGTAATAGTGAGAGCACATCTCAGACACGGGAAGTCCTTCATGGCCTTCGACAGTAGCCTCAGCAACGTAAAACCAAAATTCATTCCAATTGCCCCACTTGTTGCGGGCGCACGGAACCAACTCCACTACTGGCATTGTGGTCTTGCCGGTCTTCGGCGTGAATGTGCACGACCCGAACTGGGCAACTCCGTCCTCAACCATCCTCTTCTGCCAATGCAAGCAATAATTCTTCGCAAAAACTTCAACCGACGGCTGTCCGCCGTACGAAGTCGTCGCCCAGACATACTTCGCCAGCGCCACCACGGCGTTCGGTGTCAGCTGATGTATTTGAACGTTGAATCTACGCAGGACTTCGCCAACAAACCGGTGCGCAGGCAAGCGGAGACCGGCGACGAAGAACGCCTCGAAAACAACCAACTCACCCTCCGGCTCGGGGACTTCCTCCGTCCCCGGAGCACGAGCGACTCCGCCGCCAAAGTAGCCCAACCGCTGCATATCTTCAACGCGGGCCGACGTCATCCGTGACACGCCAAAATCAACAGAGTCGCCGGCGCGCAGCTCCTCCACCATCACGCTACTCAACGTCTCCTCAGACGAGGCGGCGGCCGGCGGCGTGGCGTCGGCGGAAGAAGAAGAGGATGGCATTGCTACGTACCGTCGGCGGCGGCGGGCGGTCTGCTTCACTCGAGCCAGAACTCCGACGAGCAAAGGGAGCAGCAGAAGAAGAGGAGCAGAAAGACGGCGGGCGGCTAGGGTTTTCACGGAGCGCGGAAGGCAAAGTTCAAACAGCGCCAACCCCCGCCCCCTTTTATAGGCAGGGCGCGGCTCTTCGGGAAACCCGCAATCTGACAGGGCGTGACGCTTCGGAAAACCCGCAATCCAACAGTACGATGTCCATCAACGGTCACATCAAAAACCCCCGCGGAACCACTTCGAGCGAGGGCAGCGTCTCCGCCATCTAGCGACGTCTTCGGCACCAGGTGACTTTGTCGAACTGGTCCCTCGGAGGGCAAATGTTGGAGCGAAGGCAGAAACGCCACCCTTCGCCCGAAGTCTCCACCGCTTAGCCCCTGCCCTGACAGACAAAGCAGGCAGGGACACCCTTCGCTTCATCGGCACCAGAGACAAAACGGAGACCCTTCGCTCGATTCGGCACCAGACGAAGGCCTGCGGCGACGCCTCCCCGCGGCGCGGCCTCGTTCAGCTCTGAGGTCCACATGAGATCTGGCCCATCGTAACGGGCCCTGCGTGGCCGCGTTTGTGTTACGGGCCTAATTTGTAAAGGCATACTTGTAATTACAGCTTGTAACCCCGCTTTATGGGAATATTCTAGGGATAAACTAGGTGCCTGAGGGCACATGCGTCCTTAACGCAAGGCGCCGTGCACTCGGACACCTATAAATACCCCCGCACAGTGCCCGTGAGAGGCTAGATTAACAGAGCTTTTGCCATCACGCGCGAGTGCCCTGTTGCCATCACCATTCACTCGTGTTGGATCCCCTTGCTAGCGAGAGCAAGTGCCAACATCGCACACCCACAAAGGGCACTTTGTTTTGGCAAAGGTGTGTTCCTGCTCTTATTTTCTTTCTAATAAGAAGTAATAATTAGGGTGACTTGTAATACGTAGGTTACTGTGAGGCTTATTGTGCCATTATGTGAAGTTCATATAGGAATTTCTTATATCATGATTAAAGGTGTGCTGCACTCCACAAACTGATGTGCTCCAGTAATTAGATATATTAGGTAAAGCATAGAAGACAAGCATTATAGAAAACTGAAAATTGTAGGCATTTGTGAATTATAGAATTGTAGATAAATCTTTGTTGCAAACTATCTTGTAAAGCCACAAACTGAAATCTGTTGTGAAGTTTAATTAGTGAATTACAGATGAATTTGTGTTGAAAAGCAATCTATTGCTATAGGTTAGTTCATAAGCAATTTTTATTACATTTATGGCACCAAGTAAGGCATGGATGGATCTAGTTGATGATCGGCTTAGTGCTGAATGTTGGGATGCTATGTCATCAAATAAGGATATTTATCTGAATGGGGTAAACAAGTTCTTGGATTATGCATTCAGTAGGACTGGTGATGGAGGTAAAATTAGGTGTCCCTGTATAAAGTGTTGCAATACATACATATTGTCTCGTGAGGTTGTGTATTCACATCTGATGGCTTATGGAATCATAAGAAGCTACACCTTTTGGTATCATCATGGGGAAATTTTGGGAGAAGATGAGAATGATTTAGAAGTGGAAGATGATGATGAATCTGCTGATGGAATGTAGGAGCTGATGGAGGATCTATTCCCTCAGAATAACCTCCCCGGAAGTGACACAATGGCAGACCCATCTTCTAGTGATTTTTTGAAGAGAAACCAAATGGGGAAGCTATGAAGTTTTATAATTTGCTTAGTGACTTGAACAGACCTCTTTATCATGGATCCAATACCACTAAATTATCTACGCTTGTAAAGTTACTTAATGTTAAGAATATGGGAAAGTGGAGTAATAAGTCCTTCACAGATTTACTAGATACACTTCTGAAGGACTTTCTACCTAATAACTCTACTTTGCCAAGCTCTTACTATGATGCAAAAAAGACTATTAATGAACTAGGGCTTAGTTACAAAAAAATTGATGCTTGTAAGAATGATTGTATATTGTATTGGAAAGAAGAAGCAATGGCTGATTTTTGCAAGATATGTGGAAGGTCAAGATGGAAGCAAGACAAGCATTCAGGTGAAAACAAGCAGTCAGGAAAAGAGAAAAAAATCCCTGAAAAAACTTTACGTTATTTCCCTCTGAAACCAAGGCTGCAACGATTGTACATGTCTCGAAGAATAGCCACTTTCTTGACATGGCATAGTGATGGTAGAGTGGACGATGGAGTGATGCGGCATCCAGCAGATTCCAAAGCATGGAAGAATTTTGATGAGCTGCACCCTTCTTTTGCATCTGACCCTCGTAATATCAGGCTATGCCTTGCTGCTGATGGTTTCTAACCATTTTCTAACATCCGATTATCTCATACCATTTGGCCTATATTTCTCGTCCCCTTGAACTTACCTCCTTGGATGTGTATGGAGCAACATAATGTAATCCTCTCCATGTTGATTCCCAAACGGGAAGAACCTGGGGATGCGATTGATATTTACCTGCAACCATTAATTGATGAATTGATTGAGCTTTGGGAGGAGGGTGTTGACACATATGATTCATCAAAAAAGATAAATTTTACTCTCAGAGCAGCCATTCTTTGGACAGTCCATGATTTCCCAGCTTATGCAAATCTGTCAAGATACAGCACCAAGGGAAAGCTAGCCTGTCTAATTTGCCACAAAGAAACTTGTTCGTTGTGGTTACCAAACGGTCTAAAATTTTGTTACATGGGTCATAGACGCTTTCTGCCTAAAGGTCACCGATGGAGAAATGACAAAGCCTCATTTGATGGAACTAGAGAAGTACGTAGCCCAGCGAAACCCTTAACTGGAGATGAAGTGCTGCATCAAGTGGACGATCTGGAGGGGATTATTTTGTCTAAGGATAAGAGCAAGAAGACTAAGATTTCACACGATGAGAGGGGGGATAATTGGACAAAGAAGAGCATATATTTTAAATTGCCATATTTCAAAACACTTCTGCTGAGGCATAATTTAGATGTGATGCATATAGAGAAGAACATATGTGATTGTATTATTGAAACTGTTTTTGGCATAAAAGGCAAAACAAAGGATAACAATAAATCTCGTCTTGATTTGAAAGAAATGAATTTAAAGCCACATTTGCATCCTGTTGATGATGGTGGAAAATATGTTATGCCACAGGTAGATTATGCTTTGTCTCAAATGGATAAGAAATCAGTATTACATTTTTTAAGGATTTGAAGGTTCCAGATGGTTTTTCTTCCAATATTAGTAGACGTATGAATTTGAAGGAGGGGAAACTTTCAGGAACAAAGACCCATGATTGTCATGTCATATTAAATCATATACTCCCTTATGCTCTGCGTGGATTTTTTACCAAATAATATTTATGAGCCTTTACTTGAACTTTCTTATTTTTTCGAGAACTGAACTCAAAGGCATTATCAGTTGAACTGTTAGAGCAACTGCAGCCTCTTATAGCCACCACTTTATGTAAATTGGAAAAGGAATTCCCACCCTCATTTTTTGTTAGCATGATGCACTTGCCTATTCATTTAGCTTCTGAGGCTCTAATTGGTCGACCTACAATGTTTCGTTGGATGTACCAGTTTGAGAGATTTATAAAATTTCTGAAATCTCTAGTTCAAAATATGGCTCACCCAGAGGCATCCATAGCAGAGGGTTATATTGCATATGAGTTTATTACGTTGTGTTCGAGGTACTTGGATGATGTAGAGACAGTACACAATCGACCTGGACGAATCAATGATGCATCAAACTATAAAAAGTTTTGTTTACCAATATTTTCTTGCACAGGAAGGCCACTTGGTGCTCACAAGACTCGCGATCTTGAGTTTCTTGAGTTACAGCAGGCTCATATATATGTTCTCAGGAATTACGACGAGGTGCAGCCATTTATTAGGTAATCCTTTTTGACACATCAGATTTTTACATATTTTCGTTTGACTTCCTGTTCTAATGTTGGTGCTGATATTTTTTGTGCAGTGAGTACAACAGCGGTGAGGGCTCTTCATTGCTGCAATTTACATCCTCCTGGAACAATAAGTTTATTGAATGGTTCAGGGAGAAGGTAACATATTTTATTGGGTGGTTCAGTGCTTCAATTCAGACTGGTGACTCTATTCAATGCTTAACTTATATTGTGTATATGTTTGATATACTTTCACCTTGGAGATCCATAATTTGTATGAACATGATACAAGTGAAAAAATGGATGACCTTCTACCATTGTCTCGGGGCCCTTTGCAAAACACAACATGTTTTGCAGGCTATGACATCAATGGATTCAGATATCGTATAGAGATTCGTGATAGAAATCGCTGCACACAAAATAGTGGGGTGGCTGTTTTTTCAGAAGGGAATACAACTGATGACAATGCTGAATATTATGGTGTATTAACAGAGATAATTGAGCTTCAGTTTCTTGGTGGAAGACGTGTGCCATTATTTCGTTGCAAGTGGGTTGACATATTCAATAAAAAGAGAGGAATAAAGAAGGATACATATGGACTTGTTAGTGTCAATTTTAAGTGCCTCCTTCGAACAAATGAGCCGTTTGTATTAGCTAGCCAAGCTTCTCAAGTCTTTTTTGTTAAAGACAATATGATCAAAGGATGGCACTTGGTTATCAAAATGCAGCCACGTGACACATATGATGTACCCTCCGATGTTTTAGATGATGAAGACGTTGAAGATGAGGATGCCAATGCAGAGGAAGACACATGATGAATATCCTTCAACCACATCCTTGAGTGGAAATAGGGAGGTTTTTGCTATTATAGTATTCGTTTTGTTTGGCTTCAGTCTTCCGGTACTCACAATTTCATCTTCTCCTTAATAGTATTTTCAAGTGAAGTTATCCTTTAAAATAGCACTCTGACTCATTTTAATTTTTTTTTCTTATTTATCATTTTCTTTTCCATCACCTCTCACCAAAAAATCCAATTGTCTGTATAAAAATTTGAATAAACTTCTATGAACTAGGGAGAAATTAGCTCAATCTGGGAACTACATTTGTACACACCTCTCCCTCCAAGATATTTGACAACAAATTTGATCTTAGGCACCACATTTCAACTCATCCATGTACGTGAATAAATTCAGAAATTTATAGAAAGAGGGTGTGAATCAGAATCCTACCTCCCCATCCTAGCCTCCATTTCCTTTGCCCCGATGAATAGCTCCCAATGTCGTCTTCTACAGAACTGCCTCCTCGTGAGTTGCTTGCCTAGGAGATCTCCTGCAATTGTGATTGACTGCAGGGCATCTCCTAAGCCCTGCAGCCATGAACCAGGATGCTCCAACAAGCAGAAGGGATTATTTTGAAGATAGAAGGGACTGTGCCAGAGCATCTAATGCTGAAGACTTAATGAATGCTACAAAAATGGTGTGCTTAATTCACACACCAGAAGGGATGATTATGAAGAAGGGAGGGACAGTGCCAGGGCACCCAATTCTGAAAACTATGTGAATTCCACAAAAAAAGGTATGATTAATGCACACAACAGAAGGGATGATTATGAGGAGGAGAGGGGCTGTACCAGGGCATCCAATGCCGAAAACATTGTGAATGCTGCAAAAAAAGGTATGATTAATTTACACAGTTTTCATTTTTCTCTTTTAGGTATAGGAACACAACTAATAGTTGAAGTATAAATGTTTTAGTTGATAGAACTAAAGAGAAGAGGGGCCGTGGCAAAAACAAATGTAAAAAACTTGCTAAACTAAAGCCTGGAGAAAAAATTAAAGTAACGTTCTACAACAACCGTGCTCTTTGTACAACATTCGCACAACACATAGGTAGAATCGTTCGTGATCCTAGTATTACCCCTGTGAGAGTAAAGAAGTGGATTGACATTACTGAGACATCTCTAAAACATATTTTTGCTGCAGTCAAGGTATGCTTTCATAGTACTGTTCCCTGTTGTTTCATCCTAAAAAGGTAGTACATTTATGTTCGCTTTGGCTTGCTGATTATTCAGGACAAGTTTGAAAACATGGATGAAAACATTGAAATTGATGTCTACAAAAATGACATCATGGAGCATGCTAGGGATTTGTGGAACAATTGGTGCGGTGACTTAAGTCGACACTATGTCAAGCCGGCAAAGAATATGCAGCAAGCCATTAAGAATTGTTCGAATGATTTTGCACAAGCTGATTGGGAGTGGTTGGTCAAAGAGCATTTTTGTAGTAAGGAATTCATTGTAAGTTATCCTATTACTGCATAGTGCAACAATTTATTTTTTACCTCTGATTATGTTGTTAGCATCCATTTCATGTAATTCCTCATGATATTCTAGGCAACGAGCAAGAGAAATTCTAGAAACCGATCCAATTTGACAATCCTTCATCACAGTGGTAGCAAACCATTTAGGAAAGTGATTTATAACAATGTAAGGATTCGTTAACCAATCTGAACAACCTAATTAGTTTTTCATAATACTTACCGATTATGATTACATTATGTTGTACTAGGGCGGCAAGGATAATAATCCACCAGCTTTGGATGTCTTATTTTTTATGACTCACACAAAGAGTGACAGTTTTATTGATTCTGAGTCCTCCAGCAAGCATGTAAGCTTATACAATAATATGTGTTTTTGCTATTTGCTATTGTATCATAATGAAAGCTGCTAAGTTAAGAGTTTATTGAATTCCAGGCACAAATTCAGGAACAAATGTTATCAGATCCTTCTCTTTCCAATGCACAACTTATGGACAAGTGCTTCCCTTCAAAACGGCAGGACCATATCATTGGATATGGTGGTGGAGTGAAAGCAAGACATCTTCGAAGTCCATCTGTTAGTAAGGCTGAATTGTTAGAGAAGCTGAAACAGTCGGAGGATGAGAAACGAGCAATGCTTGAGGAGAACAGAGAGCTTCGAGAAGAAAATCGGGCTACAAGCAGTCGTGTAAGCCAAATGGAAAAAGAGTGTGTGGCGGAACTGCCCGAATTATTCCAACTTAAGTGCCTAAGCCCTGCCTTAGAGCATCTCCAACAACGTGACCTATAAAAATGTCTTATAATTTAAAAATAAGTAAATTTTATAGAATATAGGGCACCAACAAAACACTTCGCTCCAACAGTAAAGCCCTAAATCTAGATTATAGGGCAGCCCACTACGGTGTAGTATATTTGAGGCACTTGAGAAGGTGCCCTATAGTTTTTTTGACAAAATTTGTTGAATTGAGGCACTGTTGGAGTGGTTTTTCTTGTGTAGAGCCCTATATTTCAATTTGAGACACTATTTTGAGGCATTGTTGGAGATGCTCTTAGAGGCTAGACCACACTTAAATGGGAATAACCCGTCAATTCCTCGGATCTAGTCCGACACGGCCACTGACAGGATCAAGTACCACACTCTCACTCGATGGTGAGTCACAGAGCAAATACAATAAAGCATAAAACCATGCAGGTAAGAGTGTTAAATTATTACATCATCATCATCGGAGTTTTGCAAAAGTGACCATCATTGTTCGAAGTGCAGCAGAATAAAACTAACAGAAAATAAACAAAGAGATGGGGAAGCCTGTCCCATCACTCCTCATGCTCCTCCTCAGCCGAGGCGGGGTCCCACTCAACAGTCCAACCCGGTGGCAAGATGGACGGCCAAGTCACTCCAGCAACCATGTCCTCCAGAGAACCTGTAAAATTATGCCACAAGCAAGGCTGAGTATACTAATACTCAGCTAGACTTACCCGGTGTGAGGAGTCTACTCCTCTACCTCTAGACATGCAGCTGTTTGGCTGTGGGGTTTGGTTGCCAAAAGCACTAGCTGAGTTTCTAAATCAAGTTTAACTTTGTCAAATTTAAGTGTGACTCTCTTAAGGCTATATATGTACTATCTACTCATACATAGTAGCAAACATTTTTAGCAATCAACATCTTGTATCAACTCATCATGTTTCCACTTGTTACTCAATGTAGCAGCATGGATCAAGCAGTCTCATTAGCTGCGAGAAGCAGACGATTCGAATCGAGTTTTTAAACCTTGCAAAGTAAACCTAAACACACGACGTGGCAAGGCACTCTGTCCCCACACACATCAACCGTCCCCATCGATTCCCTGGCAACAGAAAGGGGCTCACCGCCTTGGCGTACAATGCCTCACTGACCCCGACTGCCGTCGTGCAGTGACCGCACTTGTACCCACCATAACCGGAATGGGAGACCACGTCTCAGGTCGCGTGAGGAGGGCAATCTGTGGGCAGGTTCACTCAGGTACTAGGCTTACCGATTTACCATATTTCTCGTTATGTGTTTAGTACGTTCAAACGCTTGACACACGGTACTGAGAGCACCTAGAGGGGGGGGGGGGGGTGAATAGGTGATCCTGTGAAACTTGAAACTTAAGCCACAAAACTTGGTTAATCGTTAGCACAATAATTGCCAAGTGGCTAGAGAGGAGTCTCAACAAAAACACAATAACCACAAGAGATCAATCACAGAGATGGCACGGTGGTTATCCCGTGGTTCGGCCAAGACCAACGCTTGCCTACTCCCCGTTGTGGCGTCCCAACGGACGAGGGTTGCAATCAACCCCTCTCAAGCGGTCCAAAGACCCACTTGAATACCACGATGTTTTGCTTGCTTTTCTCAATCCCGTTTGCGAGGAATCTCCACAACTTGGAGCCTCTCGCCCTTACACTTGAAGTTCACAAAGAAGCACAGAGCAAGGGAGGGATTAGCAACGCACACAAGACACAAAAATCAGAGTGTCACCGCGCACACAAGTCGCAACAAGAGCTCGCAACACAACTCAATGAGTTCACAACTCCACTAGAGCTCTATATGCTATCACAACGAAACAAATGCGCAGAATCGAGGTCTTGGTGCTTAGGAATGTTGTAGGAATGCTTGGTGTACTCCTCCATGCGCCTAGGGGTCCCTTTTATAGCCCCAAGGCAGCTAGGAGCTGTTGAGAACAATCCTGGAAGGCAGATCTTGCCTTCTGTCGACTGGCGCACCGGACAGTCCGGTGCACCACCGGACATCCACTGTTCACTGTCCGGTGCAGATTGCTTTCCTTATTTGGCGAAGCCGACCGTTGCAGATTGAGAGCCGTTGGCGCACCGGACACTGTCTGGTGCACACCGGACAGTCCGGTGCACCAATGTGACCGTTGGCTCGGCCACGCGTCACGCGCGGAATCCTCGGCCAACCGTTGCCCCGGCTGACCGTTGACTCACCGGACAGTCCGGTGCACCACTGGACAGACCGGTGAATTTTTGCCGTACGCCGTTGATGGTTTCCCGAGAGCGACGAGTTCGCCTGTGAACGGCTCACCGGACAGTCCGGTGCACCACCGGACAGTCCGGTGAATTATAGCCGTACACCGCCGTCGAAGTCCCGAGAGCAGCCTGTTGGCCCGAGCCAGCCTGGCGCACCGGACACTGTCCGGTGCACCACCGGACAGTCCGGTGAACCCAGACTGAGCAGACTTTGGCTGAACTTAGCCATCTCTTCTCCAACTCGATTTTTTCTGTTTCCAGCACTTAGACACAATACATTAGTCCATAAAACAATGTACTAAGTCTAGAAACATACCTTTTAACATGATTTTCACTTTGTCCACCACTTTGCATAGATTAGCACAAAAGCACTTGTGTTGGCACTCAATCACCAAAATACTTAGAAATGGCCCAAGGGTACATTTCCCTTTCAATCTCCCCCTTTTTGGTGATTTATGCCAACACAACATAAAGCAACTAGAATACGTGCAATATCAATGCAAATGAAAACTCAAGGTTGTTTTGAATCCTATTTGACATATATGGATCACTCTATGCCACCACTTGGTTTGTTTTTGCAAATCAAACTCAAATTCCTATCTCTAAGTCAAATCCACTTCTAGAGACATAAAGATAGGTATTCCAACGAAATTTGATCAAGGTTTTCAAAAACTCCCCCTTTTTCCCATAATCAACACTTCTCCCCACAATAGGCCAACTTTTGACATAAGAGACAATAAAAGAGTTTTGACAAACCAAAAGCTCTAATCTACTATTTTCAAAATTTCTCAAGTGGTAGCTGATCCATCTATTGCTTTGGCCTTTATTTTCTCCCCCTTTGGCATCAAGCACCAAAACGGGATCAATCTTGGCCCTTTAACCCCATTGCCTCACCAAAATCGTCAAATGCGAACACAAAGGCAATAAGAGTACATGAGATGAACTTGGAATAAGTTACCCTCTCATCGGAGTGCAGTGGAAGTCTTTCATGGTCCAAGTCCACCTTTTCCCTTTCAAACCTCCTTTGAGACTAAAACAAGCAAACTCAAGCATATGGTTAGTCTCAAAGGGTCAAGTTGTAGCACAACTCCCCCTAAATATGTGCATCACTTGCACAAGGACTTGTGAGGTCCGGGGAGAGTTTGTACAACTTGAGCACCATACACAAGCAATAAATGCAGAAGGAACATGATCAAAGGCATAAACACATGTATGCTACAATTCAATCCAAGTTCCGCGAATCTAAGACATTTAGCTCACTACGCAGCCTGCAAAAGGTCTTCTCATCTAGAGGCTTGGTAAAGATATCGGCTAGCTGGTTCTCGGTGCTAACATGAAACACTTCGATATCTCCCTTTTGCTGGTGGTCTCTCAAAAAGTGATGCCAGATGTCAATGTGCTTTGTGTGGCTGTGCTCAACAGGATTTTCCGCTATTCGGATAGCACTCTCATTATCACATAGGAGTGGGACTTTGCTCAGATTGTAGCCAAAGTCCCGGAGGGTTTGCCTCATCCAAAGTAGTTGCGCGCAACACTGTCCTGCGGCAACATACTCGACCTCAGCTGTGGATAGGGCAACAGAAGTTTGTTTCTTAGAGTTCCACGACACCAGGGACCTTCCTAAGAATTGGCACGTGCCCGATGTACTCTTCCTATCGACCTTACATCCAGCATAGTCGGAATCTGAATATCCAATCAAGTCAAAGTTAGACCCCTTTGGATACCAGATCTCGAAGCAAGGCGTAGCAACTAAATATCTTAGAATTCGCTTTACAGCCACTAAGTGACACTCCTTAGGATCGGATTGAAATCTAGCACACATGCATACGCTAAGCATAATATCCGGTCTACTAGCACATAAATAAAGCAAAGAACCTATCATGGACCGGTATGCTTTTTGATCAACGGACTTACCTCCTTTGTTGAGGTCGGTGTGTCCGTCAGTTCCCATCGGCGTCTTTGCGGGCTTGGCGTCCTTCATCCCAAACCGCTTTAGCAAGTCTTGCATGTACTTCGTTTGGGAGATGAAAGTGCCGTCCTTGAGTTGCTTCACTTGGAACCCAAGGAAGTAGTTCAACTCGCCCATCATCGACATCTCGAATTTCTGCGTCATCACCCTGCTAAACTCTTCACAAGACTTTTGATTAGTAGAACCAAATATTATGTCATCGACATAAATTTGGCACACAAAAAGATCACCATCGCAAGTCTTAGTAAAAAGAGTTGGATCGGCTTTCCCAACCTTGAAAGCATTAACAATTAAAAAGTCTCTAAGGCATTCATACCATGCTCTTGGGGCTTGCTTAAGTCCATAGAGCGCCTTAGAGAGCTTACACACGTGGTCGGGGTACCGTTCATCCTCGAAGCCAGGGGGTTGCTCCACGTACACCTCCTCTTTGATCGGCCCGTTGAGGAAAGCGCTCTTCACATCCATTTGGTACAACCTGAAAGAATGGTGAGCGGCATATGCTAGCAAAATACGAATTGATTCTAGCCTAGCCACAGGAGCGAACGTCTCCTCAAAGTCCAAACCTGCGACTTGGGCATAACCTTTTGCCACAAGTCGAGCCTTGTTCCTTGTCACCACCCCGTGCTCGTCCTGTTTGTTGCGGAACACCCACTTGGTTCCCACAACATTTTGCTTGGGACGAGGCACCAGTGTCCAAACTTCATTGCGCTTGAAGTTGTTGAGTTCCTCCTGCATGGCCAACACCCAGTCCGGATCTAGCAAGGCCTCTTCTACCCTGATAGGCTCAATAGAAGAGACAAAGGAGTAATGCTCACAAAAATTAACTAATCTTGAACGAGTAGTTACTCCCTTGCTAATATCACCCAATATTTGGTCGACGGGATGATCCCTTTGAATCGTCGCTCGAACTTGGGTTGGAGGTGCCTGAGGTGCTTCTTCCTCTTCAACTTGAACATCCTGTGCTCCCCCTTGATCATGTGCCTCCACTTGAGGTACCTGTTCGTCATCTTGGGTTGGGGGATGCACCATAGTTGAGGAAGACGGTTGATCTTGCTCCAATTGTTCCTGAGGCCGTACATCTCCAATCGCCATGGTGCGTATCGCGGCCATTGGAACGTCTTCTTCATCTACATCATCAAGATCAACAACTTGCTCTCTTGGAGAGCCATTAGTCTCATCAAATACAACGTCGCTAGAGACTTCAACCAAACCTGACGATTTGTTGAAGACCCTATACGCCTTTGTATTTGAGTCATAACCTAATAAAAACCCTTCTACAGCTTTGGGAGCAAATTTAGAGGTTCTACCTTTCTTCACAAGAATATAACACTTGCTCCCAAATACACGAAAATAAGACACATTGGGTTTGTTACCAGTCAGCAGCTCATATGAAGTCTTCTTGAGGAGGCGGTGAAGGTAGACCCTGTTGATGGCGTGGCAAGCCGTGTTCATGGCTTCCGACCAAAAACGCTCGGGGGTCTTGAACTCTCCAAGCATAGTCCTCGCCATATCAATGAGCGTCCTGTTCTTCCTCTCTACCACACCATTTTGCTGAGGTGTGTAGGGAGCGGAGAACTCGTGCTTGATCCCCTCCTCCTCAAGGAACTCCTCCACTTGAAGATTCTTGAATTCGGACCCGTTGTCGCTTCTTATCTTCTTCACCTTGAGCTCAAACTCATTTTGAGCTCTCCTTAGGAAGCGCTTGAGGGTCCCTTGGGTTTCAGACTTATCCTGCAAAAAGAACACCCAAGTGAAGCGGGAAAAGTCATTAACAATAACTAGACCATACTTACTTCCTCCTATGCTCAGATAGGCGACGGGTCCGAAGAGGTCCATATGCAGCAGCTCCAGAGGTCTTGAAGTGGTCATCACATTCTTGCTGTGATGTGCTCCTCCCACTTGTTTACCTGCTTGACAAGCTGCACAAGGTCTATCTTTTTTGAATTGCACGTTAGTCAAACCTATCACGTGTTCTCCCTTTAGAAGCTTGTGAAGGTTCTTCATCCCCACATGTGCTAAGCGGCGATGCCACAGCCAGCTCATGCTAGTCTTAGCAATTAAGCATGCATCTAGACCGACCTCTTCTTTTGCAAAATCAACCAAATAAAGTTTGCCGTCTAGTACACCCTTAAAAGCTAGTGAACCATCACATCTTCTAAAGACAGACACATCTATATTTGTAAATAGACAATTATATCCCATTTTGCATAATTGACTAACAGATAACAAATTATATCCATGCGACTCAACTAAAAACACATTAGAAATAGAGTGCTCAGATGAAATAGCAATTTTACCTAACCCTTTTACCTTGCCTTGGTTCCCATCACCGAATATTATTGAACCTTGGGAATCCTTGTTCTTGACGTAGGAAGAGAACATCCTCTTTTCCCCCGTCATGTGGTTTGTGCATCCGCTGTCGATAATCCAGCTTGAACCCCCGGATGCATAAACCTGCAAGGCAAATTTAGGCTTGGGTCTTAGGTACCCAACTCTTGTTGGGTCCTACAAGGTTAGTCACAATTGTCTTAGGGACCCAAATGCAAGTTTTATCACCCTTGCATTTTGCCCCTAATTTCCTAGCAACTATCTTCCTATCCTTTCTACAAATAGCAAAGGAATCATTTAAAGCATGATAAATTGTAGAGGGTCCATTCATAACTTTCCTAGGAACATGAACAATATTCTTTCTAGGCACATGATGAATATTTTTCCTAGGCATATCTCTACCATGCATATAGGAAGAACTGGAAGCAAACATAGAATAAGAATCATAGGCATGTGAATCAAAAGCATTACAACTCCTATGAGACTGTCTTCTATCATTGTACATAAAAGCATGGTTCTTTTTAGTACTACTTGCCATAGGGGCCTTCCCTTTCTCCTTGGCGGAGATGGGAGCCTTATGGCTTGTTAAGTTCTTGGCTTCCCTCTTGAAGCCAAGCCCATCCTTAATTGAGGGGTGTCTACCAATCGTGTAGGCATCCCTAGCAAATTTTAGTTTATTAAAATCACTTTCGCTAGCCTTAAGTTGGGCATTAAGACTAGCCATTTCATCATTTAACTTTGCAATAGAAGCTATGTGTTCACTACAAGCATCAATATCAAAATCTTTGCATCTATTGCAAATAACAACATTTTCTACACAAGTTGTTGATTTACTAGCAATTTCTAACTTAGCATTCAAATCATCATTAATGCTCCTTAAGCTAGAAATTGTCTCATGGCAAGAAGATAATTCACAAGAAAGCATTTCATTTCTTTTAACTTCTAAAGCGTGAGATTTTTGTGCTTCTACAAATTTGTCATGTTCTTCATACAACAAATCTTCTTGTTTTTCTAAAAGCCTATTCTTATCATTCAAGGCATCAATCAATTCATTAATTTTATCTACCTTGGTTCTATCTAGGCCCTTAAATAAACATGAATAATCTATTTCATCCTCATCACTAGATTCGTCCTCACTTGAAGAAGCATAAGTAGAGTTTCGAGTACATACCTTCTTCTCCCTTGCCATAAGGCATGTGTGACGCTCGTTGGGGAAGAGGGATGACTTGTTGAAGGCGGTGGCGGCGAGTCCTTCATTGTCAGAGTCGGACGAGGAGCAATCCGAATCCCACTCCTTGCCAAGATGTGCCTCGCCCTTTGCCTTCTTATAGTTCTTCTTCTTCTCCCTCTTGTTCCCTTGATCCTGATCACTATCATTGTCGGGACAGTTAGCAATAAAATGACCAAGCTTACCACATTTGAAGCATGAGCGCTTCCCCTTTGTCTTGGTCTTGCTTGGCTGCCCCTTGTGACCCTTTAGCGCTGTCTTGAATTTCTTGATGATGAGGGCCATCTCTTCATCATTAAGTCCGGCCGCCTCAATTTTTGCCACCTTGCTAGGTAGCGCCTCCTTGCTTCTTGTTGCCTTGAGAGCGAGGGGTTGAGGCTCGTTGATTGGACCATTCAATGCGTCGTCCACGTATCTTGCCTCCTTGATCATCATTCGCCCGCTCACGAACTTTCCAAGTATCTCCTCGGGCGTCATCTTGGTGTACCTAGGATTCTCACGAATATTGTTCACAAGATGAGGATCAAGGACAGGGAAAGACCTTAGCATTAGGCGGACAATGTCGTGATCCGTCCATCGTGTGCTTCCATAGCTTCTTATCTTGTTGACAAGGGTCTTGAGCCAGTTGTACGTTTGGGTTGGCTCTTCTCCCCTTATCATCGCGAATCTCCCGAGTTCGCCCTCCACCAACTCCATCTTGGTGAGCATTGTGACGTCGTTCCCCTCATGAGAGATTTTGAGGGTGTCCCATATTTGCTTGGCGTTATCCAAGCCGCTCACTTTGTGGTATTCATCCCTGCACAATGAAGCTAGAAGAACAGTAGTAGCTTGTGCATTCTTATGAATTTGCTCATTAATGAACATGGGACTATCCGTACTATCAAAGTGCATTCCACTCTCTACAATCTCCCATATACTAGGATGGAGAGAGAACAAGTGACTACGCATTTTGTGGCTCCAAAATCCATAGTCCTCTCCATCAAAGTGAGGAGGTTTGCCAATTGGAATGGAGAGCAAATGAGTATTTGTACTTTGTGGAATTCGAGAGTAGTCAAAAGAAAAGTTCGAATTAACCGGTTTCCTTCTCTCGTAGTCGTTGTGGTCGTCATCCTTTTGGGAAGAAGTAGACTCATCGCTATCGTCGTAGTAGACAATTTCTTTGATGCGCCTTGTCTTCTTCTTCTTCCCATCTTTCCATCTATGGCCCGAGCCGAAGTCGGTAGGCTTGTCATCCTTCGGCTCGTTGACGAAGGATTCCTTCTCTTTATCGTTGATCACGATACCCTTCCCCTTAGGATCCATCTCTTCGGGCGATTAGTCCCTTTGCGAAGAGAACGGCTCTGATACCAATTGAGAGCACCTAGAGGGGGGGGGTGAATAGGTGATCCTGTGAAACTTGAAACTTAAGCCACAAAACTTGGTTAATCGTTAGCACAATAATTGCCAAGTGGCTAGAGAGGAGTCTCAACAAAAACACAATAACCACAAGAGATCAATCACAGAGATGGCACGGTGGTTATCCCGTGGTTCGGCCAAGACCAACGCTTGCCTACTCCACGTTGTGGCGTCCCAACGGACGAGGGTTGCAATCAACCCCTCTCAAGCGGTCCAAAGACCCACTTGAATACCACGATGTTTTGCTTGCTTTTCTCAATCCCGTTTGCGAGGAATCTCCACAACTTGGAGCCTCTCGCCCTTACACTTGAAGTTCACAAAGAAGCACGGAGCAAGGGAGGGATTAGCAACGCACACAAGACACAAAAATCAGAGTGTCACCACGCACACAAGTCGCAACAAGAGCTCGCAAAACAACTCAATGAGTTCACAACTCCACTAGAGCTCTATATGCTATCACAACGAAACAAATGCGCGGAATCGAGGTCTTGGTGCTTAGGAATGTTGTAGGAATGCTTGGTGTACTCCTCCATGCGCCTAGGGGTCCCTTTTATAGCCCCAAGGCAGCTAGGAGCCGTTGAGAACAATCCTGGAAGGCAGATCTTGCCTTCTGTCGACTGGCGCACCGGACAGTCCGGTGCACCACTGGACATCCACTGTTCACTGTCCGGTGTAGATTGCTTTCCTTATTTGGCGAAGCCGACCGTTGCAGACTTGAGAGCCGTTGGCGCACCGGACACTGTCCGGTGCACACCGGACAGTCCGGTGCACCAATGTGACCGTTGGCTCGGCCACGCGTCACGCGCGGAATCCTCGGCCGACCATTGCCCCGGCTGACCATTGACTCACCGGACAGTCCGGTGCACCACCGGACAGACCAGGTGAATTTTAGCCATACGCCGTTGATGGTTTCCCGAGAGCGACGAGTTCGCCTGTGAACGGCTCACCGGACAGTCCGGTGCACCACCGGACAGTCCGGTGAATTATAGCCGTACACCGCCGTCGAAGTCCCGAGAGCAGCCTGTTGGCCCGAGCCAGCCTGGCGCACCGGACATTGTCCGGTGCACCACCGGACAGTCCGGTGAACCCAGACTGAGCAGACTTTGGCTGAACTTAGCCATCTCTTCTCCAACTCGATTTTTTCTGTTTCCAGCACTTAGACACAATACATTAGTCCATAAAACAATGTACTAAGTCTAGAAACATACCTTTTAACATGATTTTCACTTTGTCCACCACTTTGCATAGATTAGCACAAAAGCACTTGTGTTGGCACTCAATCACCAAAATACTTAGAAATGGCCCAAGGGCACATTTCCCTTTCAGGTACCACACCTTAATCCTTATTCAAATTTTCATTCCATAGACAACCAATCCCCATGGATTGTTGCCCACAAACCAACCTCATTATGATATGAAAGTGAGTACAACAAATTCCTAACCTCGCGCGAGTGCTGGAAAAATCACTCGACTTCTACCGGGATCCCTAATTAGTAAAGCAGCTACTCGACCTAGCATACTAGTATCCATCTCAAAAAGGATTCTTGAGATCATGCAACTAGGGTTTCAAACAACTCCTATACTTAAGTGCACAATCAATCCTACAATCATTAAGTATAGTAAAATAGCATAAATAACAGGTTATGCATAAAACCGAGGCTTGCCTTCCAAAGCTGTGGCAGGTAGATCCTCTGGTGCAGACTCGGGTGCTGGATCTGGGGCTACCTCCTGAGCAGCTCCTTGCTCCGGCACGAGGACGTACTCTTCGTCAGCGAAGGTTGCAATCTATCGGAATGCAATGCATATGTATGTCATGATTATGCAGGATTGAATAACATTATGCTAACGGAATAAAAACTAAGTTAGTTGGTAACTTAGGGTTTCTTGGTTATACGTGGCTTTTAGTGGTTTATGTTTATCACTCCAGGTTTTGGTTTTGCTAAGGATACGCATAGTGGATTTGTATTTCCCTTATATATTTTAGTGGACAATTTACAAGGGTTTTAGGGTCACACTAATTTCCATCATTCATTTTCCCCTCCTTTATTTTCTATTTATGAATTTTAGTGTGGATTTGGACTACAACAGTGATTTCAAAATTTTCAAAAATCTTGTAAAAATTACAGTGGGTTGCCATTGGTCATTATAGCCTGTTCTAGGAATTTGGGGCTTAAAATAAAAAGGCTATGCTTTAGACAAAAATGACAAAAGTTGTGTAAAATGGGCCACTTTGCACTACATCTGTTCATTAGAGGTGAGTTCTTTCCTAAGGGTTATTTTTGTTGGTATCTAACAGTAATAATAAACCTCTGTGCCAAAAATCACAAAAAGTTAATTGGTGGTTATTTAGTTGTGATTTTCTAAAGTTTTATGCCAAAAAGGTGCTTATAACTAACTTGTCATTTGAAAAATATCAAACAACAAATTTGTATTTTCTTATGTTCATAATAACAAAACATTAGTTATCCCAAGGGTTGGGGTGTTGTCTCCTTGGGGTTATTTTTCTAGGGTTTTTCTAAGTTTTCCTTGTTTTCTTAAAATAAAAAGGATCCTACTTATTTTATACTAAACCAGGGTATAATAGATTTTTTCTAGTAAACTACATTGAATAAGTACTCTAATAAAAATAGGGGTGCCCTCTGGTTCATTATTTAAATCATCTTTTCTATTTTTCTTAATCTTAAGCATATTGTAAAATAAATGGCAAAAACTAACTTAATGGGTTGGATAGAGAGTTTTAGCATTTTTAAACAGGTCAGTAGGTGGACATAAACTTCTCCAAATTTTTCTAACTTTAGTCAAATAGTGCAACTATTTTTATCCCTATTATTTAGCTTTTGGTCAAAACAATAATTAAATCAGAACCCTAAAGTTTTCTGTAGTACTTAAGGGTTTTATATTTTTCCTAGGCAGTTTACATTATTTAAAGCCTGACAAAATTGGTTTGACCAAATTTGGATGAATAAAACAGGAGTTATGAATTTTTAAAGTTTCTGCTCAAATTTAAAATCAGATTTAATAAAGGTTTTCTGGAAAAGTAGTTTACACCGAGGACCCTGGGGTATTTCCAAACTAACTCTCTTAGTTATACCCCCGCGCTACTATTCATTTGAGTCACTAACAGTTCAAAAAGCCCCCTGACCTTTCCTTCTTCCCCGAAGTCCTTCCCCCAATGCAAACAGTACCCGCGGGAAAGAAAAGGGCGGCGCGGCTTACCGGCGGCGAGATAGGTCCGGCGAGGGGCAGGGTTGGCTCGGGGAGGCCCTGGACGCCACAGCGATGTACGGCTCGACGGCGGGGATGGCCGGAATCGCCCGGTCCACGTGCGCAGGCGGGTGCTCTCGTCGGCGGCGGGTGTGCCGGCCAAACCACGGCGATCTAATGCAATCCAATGGCACGGTGAGCTCCACGGGGTGACGTAGAGACTGTGCGCACAAGGAATTGGAAAATGGTTCAGTGGATTACCCGGTCCACTGCACTCCGGCGGGGTTGTGAACTCCGGCGACCGTGGACTGGCCTCTCCGGCGAAGCAGGCTTCGATTCCTTGCTCAGAGGAGCTTCACCGAGGTGTGCTCACTCGTCTCCGAAGGTTGGATGGGGTTGGGAAAGGCTGGGCTGGCCGGTCTACGACGGCAGGGGCTCGGGTGGCCGCGGACACGCCGTGCACGGGCAAACGACGGTGAGTTGAGCTCCGGTGAGGTTTGAGCAAGCGCGGAGAAGTGTGGTCGACGCTTTGAGTGGGCTTTATAGGCGCGGCGCACACCGGAGACATGGGCGCGGCTCGGCGCGGCGCGGGGTCGGGCGCGGGCGTGCTCTGGCGTGCGCAGAGCACGTCGAACACGTGGAGCTTTTCTTCTGCCCTTGTTCCACAGCTCACCCAAGTCGCAAACGTGCGAATCTTGGCAAAAATCCGGCGCGAGTCTTTTCCTGGCACCTAGGGCTGTCTCTCATCTGTGAGTTGCCATGGTAGATATGGCCTAGGTAGGGAGATCTTCGGTAGCCAAATCAGGTATGTCACTCTGCCCACCTCGCGACAAAAACCATGCCAAGGCATGTCAAACGTCAGAGTCTCGGGCTCAACTTTTTCTAGTGGGTGCCCTAGGAGGTATGCCACATTTTTGGTATAGAACATAGGTGGTTTTGGTGCCATCTTCAAGGTGAACATGGTTGATCTTTAGTGTAGGTGTAGTTTTTGACTTAGAGAGAATTTGAGAGCTCTAGCTCTCACTCTACTTGGAGATTTGATTTGGGGTTTCTCCAGGGGTCTTTTTGCAATATTTCCTCCCTATAATTGTAGGTTAATAAGTCACTTAACTTTGTGCCAAAATTTTAACTCATGGTTTGCACAAATGCTCATTCTCTCCCCCTTTCAACCATGGCTTTGGAAGGGAGGGTTCAAGGGGGGGGGGTCTATGGTTTATTCTCCTCTTGTCCAAGGTGGTAAGTGCACAAAAGCTTGAGTGATGCTCTTAGGTCATTAACATCCTTGATTAACCCATGGCTTCCAAGGTTCTCATGTTCTTCTCAAGTTTCTACCACATGTGATCACAGTCACCAGTGCATAGATGTGCTCTAGCAATGGTAACACCTGAGGTGTTACAGCCCTCCCCCCTTAAAGGAATCTCATCCCGAGATTTCAGGCAGAGTCCTCTAGAGGGGTGCTGGAAGGTGTGCTCGTGTGTGGTTTCTGCTTTTCCTTGAGTTTCTCTAGTTAACTGTTCTTCGAATGTCATCCTCTTTGCAACTTCAGAAGGAAGTCCTTTTTAAGTTAAAACCACAACTTAGACTACCCTTACTATCTAAGTTTTTCTTATAATTGTTTTCAAAGGGCAGGTGGGGGGGGTTTGGGTTACGTACCGACTCCTTTGGGCAGAAAGTCAGGGAAGCGAGAGCGTAGAAAATCCTTAGTCTCCCATGTAGCTTCTTCTGCTGAATGGTGACTCCACTGGACTTTATACATTCTGATTGACCTTGCCCGCGTTGACCTTTCTTTCTGATCCAATACCTTGACGGGGTACTCTTGATAGGACAAGTCTGGTTCTATCGCAATGTCTGGTTCAGGTAGCACTTCAGTGGGTAGGCGGACACATTTCCGCAGCTGAGATACATGGAACACATCATGAATAGCTAACATGCTAGGTGGCAACTTCAATTGATATGCTACAGGCCCACAAGTCGCCTTGATCTCGTAGGGGCTAATGTAACGAGGAGCTAACTTGCCCTTGATCCCGAATCTCTGGACACCCTTGGTGGGTGACACCTTAAGATAAACATGGTCTCCCACTGCAAACTGTAGAGGTTTCCGCCTCTTATCATGATAGCTCTTTTGCCTGGCTTGAGCAGCTTCTAAGTTCTTCTTGATGACTCTGACCTTTTCCTCTGCTTCAAGTACCAAATCTGGCCCAAATATTTCTCTTTCTCCTGCTTGAGACCAATTCAGCGGGGTCCTACACCTTCTCCCATATAAGGCCTTAAAAGGTGCCATCTTCAAACTGGACTGGTAGCTGTTATTGTAAGAAAATTCTGCTAAAGAAAGACACTTATCCCAATCCTTTAAATAGTGTAGCACACATGCCCTCAACATGTCTTCCAAAATCTAGTTTACCCTTTCTGTCTGGCCATCTGTTTGAGGATGGTATGCTGAGCTTCGTACTACATGGGTCCCAAGTGATTCCTGCAATTGTTCCCAAAATCGTGCCACAAATGGTGCTCCTCTGTCTGACACTATAGTCCTTGGTATCCCATACA
Organism: Zea luxurians; assembly: GCA_029449295.1. Classification (NCBI taxonomy): domain Eukaryota; kingdom Viridiplantae; phylum Streptophyta; class Magnoliopsida; order Poales; family Poaceae; genus Zea; species Zea luxurians. The sequence continues at coordinate 8,208,170 of JAOPSE010000069.1, read as the reverse complement.
AACGAACTATCTAGGTCAATGTAGATTTCCGCATACTTCTCCGTCCTGTGGGTGGTATGTACTGGCAAGAAATGAGCGGTCTTAGTCAATCGGTCCACAATAACCCAAATTGAATCATGGTGCCTGGAGGTGTTGGGCAGTCCCACGATAAAGTCCATGCAAATGTCCTCCCATTTCCAAAATGGTATGGGAAGGGGTTGCAAAGGGCCTGCTGCCTTCAAATGACTGGCTTTAATCCTTTGGCAGGTGTCACACTCGGATATGTACTTGGCAATTTCCCTCTTCATTCTGGTCCACCAGTATAAAGATCTGAGATCATGATACATCTTGTTGCTACCAGGGTGCATGGAGAATTTTGAAAGGTGAGCTTCATCCAGTATCTTCTTTCATGAGCACAGGGTCCTTGGGAACAACCAATCGATCTCCAAACCATAAAATTCCCTTACTGTCCTGACGGAAGCACTTGTATTTTTCTGCCTTCTGCTTGAGCATGTCTTTGATAACCTGAACACCTTTATCCCCAATCTGTGCCTGGACTATTTGCTCTTGCAATGTGGGCTCCACCGAGATATAACTTAATTCACCGGAAGGAACAACTTCTAGGTTCAGCTTACACAACTCATCACACAGGGTGGTAACTCTCGCATCCATGCTCATACAATTGCACTGGGCCTTTCTGCTCAAGGCATCTGCTACAACATTGGCTTTGCCAGGATGGTAATGCACCTCCAAATCGTAGTCCTTGATGAATTCTAACCACCTCCTCTGTCTCATGTTCAGATCTGCCTGAGTGAAGATGTATTTGAGACTCTTGTGATCAGTGTAAATGTTACAGTGAGCTCTCATCAAGTAGTGCCTCCAAATCTTAAGAGCATGAACCACAGCTGCCAACTCCAGATCATGTGTTGGGTAGTTCTGCTCATGGGGTCTGAGTGCTCGGGAAGCATAAGCAATTACTCTGTTATCTTGCATCAAGACACATCCCAATCCAGTACCGGAAGCATCACAATAGACTTCGAAGGGCTTGGTACTATCAGGTTGAGCCAGTACTGGGGCTGTTGTCAAATGCTGCCTCAAAGTATGGAAAGGCATCTTCGCACTTCTGGCTCCAATCATATTTGGCTCCCTTCTTCAATAACTCAGTCATTGGCTTGGCAATTCTGGAGAAGTCCAGAATAAATCGTCGATAATACCCTGCCAATCCCAGAAAACTCCTGAATTTGCCTCACTGTAGTCGGGGGTTTGCAATCCATCACCTCTTGTACCTTCTTAGGATCAACTGATATCCCCTCCTAAGAAATTGTGTGACCCAAGAATTTAATCTCCTTCAGCCAGAATTCACATTTAGACAACTTGGCATATAACCGATGGTCACGCAGTCGCTGAAGTACAGTATGCAAATGTTTAGTGTGCTCAGCTTCATTCTTGGAATAGACCAGAATATCATCGATGAAAACGACCACGAACTTGTCCAACTCTGGCATGAATACCGAGTTCATCAGGTACATAAAATAAGACGGGGCATTGGTCAGCCCAAAAGACATCACCAAAAACTCATAAAGCCCATATCTGGTAGAGAAAGCAGTCTTTGGAATATCACTGGCACGGATCTTGATTTGATGGTAGCCCGAGCGAAGGTCTATCTTGGAGAATACCTTGGCTCCCACCAACTGATCAAACAGAACATCGATGCGGGGTAGCGGGTATTTGTTTTTGATGGTCACCGCATTGAGAGGGCGGTAGTCAACACACATTCTCAAACTCTCATCCTTTTTCTTCACAAATAATGCAGGACATCCCCAAGGTGAAGTACTTGGGCGAATGAACCCCTTGTCCAACAATTCTTGCAGTTGCTTCTTCAGTTCTGCCAGTTCCGCGGGAGGCATCCTATAGGGTCTCTTGGAGATAGGAGCAGTCCCAGGTTGCAATTCAATCGCAAACTCGACGTCTCTGTCAGGTGGCATTCCTGGCAATTCATCCGGAATAACATCTGGGTAGTCACAGACTACTGGGATCTTTCCCACTGGGGATTCTATCATAACGAAGGCACAAGAACGGGTACAACCCTGATCAGGCAAATATAAAACAGTCTCGCCATAAGCAGGGGAATGAATCTCAATTGCCTTGGCTGCAATGTCCAATACTGCCTGATGCCTGGTCAACAAGTCAGCTCCCAATATAATATCCACGCTATCCAATCCTAAGATGAGAAGGGTGGTTCTAATCACAAGACTACCAAATTTTATAGGCACTTGCCTGCTGATTTGATTGGTGGCAATCCATGCCTCCGGGTGTTGAAATTGTGATACCCCCATTGGTGTGATGAAAGGGCAATTGACACTTGGCACTAAATTTGGCACTAATAAAGCTATGCGATGCACCAGAATCAAAAAGAATAATAGCAGGACAATTCAAAACGGTAAAGATACCAGTCATGACGGGTGCTCCCTCTGGAATATCAGCCATGGTGGTAAAGTTCAGCTTGCCCTACCTCACTTGCACCTTCTGCCTCTTGCCCTGGTTTTGATTGACGTTCTGCCCCTGCCTCTGCTGGTTCCTGGGGCAATTCTTGGCATAATGCCCAGTGTTGCCACAGGTGAAACACCTGTTGCCATTTGTCTGGCGATACTGCTGCTGCTGATTGTTCCTCTGAGCTGGAAACTGGGTGCGATTGGGTGCCTGTGGCTGCTGCTAGTGGTCGGATCACCCACCTCCCTTGCTGCTGCTGGGGTCCCCTGTTCTGAGTGTCAGACACAATTCTGAAGCGCTGTGGCTGAGCTGAGGGTCCTGCCACAGGGGTCTTCCTCTTCTTCTCTGCCTGACGAGCTGTGATACAGTCCTCCTGGGAAATGGCCATGTTGACCAACTCATTATAGCTGTTGGCCCTGACAGTGTTGAGACTGGTCATGGAGCTTAGTGCTGAGCCCCCGTCTGAACCTGTCCCTCTTCTTATCATCCGTATCTGCATGGTACCCAGCATACTGGCACAGATCATTAAAAGCCTGAGAATACTGCAACACTGTCCTATTGCCCTGAGTGAGTGCCAGAAACTCGTTGAGCTTACGGTCCAAAATGCCAGCTGGGATATGGTGCCCTCTGAAAGCTGCCTTGAACTCTCTCCAATCCACTTCATGGTCAGCTGGTTGCATAGCGAGATAGTGGTCCCACCATGTCCGCGCGGGTCCACGAAGCTGCTGGGTGGCGAACCGGACCTTTGTCACCTCGGAACAAACTCCAGTTGAGTAGTGGGAATTTAGATTCCACTACCCTCAGCCATACATCAGCATCAAGTGGATCCTCTGCCCTGGTGAACAAAGGCGGCTGAGTACTGAGGAACTCCAGGTAAGTGGCTACTGCGGGGTGACGCTGATGATCTCCACCACCATAGTGCTGAGGTGGTGGCTGACGCTGAGCTAGCTGCCTCAAGATCTCATTCTGCTGAGCCATTAGCTCCTGCAGAGTGGGAGGCGGTGGCGGCGGTGGAGGAATGCGCTCATTCTGGCCACGACGCGCTCTCCCAGCCATCTAAAAAATCACATATATACTTAACACCATATCTCCAAGTTCAATGTTTAATCGCGGTGAAAGAGTTAAAAGCAAATTGATAGATCCCGACATAAACCAAAAAGCATAAACTTTCCGTTCAAATTTAAAACTGACATCATCCATCAACCAAACTTCCAAAAGAGTTTATCACGGTTACACCAATGGTCCCAAAAAGACTCGACTCTATCTAGCCTAGTACCCCAAGGGTGCAAAAGCTAAGCTAGCCGCGAGGAGTCCTAACGTTACCAACTTCTATTCCTACCCCTGATACCTAGTGAGCAAATGAGGCAACACTCGACTCGGGAGAAGGTGGCCTCCCTGAGCCAGCAGTGTCCACACTGGTGGCAGGCTCCTCCCCTCCCTCAATGTCGACGTCCTCGTTAGCCTCCACATCCTGGATCTCCTGGTGATGGATATCCAGGTGCTCATTGGCCTCGGCAAGCTGCTGCTGGGTGTTGAGGAGCTAATCCTCGAGAACCTCGATGGTGTTCTCCCTTGTCCCCACTAATTCCTCTAGCTCTTGGATTTCGTCCGACAATTGCTCCACTTGTAAGTCCTTTTCCACCATCTCCTGGGACAAGTTCAACCACAAGCTCCTCCCTGTTGTCCAGGGTGATCTTGGTTGCCTCCAACAATGCCATCAGATGGGACATTGCCTCGCCACGCATCACTTGCAGACGGTACAGAGCATTCATGCACCGTACGGTCAAGTGCGCAGTCTGCCCCGGGTAGAGAGCCCAGATGTCCTTGGCATGCTCCACCCGATCCTTCCACATTGGGTCGTCTTCCCTCTCTGCGGGAAACAAGCCAATGGGGTCGGTGGAAAGCTCCAAAGGGTGGAATCCGCAGAAGGTAGTCAACCCGTGCAGAGCGATTGCCTCGATCGTGTCCTCAGCCCGGTATCCAAAAGACTTAGAGTCCAGTGAACGACAGCCTGGCTGTAGGGGATGAGGCTCCAAGGTCATCCTCACCCTACAGCGGGGCACCCGGTGCTTCTCAAACTGCTGCACCGCGTACTGACGGGGTGTCATGTAACCAGCTCCCTGAAGTACCTCCCACAAAATACGGGGAAAGCCCTCTCGTGCGAGTCCGTCAGTGTGGGACAGTGCATTCCCGTCGTCTGAGGGTCCGTGGGAAGCCATCTGTGGACGATTAGGCGTAAGTAAAGGAAAAGAATTATAAAAAGAACAAGAAAAAAATAAGACCCAACTCCTCTCTAACTAAAACAGAATGGTACGGGGAAACTTAATTGGTTCTAATTTTGAGTTCTTACTGTTGGGGACTTGTTCTCAAATGCTATGAATCAAGAACAAGGCAACATGATGATGTTAAATATTAAATACCCTTCGTCCGCTGAAGCATTATCTCCTCAAGGGTTTAATGAACTTCGGACGAAGGATATAAACATAATATTACGAAGGTGACAAAAATAACATAAAACGATGTAAAATGTAAAACATTAAAGATAGATATGCTGGAGATAAATGATACCATTCACATATTTCTTTTTAATACAATGTTTAAGGTATGATTATACCTTCGCCTTGACAAGCAATAATTCCCGAATGATGCTTTCGCAATTACAGGAATGCGTGAACAGTAAAGGGATACTGTTCACTATTTATAGACACAGGACACAGCCTGTGAACAATTACAATCATACCCCTCATAAAAGTTTATAACATCGACTCAAACTCTTATGGACTAAAAGGTCATTCTATCTTTAAGTCGGTTTGTAACTCCGAAGCTTCATCGGCGACACCCTTCGGCATTACGTACAGACAGCTTCAATCGAAACTGTTTCTTCCTTCAGGACCTTCGGCGACGAAGCATGGTCCCAACAGTAGCCCCTTCGCGGTGCTAGATCGTTTTTCGTAACGAGCTTGATCCGTGAAAAAATGTCTCTCAGGCTTCAGGAAGCCGAAGGTCCGAAAAACACCTTCCCTGAGCTTGTTGTCGAGAAACAATACAGCTTTCGAGCGTGTAGCGATTCCACCATGCGAGTTCACTATTCTGGCTTTTGCGGTCCACCGTTCAGCGGGTGCGAGCAACCGCTTGCCTGGTGTAAAAATTCCCGACGATTCATCTTCCTTCCTGCAACACTTATATAAATAGACTGGTAGGTGTCAAAGTTACCACAACATTCATTGCTATTACACTGTTTTGCTGCCAAAATTTTTAACCATAGCCGAAGCTCGACTCTCGGATTCAGACGAAGCTCCAATTTGGTGTCTGCTTCGTCAGAAGAGAAGCTTCATCATAAGAAGAGGTTATTTAGTTCCCGAGAAATCTTTCAAGAAATTTAAAATTGAATGGCCAGGTTGCGCTCTACTGCTAGAGTTGAGCTGTGAGGGAGGCGAAGTCGAAGGCACAGAGACTGTCCCTATCTCCGAAGCAATGCAACGATCCGGATTCGGTGACTTCGGAAAGAATCCCTACTGCCGAAACAGAACAGGCTGGTGCCGAAACAGAACAGGCTGCTGCCGAAGCAGAACGAGGAGATATTGAGGAAGCTGGTTCTAACGATGATTACCATATCGCAGTACCAAGCAAGCCTAGTCATTTGGACTTCGGGAAGTCGACTATTTCCAAGGCGGATTTCTCCAAGATGGTAAAGGCGGGCTATTTCAGAGAAGATGAGAAGAAGCTACTTCGGTTCGGGGGAGAGGAGACTACCCCGAAGCCAGAAAAGGATGAAATAGTTATTTTCAAGAGTTTTTTAAAGGCTGGGTTAAGATTTCCTTTGAATAGGATGATTTCTGATGTGATGCAAAGGTTTGGGATCTATTTTCACCAGTTGACCCCCAACGCCATCGTCACGCTTAGCGTTTATATCTAGGGCTCTCCGAAGCCAGGCGGTGGAGCCGTTTGCCGACAGCTTCTGTCGAGTACATGAGCTGCATTACCAGACTAAGGCCAGAAAGGATAGGGTTGCACGAAAATTTTGGTTGTTACAATTTTGCCTATCGGAAGACCACAAAATTTCCAGTGATTAGCTACCGAAGCAAATGGCCGGCAGGCTAGAAGTCAGAATGGTTTTATGTTAAAGTTGACGAAGATAACGAGAAGCTAGTACAGAGCCCTCTTGAACTGATCTTCGGAGAAACAAGACCTCGTTGTAGAATGACAACTGAAGGTCCAACTTGGGCCGCGCTAGCTGAATTCAAAATTATTGCAGAACACATTGGCACTAGAGATCTAGTGCAGGAATTTCTGGCCTTCAGAGTATTTCCGACCATGAAGGAGTGGACTATGCCGAAGCTTAAAGGAGAAAAGAAAGAAGGGGAGCTTGTCCAACTACCCTATCATTATAAGTTTAAGAAATACTTTAAAACGCCCTATCAAGAATGGCTTGATTACAATTGAAGTAATGAGTAATGAAATCCTTGGAAATTACTCCAAAAAAGAGGACCAGCTAATGATAGCAGCCTTCGGCACTCGGCCGAAGCGAAGGCTGAACAGGGTGCTCGATGCCATAGGTTTTGAATATGTTGATTATGATTGCTTGGGCGGAGATACTGGAGGCCCAAAGCGAAAAAGAATTTCTAGCGCTGCTGACGAAAGAGGTCGCCAAGGTAACTAAAAAGAAAAGGGGAGATTCTGAAAAACTTAGCCCTGAAGAATTGAATCCTGAGCCGAAGGTAGCCACTGGAGGAAAGAGGAAAACTGCCATCTCCAGAACCAAGATCGTTGGTTCAAGAAGAAGATACTCCTGCAACGCCTTCTGCTGTTGAAGTAGAAGAGATTATGAAGGTAATGACTGAACCCTTGCCTATGAAGCTAAGTCCGCTGTCATTGGAACTGACGAAGTTTTTTCAGAAGGACAAGGCAGCTTCGGCAGAAGAAGGTCCTGCACTGCCGAAAAAATGAAGGATTATTCAAATAGCAGATGTAATTCATGGGACACCATTGCCGACACCGGCATCAAGAATTGCTATTGACCAGACCGCCGAAGCTAAGGGCGCCACAGCCGAAACCACCACCAGAGCGGAAACCTCCGAAGCTAAAACTGGCGCAACCGAAGCTGCCGGAGTTGAAACTGAAGCCGCAGAAGATCTAAACCTGGACGAAACACTTGAAGTTACTGATAACATACTCTTAAAAATGACTGAGGAAGAATCTGCTGTGGCCGCGGCGAGCACAGGCACTGAAAAGGGGAAAAAACAAGCTGAAGACATTTTGGAGAGTGAAGATTTTGAATTTCAAGATCTACTTGGGCAAGAGCTGACAGACGCCGAAAAAGCAGAGCTTAAAAGATGTGCCATAGCCTGCGGATATAAGCCAGGGGCTACACTATTTGGTGGGGTTAACGAAGGAAAGCTAAGGTGCCTTCGAAATCGCAGTGAAGCTAAAATTGTTAGAACTCTCTGCAAAAACATAGGCTTGCCGAAGCTGGAAGTGGACCTCTGCCGTTACCAACGGCATCATATCGCCGGAAGTTTGCTTTATGCTAACTTCAAGGTAACAAATATTTTTGCTATTTTATTATTATCTTTTAGGTCATTTTCTAACGAAGATCTTTTCGACAGAGCATACTGTTAAGTAAAGTTCTAAAAATGCAACAAGATCTCGAAGAAGAGAAGAACAAAGCCGTCATCCAAAATTTGGCTGAAAAGTTTGAAAACTACGAAGCTGATTTGAAAAAGAAGGATTTCACCATCCAAGATCTTGAAATGATGGTCAAAGAGCACGAAGGTGCATTAGAAAAGAAAGATTTTGTTATTCAGTCTATGGAGGGTTTTTTGGCTGAAATCCAAACTGAGAATAACAGCTTAAAGAATGAATTGCTCCAACAGTCAGAAAAATTTGAGCAAGAAAAGAAATATCTCGAAGCAAGGCTGAAAACTGAGGTGGATAAAAATTCAACTTTGCTGAAATCCTTTAAAGAACTTCAAGAGAAATGCCTTAGCTTCGGCAGCCGATGCGTGCAACGACTGAAGGATGTGTTCCATTCTGTCGGAGCTAGCTCTGCAAAATTTACACCTTCAGCTGATAATCTGCCCAGCACATTAGAATATATTGAAGGCGAGGTTGATGCCCTTGACGAAGTTATTGGTGGGCACGCCGACTTCTGCGCCCTGGTAGCTTCTCGGGGCACAACCACCGCTTTTCTGAAGGCTGGCTGTACGCATGGAAATATTGTGAACAGACCAAACTTTAGCTTGTCAGTATCAGATCTGATAAATATCCCCAGCCTAGCCCGAAGCATCGGGAATAGATTCATGACCCAGATCTGGGTAAGTGGCGGGCGAAAAATGGCGGGTGACGAAGCTCGAAGTCACCTTAAGCCGGTAAGAAACCTACTTTTGTTACTTTTACCTTCTCCTTGAAATTTGCACCTTCCTTATTTTGCTGTTTGATGTACGCAGGATGACGAAGCTGAAGTTTGACAAAGTTGAAGTTTGACGAAGCCTAGCCTGAAGCTTGATAATTGTTTGCAATATACTGTCCTGCAAAAATTTTGGAGAAACTTTTGTAATATAGTTATGGAACAAATGTAAATTTGTACATACCTTGTAATATATTTTGTTTCTGCTATCTGCATACAAGCTGCTTTGTTGTGGACGAAACTTCTCTTTTGAGCCGAAGGCGAAAAACACCTTCCCTTCTTTTCGTACACAACGAAGCATAGAAAAATCTCCTTCGAGTCTTTTCTCATCACCGAAGCATCTGTGTTTTTGTGCGGTATAATGATGATTCTATATATGTCTAAATGCATGTTTATGAATGCAAATGACATGATGAGATGTATTGTGCAAATGAATATCAAAATACATAATCATAGTCCTTCAGCGTTGACTTTTCGCTGTAAGCCTCCCTTAGGAGCTTCTTCGCCTTTTACTTTCAGCGGAATCAGCGCTTATTTTTCGCTGTAAGCCTCCCTTAGGAGCTTCTTCGCCTTTTACTTTCAGCGGAATCAGCGCTTATTTTTCGCTGTAAGCCTCCCTTAGGAGCTTCTTCGCCTTTTACTTTCAGCGGAATCAGCGTTTATTTTTCGCTGTAAGCTCTGCATTCCCTTAGGAACGACTTTTGAGCTTCTCCCTGTTTCTTTTTCTTTTTCCTTTTGCATTTACATTTACATTTTTTGGGGGATATCACTCTCATAAAATTGAAATAAGGAAAATTACATGTTGTGGCCCCATTAAAAACCTTTCTCCCCCTTTGGAAAGGAAAAGGGTGCCACGAAAAAGAATATAAAAAATTACATCAAGCTAAACATAATATCGTCGAAGCTCATCCGCATTCCATGATCTAGGAATGTCGTTGCCGTCCATATCCTTCAATCTGTAGGAACCGGGTCTTGACGAGATACTACCAAAAAGGGGCCCTCCCACTTCAGCTGTAATTTGCCTGCTGTCTCAGGGTTGGCTACTCTTCGAAGTACCAAGTGTCCTGGTTCAATGTTCTTCAGCTTGACTTTTCTGTCACGCCACTTTATTGTTTCAGCTTGATATTTATTGATGTTTTCCACAGCTTGAAGTCTGATCCCTTCAATAGCATCTTTTTCTACAGAGCAATCAGCTTCGTCTTTGCCTTCTGCCGAAGCTACTATCCTTATTGATCCTGCTTTGGCCTCTTCTGAGGTTATTGCTTCGTCACCGAACAATAGTTTAAAGGGCGTAAAACCTGTTGACCTTGACACGGTTGTATTATGGCTCCATACCACTTTGATTAGCTCGTCAGGCCATTTTCCCCTGGGCTGGTTGAAGATTGACTTCATTATTCCTGTCATTATGATCCCATTAGCTCTTTCGACAAGTCCATTTGACTCTGGGTGTCGAACTGATGCAAAATGGATCTTCGTGCCAATTTGATCACAAAATTCTCTGAAGGCTTCAGAATCAAACTGTGTCCCATTGTCCACAGTAATAGCCTTCGGCACTCCGAAGCGACAAACAATGTTCTGCCAGAAAAACTTTTGAATAGTAAATGAAGTTATTGTGGCTAAGGGCTTTGCCTCAATCCATTTGGAAAAATACTCCACTACTACTACCACATATTTTAAGTTCCCCTGTGCTGGTGGTAATGGGCCTAGCTAATCAAGGTCCCATCTCTGCAACGGCCAAGTGGGTTGTATTAATTGAGTTAAAGACGAAGGTTGTTTTTGATCTCTTGCACATTTCTGACAACCTTCGCACTTTTGGACTATATCCGCTGCATCCGAAGCTGCCTTTGGCCAATAAAATCCTTGGCGAAAAACTTTCCCAAGCAAGGGCCTAGATCCAATGTGAGATCCACACAGGCCTGCATGTATTTCCTTCATTAATTATATACCTTCGGATCTGGATAAACACTTGAGCAATGGGGAACAGACCCCACGCTTGTACAACTCCCCTTCTATTATGACATATGGTCGAGCTCTTGCTTCTATTCTCCTGTTATAAGCTTCGTCGTCTGAAAGAAAATTACCCTGAAGGAAAGAGACAATCTCAGTTCTCCAATCCTCGCTATAAACAGGGGATATATTAAGGATTGCTCTTTCAAGAAGCTCGACCGAAGGTGCTTTTATTGTTTCGAAAAATACTTCCGAAGGTATAGGCAGCTCCTGGGCTGCTGACTTGGCCAACAGATCAGCATATTCATTCTCTCCACGAGGAATATTTTTGACAGAGAAACCTTCGAAAGAAGCCTCAATCCTTCGGACTGTATCTAGATACTTTTCAAGCTTCGGGTCTCTTGCTTTATAGCTCTTGTCAACATGACCTGAAATAACTTGAGAGTCAGTTTTAAGAATGGCCCTTCTGATTCCCATTGCCTTCAACTTCCGAAGACCCAAGAGCAGAGCTTCATACTCAGCGATATTATTTGTGCAACTAAAATCAAGTCGTGCCGCATAACAAGTTTTAACTTTGGAAGGTGAAACCAACATAGCAGCCGCTCCTGCTCCGAAGGTTCCCCAAGACCCATCGCAAAACACTGTCCATGCTTCGGCATCTTTATTTATTTCTTCCTCCTGAGCCCATGGCGTCCAGTCAGCAATGAAGTCTGCTAACGCCTGGGACTGAATCGAGGATCTATGAACATAATCAATACAAAATTCATTGAGCTCTACAGCCCATTTTCCAATCCTTCCAGTAGCTTCTCAGTTTCTCATCCTTCAGATGTTGTGAAGAAGGAACAATTATGTTGTAAGCTTGAAAATAATGCCGAAGCTTCCTGGAGGCCATCAAAACAGCATACAGTACCTTCTCCAATTCTGTATAATTTTTCTTCGACAAACTAAGAACCTCGGATACGAAATATATTGGGGCCTGCCTCTTAACTTGGCCTTCAAGCTTCTCCTGGACAAGTGCTGCACTTACCGCTGAGTGCGAAGCTGCCACATATAATAACAAAGGAGCCCCTGGCGTTGGTGGAGTTAATGTTGTTAGATCTATCAAATATTGCTTCAGCTCTTCGAAGGCTTTCTGCTGGACTGGTCCCCATTGAAAGACTTCGGCTGACTTCAGTACTTCGAAGAATGGTAAGTTTCTCTCTGCTGATCTGGATATGAATCTGTTGAGAGATGCCAGCCTTCCCGTCAATCTTTGAGCCCCCTTTTTTGTACTTGGTGGTTCCATTCGAAGTATAGCTTCGATTTTACTTGGATTAGCCTCAATTCCCTTTGTTGAAACTAGGACAACCAAGAAATTCCCCTTCTTAACTCCGAAGACACATTTTTCTGGATTCAGCTTTAAACCAGCCTGTCTAAAATTAGCGAAGGTCTCCTGTAAATCAGCAATGTGGTTATCTTGCTTCGTGCTTTTTACAATAATGTCATCAACATAAGTTAGTACATTCCTGCCTATCTGAGAATGGAGAACCTTCGCTGTCATTCTGCTGAAGCTTCCTCCAGCATTTTTAAGCCCCTCAGGCATCCAAAGGTAGCAATATGTCCCACTAGGGGTTATGAAGCTGGTTTTCGGTTCATCCTCCTTCTTCATCCAGATTTGATGATAGCCTGAATAGCAATCCAGCAAACTCATAAGCTCTGACGAAGCTGTTGCATCGACTAAGGAATCTATCCTTGGCAATGGAACCTCGTCCTTCGAACAAGCCTTATTGAGGTCAGTAAAATCAATACACATTCTCCATTTACCATTGGCCTTCTTCACCATAACAGTGTTAGCCAACCATTCTGGGTATTTTACCTCTCTAATAACTCCAGCACTAAGAAGTCTTTTCACTTCATTCCGAGCACCTTCGGCTTTATCATCAGACATCTTTCGAAGCCTCTGCTTTCTGGGTCTAAAGGATAGATCGACATTGAGCGAATGCTCAATAACATCCCTGTTAACTCCACAAAGATCATTAGCTGACCAAGCAAAAACATCTTTATTGTTGAACAGAAACCTTATCAAGGTTTTTTCCTGCTCTTCAGACAATTGATATCCCAATAGCACCTTCTGATCTGCTATATCCTCACATAAGAGCATGGGCTTCGGTTGATCAGCTGAAGCAGCTTTTTCCCTTCTGAACTTGTATTGCTCACAGGCCTCAGCTCCATCTATGTTATGGATTGCTTTTGAATCTGTCCAATTTCCTTCGGCCCTTCTGGTAGCTTCCTAACTTCCATGAATAGCAATAGGCCCTTGGTCCGAAGGTATCTTCATGCAGAGGTAAGCTGGGTGAAGAATTGCTTCGAAGGCATTGAGAGTACCGCGACCAATGATAGCATTGTAAGGATACTCCATGTCAACAATATCAAACACAATTTGCTCAGTCCTTGTGTTGTTAACAAATCCGAAGGTTACTGGCATGGTAATCTTCCCAAGTGCTACAATTTGCCGCCCTCCGAAGCCACAAAGAGGGTGCATAGCATCATGGATCTTGTCTTCAGGCTCCTGCATTTGTCTGAAAGCTTTAGCAAATATGATATCAGCTGCGCTGCCTGTGTCAACCAAAACATTATGGACCAGAAATCCTTTGATCACACAAGAGATAACCATAGCATCATTGTGTGGGTAATCCTTGAGTTGAAGATCCTCTTGAGAGAAGGTAATTGGAATGTGAGACCATCTTGACTTGATGAAGGGTCCTTGCACCCCAACATGCTGTACCCTTCTCTGTGCTTCCTTCTTCTGCTTTTTGTTGGCTGGCTCTAAGCATGAACCACCTGTTATCGGGAGCACCAGCTTTGGGGCCGAAGCAGGTCCAGCTTGATCGTTGAACGAAGCCATCAGCTCAAAAAAGTGGAAGTGTGTTGACCGGAGGTGGGCGCCAATGTTGGGGACTTGTTCTCAAATGCTATGAATCAAGAACAAGGCAACATGATGATGTTAAATATTAAATACCCTTCGTCCGCTGAAGCATTATCTCCTCAAGGGTTTAATGAACTTCGGACGAAGGATATAAACATAATATTACGAAGGTGACAAAAATAACATAAAACGATGTAAAATGTAAAACATTAAAGATAGATATGCTAGAGATAAATGATACCATTCACATATTTCTTTTTAATACAATGTTTAAGGTATGATTATACCTTCACCTTGACAAGCAATAATTCCCGAATGATGCTTTCGCAATTACAGGAATGCGTGAACAGTAAAGGGATACTGTTCACTATTTATAGACACAGGACACAGCCTGTGAACAATTACAATCATACCCCTCATAAAAGTTTATAACATCGACTCAAACTCTTATGGACTAAAAGGTCATTCTATCTTTAAGTCGGTTTGTAACTCCGAAGCTTCATCGGCGACACCCTTCGGCATTACGTACAGACAGCTTCAACCGAAACTGTTTCTTCCTTCAGGACCTTCGGCGACGAAGCATGGTCCCAACACTTACTAAATTTTTTCGTTTGTTAAATTTAAGAATGCATGCATGCTCGTCCTGAACGACCTCCCAGCAATGAAAAAGGGATTAGGGAAGAACTCCCATCCCCTAAGGTGGCCTGTGGGGCCTAAATACTTAGCCACCTAGCTACCCTTCTATCATCCTAAGGCTTCACGTCCTAGGTCTATCCTGCTCGTCCTACGATCTATCCAACATTGTTTCTACCAAATTTTATTTTGAAAAGGGATGGTATTCATATTTTATTGATTCCTCTGTGGTGGTACAAGCTCCGATACCAGCTGTGGCGGAACTGCCCGAATTATTCCAACTTAAGTGCCTAAGCTCTGCCTTAGAGGCTAGACCACACTTAAATGGGAATAACCCGTCAATTCCTCGGATCTAGTCCGACACGACCACTGACAGGATCAAGTACCACACTCTCACTCGATGGTGAGTCACAGAGCAAATACAATAAAGCATAAAACCATGCAGGTAAGAGTGTTAAATTATTACATCATCATCATCGGAGTTTTGCAAAAGTGACCATGATTGTTCGAAGTGCAGCGGAATAAAACTAACGGAAAATAAACAGAGAGATGGGGAAGCCTGTCCCATCACTCCTCATGCTCCTCCTCAGCCGAGGCGGGGTCCCACTCGACAGTCCAACCCGATGGCAAGATGGACGGTCAAGTCACTCCAGCAACCATGTCCTCTAGAGAACCTGTAAAATTATGCCACAAGCAAGGCTGAGTATACTAATACTCAGCTAGACTTACCCGGTGTGAGGAGTCTACTCCTCTACCTCTAGACATGCAGCTGTTTGGCTGTGGGGTTTGGTTGCCAAAAGCACTAGCTGAGTTTCTAAATCAAGTTTTAACTTTGTCAAATTTAAGTGTGACTCTCTTAAGGCTATATATGTACTATCTACTCATACATAGTAGCAAACATTTTTAGCAATCAACATCTTGTATCAACTCATCACATTTCCACTTGTTACTCAATGTAGCAGCATGGATCAAGCAGTCTCATTAGCTGCGAGAAGCAGACGATTCGAATCGAGTTTTTAAACCTTGCAAAGTAAACCTAAACACACGACGTGGCAAGGCACTCCGTCCCCACACACATCAACCGTCCCCATCGATTCCCTGGCAACAGAAAGGGGCTCACCGCCTTGGCGTACAATGCCTCACTGACCCCGACTGCCGTCGTGCAGTGACCGCACTTGTACCCACCATAACCGGAATGGGAGACCACGTCTCAGGTCGTGTGAGGAGGGCAATCTGCGGGCAGGTTCACTCAGGTACTAGGCTTACCGATTTACCATATTTCTCGGTATGTGTTTAGTACGTTCAAACGCTTGACACACGGTACCACACCTTAATCCTTATTCAAATTTTCATTCCATAGACAACCAATCCCCATGGATTGTTGCCCACAAACCAACCTCATTATGATATGAAAGTGAGTACAACAAATTCCTGACCTCGCGCGCGTGCTGGAAAAATCACTCGACTTCTACTGGGATCCCTAATTAGTAAAGCAGCTACTCGACCTAGCACACTAGTATCCATCTCAAAAAGGATTCCTGAGATCATGCAACTAGGGTTTCAAACAACTCCTATACTTAAGTGCATAATCAATCCTACAATCATTAAGTATAGTAAAATAGCATAAATAACAGGTTATGCATAAAACCGGGGCTTGCCTTCCAAAGCTGTGGCAGGCAGATCCTCTGGTGCAGACTCGGGTGCTGGATCTGGGGCTACCTCCTGAGCAGCTCCTTGCTCCAGCACGAGGACGTACTCTCCGTCAGCGAGGTTGCAATCTATCGGAATGCAATGCATATGTATGTCATGATTATGCAGGATTGAATAACATTATGCTAATGGAAGAAAAACTAAGTTAGTTGGTAACTTAGGGTTTCTTGGTTATATGTGGCTTTTAGTGGTTTATGTTTATCACTCCAGGTTTAGGTTTTGCTAAGGATACGCATAGTGGATTTATATTTCCCTTATATATTTTAGTGGACAATTTACAAGGGTTTTAGGGTCACACTAATTTCCATCATTCATTTTCCCCTCCTTTATTTTCTATTTATGAATTTTAGTGTGGGTTTGGACTACAACAGTGATTTCAAAATTTTCAAAAATCTTGTAAAAATTACAGTGGGTTGCCATTGGTCATTATAGCCTGTTCTAGGAATTTGGGGCTTAAAATAAAAGGCTATGCTTTAGACAAAAATGACAAAAGTTGTGTAAAATAGGCCACTTTGAACTACATCTCTTCATTAGAGATGAGTTCTTTCCTAAGGGTTATTTTTGTTGGTATCTAACAGTAATAATAAACCTCTATGCCAAAAATCACAAAAAGTTAATTGGTGGTTATTTAGTTGTGATTTTCTAAAGTTTTATGCCAAAAAGGTGCTTATAACTAACTTGTCATTTGAAAAATATCAAACAACAGATTTTGTATTTTTCTTATGTTCATAATAACAAAACATTAGTTATCCCAAGGGTTGGGGTGTTCTCTCCTTGGGGTTATTTTTCTAGGGTTTTTCAAAGTTTTTCTTGTTTTCTTAAAATAAAAGGAATCCTACTTATTTTATACTAAACCAGGGTATAATAGATTTTTCTAGTAAACTACATTGAATAAGTACTCTAACAAAAATAGGGGTGCCCTCTAGTTCATTATTTAAATCATCTTTTCTATTTTTCTTAATCTTAAGCATATTGTAAAATAAATGGCAAAAACTAACTTAATGGGTTGGATAGAGAGTTTTAGCATTTTTAAACAGGTCAGTAGGTGGACATAAACTTCTCCAAATTTTTCTAACTTTAGTCAAATAGTGCAACTATTTTTATCCCTATTATTTAGCTTTTGGTCAAAACAATAATTAAATCAGAACCCTAAAGTTTTCTGTAGTACTTAAGGGTTTTATATTTTTCCTAGGCAGTTTACATTATTTAAAGCCTGACAAAATTGGTTTGACCAAATTTGGATGAATAAAACAGGAGTTATGAATTTTTTAAGTTTCTTCTCAAATTTAAAATCAGATTTAATAAAGGTTTTCTGGAAAAGTAGTTTACACCGACGACCCTGGGGTATTTCCAAACTAACTCTCTCAGTTATACCCCCGCGCTACTATTCATTTGAGTCACTGACAGTTCAAAAAGCCCCCTGACCTTTCCTTCTTCTTCCCCGAAGTCCTTCCCCCAATGCAAACAGTACCCGCGGGAAAGAAAAGGGCGGCGCGGCTTACTGGCGGGGAGATAGGTCCGGCGAGGGGCAGGGTTGGCTCGGGAGGCCCTGGCGGTCACAGCGATGTACGGCTCGACGGCGGGGATGGCCTGAATCGCCCGGTCCACGTGCGCAGGCGGGTGCTCTCGTCAGCGGCGGGTGTGCCGGCCAAACCACGGCGATCTAATGCAATCCAATGGCACGGTGAGCTCCACGGGGTGACGTAGAGACTGTGTGCACAAGGAATTGGAAAATGGTTCAGTGGATTACCCGGTCCACGCACTCCGGCGGGGTTGTGAACTCCGGTGACCATGGACTGGCCTCTCCGGCGAAGCAGGCTTCGATTCTTCGCTCGGGGAGCTTCACCGAGGTGTGCTCACTCGTCTCCGAGGGTTGGACGGGGTTGGGAAAGGCTGGGCTGGCCGGTCTACGACGGCAGGGGCTCGGGTGGCCGCGGACACGCCGTGCACGGGCAAACGACGGTGAGTTGAGCTCCGGTGAGGTTTGAGCGTGCGCGGAGAAGTGTGGTCGACGCTTGAGTGGGCTTTATAGGCGCGATGCACATGGGAGACACGGGCGCGGCTCGGTGCGGCGCGGGGTCGGGCGCGGGCGTGCTCTGGCGTGCGCAGAGCGCGTCGAACATGTGGAGCTTTTCTTCTGCCCTTGTTCCACAGCTCACCCAAGTCACAAACGTGCGAATCTTCGCAAAAATCCGGTGCGAGTCTTTTCCTGGCACCTAGGGCTGTCTCTCATCTATGAGTTGCCATGGCAGACATGGCCTAGGTATGGAGATCTTCGGTCGCCAAATCAGGTATGTCACTCTGCCCACCTCGCGACAAAAACCATGCCAAGGCATGTCAAACGTCAGAGTCTTGGGCTCAACTTTTTCCAGTGGGTTCCCTAGGTGGTATGCCACATTTTTGGTATAGAACATAGGTGGTTTTGTGCCATCTTCAAGGTGAACACGGTTGATCTTTAGTGTAGGTGTAGTTTTTGACTTAGAGAGAATTTGAGAGCTTTAGCTCTCACTCTACTTGGAGATTTGATTTGGGGTTTCTCTAGGGGTCTTTTTGCAATATTTCCTCCCTATAATTGTAGGTTAATAAGTCACTTAACTTTGTGCCAAAATTTTAACTCATGGTTTGCACAAATGCTCATTCTCTCCCCCTTTCAACCATGGCTTTGGAAGGGAGGGTTCAAGGGGGGGTCTAGGGTTTATTCTCCTCTTGTCCAAGGTGGTAAGTGCACAAAAGCTTGAGTGTTGCTCTTAGGTCATTAACATCCTTGATTAACCCATGGCTTCCAAGGTTCTCATGTTCTTCTCAAGTTTCTACCACATGTGATCACAGTCACCAGTGCATAGATGTGCTCTAGCAATGGTAACACCTGAGGTGTTACAGAATGGGCAGATTTGAAGAAAAAATTAAGTAGTAATTAGTATAGAAATCTTGATTTGAGTAGAGTTTGAGTGATATGAATACTTACAACTTTTATACCATTGGATAAATACATGATACTGGATTTATTATATGTAATAATCAGATTACCACCGATATACAAGCTGCAAATGGTTCATTGGTGCATCTCAATGTGAAATTGAATGGTCATTGTTGTTTAACATAGGGAAGCAGAAAGATGTCGTTTATTAATGTTTCATGGGTGTCAGGTAGAAGAATGTAGTTGTTGATGTTTCAAAAATGGCTGGTAGAAGAAATAAATTTGGTCGTTAATGCTCCATACATGGATGTTAGAACTAAAAACTTGGTTGTTAATGTGTCATATGTGGTCGCTAAAGGTTACAAATATGATCATTAATGAATCATGGCAGCTTGTACACAATTATTAACGATGAAAAATGTCATCGTTATTTCGATAATTGTGGTCGTTAATACTGTATAATTGACGACAATCACATATGTCATCGTTAATCATGTAACGACCGGAATCCTCATGTGGTCGTTATTACAATTAATGATGGGACTTTTAACGACCATCGACGACCACATTTTTGTGGTCGTTACAAACTTTTAATGACCACATATGGACTTTTAACGACCACATATCCCATGGTTAAAACATGTTTCTCCTGTTGTGTTTGGTATTTACTTGCACTTAGTAACTGCTAATAAAGTTTTGACCAACTTATAAAAGCAATGCTCAGCTTTAACCATTATTTATTGATCAGCCTTACACTCCACATGAACTCCCACCTTTGGTGAGTTCATGCACATTATTCTCCACAACTTGTTGAGCGATGAACATATGTGAGCTCACCCTTGCTGCCTCACACCCCCCCACAGGTGAACAGTAGGTGGTCGAAGAGGAGACGCATAACGAGGAGTTTGACTTGATCTAGGTGGCGTCTCCCAGTCGACTTTATGGCGCCAATGATGGACTTTAGTTCGTTTTATATTTATCTTTTATTTTGTAAGACTTCCATGTAATAAGTACTCTGATGATATTGTGACATTTATCTCTATACACTCTGTTATTATATGTGTTTTCTTCTTTGGCGCATATATGAGATGCACCCGGCTTTATCCCTTAAATTCGGGTGTGACAACAAGCAAGGCTGAGGGGTTTGGTTTCCCAAAAGCACTAGCTGAGTCTAAAACAGGTTTTAGCTTTTTAGGTTCTAGAATAATACTTTTAGACTAGATGAGTACCTAGCTATCCCCTCATGGTAGCAAGCAATTTAGTCAACCAACATATTTTGCCAGTATCCTCATTTCCACTTATTACTCAATGCAGAACAATGGATCAAGCAGTCTCATTAGCTGCGAGAAGCAGACGATTCGAATAGAGTTTTAACCTTGCAAGGTAAACCTAAACACACGACATGTAGGGGCACTCCGTCCCCACACATATCAGTCGTCCCCATCGATTCATCGGCAACAGATCAGGGCTCACGACCTTGGCGTACAATGCTCTATTGACCCCGACCACCGCCATGCAATATCCACATTTGTACCCACCATAATCCGGCATGGGAGACTCCGTCTCAGGTCCAGTGAGGAATAAAGTCTGCGGGCAGGTTCAATCAGGTACTAGGCTTATCGGTTACCATATTTCCTGACATATGTTTAGTACGTTCAAACGCTTGACACAGGTATCCACACGTTAATCCTTATTCCAATTTCGTCTCGTGGACAACGCATCCCCATGGTTCCGTCTCCATAGACCATCATCGTTCTGTTATCAAAATAGATACAACCAATTCCTGACCTCGCGCGAGTGCTAGAAAAATCACTCGACTTCTACCGAGATCCTTAGTTAGCATAGCAGCTACTCGACCTATCATACTAGTATCCATCTCAAAAAGGAATCGTGAGTTTATGCAACTAGGGTTTCAGGTAACTCCTACACTTAAGTGCATGGTACAAGCCTACAAACATTAAGTGTAGTAAAATAGCATATATAACGGTTATGCATAAAACCGGGGCTTACCTGGAATCCAACACTATAGTGTTCGCTAGATGATACTCGCCTGGCGAGCATCTCCTATCTTGGTGCGTGTTCAGTCCTTCCATCTTTAAGTTGTCGACCGGCTTTGCCTTGTGGTCGGCTCCACTTTGCGTCCTTCATTTCGCACGATCAACATCTCTCAGTCCTAAATGAGATGCAAGATGCATATGTATGAACAAGATGAAAAATAGCACAAGACACTCCAAGGCACATGGTAGCGAACTAAACATGAAATCATAAGACACCGTAAACAACCACACGCGCTAGCATTAGCTATCTACACGACATCGAGCGCACAACGTCAACACCACTGGAAGGACGATGATTACTACCTATAATCAACCAGCACAAACACGACATCACACGTACAAGCATTTACCACAGTCACTTTAATCATTTATTAGTTACTCTATTATTAAACTACTTAGGCACACGTACATCCACTGTGACTTCTAAACGTCATACAGACAAACTTGGTTTTATAGGGAATAATCACTTAATCGGGTTCTACCAACATTCTCAATATTCTAATGTAAGCACACACCCAAGAGAACACATAGAAGGTGTTAGCCTAATCACAATGTCTTTTTATACTAGTCTAATGAGGTTGGTTATTTAGTAATATTATATTAGTAGAGCAAGTATTAAAATGGTAACATATCATTAGTTGGGTTTCTCGTCCATATAACGACGCTTGCCAAAAGTGATTACGCTGAGCTACTCCTAGACTTTAACCAATTTAGTTCACTATCATTATTACTTCGTTCAATCAAGATCAAAACAAACAAGCAGTTGACTCAAGACAAACACAAAAGAGTGGAGCAATCAACCATAATCAATTACGATTAGGATAGCAGCACATCAGTTACTTATTCCAGTCATAACTCACAAGATATTCATCCAAAATAGTGATCAAATACTTTTTGTAAAGCATAAGAAACACTTTACAGCTTTGGTATTGTCAGCTCAAGGTGATTAGACACTTAACAAGGTTAAATAGTGATAAACAACAGTTATGTTCAGATTTGGACAGATTCAGACTTGCGACTTCAAATATTCATAACTAGAGACTTAGGCATCCAAATCAATTGATCTTAGACTTTCTGGAAAGATAATGAAATTGCCTACAAATCATTATGAACATCACAGGTTGATTTAACATGTATCAAGAGTAAAAGATACTATGAAGGCTTTGCTGTCCAGAACTGGACAGATTCAGTCTTCACACTTTAAATATCTATAACTCGAGCTTTAGACTATCAAAAAGTATGATCTAAGACTTTTTTGGAAAGCTTAATAAAATAACTACATAACTTTTATAATCACCAAGAAGTGGTTCAAATTTTAATCAACCCAAACAATATAGTTTTCGAAATCTATCCAGATAGTGGATAGAACACAGCAACCATTTTGTAAAATTCATAACTCTTAAACTATCAGGCCTATGGTTATGAAGTTCTAACACCAGAAAGATAAGAAAATAATCTACAACTTTTTTGTGACCACCAAGAACTGATTTTAACATTAACTTAAGCAACCATTGCAATCTCTGAAATTTGTACAGAAATTGGACAGATTTAGGTACTGAACTTGTGAGAAGCATAACTTCTAAAACATTAATCCTTAGCTCATGAACTTTTAAGACGAGCTAGATATATAAGTGAACTAAAACTTTTATATAATACATATTTACAGAAAACACAATTTAGTTTACTAGATTAATCACACAACCAAAATTGTACACGCAGGAATTTCAGTTTGCTAGCACAAGAGCACTCAACTAAATCACCAAGCAAAATCATAGACAAATAGTACTACCAATTCTCAAGTCTAATTTATCATGACCTAGTTATCAAGTTTCAATTTATATCAAAACACTTAAGCATTTCAAGAAACATGCATGCTTTTGTTTACTTCTAATTTTTCACTAACTCTTCTTATAATTATAAAATGGGTGTTATTTAGCACCATATGAAACTATCTAATTTGGGGCTAGAATTTTTTTGAGGCATAGGTAATAATAAACTATGACTAATATATAAATTTCACATGCTCAGATCTTATATATTAATTACTACAAAACGAATAAATTGTTATTGCAATAAAGCATGTGAGAGCAAGTTAAATCTAAAACTAATTATTTTTTGTGGATGCATGACCATATTAAGTTTTCTTAGGCTACTATAATATCATGCAAGGACAGTGGAACACCATTTTCCATTTTTACATTCATATATTATTTATAAACCATTTAAACTACATAATATGCATCAAACAAGTTAAATCACTAACTCAGAGATACATGCACCACAATTCATAAAATGTTTACTAGTCACCAAGCATCACACAGAGGGTCTTCTATACAAATTTCAATCTATTTAGAGAATTAGAGCTATAGATCCAAAAATAACAAGCAAATCAAGACGTCAGTCACACAAACATGTTCTTCTACGTCACGAACGCATAGGAAAGGCATGGCCATCGGCCGGCTGTCCTGGCCGCGGCTTGCCGGCATCGGCCGGACGCAACAGAGGGGCCAAGACGTCCCCGGGGGAAGGCGCACCCAGCCCCGACGCCGGTTGAGCCGGCAGTGGCTCCAGGTGGCCCGGGCATGGTGGCCTACGACCATGCCAAGGCAGCAGCAACGGCGACATGCTCAGACGAGGAGAAGAGGACCAAGAAGTGGATGGGCTAGGTCAATGGATGATGGGGAAGAGTCTGGCGTGCTTGGTGCTAGGTTTTATAGGGAAGTGGCGTGCGGAGAGGAGCTCCAGTGCATGTCCACGGGTGGGGCATACTGCCTAACACGTGGCGGATTGCTTCTTCACGTTTTCAAATGGCTACTGAGGCCTATAGCGTGCGAATTTGGCTAAAATCGCTGCAACAAATATCTTCCTTGATCTGCACTCTTCCTATCTTGTGTAGAACCCATGGCGAGTTATGGTTTAGTTAGTGAGTTATTTGCTTCCTAAGTGGGGTTCGTTAGTATGCCGATTTCAGTGGAAAAACCCATGTCAAGTGTGTCAAACCATGTGCTTTGGTTCTCAAATTTTTTATATGGTGTGCCTCTAGTAGTTACCAATAACGTTTATATTTGGCCCAACTTGAGTTGCTTAAAAAAATTAGAGAACACAAGACGTCAACCCGATCGACACTGATTCCAGACTTAGAAGGATTTCAAATCCTGAAATCAGATTTTTATTCTGTCGTGAGGGCATTGTTTGAGATAATTAGAGATTGAATCAAGGCTAGGTGTAATTATAAAATATGTTGTATAACATAGTTTCTACAACTTTTATTGAAGGTCAAACCTCTTATCTTGAATATAAATCCAAGTTTCACTTTGGTCAAAGTAGTATCATTATATAGCTTCAAATTATATTTTTAAGTCAATCGGAGTATTTTCTCGACATTTTCTTGGCATGGACCCTTAATAACTTTTGTTGTAGAGTTCATATAGAGTTGTTTGAGCAAGGTGGCAAGGCTTGGTTGAATTTAAAAATTGGCATTTGTTCAAACGAGCAGTTTCAAGCAAGCATAGGATTTACCTTCTCATGTGAGTATTTGGTTCAACCTTTGAGAAAATATTTAGAATACACTTGATAGATAGAGATGAATGATGACATAGAGATAACAAGTCGATTTGCATAAGAATTAATTAGAGGTTGACACAACAAAGATTCTGCTGGAGAATGCAGATTCGGATTAAATAGTGGGACATAGCTCGAATGTCGAGAAATTAGATTCAGACATAGACCGAATAATAACTTTTGAGAGTTCGAACAAATGAGACAAAAGTTTTAACAGGATTTGTGAGACGAGATTGACTTTTGAATTGACATTTTCTTCAAGAGACAAAAGTTTTAACAGGCTCAAAATTTGGTTGTTCTTGAGATCGAATAATTCCAAATTTGGTGAAACTTTCATGAGTAACTTGATAAAAGGAGATAGACATGATCAAGAAATAAAAATTTCCACTGAGCATCCAAGCTTTGGACAAAACTCATGGCATAACACGAAATAAACACCCGGGGTGTCACAGCCAACCCCGCCGTCGTCTATCATCGCCGCAATCCGGCCACGCCCGCGGCCCCTGCCGTCCCGGCGCCTCACTCTGAGCCATTGGTGTACCACCCGGTCACCATTCACCGAGACCCCAGGCACATCCACCCGATGGTGACTTGCCACACCACATGTGTCCTTCAGCCAATCGACAGGCTAATCCTGGACGCTGATATGACCACCACTCCACCGGACGCCTCCCCGGTCCCCTCATCCATTCGCACCGCCCTCGCTAAACCTCACTAGCATGAGGCCATGGAGGAGGAGTACGCGGCCCTGCTGGCCAACCACACCTGGGACCTGGTGTCGCGTCTTCCTGGCACCAATGTGGTCACCAGCAAGTGGCTCTTTCGCCACAAGCTGTCTTCGGACGGCTCCCTCGACTGCTACAAGGCATGTTGGGTCTTTTGGGGCTTCACCCAGCTCCCCGGAGTGGACTATGACGAGACCTTTAGCCCCGTCGTCAAGTTCGCCACCGTCCACGCCATCCTCTCCCTTGCCCTCTCCTAGGACTGGGCGATCCATCAGCTCGACGTCAAGAATGCCTTCCGCCATGGCACTCTGACGGAGATTGTCTACTCCAGCCAGCCCACCAGCTTCGTCGACGCCGCTCACCCGAACCTGGTCTACCGGCTGAACCGCTCCCTCTACAACCTCAAGCAGGTGCCGCGGGCCTGGTACAGCCGCTTCGCCTCCTATTTGGCCTCCATCAGCTTTGTACAGGCCAAGTCGGATACATCACTCTTCATCTACTGGTGTGATGAGGATATTGTCTACCTCCTGCTCTACGTCGATGACATTATGCTCATGGCATCCACCGCCGATCTCCTACAACACATGATCATCGTCCTCCAGCGTGAATTCACGATAAAGGACTTGGGGCCTCTCCATCACTTCCTTGGCATCACCGCCGAACGCCGTCCCCAGGGTCTCTTCCTGCACCAGTGCTAGTACGCCATCGACATTCTAGAGTAGGCTGGCATGTGCGACTGCAAGCCTTGCTCCACGCCTGTTGACACTCAGGCGAAGCTCTCTGAGGACGACAAGCCCCCGGTCACTGACGCGGCGTCTTACCGGAGCTTGATAGGCGCGCTCCAGTACCTCACCTTCCCTCGGCCCGACATCGCCTACTTCGTCCAGCAGGTGTGCCTCCATATGCACACCCCAGGGAAGCCCCATCTCACCGCTCTCAAGCGAATCCTGTGCTACCTCCACGGTTCCCTCAACTACAGCCTCCTCCTCTGACCATCCTTGACGTCGGAGCTTGTGGTCTACACTAACACAGACTAGGCTGGCTGCCCCAACACGCGTCGGTCCACCTCCGGCTATGTTGTGTTCCTAGGTGCCAACCTCATCTCTCGCTCTAGCGCAGAGGCCAAGTACTGCGCTGTGGCCAACGGTGTGGCAGAGGCCTCTTGGATATGCTAGCTCCTCCACGAGCTCCACAGCCCCCTTCAGTGTGCCACCCTCATCTACTGCGACAACGCCAGCACCGTCTACCTCTCCACCAATCCCGTGCAACATCAGCGCACGAGGCACGTGGAGATCGACCTGCACTTTGTCCGCGAGCGAGTCACCGCCAGCGACATTCGGGTTCTCAGCATCCCCACCACGCTGCAGTTCGCTGACATCTTCACCAAGGGGCTTTCGTTGAGTGTATTTCTAGACTTTCGATCCAGTCTCAACATCTATACATGATAGAGTTGTGACTACGAGGCGTGTTAGTGTACCCATTTTGGGTTTGCTCCATCTCACCCCTATTATGGGCTAGGCCCACCTAACAGTCTGTTAATACATCTCCCAACCCCTCATTAGGGTTAGGGTTTCATTATCCAATTGTTTCATATATACGAAGCTAAAAGTATTGTTGGTAGATTGTATTGGACTGAGTCAACTACTGTAGGGTCGAGATGGCGGACTAGAGGGGGGTGAATAGTCCTTTCTAAAACTAATTATGATGGCTAACACAAATAAATACGGAATTAATACTATTTTGGTTTAGCCAAGACTACACTCCTCTAACTATAACAAACACCTGACAAAAGATTATAATTGAAGCAACTAAGGTGCCAAAATAGTGAAAGAGCTCTCCCATACAAATCTAGTTAGCAACGCCATACAAATTATACAAATGTAATTCTAAGCATACCGATAACTCCTGAACATACTAGTAAGCAAAGAGCACAAAGCACAAGCACTACTAGAGAGAAACAACTACTTAGCTACACAAGCTAAGTAAAACAGATTAGCTACACAAGCTAACAAGTGAGCAACTATTTTATAATAGGTATGATTAGATATACAAGAGCATACAAGCGCAACAAATACTCACTAGCATAAGTATATGAACAAGTAAATTCAAGCTAGTGAGGAAAGCTGCAAACCAACGGGAAGATGATGACACTTGGCACAATAATTTTTTCTCGTGGTGTCGATGACTTGCCGGTCACCCCTAGTCCACGTTGAGGTAGATTCAAAGCACCCAACCGCTCCTCTATCAAGTCTCCACTTGATCTCTTGAGCCGGATTGGTCAATAAACCATCAAACCTCGATTCCACTAGAGTTGCTTTTCACCGCTCCAGCGAGGCAAGCACAACGCCTCTCACAATCACCACCGCGGCCTCTTCACAATCTCCATTGAAGAGCTCACAGGGAACTACCACCAAGCCGTCTAGAAGGCGGCAACCTCCAAGAGTAACAAGCCAACGACCTCACTACGGACGGTCCGCCACCTGGGACCAGATGGTCCGCGGTACAAAAACTTCACAAAACACATTCAAGTCTGCCATGCTGGCCCAGACGGTCCGCGGTAATTCAATTCAGCCCACATCCAAGAAATCGCTTTTGAATAAGTTTTTCTTTCACGAACCAAAGCGTTGTTAGCCCTCATGCAAATGCAACAACTATATGAGCAATGAGGCACTAAAGACATATCAAGTACGATAATTGACCCCTTTTGATAGTACGGCTATCTAGCCTACTAACCCGGTCAATTATCAACCTCTAAGCACCTTTTGACCGATAAAACAAAAACCTATTGTTATACCTTTGCCTTGAGCATTCAATTCCATCTCCTCAAATGATGAACAATGGGCATCCATAAGTGTAGCCAACCATGATACCTTTTACCATTTGTCCATAGCATGAAGTTCCTCCACCATCATCATCAAGCCACTTGATCAATAGCCCAGATCAACACATGGCTTGATAATTCTATAAATATATGATCCACTCCATGTTATCACATGGCTTTCTTGGTTCATCAATCTCAACATAGCTTGCTCTTATGTCCATCAGTGCTAAGTCCTTGCTCTTGCTTCACCGCCACGCGGTCCCTCACACATGAGCCTTTGACTTGCCCTTCACACTAGCAACTCGGTCCACCGAAGCCAAGCCATATCTCTTGATCTTCTCCATATAGCCATATGACACCATGTCATGTCTACATATGCAATGAGCTCCTTTATCACACTAGTTGAGCATCTCAATGTCACCAAGCCACATCACCACCATGGCTAAAATAACTCACACTAGTGTACCTGTGGACTAATCACTTGTTTATCTCAACATAAACACTTATTAGTCCATATAAGTTGTCAATCAATTACCAAAACCAAACAGGGTCTCACAATCTCCCCCTTTTTGGTAATTGATGACAACTCTACAAAGATTTGTTGTTTTTGTTCTTTTTCCAAGCTAGCTTTTCACACAAGTGTAAATTGCTAGTTTGGCAAAGTTCTTATGTTCCTTATCCAACTTTAAGCTCATTTGTTAAGATTTGGATAAGCACCATAAAAACGGTTTGGTAGTGATATCCTCGCCTACATGTGTGCTTGGATGGTTTGGTTTCAAGCTTACACACATGCAAAGATATGAAAATTGAGGGGTCATTTTAACTATCATATGATGCTAAAGTATACAAAATAGAAATGTACCTTTGTAGCGTGTTTACTACTTTTCATTTCATCCTTAGCAAATTCTTGCTAGAAACAAGTGAAACTAGATACCACATGAGATTATAATAAATAGGGTTCTAGTTACTCCTTTCACACTAAGACTAGGCTTATAAATATCACTCAATCAATCATCATCCAAGTCTTAGTTCTAGCAAACACTTACACACAAGTATGTAGGAATATAAGACAAATGTGATGCAAGCAAGCAATGTAGTGCACAAACAAATGCATCAAACATATATTCACGAGTTTGCTTCCCCTACTTTTGTGCATCTCTTGTTCAATAGAATCTCATACCATTATACTTTGCTCTTGATCCATTCTTATTCATTCTAACTCAATTGATCAGTAGCTCCCCCTGAGTTCATGTCCAATTTTCTCTTGTGCATATTTCCATATCTTTGTTCCAACTTCTCCCCCTTTGTCATTAATTATCATAAAAGGGTTGGTCTAAGGCTCTGGGAAAATGTACTTGTGAATATTATACCAACTTGAAAGTACTCAATAAGTTTTTGATGGATACCATATGCATGATAAAATGCTTATCATCATTTGCATGAACTTATTTTAGGAGAGAGTTGCTCCCTTGAGTTGATGATCACTTAAGGTTGTGGATCACTTGAAGTCTTGTACCACTCGAAGGATATCAATTGTATGATTGATCTAGACACCACTTAGTGAATACCATTTGGAGGAATAATATTGGCATGGACATTTCTCTGTAGATATTGATGCCACTTGTAGGTTTTGATATTCATTTGCATTGGTATCTTCTTCATAAGTCATCCTCATGAGTAGCTCAATATGTGACTTAATCAAATAGATTTGCTTAAGCTTCCAAGTTCGGGTTGAACCCTATTTAAGATTCTTCACACACATTAAGTGGTTATCTTATCGAGGTTGTTCTTGTAGCTTGTTGCAATCCAAAATAGATTAAGTACATGGGTTCACTTTGCTCATGAACAAACTCATATGCTACCACTAGTTTCAATCAACAAAAATAACCAATAGTGGTAGATCATGAATTTAAATCTTTCAATTAATATGCATGATACTATTAAGTATGTACTATATGCACTAACCACATACTAGTAGGGGATGATATGATCATGCACATCACAATGATACCTTAGCTATGTTGGAGTAGAGGATAGTCAAGATTCCTTCGATTTAGCTCTTCAATAGCAATGTGAAGTCCAATTGAATAGCTTGGTGAAGACCAATTATCAATAAGAAATTCATTCTTCACATGTATGAAGTTGAGAACCCATTTAAGATCAAGTGCACAATTGAATGTTGTAGTTCACATGCATTTATTCCTTCAATGCCACTTGTATGTGAGAGAATTATGAATTTGCACGAAATATAGGAATATCACTTGTAAGGATGATACCACTTGTTGAGATATTGGTCCCAAAAATTCCTTTGTTTATGCAAGACTGCTACTCACGGACGGTCCGCAGTTGGAGCTCAGACGGTCCGTGGCCTGATCTCTCGGACTGTCCGTGGCCTAGGACCGGACGGTCCGAGACCTGGAACTTGCACTCCATTGAGCTGACTGTTAATTTCTCAATAGTTGAATTTTAAAATAAGATCATTGCTCATTTATGAACTTTATGACTGCACCAAGTATTAGTATTCAACCATATATAAATGATTTGCATGAATGTACATGATTTGAGCATAAGTGATCATGAATTGATGTCAAACCAAAAATACATGGAAAATACTCAAAATCAATCCATGTTTGAAACATCAATCATATTTGCTTGATTTGCCTTTGAATGTGTTGCTTGCTCTCTTTCTCGATCAATCTTTTGATTGCTCCAATTAAGTACCATTTTGCCTCTAGCAATTCTTTTCTTACTTTTTGGTGAGGAGTAACCAATTTGAACATACTGAATCTCATTTCCTGAATTTCATGAACAAGCTCAAAAGAGATGTCGTTAGTAATACAAGCACCAATTTCCCTTTTATAACACTTCGAATATATAAAGTAGGCAGTTACTAAAACAAGGAAACCTTATTATATGAACTAAATTTCTCTTAATCTTCAATGCTTAATTTAACAAATTAAACATGAATGATAAATTGATTAAGTTCAAAGGCTAATTGTTGGAGACTTGTTCTCAAATACTAAGAGTTAAGAACAAGGCAACATAAAAAGTGTTAAATGTTAAAGTCCTTCATCCTTCGAAACATTATCTCCCTTCGGATATAATGAATTCCAGACAAAGGTTATGAAGAACAAACCTTCTTAAACACAATAAATGATGAAGAAGGATTCATACACAAGATATGAAAAAATAATATAAACACTTTAAATGTTATTATCAATTTATTTTTATTTGTGTGATTATATCGACAATAACAAATTATAAATGTACCTTCGGCTCGAAGGAAAGCAGGGGTACAAACGTGACGCGAAAGTAAAATGCCAAGTCAGCGTGAACAGTACGGGAGTACTGTTCATCTATTTATAGGCACAGGACGCAGCCCATGTAAAATTACATCCATGTCCTTTACATTTGCTAATAACTCTATAGCAATCCATCGGAGTCCAAATAGCCTTTTCCCTTTTAAGTCGGTTTCTTTTTCTGCTATCACGCCGAAGCTCCCCTGCGCATAGCTTCGGCTCTGTGCCATCCTTCATACTCTTTGTGCATCTTCATGCTGTGGTTTTGATTTGTGTCCGAAGGTACCTGTTTACACATTATACTCTAGAGACATAGTTAAATCATGTTTTTGAGGACCTTCGGAAGCCGAAGGCCCCCAACAGTAGCCCCTCGCGATATTAATTTGTTAAAGTAATAAATTCAAATTGTGACATGGACGAAGGCTTTAAGCCGAAGGTCCGAAAAAACACCTTCCCTTTTCTAGAATAGCAACAGTCATTGACAAGCGGGACCCTCCAGCTTTTAACGCACTAGGCGTATAAATAAGAGCTCATCATGAGTTCATTTGGCACGCTCTCTTGCCATCTGCTTCTTGCTCATCCAACTTTTAGCCCTTGCACACCAACACTTGCTTGGCTTTTTAAATTTTTAGGCTTCGGTTTCGAGAGCACTTTCTCAGCATTTTCAAAGATGTCTGAAGATAAGAAAGCTGTCGCTAAATCGAAGCTGAGTCTTTCCGAGGAGATGAATCTCGGCTTTCTTGAATCAATAGCAAAGACAAATACAGAGAAAATTACTAGGGAGATCTTAGAGGGTTTATCTAAAGACACTGGTGATAGTGACAGCTATGATGTGGAAAGTGGTGGTGAAGATTCCGAAGATCGACCCTAGCGACCAAGCCATGCAATTTTTGGAAAATCAAGCATAAAGCAAAGCCATCTTGTCAATATGAGGGGTAGATACTTTCGGGATTTATCTATTATGAGGGCTGACGAAGGAGAGAAAACTTGTCCAACTCCCGAGGAGAATGAAGTCGTGATATTCCGAAGTTTCTTCAAGGCTGGACTTCGATTTCCTTTGAGCAACTTTGTGGTAGAAGTTTTGAAGATATTTGAAATCTTTCTTCATCAAATTACTCCCGAAGCAATCATAAGGATGGGAATCTTCGTATGGGCCGTGAAGAGCCAAGGTTTGGAGCCAAATGCAAAAAGTTTCTGCAGTATGCATGAGTTATTATATGAGACGAAACCATGGGGTAAAGAGCAATATCATAACAATTTTGGCTGTTACAGCTTCGTTGCCCGCTCTGGGTCAAGCTGTCCCATGCCAACTTTTCGAAAGAGATGGCCCGGAGACTGGATGAAGGAATGGTTCTATGTGAAAAACGACTTGAAAACGCGAGAAGATATTAAAGGTATCATCATGCGCCCCATCTGGCAGCGTTTTGGCCTTCGGAAACCGAAGGTGGATATTGACGAAGCCGCCGAAGAATGCCGTTGAGCCTTCGGGGTAGTTTGCTCTTTCATTGGGATGAGGGATTTGATCCAGGAACACATTGCCTTTAGAGTATGGCCACTTGTAGAAGATTGGGAAATGCCAAAGGAAACCATCAGCAAACCTGACGAAGGTGGACTAGTTAGGTTAAGATACACCTTCAGATATGGAGATAAGTTTGTCGAGCCAGATGATGACTGGTTAAAATGTATTGAGGCCATAAGCGATGAACTGCTTGGACCATACTCGAAGGCAGAAGATACTGCACTGTCTGCGGCCTTCGGAGGCCGGAAGAAGAAAAGACTCAATCGAGTATTTGATGCCATTGGGTTCGTCTATCCTGACTATCATTACCCAACACGGGGTCAAAAAAGGAAAGACACGGCTTCTGTGAAGGAAGTTGCTTCAGCCGCTCCTAGTGAGCCAGCGCCAAAGAGGAAAAAGATGAAAGTTCTTACACACCAGCCACGCTATATTGAACCGGCCACAGTGCCTGAGTTTATCGGTGAGACCTCTTCGGCCACCGAAGCCAAGGAGCCGACTCCCCTGTCAAATATTGAAGAGCCGGCCAAAATGCTGGAGATGGAAAAAATAAAAGAAGTGAGAGCCGAAGAAACAAAGACATCGGAAAGTTTAAGTCCTTCAGCAAGAGTTGAGGTGCCAATGCCAATGTCGTTGACACGAAAAGACCTTACTACAACCCCCAAGAGAAAAAGAATGGTTAATGTGCTAGATGTACTGGAAACGATAAAATCTTCAAGCGCTACTCCGAAGATAGCCACCAAAATTTCAAAGACACAAACTGAGGCCAAAGCTGTCAAAAGTCAAGAGGAAACTAAAACTGGCCTTTCAGAGCCTACCAAGAGGGAATTTTTGGAAATTGAAAAAGAAACGGAAAAAGAATCTGCAGAAGAAGCTTTATCTGAGAAAATTGCCACACCTATTCCCGAAGCATCTTTTGAAGCTTCTGACTATGTATTACGTCATGCTTCGGGTAAAAATTTGAGCAAAAAAGAAAAAAGAGAAGCTCAATTCTATGCGCAAAAATTAAAATATCCAAAAGGGGCGCTGATATTTAACGGCAGCGGAGAAGAAGACTTCTTGTATTGTCTCCCTGACAGCAAGGAGATTTCTGTCTGTCGGGAGATGAGCAAGAGCTTCGGATTCCCAACATTAGAAGATGGGCTCTCGGTGTTGTCAAAGGACGAGCTGGCCGACAGCTTAGCGTACAATAGTTTAAAAGTGAAAAAAATGAGATCTTTGTATTATTCCTTGAAACCAAAATTTTTCATTTGCTTAAACTTATTAACGCATTTTTTGCAGGGCCTTATACTTAGCAATGCCCTCAGGGCACAAAAACATGCCGAAGACGAAGGGTGTACCATAGCCTTGAGCAACCTTCATTCTGAGGTCATTGAACTAAGGAACGAAGGTCTCGAAAAAGATAAAATATTACATTCATTGGTGAATAAAATAAAAGAAGACGAAGCTACTTTCAAAGCTCAAGCTGAGGCTCAGAAGCGCGAACTTGAGGATCTTCGGAAACAGCTAGCCAGAGCTAAAGAAGAATGCACAGTTGAAGAAGCAAAACGAGAAATTAGTGAACAATGGGCAAATCATTTAGAAAAAAGCGTTGAAGAGCTTCGTGCATCCAAGAAAAGGTGTTATGAAAAATCTATAGAATGTGTTAAGAAAATAAAAACCAGCTTCGCCAGCGTTGGCGCGTTCTCAAGCGAAGAAAATTTCATGAGGGGCGACCCCGAAGGCCCAATTGGGTGGGTCAGCCACGAAGCTGAAGCTTTTGAAGAAGTTTTGAATAGCCGCGGAGACATATGCGCCTTCTCGGGTGCTAGGGGGTTTGCTACTGTTTTGGAGAAAAAAGGCTGCGATCACGTGAAATCCTTGGCACAGACCGAAACCGATTTATCTTCTGAAGACATAAAAGACCCTTCGGCCGAGGCAAGTTTGGTTGGTGGAAAATTTTTCACCGACATCTGGGAAAATGGTGGCCGGGAGATGGCTCAAGGAATTATACGAAGAAGCGAAAAAGGTATTCAAGACGCTAGAAAAGTAGCAGAGGCCACTGAGAAAAGTGCGGATCTCGAAGGGTGAATAGGTATTAACTATTAGTTTTTGGGTTTTTGTTGTAACTTTTTGATTTCGAACTTGCCTACACTTTGTAACATAGCCGCACCTTCTCCTCCCTCAGAGCCCGCTGAGCCATTAGCGGACCCCAACGTAAAGGGGGATGACGAGATTAGAAAAATGGCCGAAGCTATCATGGACAAAGTTGTTGATCAACTACTAAACGAAGCTGCAGAAGTAGTTCTAAGGGAAGATTAGATGTTATTGTGAAAACATTTGGAATGTAATATTTGTTGAACAATATGTGTAATATTTTGTAATTTTGAATGTAATATACAAGCTATTTATGGTTCAATTCTTTACGATGCATGAAACTTTACATACATACCGTTTTTGAGCCTTCGGCGAAAAAACACCTTCCCTTCTTTTCATGCTTCGTAAATGATATCCGTATTTTCATAGAAAACATCCAATCTTCGTAAAATCAGTAACCAATGTATCTTTTCATTTCAGAGTTTGACGAAGGTATGCTTCTTCAATATTTATTTTTGTGCCTTGGGACTGTTTCTTCGAAACAATCTCCGAATATTAACATTGAACCCCCTTCTTGCGCCATTGATGCAATATGATGTATGATATTATGCTTTGCACATGATGTGATGATGATGTTATGCAAAATGATATTTGCTGAAGATTGACGTTTATTTTTCGCTGTAAGCCTCCCTTAGGAGCTTCTTCGCCTTTTACTTCAGCGGAATCAGCGTTTATTTTTCACTGTAAGCCTCCCTTAGGAGCTTCTTCGCCTTTTACTTCAGCGGAATCAGCGTTTATTTTTCGCTGTAAGCCTCCCTTAGGAGCTTCTTTGCCTTTTACTTCAGCGGAATCAGCGTTTATTTTTCGCTGTAAGCTCTGCCTTCGGAACGACTTTTGAGCAGAAAACTTACGCTGCGCTCCCTTAGGAACGACTTTTGAGCAGAAAACTTACGCTGCGCTCCCTTAGGAACGACTTTTTGTTATTTTGGAGGTTCTCCCTATAACCATAAGTTCTTATGCTTCGTAAACTTTTTGGACTCCGTTATTCTGTGGAGAATGTATATTTGTACTATGGCAAAGGCGAAGCTATTACAAGAAATTGAGAATGACAAAAAACACTTAAGCTTTCAATAATTGTTCCCTAAAGAAAATGATACTGAATGCAAAAACTGCTGCCGAGGTAGGATATTTGTTAGTAAATGTGCTTTGATTCTGGCACAGTACTATTGACCGTGCGAGCTTCGGACTCTTCTCTGAAGTCTCGTTGGTGTTGAGTATGCTGACTCCCTTCTGGCTGCTGGCCTCGTTGCATTGGTGGTGGAGGCGGAGGCTGTTGCCAAGATGCCTGAGATTGACTTGCCGAAGCAACAGAAGCTGCAGGGTGGTTGCCCACATACTCTGGGATATAAGGCGAGTGGTACGAAGCAGTATGCATGACTTGCTTCGGCTGGGTCTGTTGGGTTGCAGCTTCTGCTATTTTCTTTTTGTTTCTGGATAGTGACATGGCACATCCTGGTGGTGTGGCCCTTGTCCTCACCACAGAATAGGCAATAAATTTTCCTGGGCTGATCCCCAAATCTTCCTCCGAAGCCCCTGGCACCTCTGCCCCTTGGAGCTGGAGGCCGAGGATAGGTCTGCTGCTGCCCCGAAGCCTGGGAGGAATATTGCGGCCTCTGCTGCTGGCTTCCCCTGTCATCATTCTGAGCGGAATGAATCGATCTGACATGTCTAGGATGAATTCTCCCTCCGAAGCCCCTGGCTATTTCGGAGAACCTGTAAGCTTCCTCCCTTCTTTGCCGAAAGTCATTGTCAGCGCGGCTGTATTCATCCATCTTCTGAAGCAGTTTCTCCAAAGTCTGAGGGGGCTTCCTGGCAAAGTATTGAGCTGAAGGTCCCGGCCAAAGCCCCTTAATCATGGCCTCAATGACAATTTCATTGGGCACTGTTGGCGCTTGTGCCCTCAGGCGTAAGAACCTTCGCACATACGCCTGGAGATATTCTTCGTGGTCTTGGGTGCACTGGAATAAGGCTTGAGCGGTGACCGGCTTCGTTTGAAACCCTTGGAAACTGGTGATCAGCATATCCTTCAACTTCTGCCATGATGTGATTGTTCCTGGCCGAAGGGAGGAGTACCAGGTTTGTGCAACATTCTTGACGGCCATGACGAAAGACTTCGCCATGACTGCAGTATTGCCACCATAGGAAGATATCATTGCTTCGTAGCTCATCAGAAACTGCTTCGGATCTGAGTGTCTGTCATACATGGGGAGTTGAGGTGGCTTGTAAGACGGAGGCCAAGGTGTAGCTTGCAGTTCTGCTGACAGAGGAGAAGCATCATCAAAAGCAAAATTCCCATGATGGAAATTCTCATACCAGTCATCCTCGTTGAAGAAGCCCTCTTGATGAAGCTCTCTGTGTTGAGGCCTTCGGTTCTGCTCATCTTGAGTAAGATGGCGAACTTCTTCAGAGGCTTCGTCTATCTGCCTTTGCAGATCAGCCAGCCTAGCCATCTTTTCCTTCTTCCTTTGCACCTGCTGATGGAGCATCTCCATATTTCTGATCTCTTGGTCCAATTCGTCCTCCTAAGGCATTGGACTGGTGGCCTTCCTCTTCTGGCTTCGGGCCTCCCAAAGAGAAAGGGTCTCTTGGTTGGGGTCCAGCGGCTGCAGAGCGGCAGCCCATGTTGCTGAAGCTTTCTTTGGCGGCATGACGAAGGTCTATGCTTGCCGAAGGTGTTCAAAACTCAAAAAGTGGAAGTGAGTTCACCGGAGGTGGGCGCCAATGTTGGAGACTTGTTCTCAAATACTAAGAGTTAAGAACAAGGCAACATAAAAAGTGTTAAATGTTAAAGTCCTTCGTCCTTCGAAACATTATCTCCCTTCGGATATAATGAATTCCGGACGAAGGTTATGAAGAACAAA
Organism: Zea luxurians; assembly: GCA_029449295.1. NCBI lineage: Eukaryota > Viridiplantae > Streptophyta > Magnoliopsida > Poales > Poaceae > Zea > Zea luxurians. Next base: position 8,170,207 of record JAOPSE010000069.1, on the reverse strand, counting down.
CCTTCTTAAACACAATAAATGATGAAGAAGGATTCATACACAAGATATGAAAAAATAATATAAACACTTTAAATGTTATTATCAATTTATTTTTATTTGTGTGATTATATCGACAATAACAAATTATAAATGTACCTTCGGCTCGAAGGAAAGCAGGGGTACAAACGTGACACGAAAGTAAAATGCCAAGTCAGCGTGAACAGTATGGGAGTACTGTTCATCTATTTATAGGCACGGGACGCAGCCCATGTAAAATTACATCCATGTCCTTTACATTTGCTAATAACTCTATAACAATCCATCGGGGTCCAAATAGCCTTTTCCCTTTTAAGTCGGTTTCTTTTTCTGCTATCACGCTGAAGCTCCCCTGCGCATAGCTTCGGCTCTGCGCCATCCTTCATACTCTTTGTGCATCTTCATGCTGTGGTTTTGATTTGTGTCCGAAGGTACCTGTTTACACATTATACTCCAGAGACATAGTTAAATCATGTTTTTGAGGACCTTTGGAAGCCGAAGGCCCCCAACACTAATTTTAAATCATATCATGGTGAGTATTTAATGTAGAAGAAATAAATCCAAATGTACAAAAGAGAATCATCACATAGTTTTGGATTGTTCTTCTTTATACGTTTAATTGCATAGTCCATTTGAGAAACTCATTCTCATGCTGTGAAACTACATAGATCACTTAGGTAAAAACATTAGTTTCACAACTCTAGTCATATAGAGAATTCCCCTTTTGTTAAGTGCTTTAAGAATTTCAATTTCTTACTTGGCACCTTATTCATTCACGAACATGGGGTTTTTCTCTTTTATGTCTAGATCATGGCAATAATAGAGTAATCAAATTGAAATGTGCCAAGAAATACTTACAACCAATTTAAGCATTTGGATTGCCATATGTAAGAAAGAAGATTATGCAATCTGTTATATGATAACCTCAATTTTGATCATCTTTGGTCTTGATCTTCAACTTGGAGTACTAAGATAAGTGCCAAAATATTTCTCAACAAATATCCTTGTACCCCTTCACTTTCCATGATTATAGATCAATTAAAACACTATACCACAACCTAGCTATAACGACTTACTTAGAGTCGGTATAAATCGTTATAGCAACGTACTATCAGTCGCTATAGAGTTATACCAACTAACTCTTTCTGACGCTGTAAGCGACGTCGGCATAAACTTATAGCGATAGACATGTTTATACCGACGGACGGTTAGACGTTAAAAAGATATACCGACTAACATATTTATCCCGATGGACAGTCTGTTAGAACTTATACCGACACACTGTCTGATGCGATATATGCATTTTTACCGACTAACAATCAAACGCTATGGCTATATGAGCCTAGAAAAATATATTATTAGCAGTTTCCAATTATACTGCATTCATACATACATAAAGTTCACAAGTTCATAAGTTATACTGCATTCATACATAAAGTTTCCAATTATACTGCATTCATACATAAAGTTCATACATATGACAATAACAATTGTACTGCATTCATACATAAAGTTCACAAGTTTGCTTTTGTTGTAATAAAGATCAAAATAAGCAGCTTGTTGGAGATCATACTGCACTCATACATTAAGTTCACTTGCAAATTTCTCTTTTGGAGAAAATACAAAACACAATATCTAGCTGCATCCATCCAAAAGAATTTTTGATCTTTCATGTTGTAGCATCCATAGGCACCACCACGATCTGCTTGCTATTGTCATCATGGAGTAAACAAGTGACTTACTACCTCTAGGGCCTCCCTTCTGATAAAATTAAAACCCAAATCATTAGTAGACTACATAGAAATCCATTCCAAAATAAACTATAGAATAGATACCACCATTGCTCCATGATTAAGCTAAATATACAATAGTTGAATGCAACAGAACTGCATGATCACAACACCTTGCTGCTGCTTATTGAGCTGCATAAATTTTAGAGACCAGCTATTTAAGTGTCCTTGCTAGGGTCCGTGCTATGTTGATCAAGCAAGTGTCCTTGCTGCTACTCAAGGACACCTTGCTGCTACTCAAAATATCAAACTAGAGAGCATCAACTTCTATCAATGATCCATGCAAACAACCCTTGAGTTTTTAAGGAACAAACCAGCATGCCATGGAGATCATTTGCTAGCTTAAGTTTTCAGTGACTAGTAGAGCTCGACTAATAGAGATATATCCATTCAATCATAACTAGTAGCAGCCACATACCTACTAAAATCATGAATATCTACTGAAATCAGCCACATAGCCAGAAGTAGTCATAACCAAGAATATCTACTGAAATCAGTGGTAGATGCCACAAAATAGAATTGTGGTACAATGTCAATCATATATATACCTGTAGCACTCTGGGATGATTTTAATGTCTTGTCACCTTTAGCTATATAATCATAGAAACCATTAGTTAGAAAATATGCAATCACCATATATAAAAAAACAACAAAGAGATAGCTTATTACTCTCTTGTACGGCCATGCGATCGACATCCGATCAGCATCACCCATCTCCTCCAAATAACCATATGGGCAAGGTAGAAGGGCATCCCTTTTCAGCACAACATTCACAACAACCTCACAATATTGCTTTCCTAGAGCAACTCCTCCTAGCACTGAGCTTGGATTAGTTGAAATAATTGTTCCCTTAGCCACAGGATGATCTCTCAATATGGCATATAAGATCACATCCTTTCCAATCTAAAACAAATAATGAAATTATAAGAATATAATAAATGTACAGAACCACAAGCAAATGAGAATTAGAAACTTTGAAGGATGGATGAAAAAATTACAAGTTCAGTGTGAAGAGGCAGACTTGCTGGGATAGCTCTAGTGTTGCCTTGACATGGCTGCACTGCTAGGGACGCATTAGTAGGGTTGCCTTGAGATAGTTGCACTACTGGGGTTGTATTGATCTTCTTGCTAGAGGGCTGCATTGTTGGGGTACCATTGATAGGGTTGCCTTTAGATGGATGTACTGTAGGGGTAACACTAACATGATTGCTGCCAAGCAAGTTTTCACCCTCATCAGAGATTTCATCCTCCACATAAGCTTCATCTTCATCAAACTGAGCAATTATTATGTGTTTGATCAATATGTTGTCCAGACCTCGTGTCCTAAAATAAATATGAGGGTAATAAGTAATAAATATTCCATAGATTTCAAAATGACTCTAAGATGTTCAGCTACTTTACCGAATGGTGTCGTGTATTAGAACCATCATGCGAGATGATTTCCACATCTCTCATTTCATGAGCCATCCTTTGCTCCTGCATTTTCTCCTCCATTTCTGCTATGCGTCATTCTAGAGCAGCTTTCTCACGTTCAGCCTTTTTGCGGGCTAGGACTTGCATTTGGAGTCTTGTGGGTGTGTAACTTCTCAAGCCCGGGGTACCAATATCTTGGGGAGTTGGTCCTAGACCCAAAACTCGGACACGTCCTCTTGGCTCTTTCTCTCCACAAACAGCAGCAAAAGCATCACCTTCTTGAATTGTTCTTTCCTTCAACTCTGGATGGGCCTCAACATATTCTTTAAGTTTGTTCTACCCAAATTGAGTTGCAAAAGAGAAAGGTTCAGTACCTACCACTATAGGAAACAAAAGCAAATGTGATGCAAAAACACCTTACAATAAATGTCAAGTTCACAAAAACTTACAATAATTGGTTCAGCAAGTCTTGTTGCAACTCCATTCTTTCTGGTATGTGTTTTGATATAGAGTTCATCTCTTCGAGGAGGGCGGCCTAGTTCCTTAGACTGTAAATTGTTTTAATATTAACAATTGAAAATGAAAAATCATAATGTAAATTCAACAGTCAAATTGCTTCAATACCATTTCATGGCCAGAGCGAGCAAAGCTCTTACTACCAGATGTATGAAGTACCCCAACCTTTGAACGACTAAATTTGGCTTTTTTGTCTTTCCTTCACATTCAGGAGACACCCAATATTCAGAAAGAAACTTCCAATCCTCATCACTAACCCTTCCACTATGTTTGTTCTTCATGTCCTCTTCTGTTAAATTCTATTAAAATACTGTGCCTTGAGGGTTGACTTAAAATCCTTCCATTTCCTTCTAGCAGTGGTTAAAAACCAGTTAAAGGCATCATCATCTACATCGAAGATTTTCTAATTTCCAACCAAAAAAAGATAATCACAACTTGGTCTAATGGTCAGAAACAAATTCAACCTAAGAAACGATAATAATGTACTTGGGCAAATACCTTTTGGTCAGTCCAGACTTCATACTTCTTCTCACCATCCACTAGTCTCCAGTCAACACTGTTAACTGACAACTTCTTTCTCACATGACACCCAATATCACTAGAAAACTTCCCTGAATTGTTTCCAATAGGTTGACCAAATTCATTCAGTTCTATCTTAATTTTTGCCATCTTAGATCCCCTTGCAAATATGTCCTCCAATTTTGTAATACCCTTTCCTTTTCTCTTCTTTTGTGGACTATGGGATTCTATTAATTTAAACACATTAGTTGTACTATAGCAAGGTTAAAAAGTATATGCAACAACAGAATAATTACCATCATTGTCACACAGAAAATCTCCAATTGAATCACAACCAATATTTGCATCAATCTGCTCATTTGCATTCTCAGATAAATTTCTTTGTGTCCTTGGATGCAAATTATGACCTTCAGTTGTAGCACGACTGTGTTGTGAGTTCTCTACAAGAATGAAACATGGTGTAAATTGACTATCTGTAAACTGTACTGTATTGAAAATGAAGGTCTTCTAAAACTATAATAATCAATTATAAATTGTATTGTGCTGCACCGATAGTCTGTCTGCCCAAGCTGTCTGTTTCGATCAATTAACAAACTACACCAGTTTATTGAATCAAACTACACCAGTTATGCTGACAACCTATAAATCGAAGTTCACATTATGTCAATAGTAATCAAAGCATTTTATTGATTAGGAGAAAGATGGACAGTAAACAACATAAAAACCAGAGTGCACATAAAATTTAAATGCCGAAGTCCAGCATTGATGCAACATTGCATCACGATTTAATAAATAAAACTGTAATGAAATGCTACCAGAGATTAGGAGAAAGATGGACAGTAAACAACATAAAAACCAGAGTGCACGTAATGAAATATTGAAGTTTACAAATGTAGCAACATGAGGAGCGTAGAGATTATATTACTGTGTACATATATTCGTAGCAGTAATGAAATGTTGAAGTTTCAAAACGTAGCAGCATTAATGCAGCACCGATAGTCTAGCACAGTATTACTGCCCAAGCTGTCTGTTTCGGTCAATATACAGCAGCATTAATGCAAGGAAGCTACCATGTAAACTGAATAATCAACTAGTCTGAAGTGGTCAAGCTCCCACCACATTGCAAAAAATAAAAAAAAATAAGTATATAAACTGGAGCATATAAAAATACCTTTATCATTTTCTTAGGTTGACCCTGGTGCTGCTGCATATCACTCAAAGTTGGGATATTAAGAGCATCTAGCCGTCTTTTGTTGCCTGCAATGGTTGCAAGTCGTTGCATCTCATACATGTTGACCATAGCTTCGTTATGCTTTCTTCTTTCGTTTGCCATTTTTTCTTCTACAGAGAATAAAGAAATTAGCAACTCCTTGAAAAGAAGTACTCAATACATACCAGCTACTTTGCAGAAATTAAGAAAAGAACTTACTTTGCAGATTTTGTTTTAGATGTTTTAGGATCAACTAGGTAACCATCTATGTCTCTTCTAACAGCAGGGACAATCCCATTAACAATATGAATAGTCACATTGCCATTTAGATCAACTAGTGGGGCAAAAAACTGATTATCATTACCTATGTGCTCGTTCTCCAAATTATCCAGGTCATACACATCTCTTGCTTTAGATTGAACAACAGCATCCCACTCAATATCAATTGGATCAGGAACATAGTATACTTGGACCGCTTGTGATGCTAGAATGAAAGGCTCATCTGATAATTTTTCACCTGTATTGAACAAGTGCTTAAAATTGACAGATGTGATACCTTACTGGTCAGTTTTCACCCACTTGTTCTGCACACGGTTGTCAACCCAATCACATTTGAAAAGCACGACCGTATTGTGGTTATAGTTTAGTTCAACAATTTCATTGATAATACCAAAATAGGTCTTATTTCCTATTATGACATTATCATTATTACCCCTGTCAAAGCTTGTTGACTCTGCAACTACAACAACCCCACTATTTTGAATAGCTCTACCCTCATCATAGGAGTGTGTGTGGAAATTGAATCCATTTATGGTATAGCTATTATACTTGTGTGCAACCATCATTCGTGCCTTGGCTAAAATTTTAATCTCGTCTAATGCTTCTTCACACGTTTCTTCCACCTGAATTTGAAATGCTACCGTTAAAGTATATGTGAATTCCATCTCAAATAAATCTATTAAGTTTATTTCTTACTTACATGCAACCTAAGCCACTCATGAAAGGATTGATGCTGCATGCGGTTGATATCTCGTTTATTTTGAAGACCAATTGAGGATAGATAGTGAGCATGCTTACTACAAAGGTCATTTTATCACTTCAACATGCAAAAGGTAGTGATCATGTGATAAGAAGATATATACTTATATAGATAACTTACTCCAAGTAAGGCCCCATATTGTAATAGTTGAACAAAACATATCTGTGGGCTTGTAGCCATGTCTTGTGGTCTAAAGTAACTATGCATTTCCAGACAATCCACGACCAATTCTATGGAAGAAAGGAGTTGTACTACAATCTTCATCATTTGCATCTAGATGGTTCAATTGAGACTCGCCATGTAAATAGCGAGCACAAAATGTAAGGCATTCAGTAAACATAGACCACTCCATGATTGATACTTCACAATGACTTTTTGTTTGAACATAACCCTTCAATCTCATTAGATACCTATGCACATAAATAAAAGGATCATTGATAACATTATAGCATAGCGTACATGATTTTTATTCGTTATGCTACAATATGCATATGAAAGTACCTCTCTATCGGCCACATGCTTCGAAAATGGGCTGGACCTGCTATTTTTTTGCTTGAGCGGGAAGATGTACCATCAAGTGTACCACAATATCAAAAAAAGAAGGTAGGAATATAGTCTCAAGAAAGCTCAGAGTTTCAGCTATATCAGCCTCAAGACCTTTCATGTCACGTATTCGAATGACTAGTGCAGAAAGTTTCTTGAAAAAGTTAGATATACGGATCACTCCAACACTGACTATTGTAGGTAATATTTTTCTAATAGCAAGTGGCAGCAAGTGTTGTAGAATAATGTGGCACTCATGACTCTTAAGTCCAATTATTTTCCTCTTATTGACATGTACATTATGTCGTATATCAGTTGCATAACCATCAGGAAACTTCACCCCTTTTAGTACTTGGCAAAATAATTTCCTCTCTACAAGACTCATTGAGTAAGGTGTTGGTGGTAAATAACGTTGGTCTTCTACTTCAATAGGGTGAAGATCACTTCTAATACCTAGGGCTTGAAGGTCCAACCGAGAATTCAAGTTATCCTTTGATTTCCCATCTGTGCCCAGGAATGTATTAAGTAAGCTTTCACTCACATTTTTCCCTATGTGCATGATGACAAAATTATGTCTCAACAATAAATCTTTGCAGTATGGTAGTTGAAACCAAATAGATCTCCTTTTGAAAATGACTAATGGTTCCCCTTTCTTGCGTCTCTTGTTTGCTGGTTTCTTTCTAGATGGATCCTTGCCAAAAGTTTGATTAAGATCTTTAGTGCACTCTAAAATTTGTTCTCCAGAAAGCAGAGTAGGTGCTAGCCTAAACTCAGTTTTACCAAATCTATCAATGTCAAACCTAAATGGATGGTCATCAAGCAAGAATCTACGATGATCCATATAGCAATTCTTGCTGCCATTACTAAGTCTAAGTGAACAAGTGTGGTAGTTGCAATCAAGACATGCTGCTTCACCAGATGTGATACAACCAGATGTGTATCCTAGACCTGGGAAATAAGTAATAGTCCATAATAGTGCAGCTCGCAACTTAAAGAATTCACCCTTTGAAGCATCATAAGTTCTAGCTCCATTGACGAACATATCTAGCAGATCATCAACAAGGGGTTGATAATAGACATCCATGTCACTACCAGTCCATTTCGACTAGGAATCAACAAAGAAAGGATGAAATTTGATTGCTTCATGCACATTGAAGGTGGAAAGTTGTATGGAATACAAATACCAGGCCAAACACTATAGCTAACATTCATGGACCTAAATGGGTTAAAGCCATCAGTTGCAAATGCAAGGCGAATATTACGGCTATCTGCAGCAAACTCTGGATGTTTGTTGTCAAAGTCCTGCCATAGGGGTGAATCTGCTAGATGTCTAAGTAAACCATCTTTTTTTGACCTTCAGCATGCCATCGTGTTAGATTTGCTATTTTGGAGGTCAAAAATAACCTTTGGAGCATTTTCTTTATTGAGAAGTATCGAAGAACCTTCTTTGGAACCTTATACACATGTTTCCCATCTAGACTCTTCTTTATTGATTTCCATCATGAAACCTTACATTTTGGACATGAATTCAGATCTAAATTCTCCTTCCAATAGAGAATGCAATCGTTTTCGCATGAATGAATACTTATATACCCAATTCCTACGGATTTCACCAATTTCTTAGCTTCATAAAAAAATTTTGGGGGTGCTGAACCCCCAGGGAGTGCATCATTAAGTAAATCAAGTAGTAAGTTAAAAGATCTATCAGTCCATCCTCCGAGGAGTTTGATGTGGAGTAATCTAATCAGGAAACGTAGCTACGTATATTTCTTGCAGTTCGGATATAACTCTTTGCTATTTTCTGCAACCAACTTTTGAATAGCAACTAGCTCCTCACAAGGGTCAACAAAAGAGCTTGTATCCTCAAAATCTCCTCTATCATCTAAACCAGTAGCTAATTCTCTAAGCAAATCAGAAATGTCATCATCTTCATTAGTGTCGGCGTTTCGAGACCGGGGGGTCCCTAGGCCGACGAGTGAATGTCGTCGCGTGCCCCAGCCCAGATGGGTCGAGCGCGAGGGCGAGCGCGAAGGGGGGAGAGCGAGGCGGCCGGAGACCGGCGTGAGAGAGGTGGGAATCCCGCGGCCTTCGTGTTCGTCCCGCGCCCAGGTCGGGTGCGCTTGCAGTAGGGGGTTACAAGCGTCCACGCGAGAGAGGGAGCGAGCGGCCTCCAGCGAGCGCCTGTCTTGTCCTCGTCCCCGCGCGGCCAACCTTATCTAAGAGGGCCCTGGTCCTCCCTTTTATAGGCACAAGGAGAGGATCCAGGTGTACAATGGGGGGTGTAGCAGAGTGCTACGTGTCTAGCGGAGGAGAGCTAGCGCCCTAAGTACATGCCGTTGTGGCAGCCGGAGAGATTTTGGCACCCAGCTGGTGTGATGTCGTGGCCGTCGGAGGAGTGCTGGAGCTTGACGGAGGGACAGCTGTCGGAGCGGTTGGGTCCTTGCTGACGTCCTCTTGCTTCCGTAAGGGGGCTGAGAGCCGCAGTCGTCACAGAGTATGCGGGGCGCCATCATTGCCTATCTGGCGGAGCGAGCCAGATGGGACGCCGGTCTTGTTCCCTGCGGCCCAAGTCAGCTCGGGGTAGGGTGATGATGGCGCCTCCTGTTGACGTGGCTGGTCTGCGCCCTAGGTTGGGCGATGTGGAAGCTCCTCCAAAGCCGAGGTCGAGTCTGTCTTCCGTGGCCGAGGTCGGGTCCGAGCCCCAGGTTCGGGCGAGGCGGAGATTGCCGGCTGGTGCCGGGGCGGAGTCCGAGCCCTTGGGTCGGGCGAAGCGGAGTTCGTCGTCTTCTGGGGCCGAGCCCAAGTCCGAGCCCTGGGTCGGGCGGAGAGGAGTTCGCCGTCTTCCGGGACTTAGCCCGAGTCTGAGCCCTGGGTCGGGCGGAGTTCGCCGTCTTCCGGGACTTAGCCCGAGTTCGAGCCCTGGGTCGGGCGGAGTTCGCCGTCTTCCGGGACTTAGCCCGAGTCCGAGCCCTGGGTCGGGCGGAGTTCGCCGTCTTTCGGGACTTAGCCCGAGTCCGAGCCCTGGGTCGGGCGGAGCGGAGCTTCCTATGGTGCCTTTGGCCGGGCCTGACTGCCTGTCAGTCTCACTCTGTCAAGTGGCACCGCAGTCGGAGTGGCGCAGGCGGCGCTGTCCTTCTGTCAGGCCGGTCAGTGGAGCGGCGAAGTGACGGCGGTCACTTTGGCTCTGCCGGCTAGGGGCCGCGCGTTAGGATAAAGGTGTCAGGCCACCTTTGCATTAAATGCTCCTGCGATTTGGTCGGTCGGTGCGGCGATTTGGTCAGGGTTGCTTCTTGGCGAAGGCAGGGCCTCGGGCGAGCCGGAAATCCTCCGGGGTCGGCTGCCCTTGTCCGAGGCTAGGCTCGGGCGAGGCGTGATCGAGTCCCTCGAATGGACTGATCCTGACTTAATCGCACCCATCAGGCCTTTGCAGCTTTGTGCTGATGGGGGTTACCAGCTGAGAATTAGGAGCCTTGAGGGTACCCCTAATTATGGTCCCCGACAGTAGCCCCCGAGCCTCGAAGGGAGTGTTTGCACTCGCTTGGAGGCTTTCATCGCACTTTTTTGCAAGGGGACCAACCTTTCTCGGTTGCGTTTTGTTCCGGTGGGTGCGCGCGAGCGCACCCGCCGGGTGTAGCCCCCGAGGCCTCGGAGGAGTGGTTTCACTCCTTCGAGGTCTTAATGCCTTGCGTAGTGCTTCGGCTGGTCTGGTCGTTCCCTCATGCGAGCTGGCCGTAGCCCAGGTGTACGGTCGGGTCCCAAGTTCTCGGGCTGGTATGTTGACGCTGTCAACGGTTCGGTCGGAGCCGGGTTTGCGAGAGCAGCCCCCGAGCCTCTGCACAGAGCGAGAGGGCGGTCAAGGGCAGACTCGGCTTTTTTACATACGCCCCCGTGTCGCCTTTCTGCAAGGAGGAGGGGGGAAAGCGCCATGTTGCCCTCGATGGGCGCCGAACATGGTGTCTCCGATGAGCTGCAAGCGGGTAATCCGAGTGGACGTCCGTGCCCCGTTCGTTAGGGGTCGACTAGGGGCCCAGAGGCACGCCCAAAAGTACCTGCGGGTGATCTGCCGGACCCGGTCCCCTGGCGATGGGGTTCGAGGGCTCGATGCCTCCCTCTGATGGGATTCTGTTACAAGATCGTTCCCGCTGGTCTCGGAAATGTCCAAGGGTACCTCGGGAGCACAGCCCGAGCCTTGGTTATGTATCGAACGTACCCATGGTCATCCCTCGCTCGGCGTCTGAGGCGGCTGTGAACCCTTCGGGGGGCAGCCTTCGAACCCCTGATCAGTAATGGGCGCGGAGCCCGAGTAGCCTGAGGCGGCCGTGGAACCCTTTCTAGTGGCCGGCCTTCGAACCTCTGACCAGTAGTGGGTGTAGGGCCCACGCGATCTGAGGCGGCTGTCGAACCCTTCCGGGGGGCCAGCCTTCGAACCTCTGATCAGTAGGGGGGCTCGGAGCCTGGTTCCTTCTCGGGGAAGGATCATTTTCGGGGTATCCCCCTTTCCCGGTCCCTGTTGCAAGAGAGAGAAAGAGGAAAAATGGAAAAGGATGCGAAATCGAACGACGCGGCGTACCTTTTTTGACGCGGTCATCATGGCGAAGGTGAAGCGTCGCCCGCTTCTCCTACCAGAGGCGCCGCCTGTCCCACCGCGGAGTTAATGCGACGGGGCGAGTGGTTGGCGGGGCGGCCGTTGTGTGTGCGCGAGCCATTCGAGGAACGGATCACGGGCGCGTTGTCTTCACGTCGTGAGGGAGGGTTCTCTCGCTGCCCCCGGATGGGACGTAAGCTTGGCTGACAAGGTGACCGCTGCACCTGACCGCCTGCCACCGCCATTACTGCCGGCCCGTCTTCGGCCGTATTGACCGTCGCGCCAGGCTGGAGCCGCTGGGTCGTGCGTTAGTGGGACCGACGTCGGAGTTGACCAGCCGAGGCTTCGGGTCGGGCCGACGTCCTTGGAGGACAGCTGGCCGAGGCCCCGGGGTGACCGGCCGAGCCACCTGCTCGGGCCGGATTCCCGAGAAGACCCTGGCAGCGATGGCCCGGGCGTGGCGATGACGTCGTCCTTCAGAGTGGAGATCTTCGGACCGCGTCGCCGTCCGAGGCTAGGTCGGACCTTGCCGAAGGTGTCGTCGATGCCGAGGGTGCTACTGCTCTCTTCGGCCGTCAAGATCCGAGCCTGCAGGATCGGATTATCTTGTCGCGTGTGTTTTCTGCGGCCGCCGAGGCCTAAACACACCCTCGCCATGATGTAAAGCTGCGTCTCTTTTCCTCTTGTTTCGAGTATCTGGACTTTTCTGTCGGTAACAGAATTGTTTTGTGCGAGCGAGAGTTGCTTCTCACTGAAGGTGATGTGTGAGGTATCCGTATCCCAGAGGCGTAGGAGTCCCTCGGCTCGGTCGGCCTTGCCGTTTACGCGCACTCTTACCCGTCCATGGGGTTCTGTTCCTGACGCAGTCGAGAAGGCTCGAGAAATCTCTTCGGTAGAAGAGCTTCCGAACTCGAAGTAGTCAAAAAGCACGAAAGCCATTCTGGCAGAAAGGACCTTTTTTCGAGGAAAAAATTCGACGCAGAGGGGGTTCCCCCCCTTTTAGCCCCCGAGGGAGGGTCGGGCTTTGCCGAGGCCAGGCTGACCCTTCCTTGATGACTAAACTTTGTGTGGGAGCGAGGTATATGAACAACTTGAAAACATCTTAAGGGTAGAAGCGACGTAGCTGTTGGATGTTCCAAGCGTTGCTGTAGACCTCGCCTTGACTGTTGGCCAGCTTGTATGTTCCGGGCTTCAGAACATTGGCGATGACGAATGGCCCCTCCCAGGGAGGCGTGAGCTTGTGCCGCCCTCGGGCGTCTTGTCGCAGCCGAAGCACCAGGTCTCCCACCTGGAGGTCTCGGGACCGGACCCCTCGGGCGTGGTAGCGTCGTAGGGACTGCTGGTATCGCGCCGAGTGTAGTAAGGCCTTATCCCGAGCCTCCTCCAGCTGGTCCAGCGAGTCTTCTCAGCTAGCTTGGTTGCTTTGGTCGGTGTAGGCCCTCGCCCTCGGGGAGCCGTATTCCAGGTCTGTGGGCAAGACGGCCTCGGCCCCGTAGACTAGGAAGAACGGCGTGAAGCCCGTGGCTCGGCTCGGCGTTGTCCTCAGACTCCAGACCACCGATAGGAGTTCCTTCATCCATCGCTTGCCGAACTTGTTGAGGTCGTTGTAGATCCAAGGCTTGAGCCCTTGTAGAATCATGCCGTTGGCACGCTCTACTTGCCCATTTGACATGGGGTGAGCCACGGCGGCCCAGTCCACCCGGATGTGGTGGTCCTCGCAGAAGTCCAGGAACTTTCTACCGGTGAACTGGGTGCCGTTGTCGGTGATGATGGAGTTCGAGACCCCGAAGCGATGGATGATGTTGGTGAAGAATGCCACCGCCTGCTCGGACCTGATGCTGTTCAGGGGTCAGACCTCGATCCACTTGGAGAATTTGTCGATGGCGACCAGCAGGTGCGTGTAGCCCCCGGGTACCTTCTGCAAGGGGCCGACGAGATCCAGACCCCACACAGCAAAAGGCCAGGTGATGGGTATCGTCTGCAGAGCCTGAGCGGGCAGGTGGGTCTGCCTTGTGTAGAACTGACACCCTTCGCAGGTGCGGACAATTCTAGTGGCGTCGGCCACCGCCGTCGGCCAGTAGAAGCCTTGCCGGAAAGCATTCCCGACAAGGGCTCGAGGCGCTGCGTGATGGCCGCAAGCCCCCGAGTGTATCTCTCGCAGGAGTTCCTGACCTTCGGCGATGGAGATGCATCGCTGGAGGATGCTGGAGGGGCTCCGGTGGTAGAGCTCCTTCTCATCTCCCAGCAAGACGAACGACTTGGCGCGCCACGCCACCCGCCGAGCCTCGGCTCGGTCGCAGGGTAGCTCTCCCCGGTGGAGATATTGCAGGTACAAGGTCTGCCAGTTTTGATCAGGCGTGACCCCGCTTTGCTCCCCCTCGACGTGCAGCGTCTCGCCCTCGGGGGCCGAGGGTACCTCGGGTTGAACCGAGGATACCTCGGGCCGAGCCGAGGGTGCCTCGGAATGATCCGAGGGTACCTCGGGCTGGGCTGAGGGTGCCTCGGGCTGGGCCGAGGGTGCCTCGGGCTCGGGCGTGTCGTCGACCTTGACGGAGGGTTGATGCAGATCCCGGGAGAAGACGTCCGGGGGAACCGTCGTTCGCCCCGAGGCTATTTTAGCCAGCTCGTCCGCAATCTCGTTGTAGCGCCGAGCGATGTGGTTGAGCTCGAGCCCGTAGAACTTGTCTTCCAGGCGCCGAACCTCATCGCAGTAGGCCTCCATCTTCGGATCGTGGCAGTGGGAGTTCTTCATGACTTGGTCAATGACGAGCTGCGAGTCGCCGCGAGCGTCGAGGCGTCGGACCCCTAGCTCAATGGCGATCTGCAACCCGTTGACCAGAGCCTCATACTCGGCCACATTGTTGGACGTCGGGAAATGGAGGCGTAGCACGTAGCGTAGGTGCTTCCCGAGGGGCGAGATGAAGAGTAGGCCTGCGCTGGCTCCTGTCTTCATCAGCGACCCGTCGAAGAACATGGTCCAGAGCTCCGGTTGGATCGGAGCCGTCGGTAGCTAGGTGTCGACCCATTCAGCTACGAAGTCCGCCAAGACCTGGGACTTGATGGCCTTCCGAGGAGCGAACGAGATTGTCTCACCCATGATTTCCACCGCCCACTTTGCAATCCTACCCGAGGCCTCTCGGCACTGGATGATCTCCCCCAGGGGGAAGGATGACACCACAGTTACCGGATGAGACTCGAAGTAGTGTCGCAGCTTCCACCGCGTTAGGATCACCGCGTACAGCAGCTTCTGAACTTGTGGGTAGCGGATCTTGGTTTCAGACAGTACCTCGCTGACGAAGTAGACTGGCCTCTGAACGGGCAATGTATGCCCCTCTTCTTGCCTCTCGACCACAATCGCGGCGCTAACCACCTGAGTGGTCGCGGCGACGTAGACTAGGAGGGCTTCTCCGGCAGCTGGGGGCACCAAGATAGGCGCCTTTGTGAGGAGCGCCTTCAGGTTCCCGAGGGCTTCCTCGGCCTCAGGGGTCCAAGTGAAGCACTAGGCCTTCCTTAAGAGGCGGTACAGAGGTAGACCTCTTTCGCCGAGGCGTGAGATGAAACGGCTCAGAGCCGCGAGGCATCCCATGACCCTCTGTATGCCTTTCATGTCCTTGATGGGCCCCATGCTGGTGATGGCTGCGATCTTCTCCGGGTTGGCCTCGATGCCCCGCTCGGAGACGATGAATCCCAAGAGCATGCCTCAGGGTACTCCGAAAACACACTTTTTGGGATTGAGCTTGACGCCTTTCGCCTTGAGACATCGAAATGTCGCTTCAAGGTCGGAAAGGAGGTCGGAGGCTTTCCTCGTCTTGACTACGATGTCATCGACGTAGGCCTCGACCGTGCGGCCAATGTGCTCGCCGAACACATGGTTCATGCACCGCTGGTACGTCGAGCCCGCATTCCTGAAGCCGAACGGCATGGTGACATAGCAGTACATGCTGAAGGGTGTGATGAAAGAAGTCGCGAGCTGGTCGGACTCTTTCATCCTGATTTGATGATACCCTGAGTAGGCATCGAGGAAAGACAGGGTTTCGCACCCAGCAGTGGAATCCACGATTTGGTCGATGCGAGGCAGAGGGTAGGGAACCTTCGGACATGCTTTGTTGAGACCAGTGTAGTCTACACACATCCGCCATTTCCCCCCTTTCTTTCTCACAAGCACAGGGTTGGCAAGCCATTCGGGATGGAATACCTCTTTGATGAACCCTGCCGCCATTAGCTTGTGGATCTCCTCGCCTATGGCTCTGCGCTTCTCCTCGTCGAATCGGCGCAGTGGCTGCTTGACGGGTCGGGCTCCGGCTCGGATGTCCAGCGAGTGCTCGGCGACATCCCTCGGTATGCCGGGCATGTCCGAGGGACTCCACGCGAAGACGTCGGTGTTCGCGTGGAGAAAGTCGACGAGCACTACTTCCTATTTGGGATCGAGCCCGGAGCCGATCCGGACCTGCTTGGAGGTGTTGCCGCTGGGGTCGAGGGGGACAGACTTAATCGTCTCCGCTGGCTCAAAGTTGCCGGCATGACGCTTCACGTCTGGCACCTCCTTAGAGAGGCTCTCCAGGTCGGCGATGAGGGCCTCGGACTCGGCGAGGGCCTCGGCGTACTCCACGCACTCCACGTCGCATTCGAACACGTGTTTGTACGTGGGGCCGACGGTGATGACCCCGTTGGGGCCCGACATCTTGAGCTTCAGGTAGGTGTAGTTGGGGACGACCATGAACTTCGCGTAACATGGCCTCCCCAGTATCGCGTGGTAGGTTCCTCGGAACCCGACCACCTCGAACGTCAGGGTCTCCCTTCGGAAGTTGGAGGGTGTTCCGAAGCAGACGGGAAGGTCGAGCTGTCTGAGGGGCTAGACGCGCTTCCCGGGAATGATCCCATGGAAGGGCGCAGCGCCTGCCCGGACAGAGGACAGATCAACACGCAGGAGCCCGAGGGTCTCGGCGTAGATGATGTTGAGGCTGCTGCCTCCGTCCATGAGGACCTTGGTGAGCCTGACGTCGCCGATGATGGGGTCGACGACGAGCGGGTATTTCCCCGGGCTCGGCACATGGTCGGGGTGGTCGGCTTGGTCGAAGGTGATGGGCTTGTCGGACCAGTCTAGGTAGACTGGCGCCGCCACCTTCACCGAACAGACCTCCCGGCGCTCTTGCTTGCGGTGCTGAGCCGAGGCATTCACCGCCTGCCCACCGTAGATCATGAAGCAGTCGCAGACCTCGGGGAACTCTCCTGCCTGGTGATCTTCCTTCTTGTCGTCGTCGCAGGCCTTGCCACCCTCCGCGGGTGGCCCGGCCCTGTGGAAGTGGCGCCGAAGCATGACGCACTCCTCAAGGGTGTGCTTGACGGGCCCCTAGTGATAGGGGCACGGCTCCTTGAGCATCTTGTCGAAGAGGTTGGCACCTCCGGGGGGCTTCCGAGGGTTCTTGTACTCAGCGGCATCGACAAGGTCCGCGTCGGCGGCGTCGCGTTTTGCTTGCGACTTCTTCTTGCCCTTCTTCTTGGCGCCGCGCTGAGTTGACGCCTCGGGGGCATCTTCCGAAGGGTGGCCCTGGGGCTGCTTGTCCTTCCGGAAGATAGCCTCGACCGCCTCTTGGCCGGAGGCGAACTTGGTGGCGATGTCCATCAGCTCGCTCGCCCTGGTGGGGGTTTTGCGACCCAGCTTGCTCACCAGGTCGCGGCAGGTGGTGCCAGCGAGGAACGCGCTGATGACATCCGAGTCGGTGATGTTGGGCAGCTCGGTGCGCTGCTTCAAGAATCGCCAGATGTAGTGATGGAGAGATTCTCCCGGCTGCTGCCGGCAGCTTCGAAGGTCCCAGGAATTCCTAGGGCGCACGTATGTGCCCTAGAAATTCCCGTCGAAAGCTTGGACTAGGTCGTCCCAGTTGGAGATCTGCCCCGGAGGCAGGTGCTCCAACCAGGTGCGAGCGGTGTCGGAGAGGAACAGAGGGAGGTTGCGGATGATGAGGTTGTCATCGTCCGTTCCACCCAGTTGGCAGGCCAGACGGTAGTCCGTGAGCCACAGTTCCGGTCTCGTCTCCCCCGAGTACTTTGTGATAGTAGTCGGGGGTTGGAACCGGGTCGGGAACGGCGCCCGTCGTATGGCTCGGCTGAAGGCCTGCGGACCGGGTGGCTCGGGCGAGGGACTCCGATCCTCCCCGCTGTCGTAGCGCCCCCCACGCCTGGGATGGTAGCCTCGGCGCACCCTCTCGTCGAGGTGGGCCCGATGGTCGCGGTGATGGTGCTCGTTGCCGAGGCGACCCGGGGCAGCAGGCGCGGTGTTGCGCGTGCGCCCGGTGTTGACCGAGGCTTCCCGCATGAATCGGGAAGTCGCGGCATGAGGTTCCGAGGGGTACCCCTGCCTTCGGGAGGCGGAGCTCTCGGAACGTCGGACCGCGGCGCCTTCCAGGAGATTCTTGAGCTCTCCCTGGATTCGCCGCCCCTCGGTGGTTGATGGCTCCAGCATCGCGCGAAGAAGCATTGCTGCTGCCGCCAGGTTCTGGCCGACCCCACTGGATGCGGGCGGTGGCCTGACCCTGACGTCGTCGGTGATGCGGTGCTGGAAGCCCTGGGGTAGATGACGTATGTCTCCGGCCAGAGGTTGGCCCGCCCATGCCTGCCTGACGTCCCGACGGATCGGCTCAAGCGCTCCTGCTCCCTCGTCGAGCCTGGCCTGCACCCCGCGGATTTGCTCGAGCCGTGGGTCATGGCCCCCCGCCTGAACGGGGACCACAGCTAGCTCCCGTGCGATGTCAACGCGAGGCACCGGCCTAGGGAGGTCATCGTCCTCCGGCATGCCGAGATGGTTGCCTTCGGAGGGACCCCCTAGATCGACGTGGAAGCATTCGCGACTTGGGCCGTAGTCCTCGTCGCCGAGGCTACGGCTACCGTCGGAACAGTCGGAAAGGCAGTAGTAGCATGCGGTCATGAAGTCCCGCATGGCACTGGGGTTGCCAAGTCCAGAGAAATCCCAACAGATGCCGGGCTCGTCGTCTTCCTCGGACCCAGAGGGCCCGTAGGTCGAGACGTCCGTCAGCCGGTCCCAAGGTGACCGCATAGGAAACCCCAGAGGGTTTTGACTCGCCTCTACAAGAGCGCCCGCCAAAGCGGGGCCGCTAGGCGGGTCGAGGCTGAATCCAAAAGACGTGGGATGGGAATCGGTCGGTACCTTTTGGTCGACGGGCGGTGATGAGGTCACGTCGGGGACTGACTGCGCCGTCGTCTCAAGTACGAGGGTGACGTCCAGTAAGCTTTTCGCGAGCGTGCTGGCGTCGTCCGCTTCTCGGGATTGGCGTGTCGCGGGGGGACGGCGCTCGCCTTCGTCTCAAACGCGAGGTCGACGCCCGGTGCGCCCCCTGTTGGGGCGCTGGGGCCGTCGACTCGCTCGACAGCCGACGAGGCACTGTCTCCTGCTTGGCCTTGGTTGCCCCGCCTCCTCCTCCATCGGCGGGGAAGAGGACGGGGTGAGCTCGAAGGTTGTTCTTCCACCATGCGGGGAAGACGTCGCCGATTCCGCCGCCGGCGGGCGGGTTGTCGGCCGCCACTGTCGTTGTCGCACGGCTGTGGAAGGAGTATCACGTCGTAGCTGCCGTCAAGGGACATGAACTCAAGACTCCTGAAACGGAGCACCGTCCCGGGTTGGAGAGGTTGCTGGAGACTGCCCATCTGGAGCTTGACGGGAAGCTGTTCGTCAACACGCAGCAGGCCCCTACCTGGCGTGCCAACTGTCGTTGTTTCGAGACCGGGGGGTCCCTAGGCCGACGAGTGAATGTCGCCACGTGCCCCAGCCCAGATGGGTCGAGCGCGAGGGCGAGCGCGAAGGGGGGAGAGCGAGGCGGCCGGAGACCGGTGTGAGAGAGGTGGGAATCCCACGGCCTTCGTGTTCGTCCCGCGCCCAGGTCGGGTGCGCTTGCAGTAGGGGGTTACAAGCGTCCACGCGGGAGAGGGAGCGAGCGGCCTCCAGCGAGCGCCTGTCTCGTCCTCGTCCCCGCGCGGCCAACCTTCTCTAAGAGGGCCCTGGTCCTCCCTTTTATAGGTGCAAGGAGAGGATCCAGGTGTACAATGGGGGGTGTAGCAGAGTGCTACGTGTCTAGCAGAGGAGAGCTAGCGTCCTAAGTATATGCCGTTGTGGCAGCCGGAGAGATTTTGGCACCCAGCTGGTGTGATGTCGTGGCCATCGGAGGAGTGCTGGAGCTTGACGGAGGGACAGCTGTCGGAGCGGTTGGGTCCTTGCTGACGTCCTCTTGCTTCCGTAAGGGGGCTGAGAGCCGCAGTCGTCACAGAGTATGCGGGGCGCCATCATTGCCTATCTGGCGGAGCGAGCCAGATGGGACGCCGGTCTTGTTCCCTGCGGCCCGAGTCAGCTCGGGGTAGGGTGATGATGGCGCCTCCTGTTGACGTGGCTGGTTTGCGCCCTAGGTTGGGCGATGTGGAAGCTCCTCCAAAGCCGAGGTCGAGTCTGTCTTCCGTGGCCGAGGTCGGGTCCGAGCCCCAGGTTCGGGCGAGGCGGAGATTGCCGGCTGGTGCCAGGGCGGAGTCTGAGCCCTAGGGTCGGGCGAAGCAGAGTTCGTCGTCTTCTGGGGCCGAGCCCAAGTCCGAGCCCTGGGTCAGGCGGAGAGGAGTTCGCCGTCTTCCGGGACTTAGCCCGAGTCCGAGCCCTGGGTCGGGCGGAGTTCGCCGTCTTCCGGGACTTAGCCCGAGTCCGAGCCCTGGGTCGGGCGGAGTTCACCGTCTTCCGGGACTTAGCCCGAGTCCGAGCCCTGGGTCGGGTGGAGTTCGCCGTCTTCCGGGACTTAGCCCGAGTCCGAGCCCTGGGTCGGGCGGAGCGGAGCTTCCTATGGTGCCTTTGGCCGGGCCTGACTGCCTGTCAGTCTCACTCTGTCAAGTGGCACCGCAGTCGGAGTGGCGCAGGCGGCGCTGTCCTTCTGTCAGGCCGGTCAGTGGAGCGGCGAAGTGACGGCGGTCACTTCGGCACTGCCGGCTAGGGGGCACGCGTTAGGATAAAGGTGTCAGGCCACCTTTGCATTAAATGCTCCTGCGATTTGGTCGGTCGGTGCGGCGATTTGGTCAGGGTTGCTTCTTGGCGAAGGCAGGGCCTCGGGCGAGCCGGAAATCCTTCGGGGTCGGCTGCCCTTGTCCGAGGCTAGGCTCGGGCGAGGCGTGATCGAGTCCCTCGAATGGACTGATCCCTGACTTAATCGCACCCATCAGGCCTTTGCAGCTTTGTGCTGATGGGGGTTACCAGCTGAGAATTAGGAGCCTTGAGGGTACCCCTAATTATGGTCCCCGACAATTAGGTTCCTCCATAACCTCATTGTAATCATAGTTTCCATGATTGACAACAGAGCTAGTCTCCCCATGCAAGTTCCATATCGTGTACCCTTTTAGAAACCCATCGCATATTAAGTGCTCACGTATTTCACTTGCCTCTTTCCAAAACGAGTTAACACACTTCCTACAAGGGCATAAAATTTTGTTCCCTACAGCCGAATTTCTAAATGCAAAAGCCAAGAAGCTGTTTACACCTTGTAAATATGTCTTGCCGTGCCTACATGCATCATCATTTTAATTCTTAGGTTAAATTCCATTTAAGCTATAGATATCACATTTATATTTGTGTTATAATGGATTTGTACCTAGCATCATCATTGATCCATGTCTTATCCACCATGGTTTAGGACTACTTCTTAGAAATCAATGACTGCAACATCAAAGTTATAGAAAAATATATTTCAGGTTATCAACTCACAACTCCCTCCTTCTTTCTCTTCTTGTTTTCTTTTTCTTCCCCACATCACCATTATATTCATGGTTAATCTTGATTTGCTTTTGGGGATCCTTCTTTTGCTCAACTCTTGGCTTTGGTTGAGGTTTCACTTGTGGCTTCACTAATTTCTTGGTTGGGCACATTGAGGTGAGGTGACCCCAAGTGTGGCACTTGAACCACTTGTCATGCTTTAGCCTCCTTTCTTCCTTCTTCAACTTGAGCTTCCTTTTATTGGGGCATGCCTTTGCAAGATGACCCATCTCATGGCATTTATAGCACATGAAGTGAGATATCTTATTTCCTTTTAATTTGAATTGTTTGCCTTTGATATTGCTCTTGTTGAAACCAAGGCCACTCTTGTCATCATATCTTCTTTGATTTTTCATTATAAGATCATGAGTGACTTTTGATTTATGCCACCTCTCAAACATGTTGCTTAAATTCTTCACTTTGTTTTTAGCTTATTATTTTCCTTCAAAAGGTTAGTCCCACAAGACAAGAAAGAACAATAATAATCTATAGTTGAAGAACATGGCATAGCTAATAAATCTTCACAAGAGGTGGATACATTCTTCTTATTGTGGCGGAACCGCCCGAATTATTCCAACTTAAGTATCTAAGCCCCGCCTTAGAGGCTAGACCACATTTAAGTAGGAATAATACGTCAGTCCCTCGGATCTAGTCCGATGAGGCCACTAACAGGATCAAGTACCACGTACTCACTCGATGGTGAGGTACAAAGCAAATACAATAAAGCATAAAACTATGCATTGAGAAGTATTAAATTTATTACATCATCATCGGAGTTTAGCAAAAGTAGTCATCATTGTTCGGAATGCAGCGGAATAAAACTAGCGATAAATAAACAGAGAGATGGGGAAGCCTGTCCCATCACTCCTCATGCTCCTCCTCTGTTGAGGCAGGGTCCCACTCGACTGTCCAACCCGGTGGCAAGGTGGACGGCCAAGTCACTCCAGCAACCATGTCCTCCAGGGAACCTGTAAAAATTTTGCCACAAGCAAAGCTGAGTATACTAATACTCAGCTAGATTTACCCGGTGTGAGGAGTCTACTCCTCTACCTCTAGACATGCAGTTGTTTGGCTGAGGGGTTTGGTTGCCAAAAAGCACTAGCTGAGTCTATAAATCAAGTTTTAGCTTTGTCAAGTTTTAGTGTGACTCTCTTAAGACTAAATGTATACCTATCTAATCATACATGGTATCAAACATTTAGCAATCAATAACTTTTGCCAATTCATCACATTTCCACTTGTTACTCAATGCAGTAAAATGGATCAAGCAGTCTCATTAGCTGCGAGAAGCAGAAGATTCGAATCGAGTTTTTATCCTTGCAAAGTAAACCTAAGCACATGACGTGGCGAGGCACTCCGTCCCCACACACATCAACCGTCCCCATCGATTCCCCGTCAGCAGATCAGGGCTCACCGCCTTGGCGTACAATGCCTCACTGACCCCGACTGCCGTCGTGCAGTGACCGCACTTGTACCCACCATAACCGGAATGGGAGACCATGTCTCAGGTCTCGTGAGGGGTAAAGTCCACTGCCAGGTTCAATCAGGTACTAGGCTTACCGATTTACCATATTTCTCGGCATGTGCTTAGTACGTTCAAACGCTTAACACAGGTATTCGCACGTTAATCCTTATTCCAATTCCATCTCGTAGACCACGCATCCCCATGGATCCGTGTCCACAGACCAACATCAATATGATATGAAAGTGGGTACAACCAATTTCTGACCTCACGCGAGTGCTAGAAAAATCACTCGACTTCTACCGAGATCCCTAATTAGCATAGCAGCTACTCGACCTAGCATACTAGTATCCATCTCAAAAAGGATTCCTGAGTTCATGCAACTAGGGTTTCAATCAACTCCTACACTTAAGTGCACAATACAAGCCTACAAACATTAAGTGTAGTAAAATAGCATATAGAACAGGTTATGCATAAAACCGGGGCTTGCCTTCCAAGGCTGGGGCAGGCAGATCCTCTAGGGCAGGCTCTGGTGCTGGATCCGGGGCTACCTCCTGAGCAACTCCTTGCTCCGGCACGAGGATGTACTCTCCGTCAGCTAGGTTGCAATCTATCGAATGCAATGGGTAAGAACCTGTATGCTATTATCATGCAGAATTTAGAAATCATCATGATAAGTGAAGAAAATTAAGTTAATGGATAACTTGGGGTTTCCTAGTTATAAGAGGCTCTTAGGGTTTAAGGCTTATCAATTTAGGTTTGAGGTGCTTGCCTAAGCATAATGGATTAAGACTTGGAATGCCCCTTACATGCTTTAGTAGGTGGTCAAGGGGTTTTGCTTGTTTGGTTAGTGTCACATTAGTCTCCACTATTAATTCCTCTTTTCATTCTCCACTTATGAATTTTAGTGTGGGTTTGAACTACAACAGTGTTTTAACTTTGCCCAAAAATTCTGTAAAAATTAGTGGTTTACTATTGGTCACTGTAGTTTGTCCTATGAGTTTGAGGTCCCGAAAAATTAGAATATACCCTGGACAAAAATAACAAAAGCTGGGGCAAAAGGGTCACTTTATACTACAACTCTTATCTAGGGGTGGATTTTGTACTAAGAGTCATTTTTACTGGTATCTATAGGTAATAACATGCTTCTGTGCCAAAAATCACAGAGGGCTACTTAGTGGTTATTTAGTTATGATTTTCTAAAGTTTAATGCTAAAAAGACACTTACAACTAAGTTGTTATTTGAAAAATATCAAACAACAAAACTCATAATTTTTCTATGCTTATAATAACAAAACATTAGTTATCCCAAGGTTTGGGCTGTTTTCTCCTCAGGATTATTTTTCTAGGGTTTTTCTAAGTTTTCCTTGTTTTCCTAAAACAAAAGGTATCTCTTTATTTGTATACTAGGCAAAGGTATAATAAATTTTTCTAGTGAACTACACTGAATAAGAGAGCTAACAAAAATGTGGGTGCTCCCTGGTTCTTTATTTAAACTACCTTTTATATTTTCTTTGACTTTAGGCAAAAAGTGATTTAAATGGCAAACTCTAACTTAACTTGGTTTACAGAGGGGTTTAGTAATTTTTAACAGGTTAGGAAGTGATTAATTACTTCTCTGAATTTTCTTAATCCCAGTCTAATAGTGTAGCCATTTTTCCTTATTTCTTTTAGCTTTTGACCAGTTAATCCTTTAATTCAAAACTTTAAAGTTTTATGTAACACTTAGGGGTTTTATATTTTTCCTAAGTAGTTTACCTCATTTAGGTTCTGGCAAAATTGGTTTGACTCGATTTGGGTAAACCAAACTGAAGTTATGAATTTTTCAAGTTCTGCTTGGATTTAAATCAGAATATTTAAAAATGTTTCCTGGAAAACCCATTTGCACCGAAGACCCTGGGTTATTTCTAAACTAATCCTTTCAGTCATACCCCTGCGCTAGTGTTCCCTTGAGTCAATGACAGCGCACAAACCCCCCTGCCCTTTTCTGCTTCTTCCCCGTGGTCCCTCCCCTTATGTAAAAAGTAACCATGGAAAGGAAAAGGACGGCGTGGCTTACCAGCGGCGAGAGAGGTCCGGCGAGGGGCGAGGTTGGCTCTAGGAGGTCTTGGCGGTCACAGCGATGTACGGCTTGACGGCGGTGGTGGTCAGAATCGGCTGGTCCACGAGCGTAGGCGGGTGAACTCGTCGGCGGCGAGTGCTCCGGCCTAACCACGGCGACATGGGTCAATCCAAGGGCACGGGAAGCTTCATGGGGTGTTGAGGAGTCGACGCGTGCAAGGAATTGAAGAACAACTCACTGTGGAGCTCGGTCCACGTTCACCGGCGATCGGGTGAAGTCCGGCGACCATGGACTGGCTTCTCCGGCAAGGCAAAGTTTGATTCCTTGCTCGAGGAGCTTCACCGGGGCATGCACGGTCTACTCTGAGGGTCGGACGCGGCTGGGAGAGGCTCTGTTGTCCGGTCTACGGAGGCGGGGGATCAGGTGGCCACGGGCACGCCGTGCGCGGGGCAACGCCGGTGATCTGGTGCTCTGGTGAGGTCGAGCGTGCGCGAAGGAGTACGGTCGAAGTCCCTGGGGGTTTTATAGGCGTGGACGTGGGCAGCGGCGCCGGCTTGGCTTTGGCGCGACGCGGGGCACGCGGGGGCGCGCGTCGGGCGTGCCCTGGCGAGCTCAGAGCGCGTCGAACACGTGTGTGTTTGCTTCTGCCATGGTTCAACGGCCGATTGGAGCACCTTAGCGTGAAGATCTCGGCAAAACCACTATGCACGATCTCTTACCTGCACCATATCCTACCTTTTTGATGTGTGTCCCAAGCCAAGATACGGTCGGGGTAGGGAGAGATAGGGGTGAGAAGTTGCCTCTGTCCTAGCTGTCCAAACAGGGACAAAAGCCATGTCAAGTCGTGTCAAACGACCTAGGGTTGGGTTCAAACTTTTCCAGGGAATTCTAAAGGTATTTTGGTGCCACTTTGTCAATTGGGTCAAATGGTTTTGAAGTTTGAATGAGGGTGAACATGTTTGATCTTTAAAAAAGGGTTGGTTTTAGACTTAGAAAAATTATGGTTTTTCTTTTGTGCTCAACCCTTTTGTGAACCTTTTGGGGTTTTTCTGAAATCTTTTTGGGGTCACTTTCTCACTATTATTTGTAGGGTATCAAGTGTACTACAACTTTTATAATTGGCCCAAGACATGATCATGGGGTTTTCATAGCCTTTTAATCATACTTACCTCTAGTGCTCCACTTGTCCAAAGGGGTTTGAATTAGGGTTTGGTCAATTCTCCCCCAAATATGTGCATGACAAACCAAGGTAAGACTTCTAAGATGGGGTGCACTTACTTAGGATTTTGAGCTCTAAGTTTGGGGTACTTTGCTTAAACTAAACCACATGTGATGATAAGTTTACTTGTGTGGCCTTGAGTGGAAAACTCTAAGTAACACCTGGGGTGTTACACTTATCTTCATCACATGGATTAGCAGCATTTTGCAATTGATCATATAAATCATGTGATGAGTTCTCACTAGTTTTAATTTCTTCACTATAAATCTTGTTAGTGGGAAAAACGTGATCTTGTACCAAATTATCATGAGCAACACTATGTTCCTCATGACTCAATTTTAGTTCCTCATGTGAACAAGTAATAACATAAAGTAGATGTTTTTGTTGTTCACATGAATTCTTTAGAAATAAGTTTTCGCTTTCCAAATTTCTTGTTTTATCTTTCTCATTTTCTAAATCAATGTTCATGCTAGCAAGTCTAACAACAAGCTCATCATATGAATATGAATGATTAGTCACATTAGCATTATATACCTTCGTATTACCTTGTGACATCAAGCAATGTGGTGTAATGGATGGGCTTGTAGTAGCAATATCATCATCCGAGCATGAACAATCACCATAATCATCAAGTATGCTTGAGATAGAACAATCATTTGCATTACTTGAGTTTGAGCCAACACAATCATGATTATCAAGTGAACTTGGGGTATGTCTTTCATCTTTATCACTTGACCATGAGGTGGAGCAATCTTCCACAACCACTGTGTTGAGGATGTGCTCCACATCCTCGCTAGAGATCCTCCCATATACACCATCAAGATATGTCCAAATATCATGGGCGGTCTCCATATACATAATTTCCTTAAACACCTTATCACTTATCCATTGATATAAAATGTTAGTAGCTTGGTGTTCAAGATGTAAGCATTTCTCTTTTTCTTGGGTGAGATCTTTTGTGTTCTCATCAAAGGGTTTATAAAAGCATACACTTATGATCCACCACAATTTTGCATCAATTGTATGAAAATAATGACTCATGCAAGTTTTCCACTGTGCAAAATGTGTGCCATCAAAAATATGTGGTTCACAAGTAACCTCTAGCCCTTTAGTCGCCATCCAGCTTACTCTCGGGTCAGTTAAGACCACCAAATGAGAGAACCAGGCTCTGATACCACTTGTAGGGTCGAGATGGCAGACTAGAGGGGGGTGAATAGTCCTTTCTAAAACTAATTATGATGGCTAACATAAATAAATACGGAATTAATACTATTTTGGTTTAGCCAAGACTACACTCCTCTAACTATAACAAACACCTAACAAAAGATTATAATTGAAGGAACTAAGGTGCCAAAATAGTGAAAGAGCTCTCCCATACAAATCTAGTTAGCAACGCCGTACAAATTATACAAATGTAATTCTAAGCATACCGATAACTCCTAAACATACTAGTAAGCAAAGAGCACAAAGCACAAGCACTACTAGAGAGAAACAACTACTTAGCTACACAAGCTAAGTAAAACAGATTAGCTACACAAGCTAACAACAAGTGAGCAACTATTTTATAATAGGTATGATTAGATATACAAGAGCATACAAGCATAACAAATACTCACTAGCATAAGTATATGAACAAGTAAATTCAAGCTAGTGAGGAAAGCTGCAAACCAATGGGAAGATGATGACACTTGGCATAATAATTTTTTCCCATGGTATCGATGACTTGCCGGTCACCCCTAGTCCACGTTGAGGTAGATTCAAAGCACCCAACCGCTCCTCTATCAAGTCTCCACTTGATATCTTGAGCCGGATTGGTCAAAAAACCATCAAACCTCGATTCCACTAGAGTTGCTTTTCACCGCTCCAGCGAGGCAAGCACAACGCCTCTCACAATCACCACCGCAGCCTCTTCACAATCTCCATTGAAGAGCTCACAGGGAACTACCACCAAGCCGTCTAGAAGGCGGCAACCTCCAAGAGTAACAAGCCAACGACCTCACTTGATGATCTCCCTAGTGCCTCAAAGATCAACAACTTGATGCAATGCACTAGATGGCTCTCAATCTCACTAGAATGCAATCCCAACCAATATGAGTGAGAGAGAGGGAGAGGAAAGGCTCCAATATGCTCACAAGTGTTCCAAATGGCCTCCTTCACACTTTCAACTCGGGCAACACAAGTATATATAGCCCCCTCTCCAAAACTATCCGTTATGGGCCAATTGCCCCTTTTCGGCGCACATGCGGACGGTCTGCAATACAAGCCCGGACCGTCTGCACAAGAATCCCAACGGCTATAAATGGTTATAAAATGTTAGAGCATTCAAAAACAACTTGCGGACGGTCTGCCCCTCAAGGTCAGACGGTCCGCGATACATAAAACTGAGCCAAAACGAAGTTTTGCTGACTCTGCACATTTGTTGATATTTGTACTGCGGACGGTCCACACCTAGACCCCGGACGGTTCACAATACAAAATATTTGTACTGTGGACGGTCCGCACTCAGGCCCCGGATGGTCCGCAATACAAAAAAACCAAAACAGAACTTCTCGAGTTCTGTCCAAACACCAGTCCTTCAACTACGGACGGTCCACCACCTAGGACCAGACGGTCCGCAGTACAAAAACTTCGCAAAACACAGAAATTCCGTGTTTCTGCCCATCACCTCCAGTTAGACCTGAGGACGGTCCGCCATGCTGGCCCAGACTGTCCGCGGTACTTCAATTTAGCCCACATTCAAGAAATCGCTTTTGAATAAGTTTTTCTTTCACGAACCAAAGCGTTGTTAGCCCTCATGCAAATGCAACAACTATATGAGCAATGAGGCACTAAAGGCATCTCAAGTACGATAATTGACCCCTTTTGATAGTACGACTATCTAGCCTACTAACCCGGTCAATTATCAACCTCTAAGCACCTTTTGACCGGTAAAACAAAAACCTATTGTTATACCTTTGCCTTGAGAATTCAATTCCATCTCCTCAAATGATGAACAATGGGCATCCATAAGTGTAGCCAACCATGATACCTTTTACCATTTGTCCATAACATGAAGTTCCTCCACCATCATCATCAAGCCACTTGATCAACAGCCCAGATCAACACATGGCTTGATAATTCTATAAATATATGATCCACTCCATGTTATCACATGGCTTTCTTGGTTCATCAATCTCAACATAGCTTGCTCTTCACCGTTGCTTTATGTCCATCGGTGCTAAGTCCTTGCTCTTGCTTCACCGCCACGTGGTCCCTCACACATGAGCCTTTGACTTGCCCTTCACACTAGCCACTCGGTCCATCGAAGCCAAGCCATATCTCTTGATCTTCTCTATATAGCCACATGACACCATGTCATGTCTTCATATGCAATGAGCTCCTTTATCACACTAGTTGAGCATCTCAATGTCACCAAGCCATATCACCACCATGGCTAAAATAACTCACACTAGTGTACCTGTGGACTAATCACCTGTGTATCTCAACATAAACACTTATTAGTCCATATAAGTTGTCAATCAATTACCAAAACCAAATAGGGTCTCACCGAATTTTGCACCATTTATTCTAATAATGAAATCTTCATCTTTATATTTGACCAAACGATCCCTGACCATCCTACTTTTCATAAATGAATTGCACTCGTCTGGCATTTTGATGAGTTCTTCTATGATCGAGGGATCAAGACTCTTAAGGAGCCTATTGGCTGAGTTGAGGCATTTTAATCTATTTTCTACCTCATTCATAGTATCCATGACCATCATTCACAGATTTATCAATTTGTACACCAATAAATGTAAAAGAAAATAAACAATTTAACTGTTGTATGCTTCTGATAATTTTTTTCTTGAATCACCATTGAAATTAACCAATGATGCTAATGGCTTGGGCCTACGAGCATAAGAAGGAATTAATGTCTTGCCCCATTTACAACAATTATAATATCGAACAGTTTTATATTGAGTTGTAGAACTTGTTTTTGCATGCTAGAATAAAGCATGGCAATGCTAGCATTCGTAATCCGGTGTCCCATGATATCATGATCTATCTTCATGTGAAGCTTCAAGATAATTTTTCAGTACACGTTGGTAGTTGTGGTAAACATAAAATGAGGTCTTTAATTTTAATCTATTGTTCACATACCTTTAAGTGCAGCTATATTCCCCATAGAAATAAGCACTTAGCATGGGTGTTCTAATGCTATGCATAGATCCTAAGTAATAGTTAGTCAAAATGTAGACCATGATGCTAAAATACTCTGGAATTGGCACCTTATATATTAGTCTCAACTACCTTTAGTTAGTAACCATTGTTGATTAAGTGTGTAGAAAACGGTGACCTCTAAGAGGGGGAGGGTGAATTAGGACTTCTAAAAACTATCTCTAAACTAGGACACAAATAAATCCCTAGAAAAAACATATGCATATAAGTTGCTATCTCTATCGCAAAAGAAGTTTTGCAACCTAAGTTCCAATCCTAAATATTCTAACTAGAAAGGAGAGATTGAAACTTAAGTACTTAATATCAATGCGAAAGGTAAAAAGTAATGGTAGAGATACAAACTCCTGTGGATGACGTTAGTGCCGCTACGCAAAGAGTAGCCCACGAGAGGGCCAAGCACCACAGATGAGTAACTCCGTAGAGAGCCACGAGCCTTCTCCATGTGTCACACCCGGTTTTGGAAGGTAAACCGAATGTGAACCATATACGTGCCAGGATAAAAAATTCACATACACATCGATTACATAATTGGACAACATCACACATTGCTCAAAATAATAGCAGAAATAAGTACTTTATTACATCACGATGTCTGAAACATCCACAAAGACATTAGCTTAAACCATAATCAAAGTGCTGAACAAAACGCAGTACGATAGGGCCTTCACAGACAGCTGACTAGGGGTTTGCCACTAATCTAAACTAGAACTCGTCAAAGTCTTGAAACTCGTGAAAGTCCTCCATGTTGCCTTCATCTTCTCCTAAGCAATGGTTGCAATGGGGACAACCTGGTGTTTGGTGTTTTTAAGCAAGGGTGAGTACACATCAATGTACTCAGCAAATGTCTCGTTTGGCTAAAGTGGACTAACTATATGTGGGGTGGAGCTTAAAGCAATTGCTTTTAGTTGGTCAGGTATTTATTACTAGTAGAGAGCCAAGTTTTAGCAATAATCCCAAGTTATTAACCCAAACGTACTCCCTCCAAGAGGAAATACTAGAATCCACCATCATAATCATCATTATCAAGTCATCATCATAAAGATATCAGAGTAACTCTAATCAAAGAAGCTCCCAAGACTGCTCATAACCATGAGCACGGCTGATAAACCAGTTTCTAACCCTCTGTAGATGTTGCACACTTTACCCACGAGTCGTGTTCCCTTCCTAGCCTAGGTTTGCAAGGTTCGATCTTCACTACCGTGGTGAATAGCTAAGGATTCACTATGTAGCCTTTACAAAGATTCCTAGAGGTCATAGCCGTCCGTTAGGTTTCTCTAGTTTGATAACACACAGTACCTCTCCCCATAGGAAGGGTGACTAACAAAAGCAACACGAAAGAACCTCGACACCCATCCTCAGCAGAGCAAGTATTATGCCCGGACCCCATTAACGGCATGACGATGAAGCCAACTACACCTCAAGTTCCTATAATTAGTCAGCTAAGGGCGTCCCATACCACTCTCATGGTTGTACTGCTTTCCCTGGTGGTCATCCATAGAATAGGTCCTTATGGAGAGGTACTCAGGAAATAGCCCGAGTCCCCTAAAGTATCACAAGTTCATCATCATATCCAGAATAACATCATCGTATCATAAATATTCTCATCATGTTTATTGCTTAAAGTAAAGCAATATCATGATACTAATCATAGTAACCAATTCCCAAAGGATAACCAAGGACAGGAAAAACAGAACACTAGTCAATCCTTAGGTTGATCATAGTATGCGAGACAATGAATTATAAAGTAAGTAGGACATAATGGGTCTAAGGACACTTGCCTTCACCAAGTTGTTGCTCAGGGAAGTCTCCTGCAACACACTCGGAAACCACAGACTGCTCGTTGTCTACGCAAAGCAATCATTCATTCAACAAACTTGGGTTATAACAAAAGAACAGTACACCAAACATATGCAATAGAGCGAACATAGGTTCTGTCGGCGTTTCGAGACCGGGGGGTCCCCGAGCCGACGAGTGAGTGTGCCGCGTGCCCCAGCCCAGATGGGTCGAGCGCGTGGGCGAGCGCGAAGGGGGGAGAGCGAGGTGGCCGGAGCCGGGTCGTGAGGGAGGCGGAGATCCCGCGGCCTTCGTGTTCGTCCCGCACCCAGGTCGGGTGTGCTTGCAGTAGGGGGTTACAAGCGTCCGCGCGGGTGAGGGGAGCGAGCGGCCCCAAGAGAGCGCCTGCCCCTGCCCTCATTCCCGCGGGGCCAACCTTTTCTAAGAAGGCCCTGGTCCTTCCTTTTATAGGCGCAAGGAGAGGATCCAGGTGTACAATGGGGGTGCAGCAGAGTGCTACGTGTCTAGCGGGGGAGAGCTAGCGCCCTGGGTACATGCCAATGTGGCAGCCGGAGAGAACTTGGCACCCAGCTGGTGTGGTGTCGTGGCTGTCGGAGGAGTAACGGAGCCTGGTGGAGGGACAGCTGTTGGAACAGTTGGGCTCTTGCTGACGTCTCCCTGCTTCCGTAAGGGAGCCGAGAGCCGCCGTCGTCATGGGTCTAGCGGGGCGCCATCATTGCCTATCTGGCGGAGCTAGCCAGATGGGACGTCGGTCTTGTTCTCTGCGACCCAAGTCGGCTCGGGGCAGGGTGATGATGGCGCTTCCTGTTGACGTGACGGACTTGTGCCCTAGGTCGGGCGACGTGGAGGCTCCTCCGAGGCCGAGGTCGAGTCTGAGCTCCTGGGTCGGGCGAGGCGGAGGTCGTTCGGCAGAGGCCAGGGCGGAGTCCGAGCCCTAGGTCGGGCGAAGCGGAGTTCGTCGTCTTCCGGGGCCTTAGCTCGAGTCCGAGCCCTGGGTCGGGCGGAGCGGAGTTCGCCGTCTTCCGGGGCCTTAGCCCGAGTCCGAGCCCTGGGTCGGGCGGAGCGTAGTTCGCCGTCTTCCGGGGCCTTAGCCCGAGTCCGAGCCCTGGGTCGGGCGGAGCGGAGTTCGTCGTCTTCCGGGGCCTTAGCCCGAGTCCGAGCCCTGGGTTGGGCGGAGCGGAGTTCGCCGTCTTCCGGGGCCTTAGCCCGAGTCCGAGCCCTGGGTCGGGCGGAGCTTCCTATGGCGCCTTTGGCAAAGCCTGGCCGCCCGTCAGTCTCACTCTTTGCGTTAAATGCCCCAGTGACTTGGTCGGTCGACGCGGTGATTTAATCAGGGTTGCTTCTTAACGAAGGCAAGGCCTCGGGCGAGCCGGAGATGCGTCTGCCGTAAAAAAGGGGGCCTCGGGCGAGACGGAAACACCTCAGGGTCGGCTGCCCTTGCCCGAGGCTAGGCTCGGGCGTGGCGTGATCGAGTCGCTCGTATGGACTGATCCCTGACTTAATCAAACCCATCAGGCCTCTGCAGCTTTATGCTGATGGGGGTTACCAGCTGAGAATTAGGCGTCTTGAGGGTACCCCTAATTATGGTCCCCGACAGTAGCCCCCGAGCCTCGAAGGGAGTGTTAGCACTCGCTTGGAGGCTTTCGTCGCACTTTTTTGCAAGGGGACCAGCCTTTCTCGGTTGCACTTTGTTCCGGTGGGTGCGCGCGAGCGCACCCGCCGGGTGTAGCCCCCGAGGCCTCGGAGGAGTGGTTTCACTCCTTCGAGGTCTTAATGCCTTGCGTAATGCTTCGGCTGGTCTGGCGGTTCCCTCATGCGAACAGGCCGTAGCCCGGGTGCACTGTCGGGGCCCAAGTTCTCGGGCCGGTATGTTGACGCTGTCAATGGTTTGGCCGGAGCCGGGTTTGCGAGAGCAGCCCCCGAGCCTCCGCACAGGGTGAGAGGGCGATCAGGGACAGACTCGGCTTTTTTACATACGCCCCTACGTCGCCTTTCCGCAAGGAGGAGGGGGGGAGAGCACCATGTTACCCTCGATGGGCACCGAACATGGTGTCTCCGGTGAGCTGCAAGCGGGTAATCCGAGTGGACGTCCGTGCCCCGTTCGTTGGGGGTCGCCTAGGGGCCCGGAGGCACGCCCAAAAGTACCTGCGGGTGATCTGCCGGACCCGGTCCTCTGGCGACGGGGTCCGAGGGCTTGTTGCCTCCCTCCGATGGGATTCCGTTACAGGATCGTTCCCGCTGGTCTCGGAAATGTCCTAGGGTACCTCGGGAGCGCAGCCCGAGCCTTGGTTATGTATCGAACGTACCCCTGGTCATCCCTCGCTCGGTGTCTGAGGCGACTGTGAACCCTTCGGAGGGCCAGCCTTCGAACCCCTGATCAGTAAAGGGCGCGGAGCCCGAGTAGCCTGAGGCGGTCGTGGAACCTTTCGGGAGGCCAACCTTCGAACCCCTGACCAGTAGTGGGTGTCGGGCCCACGCGATCTGAGGCGGCTGTTGAACCCTTCGGGGGGCCAGCCTTCGAACCCCTGATCAGTAAGGAGGCTCGGAGCCTAGTTCCTTCACGGGGAAGGATCCCTTTGGGGGTATCCCCTTTCCCGGTCCCTGTTGCAAGAGATAGAGAAAGAGAAAAAAAGGGAAAAAGGATACGAATTTGAACGACGTGGCGTACCTTTTTTGGTGTGGTCGTTTTGGCGAAGGCGAAGCGTCGCCAGCTGCTCCTGCCAGAAGCGTCGTCTGTCCAGCCGCGGAGTTAATGCGCCGGGGCGAGTAGTCGGCGAGGCTGCCGTTGCGCGTGCGCAAGCCGTTCGAGGAACGGGTCACGGGCGCGTCGTCTTCACACCGTGAGAGGGGGTTCTCTCGCTGCCTCCGGATGGGACGTGAGCTTGGCTGACGGCGTGACCGCTGCTCCCGCGCGCCTGCCACCGTCATTACTGCCGGCCCACTTTTGACCGCGTTTGACCGCTGCGTCAGGCTGGTGCTGCTGGGTCGCGCGCTGGGTCGCCTCGGGTCACGGTATTGGTTCCGCAACCGAGGAGGTGCGGTGGTGGCGCAAGTGGTACAGTTGCTTGCATGCAGCATCCGGCGCGCCGGTCGCGCGACGCGTGGGCTTGGGCCTCCGTGCTGGCAGGTCAGGAGTCGGAGAAGCGCGTCCACTTGGCGCGGTTGCATGCCGCCTGCATGGCTGCCCGCCCCTTTCGCCCGTTGGTCTGGGCAAAAGTGGAGGGTCACTTGTAACCGCTGGGTGGTTGCGCGCGCCGTGCGCGGCGGTTCGGCTTCTTCTGCTCGGAGCCGGTCTGCATGACATGTGGGTCCCAGCCCCCGCGCCGCAGGGGAGGGCTTTGGAGGCGTGTTGGAGAAGACTCAGCCCGTGACGGTTGGGGGCGCAAGCAGGGAGAGTCGCCTTTAAAAGGAGGGCGACCCCTTTCGTAAGGCGACCATGTCTTCTTCCTCCCTTACGCATCGTGTCTTTCCACCTTTCAAGCCCCCGGATGGGGGAAACCGCCGTCTCCTCGCCTCATCGTCGGAGGACACAACTCCGTGGGAGTGGGTACCTTTCAGCCATCGTTCGGCTTCAAGGATTTTCATCATGCAGCCCGGCTGCGCCCCTCCACCGGCGGTCACCCAAGAGGGTGACCTCCGGCTTGATGGTGGGGGAAAGCGAGCCGGGCTGCGGCCTCTGCCCCTCCCTCAGCCTCAAGGATTTTCATCACCAGGGCTGAGGAGGGGAGTGTGCCGAGTTGGGGTCGGCCCCTGCGCGGGCGGTGGCCCGCTCCTTCCCTCAGTGATCGGGGGGAAGGGCGGGAGTCGTCCGTGGCGCTAACAGCTGCACCGTGCCCGGCTCTTTGAGCCGAGCAGTTTCGGAGCCGCTCCCGGTGCCGCCTCCCGCCACGGCAGCTGGAAGAGGTTCTTCCGCCGGCGTGATAGCCAAGGTTGGCCATGGACCGACCTCTAAATCTACGGCCTTCTGCCCGTCCTTGCCTCTCGAGTTTGGGCAAGGGCGGGGGCCTCCTAGCAGCAGCATCCGCCCTGAGGCCATCATTGCTGCTGTTCGGCCCCCCGGGGCAGAAGTCTTCATCGTCGCCGTTGTCGGGGCGGGCGGTGACATGCCGTTCGTCGGTCTTCTGTTGCCCCGCAGGCCCACCCCTATCGAGTGGGGTTGTTCGTACCTGCGGAGGGGGAACCAGAGTTCCGTTTGTAATGGCACTTCGAGTGCCGGGTTTTTTGTTCATTTCGGCTTTCGGGGCCTGAACATGTATGTAACGTCGGCACAGAGCCGTATTTTTTTTTCTCATTTCCGAGCACTAAGACTCGTCTGCTGATTATCTGAACCGCTTCACCAAGCATGAGTCGCCCCGTGTCAAGGTGACGAGTGAGGTATCCGTATCCCGGAGGCGTAGGAGTCCCTCGGCTCGGTCGGCCCTGTTGTCCGAGGCTCCTCTAGCTTAGTTAAAGAGACCCCTCGGCCGCTCTTCGACGAGCCGAGGCCGGGGGTAGCGATATCAGCATGAGCAGAGGCGGAGTTGGCTCGAAAATGAAACCTGGTTGGCCGGAGCCTAGCCGAGTTGTCCGTTGGCAGGATCGACGCCGGAGTTGGTCAGCCGAGGCTTCGGACCGGGCTGGTGCCCTCGGAAGGTGGTTGGCCGAGGCCCCGGAGGTGGCCGGCCGAGCCGCCCGCTCGGGCCGGATCCCGAAGAAGTCCCTGACAGCGATCGCTCGGGCGTGGTGATGACGTCGTCCTTCGGAGCGGAGACCCTCGGACCGCGTTGCCGTTCGAGGCTAGGTCGGGCCTCGCCGAAGGTGCCGTTGATGCCGAGGGTGTTGCCGCCCCCTTCCAGCGTCAAGACCCGAGCCTGCAGGATCAGATTGTCTTGTAGCGTGGGCCTTGTGCGGCCGTCGAGGCCAGAACACACACCCTTGCTGCGTTGTAAAGCTGCGTCTCTTTTCCTCTTGTTTCGAGTATCTGGACTTTTTGTCGGTAACAGGGATGTTAGTGCGAGCGAGAGTTGCTTCTCGCGGAAGGTGATGAGTGAGGTATCCGTATCCCGGAGGCGTGGGAGTCCCTCGGCTCGGTCGGCCTTGCCGCTTACGCGTACTTTCACCCGTCCATGAGGCCCCGTCACCGACTTGGTCGAGAAGGCCCGAAAGATCGCTTCGGCAGAAGGGCTTCCGAACGTAAAGACTTGTTCAATCCGTGGAGCCGCTTTATCCGAACGTGAGTTACTTATCGCAGAAGGTGATGAGTGAGGTATCCGTATCCCGGAGGCGTAGGAGTCCCTCGGCTCGGTCAGCCTTGACTGCTTACGTCTACCCCGTCGTTTCCGGGACCCACTTTTCGAAGTAGTCAAAAAGCACGAAAGACATTCTGGTAAAAGAGATTTTTTTTCGAGGAAAATTTTGACGCAGAGGGGGTTTCCCCCCTTTTAGCCCCCGAGGGAGGGTCGGGCTTTGCCGAGGCGAGGCCGACCCTTCCTTGTTGACTAAACTTTGCGTGGGTGCGAGGTATATGAACAACTTGGAAACATCTTAAGGGTAGAAGCGACGTAGCTGTTAGATGTTCCAAGCGTTGTCGTAGACCTCGCCTGGACTGTTTGCCAGCTTGTACGTTCCGGGCTTCAGGACTTTGGCGATGACGAATGGCCCCTCCCAGGGGAGCGTGAGCTTGTGCCTCCCTCGGGCGTCTTGCCGCATCCGAAGCACCAGGTCGCCCACCTGGAGGTCTCGGGGTCGGACCCCTCGGGCGTGGTAGCGTCGCAAGGACTGCTGATACCGCGCCGAGTGTAGTAAGGCCTTGTCCCGAGCCTCTTCCAGCTGGTCCAGCGAGTCTTCTCGGCTAGCTTGGTTGCTTTGATCGTTGTAGGCTCTCGTCCTCGGGGAGCCGTATTCCAGGTCCGTGGGCAAGACGGCCTCGGCCCCGTAGACCAGGAAGAACGGCGTAAAACCCGTGGCTCGGCTCGGCGTCGTCCTCAGGCTCCAGACCACCGAGGGGAGTTCCTTCATCCATCGCTTGCCGAACTTGTTGAGGTCATTGTAAATCCGAGGCTTGAGCCCTTGTAGAATCATGCCATTGGCGCGCTCTACTTGCCCATTCGACATGGGATGAGCTACGGCGGCCCAGTCTACCCGGATGTTGTGATCCTCGCAAAAATCCAAGAATTTTTTGCCGGTGAACTGGGTGCCGTTGTCGGTGATGATGGAGTTCGGGAACCCGAAGCGATGGATGATGTTGGTGAAGAACGCCACCGCCTGCTCGGACCTGATGCTGTTCAGGGGTCGGACCTCGATCCACTTGGAGAATTTGTCGACGGCGACCAGTAGGTGCGTGTAGCCCCCGGGCGCCTTCTGCAGAGGGCCGACGAGGTCCAGACCCCACACAGCGAAGGGCCAGGTGATGGGTATCGTCTGCAGAGCCTGAGCGGGCAGGTGGGTCTGCTTCGCATAGAATTGGCACCCTTCGCAGGCACGGACAATTCTAGTGGCGTCAGCCACCGCCGTCGGCCAGTAGAAGCCTTGCCGGAAAGCGTTCCCGATGAGGGTTCGAGGTGCTGCATGATGGCCGCAAGCCCCCGAGTGTATTTCCTGCAGGAGTTCCTGACCTTCGGCGATGGAGATGCATCGCTGGAGGATGCCCGAGGGGCTACGGTGGTAGAGCTCCTTCTCATCGCCCAGCAAGACGAACGACTTGGCGCGTCGCGCTACCCGCCGAGCCTCGGCTCGGTCGAGGGGCAGTTCTCCTTGGCGGAGATATTGCAGGTACGGGGTCTGCCAATCTTGATCTGGCGTGACCCCGCTCTGCTCCTCCTCGATGCGCAGTGCTTCGCCCTCGGGGGCCGAGGGTTCCTCGGGCTGAACCGAGGATGGCTCGGGCTGGGCCGAGGTCACCTCGGACGGGGCCGAGGGCGCCTCGGGCTCGGGCGTGTCGCCGATCTTGACGGAGGGTTGGTGCAGATCCCGGGAGAAGACGTCCGGGGGAACCGTCGTTCGCCCCGAGGCTATCTTTGCCAGCTCGTCCGCAGTCTCGTTGTAGCGCCGGGCGATGTGGTTAAGCTCGAGCCCGTAGAACTTGTCTTCCAGGCGTCGAACCTCATCACAGTAGGCCTCCATCTTCGGGTCGCGGCAGTGGGAGTTCTTCATGACTTGGTCGATGACGAGCTGCGAGTCGCCGCGAGCATCGAGGCGTCGGACCCCTAGCTCGATGGCGATTCGCAATCCGTTGATCAGAGCCTCGTACTCAGCCACATTGTTGGACGCCGGGAAATGGAGGCGGAGCACGTAGCGCAGGTGTTTCCTAAGGGGCGAGACGAAGAGCAGGCCCGCGCCGGCTCCCGTCTTCATCAGCGACCCGTCGAAAAACATGGTCCAGAGCTCCGGTTGGATCGGAGCCATCGGCAACTGGGTGTCGACCCATTCGGCTACGAAGTCCGCCAGTACCTGGGACTTGATGGCCTTCCGAGGGGCGAACGAGATTGTCTCGCCCATGATTTCCACCGCCCACTTTGCGATCCGTCCCGAGGCTTCTCGGCTCTGGATGATCTCCCCCAGGGGGAAGGATGACACCACAGTCACCGGATGAGACTCGAAGTAATGTCGCAGCTTTCGCCTCGTCAGGATCACTGCATACAGCAGCTTCTGGACTTGTGGGTAGCGGATCTTGGTCTCGGACAGCACCTCGCTGACGAAGTAAACTGGCCTCTGAATGGGCAAAGCATGCCCCTCTTCCTGCCTTTCGACCACGATCGCGGCGCTGACCACCTGAGTGGTAGCGGCGACGTAGACCAAGAGGGCTTCTCCATCAGCTGGGGGTACCAAGACGGGCGCCTGGGTGAGGAGCGCCTTCAGGTTCCCGAGAGCTTCCTCGGCCTCGGGAGTCCAAGTGAAGCACTCGGCCTTCCTTAAGAGACGGTACAGGGGTAGGCCTCTTTCGCCGAGGCGCGAGATGAAATGGCTCAAGGCCGCGAGACATCCCATGACCCTCTGTACGCCTTTTAAGTCCTTGATGGGCCCCATGCTTGTGATGGCTGCGATCTTCTCCAGGTTGGCTTCGATGCCCCGCTCAGAGACGATGAATCCCAGGAGCATGCCTCGGGGCACCCCGAAGACGCACTTCTCGGGATTGAGCTTGACGCCCTTCGCCTTGAGACACCGGAGTGTCACTTCAAGGTCGGAGAGAAGGTCGGAGGCTTTCCTTGTCTTGACTACGATGTCATCGACGTAGGCCTCGACCGTGCGACCGATGTGTTCGCCGAACACATGGTTCATGCACCGCTGGTACGTTGCACCCGCGTTCCTCAAACCGAACGGCATGGTGACATAACAGTACATGCCGAAGGGCGTGATGAAAGAAGTCGCGAGCTGGTCGGACTCTTTCATCTTGATTTGATGATACCCTGAGTAGGCATCGAGGAAAGACAGGGTTTCGCACCCAGCAGTGGAGCCCACGATTTGATCGATGCGAGGTAGAGGATAGGGGACCTTCGGACACGCTTTGTTGAGACCAGTGTAGTCTACACACATCCGCCATTTCCCCCCTTTCTTCCTCACAAGTACAGGGTTGGCAAGCCATTCGGGATGGAATACCTCTTTGATGAACCCTGCTGCCATCAGCTTGTGGATCTCCTCGCCTATCACCCTGCGCCTTTCCTCGTCGAATCGGCGCAGAGGCTGTCTGACCGGTCGAGCTCCGGCCCGAATATCCAGCGAGTGCTCGGCGACATCCCTCGGTATGCCGGGCATGTCCGAGGGACTCCACGCAAAGACGTCGGCGTTTGCGCGGAGAAAGTCGACGAGCACTGCTTCCTATTTGGGGTCGAGCCCGGAACCGATCCGGATCTGCTTGGAGGTGTCTCCACTGGGGTCGAGAGGGATGGCCTTAACCGTCTCCGCTGGCTCGAAGTTGCCGGCGTGTCGCTTCATGTCCGGCACCTCTCGGGAGAGGCTTTCCAGGTCGGCGATGAGGGCCTCGGACTCGGCGAGGGCCTCGGCGTACTCCACGCACTCCTCATCGCATTCGAACGCATGTTTGTACGTGGGGCTGACGGTGATGACCCCGTTGGGGCCCGGCATCTTGAGCTTCAGGTAGGTGTAGTTGGGGATGGCCATGAACTTCGCGTAGCATGGCCTTCCCAATACTGCGTGGTAGGTTCCTCGGAACCCGACCACCTCGAACGTCAAAGTCTCCCTTCGGAAGTTGGAGGGCGTTCCGAAGCAGACAGGAAGGTCGAGCTGTCCGAGGGGCTGGACGCGCTTCCCAGGAATGATCCCGTGGAAGGGCGCATCGCCTGCTCGGACGGATGACAGATCGACGCGCAGGAGCCTGAGGGTCTCGGCGTAGATGATATTGAGGCAGCTGCCCCCATCCATCAGGACCTTGGTGAGCCTGACGTCGCCGATGACGGGGTCGACGACGAGCGGGTACTTCCCCGGGCTCGGCACGTGGTCGGGGTGGTCATCTTGGTCGAAGGTGATGGGCTTGTCGGACCAGTCTAGGTAGACTGGCGCCGCCACCTTCACCGAGCAGACCTCCCGACGCTCTTGCTTACGATGCCGAGCCGAGGCATTCGCCGCATGCCCTCCGTAGATCATGAAGCAGTCGCGGACCTCGGGGAACTCTCCTGCTTGGTGATCTTCCTTTTTGTCGTCGTTGCGGGCCCTGCCACCCTCTGCGGGTGGCCCGGCCCGGTGGAAGTGGCGCCGAAGCATGACGCACTCCTCGAGGGTGTGCTTGACGGGCCCCTGATGGTAAGGGCACGTCTCCTTGAGCATCTTGTCGAAAAGGTTGGCACCTCCGGGGGGCTTCCGAGGGTTCTTGTATTCGGCGGCGGCGACAAGGTCCATGCTGGCGGCGTCGCGTTTCGCTTGCGACTTCCTCCTGCCTTTCTTCTTGGCGCCGAGTGGAGTAGACGCCTCGGGAGCATCTTCCGACGTGCGGCCCTGGGGCTGCTTGTCCTTTCGGAAGATGGCCTCGACCGCCTCCTGACCAGAGGCGAACTTGGTGGCGATGTCCATCAGCTCGCTCGCCCTGGTGGGGGTCTTGCGACCCAACTTGCTCACCAGGTCACGGCAGGTGGTGCCGGCAAGGAACGCGCCGATGACATTGGAGTCGGTGATGTTGGGCAGCTCGGTGCGCTGCTTCGAGAATCGTCGGATGTAGTCCCGAAGAGACTCTCTCGGCTGTTGCCGGCAGCCTCGGAGGTCCCAGGAATTCCCGGGGCGCACGTACGTGCCCTGGAAGTTGCCGGCGAAAGCTTGGACCAGATCCTCCCAGTTGGAAATCTGCCCCGGAGGCAGGTGCTCCAACCAAGCGCGAGCAGTGTCGGAGAGGAACAGGGGGAGGTTGCGGATGACGAGGTTGTCGTCGTCCGTTCCACCCAGTTGACAGGCCAGGCGGTAGTCCGCGAGCCACAATTCCGGTCTCGTTTCCCCCGAGTACTTTGTGATAGTAGTCGGGGGTCGGAATCGGGTCAGAAACGGCGCCCGCCGAATGGCCCGGCTGAAGACCTGCGGACCGGGTGGTTCGGGCGAGGGACTCCGATCCTCCCCGCTGTCGTAGCGTCCCCCACGCCTGGGGTGATAACCTCGGCGCACCCTTTCGTCGAGGCGGGCCCGACGGTCGTGATGAGGGTGCTCGTCGCCGAGGTGGCCCGGGGCCGCAGGCGCGGTGTTGCGCGTGCGCCCGGTGTAGACCGAGGCTTCCCGCATGAGTCGGGAAGTCGCGGCATGAGGTTCCGAGGGGTACCCCTGCCTTCGGGAGGCAGAGCTCTCGGCCCGCCGGGCCGCAGCGCCTTCCAGGAGATGCTTGAGCTCTCCCTGGATTCGCCGACCCTCGGTGGTTGATGACTCCGGCATCGCGCGGAGGAGCATCGCTGCGGCTGCCAGGTCCTAACCGGTTCCGCCGGATGCGGGTGGCGGTCTGTCCCTGGCATCGTTGGCGATGCGGTGCTGGAGACCCTAGGGCAGGTGACGTATTTCTCCGGCCGGGGGCTGGCCCGCCCATACCTGCCCGACGTCCCGGCGGATTGCCTCGAGCGCTCCTGCTCCCTCATCGAGCCCGGCCTGCGCCCCGCGGACTTGCTCGAGCTATGGGTCATGACCCCCCACCGGAACGGGGACCACAGCTAGCTCCCGCGGGATGTCGGCGCGAGGCGCTGGCCTAGGGAGATCACCATCCTCCGGCATGCCGAGACAGCTGCCTCCGGAGGGATCCCCTAGCTCGACGTGGAAACATTCGCGGCTCGGGCCGCAGTCCTTGTCGTCAAGGCTGCGGCTGCCGTCGGAACAGTCGGAGAGGCAGCAGTTGCATGCGGTCATGAAGTCCCGCATGGCACTGGGGTTGCCAGATCCAGAGAAATCCCAGCAGATGCTGGGGTCGTCATCTTCCTCGGACCCAGAGGGTCCGTAGGTCGAGACGCCCGTCAATCGGTCCCAAGGCGACCACACACGAAACCCGAAAGGGGTTGCACTCGCCTCAACATGAGCGCCCGCCAGAGCGAGGTCACTAGGCGGGTTGAGGTCGAGTTGAAATGATAAAGGATGGGAATCAGCCGGTACCTTTTGGTCGACGAGGAGCGACGAAGTCACATCGGGGGCTGATCGCGCCGTCGTCCTGGGTACGAGTGCGACGTCCTGCAGGCCCTCCGTGAGCGCGCTGGCGTCATCCACTTGCTCGGGGTTGGCGTGTCGCGGGGGGACGGCGCTCGCCTTCGCCTCAAACGCGAGGGTGACGCCCGACGCGTCCTCCGTTGGGGCGCTGGGGATGTCGATTTGCTCGACAGCCGACTGAGCGCAGCCTCCCGCTCGGCCCTGGTTGCCCCGCCTCCTCCTCCGATGGTGAGGGAGAGGATGGGGCGAGCTCGAAAGTTGTCCTTCCCCCACGCGGGAAAGACATCGTCGATTCCGCCGCCGGCGGGCGGGCTGTCCGCCACCATTGTCGCTGTCGCGCGGCGGTGGAAGGAGTATCATGTCGTAGCTGCCGTCGAAATACATGAACTCGAGGCTCCCGAAACGGAGCACCGTCCCGGGTTGAAGAGGTCGTTGGAGACTGCCCATCTGGAGCTTGACGGGAAACTGCTCGTCAACACGCAGCAGGCCCCTACCTGGCGCGCCAACTGTCGGCGTTTCAAGAGCCGACGAGTGAGTGTGCCGCGTGCCCCAGCCCAGATGGGTCGAGCTCGTGGGCGAGCGCGAAGGGGGGAGAGCGAGGTGGCCGGAGCCGGGTCGTGAGGGAGGCGGAGATCCCGCGGCCTTCGTGTTCGTCCCGCGCCCAGGTCGGGTGCGCTTGCAGTAGGGGGTTACAAGCGTCCGCGCGGGTGAGGGGAGCGAGCGGCCCCAAGAAAGCGCCTGCCCCTACCCTCGTTCCCGCGGGGCCAACCTTTTCTAAGAAGGCCCTGGTCCTTCCTTTTATAGGCGCAAGGAGAGGATCCAGGTGTACAATGGGGGTGCAGCAGAGTGCTACGTGTCTAGCGGGGGAGAGCTAGCGCCCTGGGTACATGCCAATGTGGCAGCCGGAGAGAACTTGGCACCCAGCTGGTGTGGTGTCGTGGCTGTCGGAGGAGTAACGGAGCCTGGTGGAGGGACAGCTGTTGGAACAGTTGGGCTCTTGCTGACGTCTCCCTGCTTCCGTAAGGGAGCCGAGAGCCGCCGTCGTCATGGGTCTAGCGGGGCGCCATCATTGCCTATCTGGCGGAGCTAGCCAGATGGGACGTCGGTCTTGTTCTCTGCGACCCAAGTCGGCTCGGGGCAGGGTGATGATGGCGCTTCCTGTTGATATGGCGGACTTGTGCCCT
The DNA here is from genome assembly GCA_029449295.1 of Zea luxurians. Classification (NCBI taxonomy): domain Eukaryota; kingdom Viridiplantae; phylum Streptophyta; class Magnoliopsida; order Poales; family Poaceae; genus Zea; species Zea luxurians. Next base: position 8,125,247 of record JAOPSE010000069.1, on the reverse strand, counting down.
AGGTCGGGCGACGTGGAGGCTCCTCCGAGGCCGAGGTCGAGTCTGAGCTCCTGGGTCGGGCGAGGCGGAGGTCGTTCGGCAGAGGCTAGGGCGGAGTCCGAGCCCTGGGTCGGGCGAAGCGGAGTTCGTCGTCTTCCGGGGCCTTAGCCCGAGTCCGAGCCCTGGGTCGGGCGGAGCGGAGTTCGCCGTCTTCCGGGGCCTTAGCCCGAGTCCGAGCCCTGGGTCGGGCGGAGCGGAGTTCGCCGTCTTCCGGGGCCTTAGCCCGAGTCCGAGCCCTGGGTCGGGCGGAGCGGAGTTCGCCGTCTTCCGGGGCCTTAGCCCGAGTCCGAGCCCTGGGTTGGGCGGAGCGGAGTTCGCCGTCTTCCGGGGCCTTAGCCCGAGTCCGAGCCCTGGGTCGGGCGGAGCTTCCTATGGCGCCTTTGGCAAAGCCTGGCCGCCCGTCAGTCTCACTCTTTGCGTTAAATGCCCCAGTGACTTGGTCGGTCGGCGCGGTGATTTAGTCAGGGTTGCTTCTTAACGAAGGCAAGGCCTCGGGCGAGCCGGAGATGCGTCTGCCGTAAAAAAGGGGGCCTCGGGCGAGACGGAAACACCTCAGGGTCGGCTGCCCTTGCCCGAGGCTAGGCTCGGGCGTGGCGTGATCGAGTCGCTCGTATGGACTGATCCTTGACTTAATCAAACCCATCAGGCCTCTGCAGCTTTATGCTGATGGGGGTTACCAGCTGAGAATTAGGTGTCTTGAGGGTACCCCTAATTATGGTCCCCGACAGGTTCAATAAAAGCTAAAGACACACATGTGCATTCTAGGTTTGGGGTAGGTCACTATGCCAAGTGGTATATTGTTCTCTAACTAGGTCTATCTTAGTCAATTACTTACTTAAATAAAGTTATTCTAGGGATGGGATCATACATTTAATGGGGTTGGGTCTACAAAGTTAGTCACTTGAACATTCATTAGGGATTTATCTTTATTTTGTTTCTAAAAAAATTAGATAGCCTTACCCTAACCTAGAGACCAACTATAAAATTGAGACATCGGAACAGTGGGTGAATATAATTTAAACAGATAGAAAATATCATAATGAACATTTTGCAATTTAAACCACCCAAGTTGGAGTTCATATGACAAAGTTATGAATTTTGGAAATTTTAGAATTCAAAACCTACTTTAGACACATTTCTGTGATTAAAATAAAGTCCAGGGGCCTCTCTGCAAGAAATCAGGGACTCATGTGAAAGAAACTAGGACGATGGGTTTATTTCTAAGAAACTAGGGGTCTCTTTAACAAAATGACCAGGCGAAGGGGTATTGGGTGTTCTCGGCCCTAAGATCAACGACCGAGAACAGATCTAGCGGGCGAGCGCGCGCGTGCGGGCGCGAGTGCGCACTGATAGGCGGGCCAGGGCGGTCAGCGGCTCGGGGGTGAGGACGACGCTGACCGGTCGGGCCCAGCGCCAGGGGCACAAGTGACTGACGAGTGGGGCCCAGGGGGCAGGGACTCCAACACGAACCGGTATCTAGACCATTGGATCAAGGACGAGTGGCTAAGAGCAAGCACCCAAAGGGTTAACGGCTTCGGGCGGCGCCGCTCTCACCCACGGAGGTGAAGTCATCGGAGACGAGGCGGGCATGGGTTCCAGGTGTGGCGGAACTGCCCAGATTATTCTAGCTTAACTGCCCAAGTCGCACCCTTAGAGGCAGCGAGACACTTAAACCGGAATAAACTGTTAGTCCCTTGGATCTAGCCCGATAAAGCCACTTACCAGGATCGAATACCACTAGCTCACTCGAAGGTGAGGCACAGAGAAATGCAATAAAGCATAATACCACAAATTTAAGAAGTATCAGTAGTGATTACATTATTGGAGTTTCAGAAATAATAACCATAAATTTTAATGCAGCGGAAATAACTCAGGGAGAAAACCGAGTAACATGGCGAAGCCTGGCCACGCTACTCCTCCTGGTCCTCTCCTGCGGAAGCAGTAACCCACTCGACCGTCTATCCCGGTGGCAGGGATGGAGGCCAAGTCACACCATCAACCAAAACAAGGAGGTACCTGCAAAAATTATGCCACAAGCAAGGCTGAGTATACTAATACTCAGCTAGACTTACCCGGTGTGTGGAGTCTACTCCTCTACCTCTAGACATGCAGCTTTTTGGCTGAGGGGTTTGGTTTGCCAAAAGCACTAGCTGAGTCTAAAAACAAGTTTTAGCTTTTCAAGTTTTAGTAGAATCCTTTAGACTAGATGTGTACCTAGCTAATCATACATGGTATCAAACATTTTTACCAATCAACATCTTTTGTCAGTCACCTCATTTCCACTTATTACTCAATGCAGTACAATGGATTAAGCAGTCTCATTAGCTGCAAGAAGCAGACGATTCGAATCGAGTTTTTAACCTTGCAAGGTAAACCTAAACACACGACATGGTGAGGCACTCCGTCCCCACACACATCAACCGTCCCCATCGATTCCCCGTCAACAGAACAGGGCTCACCGCCTTGGCGTACAATGCCTCACTGACCTTGACTGCCGTCGTGCAGTGACCGCACTTGTACGCACCATAACCGAAATGGGAGACCATGTCTCAGGTCGCGTGAGGAGTAAAGTCTGCGGGCAGGTTCACTCAGGTACTAGGCTTACCGATTTACCATATTTCTCAGCATGTGCTTAGTACGTTCAAACGCTTGACACAGGTATCCGCACATTAATCCTTATTCCAATTTCTCATCTCGTAGACCACGTATCCCCATGGATCTGTGTCCATAGACTATCATCATTCTGTTATCGAAAATGGATACAACCAACTCCTGATCTTGCGCGAGTGCTAGAAAAATCACTCGACTTCTACCGAGATCTCTAATTAGCAAAGTAGCTACTCGACCTAGCATAATAGTATTCATCTCAAAGGGGATCCTGAGTTCATGCAACTAGGGTTTCAGTCAACTCCTACACTTAAGTGCACAATACAAGCCTACAAACATTAAGTGCAGTAAAATAGCATGTATATAATGGTTATGCATAAAATCGAGGCTTGCCTTCAATTTAACACTTAGATAGTGTTTGCTAGGGGTACTCGCTTGGCGAGCATCTACTGGTTATGTTCATCCTTCCTTAGGTTGTCCACCATCTGCATCTTGTGGTTGGCACCACATCACTTGCACGATCATCATCTCTCGGTCCTAAATGAGATGCAAGATGCATACGTATGAATATAATGAAAAGTTATCACAAGATATATAAATACACAGTGGCGAACTAAATATTAAATTGTAAGACACCATAAACAACCACACGCTAGCAATTGTTATCTACATGTTATCGGTGTTCAACATTAACACCATTAAAAAGACGACAACATTTTATATATTTACGCAACACAAATATGACATCACAAGTACACGCATTTACCACGTTCACTTTAATCATCCATTAGTTACTTAATCATTAAGTTAGTTAAGTACCTATGTTCGCTACAACTGATATGTAGACAGACTTAGTTGAAAAGGAACTAGACACTTAATTGGGCTTTACAATTATTTACTAGGCAAACACTTATTAGACCTTAACCAATTTAGTTCACTAATTTAGTGAGACGTGTACTAGTTACCTATATACTTAGGCTCAATTATATTAGTTATATTATCATTACTGCGTGTTCAACCAAAATCAAAACGAGGAAACAGTCGACTCAAGAAATACACCACATAGTAGAGCAATCCAGCAAACATAACAAAATTTAGGCAGCAGCACAACAGTTGCTTATTTCATTCATAACTCTTCAAATATTTATCCAAAAATAGTAATACTTTTTGGAAAGCTTGGGAAACGCTCTACAACTTTGGTATTATCATCTCAATATGACTAGACTCTTAGCAAAGTCGAATTATGCAAAAATAACAGGTCTGTCCAGGTTGGACAGATTCAGACTTGTGACTTCAAAAATTCACAACTAGAGATTTATGTATCCAAACAAAGTGATCCTAGACTTTCTGGAAATATAATGAAATTGTCTACATTTCATTTATAAACATCTCAAGGTGATTCAATATTTAACTAAGGATAAAAGACACTAGAAGACTTTGCTGTCCAGAACTGGACAGATTAAGTCTTCACACTTTAAACATTCATAACTCAAGCTTCAGATCACCAAAAAGAGTGATCCAAGACTTTTTGGAAATCTCAGCAAAAGTACTACATAACTTTTATAATCATCAAGAAGTGATTCTATGTTGAACTGAATCAAACAATTCAGTTTTCGAAATCTGTTCTGTCAGTGGACAGAACACAGCAACCAGTTTGTAAAATTCATAACTCTTAAACTATAAGACCTATGGTTATGAAATTTTAACAAAAGCAAGATAAGAAAAGCATCTACAACTTTCTTATAGTTACCATGAACAGATTGTAACATTAACCTAAGCAAACAAGGAAGTTTCTGAAATCTGTACAGAATTTGGACAGATTCAGTTACTGAATTTGTAAAAAGCATAACTCCTAAAAGATCAGACTTATGCCTGTCAAATTTTAACACAAGTAAGATAATAAGGTTATCTACAACTCTTTTATATGGCCTTCCTACAGAAAACATGATTTGGTTCATTAAACAAACAGCACGACAAAAACAATGCGTGCAGCTCAAAACAGCAATCAATAAATTTCAGCTTCTATATAATTCAAGAATTGCAGCGTTCTAGAGACTTGAATTATTCTAGCACTTTACCATTTGTTAGAGTTAAATTCATCAAATGAGGACTAACAAGTAGACTTACTAATTTTTATCCGTGTCATTTTGAGCACTAGAAGTCCATACTCAATTAACAACGCGTTCTCCCCGATAATCAATATCGAAGCGCGTTTTACCCAATAATTTGCATTTTAACTTAGACATCACATGAGCACTAATACTTTTCCTCCGTGACCATAACCATACGCATTTAGACGACAACAAGCAAATCATCGTGACTACGAGCTTAACTAAATCCATCTAACAAGTTGGTTAACCAGAGCAACAACCTAGGCCGCTATACAACATACTCGTCGGCTAGCATATTATTATCGAAACCCGAGACACAACATGTATATAACCATCACTAAACGCAATCGACTCCTGCTTAACATGAGTTGGCTAATGACGTGACTATTTCGCAATTACCAACATACACCACCTTTCGCCATTTTTGATAACCTGTGCGACACACAGCTATTGTAATACATCTCAAGTTCATTCAACCCCATCAGTAGAGCACTAGCACATTTCAGAAAATTTCCTGAGACTATGACGACAAGGCATCGATCTTATCATGCACATAAAAGCATCACAGGCGTGTTTACGGAACCTATCTGTTAACTTGATCGGCACACTACCCATGTTCTTTGCCTTTCAAAATTTTATCGCACAACAGGAATAATCCCCATTTGCCAATGACACCAAAAATACCTACTGACCTATTATTCACCACACGAACACAGTTACATGTCGCACACTAGTTTCTAACATGATTCTCACATAACTCATAATTCAACTACTCACTAACAATAAATCACGCACGACAACTACCATATCAACCGATTTATTTATTTGGAACACCGCCTGCCTAGCGTACCACTAGTACCTCACATTTTGACCCAAGCTTAATAATACATCCTTCGCACAAGCCTATATATTTAACCCTACTCATCACATCGACAAATATAACTCCTATATAATCATGAATCCCATAATATTGCATAGGATTCACACTTCAATCACGACTTAACTGCACGCCTCATACTCGTATATTCCAAAACTCTTCACCTAACCAATACACTACACTCTGCATACGTAGGAACCATTTAGCACACTCGACGTATACACTTAATAGAACGTTTTTCATACGACCTATAAAATCAATCTAGCCTTTTCATTGCACTGCATGTCTCTTTCCCTATTTCGAATGCAACCATATTTGGGATGCATTCAAAATACTTCAAACGACTCTAACGCAATCACTATTATAATACATCGACATACATGTTCAATAATACACATACACACAAACCTACAATTTTTAAATTTACACATCACGTCCAATCAACATAACTCAATTATTTCCCCGATTGGCACACTCATTCACGCCACTACATATGAATAATAAACTTTACCAACATTCAACGCATTACAATATATCGCCTAATATTAATTGGGAAACAAATAGGACAGCTTACTCTTCATTACTTACTTCATCGAGGTTCCCTGCTCGCACGCAAACAAGGTTTTGGCTAAACCGCAAGCTTGCAAGGAGACTCGACGACGACGTGGAGCAATGCGAGCCACGCACGAAGGTGAGGTCACGGCGACTGTGACATCGCTGTTGTTCATGACATAGAGCTTTACTCGGGCATTTCATCGAACACCCGTGAATCGCCAATGTTGCGGGGCTGCGGGGAAAACTCGGCCACGAGGAGCTGCGCTGTATAGGGTTGGGCATGCTTCAGCCAAAGTGGAGGGAGGGGGTGGTGTTGTCCACTGGACTGTGCAAAATAGGGAGCCGACAGAGTGCGAAGTTGACGCGGTTGCTGCTCAAGGGGGAGGTGCCGAGGGAGGAGCCACTGCCCCATGGATGGGAGAGGCTCGGCCGAGGATCTCTAGCCCTGGCGAGCAGAGCATGCTGCGCAGGGAGCAGAGGCCAGTGGCCGAGAGCAGCGGGAAAAAAATGGAGCAGGGAGGGGCGCCGAGGTAGAGGGGAAGCTGCAGGGGGTGGAGACATGGGGAGGGAGAGCAGAGGCGCCGCTTGGGAAGAAGGGTGCCATGGCTGGGGACGCGTGGAGCAGAGGGAGCTCACACGGGCGAACGCGCCATGGTGCCCTGCGCGTGATGGGGAAGAAGCCAACAGAGAGTTCGCGGCGAGCAGCAGCAAGGGGAAATGGAGGTCCGAGTGGGGGGGGTTTCTGGCGAGCTCCTGGCAGGGAGGTGAGCTAGGCCTTGGTTGGATTTGAAGCTGTCGTGGGGATACCAGAGAGGAAGAAGGCGTGGGGAGAAGAAGACAGGGAGGAAGATTGTGGCGGCTGAATGAAATGGAGGGGTGGGAATGAAAAATGGTCAAGTGCAAGGGAGAGGGATCCGTATTTAAAGACATGAGCTAGGGTTAGGGTTTCTTAGTGGGCCAATTGGGCTAGAATGGGCTTGGCCCAATACACTAAATTGGCTGCGCTAATTATTTTTTGGAATAAAAATGCTCCTACAGAATTTGTTTCTACGGAGAACAGAGCGAATTAGAGTTTCAACGAACGGACGATTGAGCGATTAACTCGGCTGAGAGTATGATTTGAATTCGCTCAGAAATAACGCCTCGCTCATGATTCGAAAATAAATCGTCTTGAGATATGACCGGCTTTTGGATTTATGATTGAAAGAGACAAGTCGCGACATTTAAAATCATCGTCGATGTTGATTTTTGAATTCGGTTTAGATACAAAGATACTAGGCTGAGTCGAGTAAGAATTAATTAGAGGACGACGTACTGAGTATTCTGTTTGCGAGTACGGATCCGGATAAAATAGTTGGACACCGATCCAACATCGAGAAATTGGATTCGGACATAGCTCGACTAGCAGCTGTCGAGCGTTTGATGAAATGAGCTTTAGATGAGATTTATAAGTCGAGATCGACTATCGAGTTTGCATTCGTGTCGAGAATTAAAAGTTTTAACAGACCCCAAAATTGACTATTTCTCGTGATCGAATAACTCCGACTTCGGTGAGCTTCCATGAATAATACTGATAAGCAGAGATAGACACGATCGAGAAATAGGAAATTTCCACTAAGCATTCAAGTTAGGGACAAATCTCCTGACATAACATGAAACTGACACCTAGGGTGTCACATCAGGGGTTCTAAGGTCGCCGGAGCTGGCTAGGGCTGGTGATGGGGACCCGACGAACTCGGTGGCGGGGTTTTGACCATGAGAGCGGGACTTGGAATGGGTGAATGGTGGAGGGGGCTGCTCCGGGCGGGTCAAGGGTACTTCGGCGAGTAATCCTGGCCGTGGTGAGGGGCGATCGAGTACACCGAGGCCAACGTGGGCTCTGGTGAGGAGTTTGGGACACCTGGGGCCAATAGTTGGGCACGGGGCGGATTACATTGGCCGGACGTCGTGTGGGTGCTGCGGACCAACGCGCAGCGGCACCGGCGAGCACCAATTCGTCGCAGGGGAGAGGAATCGAGGAAAACAAGGCGTGCAGGGGGGTTCCTTACCTTAGTACGATGCTCGAGGGGGCTTGGCGCGGCATCTGGAGCTCCGGGTAGTCAGCACAGCGGGCACACGTCTTCGGCGAGCTCGGGCGGTGGAGGTTGTGCACGAGAGGGGCTGGGAGCGAGCGAAATGTGGTAGGGAAGGGAGGGCAGGCGTGCGCGAGGCTCAAAAAGGACCTATGGGTCGTGGGGTGCAACGTGGGCTGGCTCTCTCAGTGTGCATGCACGTCGGGGAACGACGGTTACGGGGACGACGAGACTGACAAGCGGGGCTCGCGGCGCAAAGGCATGAGCGTGCGAGGGGAAACGGGCAATGGTGGTGATAGGCCAGGCCCACCGCACAGAGAGCGGGGGAGCGCGTGGCTATAGGAGTTGGCGGTGACAGGGCGGGCCCACCAGGCAGAGGGAGCGGGAGAGCGGGCGCGCGCGGGAGAGGGCTGGGCCTAATGGGCCAAATGGCTAGGGGGAGGGGGTTTTGGGCTTCTTTTGCATTTTCTTTTATTCTGAATTTCTATTTCCTTTTATTTTTGTTTTCTCCTTTTGAATTCAAATCCAACCAAACCACAAATTCAAATTTGAATATTTTCAAGCATATGCTTCAAACCAAAAAGAAAAGTCTAAGCTCAGTATGATGCAACATATTTCATGTCTCCTCTAGGGTTTAATCTACTAAAAGTATTAATACATCTCCAAAAATAACTAAACCTCTACTAAAATGAAGAGAAAAGAAAACTATAGAGAGGAGAAAAGAGGTAATACCTGAATTTGGAAGATATTAGAGAAGAAATTTTATACCCCCAAATTCAGGGTGTTACAAACCTATCCCCCTTGAAAAGAATCTCGCCCTCGAGATTCAGGGTTGGCTAGCAAAGAGCTCGGGATACCTGGCTTTCAGACCATCCTCTGTTTCCTATGTTGCTTCTTCCTCTTAATGCTGACCCCAATTGAATTTGCACATTCTGATGGTGCTCCATCGATTGACTCTGTCTGTTGTCTCCAGAATCTGAGTTGGCTTCTTGATATATGTCAAATCCTCCTAGACTTCTAGATCCTTAGTTGGCAATTCCTCTTCTGGCACTCACAAACATTTCTTCAGCTGAGACACAGGGAAAACATCATGCACTATGGATAGACTTTCTGGTAGGCTGAGCTGGTAGGCCACTTCTCCACATCTTGTCTAAATCTGGTATGGTTCGATGTACCGAGGTGCTAACTTGCCCTTGACTTTGAACCTTCTTACTCCTCTGATCGGTGACACCTTCAGGTAAACATAATCTCCCACCTTGAAACTCAGCTCTCTTCTCCTGGTGTCGGCATAACTTCGCTGCCTAGACTGTGTTGTCTTAAGATTATCTCAAACCATTCTGATATTCTCTTCGACTTCAAGCAAAATATCTGGACTGAACACCTACCTTTTGCCGGGTTGGTCCCAGTGCAATGGAGTTCGACAATTCCTCCCATAGAGTGCTTGGAACGGTGACATCTTCAAACTGGTCTGATGGTTGTTGTTGTTGGAGAACTCTACATAAGGTATCCTCTTATCCCACCTTGACTTGTCCTGCAAAGCACAGGCCCTCAACATATCTTCTAGGACCTGGTTGGTTCTTTCAGTCTGACCATCTGTCTACGGGTGATAAGCTGAACTGAAATTCAAATGTGTCCAAGGATTCATGTAGCTGCTGCCAAAAGAGAAGTGAACTGTGTCCTCGGTCTGACACTATCTTCTTTGGTACTCCATGCAAGCATACAATTTGGGACATGTATAATTCTGCCAACACTACACTATTGTAGCTGGTCTTGACTGGTATGAAATGAGCCACCTTTGTTTAGTGGTCCACTACTACCTAGATTGAGTCATAATCGACTCGAGTGCGAGGCAAGCCAATTATAAAGTCCATCTCGATCTCATCCCACTTCCATTGAGGAATCTGCAATGGCTGCAACAAACCTACGAGCCTTTGATGCTCCGCCTTAATTCTCTGACAACTGTCGCATATGGCAACATACTCCGTGATCTCCCTTTTCATATCGTACCACCAAAATCTTTTCTTCAGGTGTTGGTACATTTTCTCGCTTCTAGGGTGTAAGAAATATGTGTTTCATGGGCTTCCTTGAGGATCAGCTCCCAAATTGACTTGATGTTGGGGACACATAGCCTATCCTTGAATCATACTACGCCTTCCGTGTCTTCCAAAAGTCTTTGCATTTTCGGTCTAGGTCGATGTCTCTTGCATCGAAAGTGAGTGGTATATGAGAACATTTTGTCTGAACAACCAGCCCAGTGAGGGCTACTTGATTGACTCCTCGGTAGTGGTCTTTCTTCTGCCATTTTGTGCCAAAGTCTACGCTCGATCTACCAGTAATCATGTGAATGACCCCACAGAAAGGTTGATCAACAAAGTCTTCTTGTTTGGGTACTGGTGGGGGTGGGGGTGGATTTTGGTGATGTGGTGGTGGTGGTGGGAGGGCTTGGATCTCTTGGTGTTGCTGGTACATATGGTTTTGCTGGTGGGGTGGTATTGTTCATTGGGAATTATTGCTGGTGATATTGTTGGGGGTGGTAGATGTGTGCGACAACTCGTTGGTTTTTAGCTGGTTGATTTCTGGCCATCCTATCTTTGGTAGCCTTGGTTTCACGGCAATCCCTAGTGGGGTGCGCAGAGTCTTCACCGTGAGAAAACAGTAAAACCCTCGCTGTTCCGGGACTTGGCCTTTGCCTCTGCCTCTGGGGTTGCTGCCACGGTCCTGTTGAGTGGGGTAGTTGTGGCGACGAGCGGTGTCTCCAGTCTGTTGTTGATTGGCGATGATGTTCACTTGGGACTAGTTACAGTTTGGCCGGCCAGAGTCGGACTACGTAGGTCTGACCCATGTCCTGCTGGACTGTGGAGTGTCCTTGGGTTTCCTCTGTGACTCGACTTTTCGTTGGAGGAGCTCTTTGGACCAGGCATATTTTTCGAATAGTTGATATAACTCTTTCAAGTTTTGGGTGGGTATCTTATGCAGTGACTGTATATGACATCAGCGTGAAGACCACTGATTGCATAGGGGATGGCTATGTGATCATCGACAGATGGGCGGTTGTGACTTTAGCAGAAGGAACTTTTTGTAGTACTCCCGAAGGGTTTCTTTCTCCTGCTGTCTACAGAGTGATAATTCTACCAGGGCATCTATGTCTGGAATGTACCCTTGGAAGTTTAACAAGAACTTGTTGCAAAGTGTTTTCCATGACTCGATTGATAGTGGCAGCAGTCTGGTGTACCATGTCAGGGTTGGGCGTTCGAGTGCTATAATGAAAAATTTGGCCATAGTGGTGTCTTCCCCTCTAGATGATGCGACCGCAACCTGGTAGCTCATGATGTACTATGTTGGGTCTGTGCTACCGTTGTACTCAGGATAAGTACCTGCTCTGAAGTTGCTAGGCCAAGATGAAGTCTGGAGTTATGGTGCAAGTGGGCTTCGCTCATCAAGATAATTTATCCCCTGGAAAGTGGTTCGAGTGATGACTGGTATGTGGGGAGGGTTCTGTTGCATATGGTGTGAGCCTTCGCCTTGCATATCTGCGATTTGTTGTTCAGCTCTCTGGCCTTCTGCTCCTCATTAATATCATCTGCCTGACCTTGGCTTGCATGGTGATGCACTGGTGCTTGGCTGCGAGTATTTCTTTCTGTTTTTGTAAATGATTGTTCTTGATGCGAAGGGCTCGCAGTTTGAGTTGGTCTTCGGCTGAAATGCCTAAGATTTTGCCGTCTTCGACGATGTCTTCTGCCTCTAGGTGGTGAAGCCTGGAGGGGTGCCTGAGGTACTCCCTCAGAGCTACAGGTGTGTCACACCCGGATTTAATGGATAAAGCCGGGTGTGTCTCATATGTGTGCCAAGGAAGAACAACACATATAATTACAGAGTGTATAGAGATAAATGTCACCATATCATGAAAGTACTTATTACATAGCGGAAGTCTTACAAAATAAATGATATATATAAAACGAACTAAGAGTCCATCCAAGGCGCCATAAAGCTGACTAGGAGACGCCACCTATATCAAGTCGTACTCCTCGTTGTGCGGCTCCTCCTGGGCCACCTGTTCTTCTCCTGTGGGGGGTTTATATATCGCAAGTGTGAGCTCACAAAAGATCATAGCTCAATAAGTCGTGGGGAATAATGTGCATGAACTCACCAAAGGTGGGAGTTCATGTGATGTGTAAGGCTGATCAACAATAGGGGTTAAAGTTGAGCATTGCTTTTAATAATGATCAAATTTTATTAGCAATTACTAGATGTAAGTAAATACCAAACCATAATAATAATAGAACAAAATTAATAATAAATCCCATGCAATGCAAATGACAAATTGAATTTAGTTCCATAATTTAATCATGCGATAGTCCTGACCTGCTCATGACCACCAGTTTTTACACTCTGCAAAGGTTGTACCCTGTACCCACAAGTCATGTTATCCATCTGCCAAGGGGTCATGAATCCCATACACCTCTACCAAGGAAGCGAGGCAGGGTAACACTATGAGGCCTTAACAAAGTTCCACTAGCTTCAGAAAACCCGCTACAGTTTCTAGGAAGAGCAATGCAGGAATCCCCCGTCTGACCGCCATCGCAGCAAAATCAACCCAGGAACCACCCTACATGCCTACTCCCCTACTGCCCTTGCCCCTATTGGGTAAGGTAGTCCTCCACTAGCTTTCCTAGTTAGTCAGCCAAGGGCGTCCCATTCCACCCTTGTGGTGGCACATGTTTCTCAAGTTAAGCTCCATGTTCCAATTAAAAATAATGATCTTGACACGAATAATATATAAAACAACAGTATAATTGGAACATGAATCATAATGTAATATTAAACCCAAAACCATATAGAGCAATAGCAAAAACTACCCAAATAATTCAGGGGTAAACAAGGTAATAAGAAAAGCAGACTAGGGTGACCTATTGGGTCCCATCAAAATTAAACCTATGAATGAATAAATGATTATAAAGAACATTATTGGGTAATAAAAGTGGTCAAGGGCACAACTTGCCTTCAATGAGCTCCAGCTCAGCAACTTCTACCTGTTGAACACCCGGATCCTCGGCCAGTGGCTTTTCTACTCGCTACAATAAAAACAAGCATAGTACAAGGGGAAACTTAACATCACACCAAATATGTATAAAAAATACATATTAATAAATTACGTTTAAAACAATATCATAGGAAAAAGAATCACTAGATTCGGAGTTACGGATTTCGAGTTATGAATTTCCGAAGGTTTTTTGTGTTTGGTACAAGATTAATTAAGAGATCAATTTTAATACAGTTTTCATGTGAAAACAGAGACACTATGTCATGAACAATATTAATACAAAATTATTGCAACCGGAATGGATCAATTTGGAGTTAAAATGAATTAAATATGAATTTTACAAGTTTTTGGAATTATTTTTGTATTAAAGTCAATTTCTATAATTACTTTTCTAATTCCTCTGTTCCCTGGACCGCGTGCACCATTTACAGAAAATACAGGGGCGACTACGCAAAAGTCCTCAGACCCAATCCACAGTCGTGAGGACCAAGTGTTCATTCACAAGGAGTACATGGACTCATTAGCAATTTTACCAGGGCGAAACAGTATCTTGAACCCCAGGCCGACAGATCTGAATCCAACGGCCTCGATCACACTCTAGTGAACCGGTACGCAGGTTCTAATCTCAACCCTCAACTTTTGCATCGACAAACAGGAATGTTCTTCTTCCTCGCGTCAAACCCGGTCTCGGCGTCGCGCGCACCACGTTGGAGCGCCATTGCCGGAAGACACGAACCAGCCCACGGTTCCCGATTCGCACGGTTGACCGATGCTACCTGATGCACAGGACAGGGCGATTGACCAGAAGGTGCATTCACCGGCCACCAGTCCCCGCAATTCCTGACAACAGCGGAGGGTGGCGTGGTGGAGGTTTTGCCCAAGTCCGGCAAGATTACCGATCGTCCCATGGAAGACATCTAACGTGAGAAGGTGCCTTACAAAAAGATAAATCAGACGATTCAGTTTGAAGGCCCCATACCTCGTTAAGGTGACGAGAGCCAAGCCACAGCAGTGGTGTATCCTCACGGCGGCGAACGATTCCCCTGCGGAATTCTGCCTTGCCCCCACCTGATTCAAGTGGGCCTGCATCACGCGCAGACTCCTCGCGATCCAATGCAGCAACACCAATATAACCCTAGCCCAAATCGAAACTCCTCACGACCGTCGATGGTGACAGCTCCAAACTCCGCACCCTGGCAATCCCGTGGGTACCCAAGCATTTACAACAGAGGGTGAGAGGGTCGCGGTGAGGGGTTTTATATCCACGACCAGGTTAAAATCCTTAAACTGTAGTCGACACTGAGGTTAGGTGGTTGAGATTTATGTGGGGGAGTGGATGCGCATGGGAAAGATTTTGACCCCCACGAGTTTAGCTGGAAGGAGACCCCAGAGGCTGGGCCCCACATGGCAGAGAGGGAGCCCATATCGGCAGGCTCAGTTAACAGCTGAGCGCGGGCCCACATGTAGGTGAAATAGGAAAAAGGAACAAAGGATATAGGCACGCGCGGCGACTGATGCCAAGGTCCCACCAGGCGGCGCGAGTCTCAGTTCCAAGGTAGCACGACAGGAGAAGCTGGGTCGGCCGGTTTCGGCCCATGGCACCCAGGGGAAGTTTCTTCGTTTTTTTTCTTTTATAATTTCTGCTTAAATTTCTTTTCCAATTAAATTCATAATCTAAGTTCAATTTTATTGTGATTTCCTCACTTAGATTGTATGCATAAATAAAAATGCCAGTAGGAAAGAAGTATATTTGTTTATATATGTTTCTTCCTAATATATATTCTTTTCCTTTCCTTTCTCCTACCTTTAAATTGCAAATTAGGTCTTAAATCCAAATTTGGACATTAATGTCTTCCTATTAATATTATTATCATTATTATTAAATGCACACACAAACAAACTCCAACATGATGCATAGATTAGTGATGTGTCATTTGTTAATTATTTAAATATAAATGTGGTGTTCACATGTGTTAATAAGTAGAGACAACACATATAAAGTAAATAATTTCATCTCTTAGGTTTTCTTACAAATTGGGTATTACAAATCCTACCCCCTTAACAAGAATCTCGTCCTCGAGATTTAGGAAGGACTAGGGAAAGATGGGGAAATTCTATTCAAAGCTCTTCTTCTCTCTCCCAAGTAGCTTCATCTTCTCCATGGTGACTCCATTGCACTTTACACATTTTTATCACCTTATTTCTTGTAACCCAAGTCAAAGTGTCAAGAATCTTGATAGGATATTCCGTATAAGTCAAATCACCTTGAACACTAAGCTCTTCCATTGGTAGTTGTTCCTGAGGGACACGGAGACACTTCTTGAGTTGAGATACGTGGAATACATCATGCACATCAGACAGATGATCAGGTAGTTCCAGCTGGTAGGCCATCTCCCCAACTCACCTAAAGATTCTGAAGGGTCCAATAAAGCGAGGGGGTAGCTTGCCTTTAACTTTGAATATTCTCATTCCACGAAATGGTGACACCTTGAGGTACACGTGGTCACCCTCCACAAACTCCAGTGGTCTTCTTCGATTATCAGCATAGCTCTTCTGCTGAGTTTGTGCTACCTTCAAGTTCTCCCAGATTATACGGACTTGTTCTTCTGCCTCTTGAATAAGTTCAGGCGCAAAGAACTGTCTTTCTCCAGTCTGATCCTAGTATAGAGGAGTCCTGCACTTCCTGCCATATAAAGCTTCAAATGGTGACATCTTCAGACTGGCCTGGTAACTATTATTATAAGAGAACTCAGCATATGGTAGACTCTTGTCCCAACTACCTCCATGTTGAAGGGAACAAGCTCTCAACATATCCTCCAGTACTTGATTGGTCCTTTTAGTCTGGCCATCAGTTTGAGGATGATTGGCTGAACTGAAACTCAACTTTGTATTCATATTCTCATGAAAGCTTTTCCAAAATCTAGAGGTAAACTGTGAGCCTCTATCCGAAACGATCTTCTTCGGTACTCCTTGTAAACAGACAATCTGAGCCATGTATAACTTTACCAACTGAGATCCATTGTAAGTAGTCTTGACCGGAATGAAGTGAGCCACTTTGGTCAGTCTATCCACAATCACCCATATGAAATCATACCCTTTCGGGGTGTGAGGTAACCCGACAATGAAGTCCATACCAATCTCCTCCCACTTCCATTCAGGTACCTTTAGCGGGTGCAGTAGTCCAACTGGTCTTTGGTGTTCAGCTTTGACTCTTTGACACACATCACACATAGCCATGTGTGTAGCCACATCTCTTTTCAGCCCATACCACTAGTACTTCTGCTCCAAATCCTGATACATCTTAGTGCTACCAGGATGAATAGAGTAATCAGAATCATGGGCTTCCTTCAATATAGTCTCACGGAGGCTGTCAATCTCCGAAACACATATCCGGTTCTTGAACCATATCATGCCTTGCTCATCCTCCATGAATTCTGGACCTCTACCTTCAGTAATCAGATCTTTGATCTCTTGGATTTTAGCATCACTAATCTGACCATTGGTATTTCCTGCTCCAAGGTAGGTTCCACTTCAACAGTGACTCCTTCAGTATGTGCAAATATTCCCAGGTTGACTCTCCTGAAATCCTCAACAAGCTCATCAGGTAGCTAGGCAACAATAGCTGCATGGACGTGTTCCTTCCGACTCAAGGTATCCACAACCAGATTCGCCTTGCCCGGGTGATAGTGAATCTCCAAATCATAATCCTTAATGAGCTCCAACCAACAGCGTTACCTAAGGTTGAGATCCTTCTGAGTGAATATGTATTTCAAACTCTTGTGATCGGTGTACACTTGGCACTTGGTTCCCATAATATAATGTCTCCATATCTTGAGCGCATGCACTATGGCTATCAGTTCTAAGTCATGAGTGGGATAGTTCAACTCATGTTTCTGCAACTCATGAGACGCGTAGGCGATCACGTGTCCTTCTTGCATAAGAACACATCCCAAGCCTTGGTCGCACGCATCACAATAGATATCAAATCCCTTTTGCAGATCCGGCATAATCAACACTAGGGGTGACATCAATCTTGTCACGGAACCTCCCAAGGTATTAGACCCACCTACAGATGTCCTTGTCCTAAGGACCTCGGACAACCATGTATTGCGCATAATCACTCGACAATTTCAGTCATCTGTATCATCATCATATCGCCCAAGAACGTTTCACCGATCACGCAGACATTACACACATAGTCGGAGCAAAGAATAAGCGGAAGCGGATTACAATAACTTAATTTACATTCATAAAATATAGGGAGAGTATTTATTACAATACCGGGTGTTTGAGTGCATAACATATCATTACATATCAGGGAGGTAAAACATCCTCCCACCAACGAGTTCACTGATTTTTCTCCTTTGGCACCACCTTCTAGTAGAAACAGCAAAACTCGGTTGTTTCATCACCTACAACAACATGGGTTCGAAAACCCTGAGTACATAGTGTACTTTCGCAAGCCTTACCCGACAAAGGAAAAGACTCTCAAGGATATGCTGGCTTGTGGGATTCAAGGTAAAGCTTATCAAGAAGCAATGACTCTGTTTGCAAAAATGCTTACTAATAGTGGATCCTTAAAAATCCAGTTTTACTATCATGTTAAGTCATTACCTGTATCTAGAGTTCTTCCTATCCTAGTCCAAGAACTTAGCCTACACTAGCCATCTTTTATCACCCTTTGAGTTCACTGGATTGCTACGTGTAAGTCAGTGACCTAGTCTTCATGTCCGAGAAGTAACGGCGATCCAAATCGATTAATACTCAGCTGAGGATCTCCAACCACACGATATATGTAGTGTTGGGGGTCTGCTTCGTCACCGAAGGTCCTGTAAGAAGAAACACCTTCAAAAGATCAACACAGAAGCCTTAAGACGAAGGGTGGCACCGACTTAAAGATGAAAAGACCGATTGGCCCATGATAATCTGAGTCATGATTGTAGTCATTTGTAAAGGACATAAATGTAAATCCACACAGGCTGCGTCATGTGCCTATAAATAGATGAACAGTACCCCCGTACTGTTCACGCTGACTTGTATTCACTTGCGCGTCACACTTGGATCTTTATTTTCTGTCAAACCAAAGGTACAAATGTAATTCAATATTGTTTATATTCATTCATGATTAAATAGCAGTAAATGTATATTATAACATCATTCTATTATTCATGTTGTTTCCCATGTTTCATATGTTTCGTCTTTCATCTAAGTATGCTGAGATCATGAAGGTATGTCCTTCATGACCTTCGTCCGAAGATCGTTATATCCCCAGGGAAATAATACTTCGAAGGACGAAGGGCCTTAACCTTTAACATCTTGTGTTGCCTTGTTCTTAATTCATAGCATTTGAGAACAAGTCCCCAACATTGGTGCCCACCTCCGGTGAACTCACTTCCACTCTTAAGCTGATGGCTTCGTTCAACAACTAAGTCGTAGCACCTTCGGCTACGAAGCTTGTGCTCCCGATAACAGGCGGCTCAAGTTCAGAGCCGGCTAACAAGAAGCAGAAGAAGGAAGCACACAGAAGGGTGCAGCATGTTGGGGTGCAGGGACCCTTCATCAACTCAAAATGGTCCCACATCCCAATCACCTTCTCCCAGGAGGACTTTCAGCTCAAAGATTACCCTCACAATGATGCTATGGTCATAGCTTGTGTCATCAAGGGATTTCTGGTCCATAATGTTCTGGTTGATATAGGCAGTGCAACGGATATCATATTTGCTAAGGCCTTCAGACAGATGCAAGAGCCAGAAGACAAGATTAATGATGCTACACACCCTCTTTATGGCTTCGGAGGAAGGCAGATTGTAGCACTTAGCAATATCACAATGCCGGTAACCTTCGGCTTTGTTCATAACACAAGGACTGAACAGGTTGTGTTTGACATTGTTGACATGGAATATCCTTACAATGCAATCATTGGTCGTGGGACACTTAATGCTTTTGAAGCAATACTTCATCCAGCATATATATGTATGAAGATACCTTCGGAACAAGGGCCCATTGCTGTTCATGGGAGTCAGGAAGCTACCAGGAAAGCCGAAGGAAATTGGGCAGACTCAAAAGCAATTCACAATATAGATGGAGCCGAAGTTTGTGAATAGTACAAATACAAAAGAGAGAAGGCTGCTTCGGTGGATCAGTCGAAGCCTATGCTTCTATGTGAAGACATAATAGACCAAAAAGTACTGTTGGGGTCTCAGCTATCTGAAGAACAAGAGAAAACTTTGATAAGATTTTTATTCAACAACAAAGATGTCTTTGCTTGGTCAGCCAATGATCTCTGCGATGTCAACAGAGATGTCATTGAACATTCACTCAATGTGGACCCATCTTTCAGGCCAAGAAAGTAGAGGCTTCGGAAAATGTCTGATGATAAAGCCAAAGGTGCTCGGAATGAAGTGAAAAGGCTTCTCAGTGCTGGTATTATCAGAGAGGTAAAATACCCAGAGTGGTTAGCCAATACTTTCATGGTGAAGAAGGCCAATGGAAAATGGAGAATGTGCATTGACTTCACAGATCTTAACAGGGCATGCCCAAAAGACGAATTCCCGCTACCAAGAATAGACTCTCTTGTAGATGCAGCAGCTTCTTCAGAGCTCATGAGTCTATTGGATTGTTATTCAGGCTATCATCAAATCTGGATGAAGGAAGATGAGCCGAAGACTAGCTTCATAACTCCCAGTGGCACCTATTGCTATCTTCGGATGCCTGAGGGGCTCAAGAATGCTGGAGGAAGCTTCAGCAGAATGACAACCAAGGTCCTTCATTCCCAAATAGGCAGAAATGTGCTGACCTATGTTGATGATATCATAGTGAAAAGCACGAAGCAAGAAAATCACATTGCTGATTTGCAAGAAACATTTGCCAATTTCAGGCAAGCTGGCCTAAAATTAAACCCAGAAAAAATGTGTTTTTGGTGTGAGGAAAGGCAAGTTCCTTGAATGTCTGGTATCAACGAAAGGAATTGAAGCTAACCCAAGCAAGATCGAAGCTATCCTTCGGATGGAGCCACCAAGCACGAAGAAAGGGGCTCAACGGCTGGCAGGAAGATTAGCATCATTAAACAGATTCATATCCAGATCAGCTGAAAGAAATCTGCCATTTTTTGAAATACTGAAGTCAGCCGAAGTCTTTCAATGGGGCCCGGCACAACAAAAAGCTTTTGAAGAATTGAAATAGTATTTGATTGATTTAACAACATTAACTCCACCTACGGCAGGGGCTCCATTGCTCTTATATGTGGTAGCTTCGCATTCTGCAGTGAGTGCGGCACTGGTACAGGAGAAGCTAGATGGTCAGGCTAAAAAGCAAGCTCCAGTATACTTTGTCTCTGAAGTTTTAAGTCCATCAAAGAAAAATTACATAGAATTGGAGAAGGTATTATATGCTGTGTTAATGGCCTCTAGAAAGCTTCGGCATTATTTTCAAGCATACTACATAATTGTTCCTTCGTCACAACCTCTAAAGGACATCATGAGGAATAGAGAGGCTACTGGAAGGATTGGAAAATGGGCTGCAGGGCTTAATGAATTCACCATTGATTATGTGCATAGATCTTCAATTCAGTCCCAGGCGTTAGTAGACTTCATTGCTGACTGGACGCCAGGGGCTCAGGAAGAAGAGATGAACAAAGATGTCGAAGCTTGGATAGTGTTCTGCGATGGTTCTTGGGGAACCTTCGGTGCAGGAGCAGCTGCTGTTTTAGTAACACCTTCGAAAGTCAGAACATGTTATGCAGCAAAGCTAGACTTTAGTTGTACAAATAATATTACCAAATACGAAGCACTCCTGTTGGGGCTTCGGAAGTTAAGGGCAATGGGAATAAAAAGGGCTATTCTGAAAACTGATTCTCAAGTCATTTCTGGCCATGTAGATAAAAGTAGCAAGGCAAGAGATCTGAAACTTGAAAAATATCTGGATGCAGTCCGAAGGTTGGAGGCCTCTTTTGAAGGTTTCTCTGTCAAAAACATCCCAAGACGCGAAAATGAGCATGCAGATCTGTTAGCCAAATCAGCGGCTCAGGGGCTCCCTCTACCTTCGGAAGTATTTTTTGAAACAATAAAAGCACCTTCGGTTGAACTCATGGAAAGAGCAGTGCTCGCCATTTCTCCAGTACATAGTGAAGATTGGAGGACTGAAATCATATCTTTCCTCCAGGGCAACTGCCTCTCGGACGACAAAGTTTATAATAAAAGAATGGAAGCAAGAACAAGACCATATATCATAATAGAAGGGGAATTATACAAACATGGAGTTTGCTCCCCCCTTCTCAAGTGTTTATCTAGAACCGAAGGTATAGAACTAATGAAGGAGATACATGCAGGATTGTGTGGGTCTCATATTGGGTCTAGGCCTTTGCTGGGAAAGGTTTTTAGACAGGGATTTTACTGGCCGAAGGCAGCTTCGGATGCAGTAGATCTGGTCCAAAAGTGTGAAAATTGTCAAAAAATGTGCAAGTGACCAAAAGCAACCTTCGTCATTGACTCAGTTAATACAACCAACCTGGCCATTGCAAAGATGGGGCTTGGACTTGTTAGGCCCACTTCCACCAGCATAAGGTAATTTGAAATATGTCGTGGTGGCTAAAGAATATTTTTCAAAGTGGATTGAAGCAAAGCCTTTGGCTACAATAACTTCGGTTACAGTCCAGAAATTCTTCTGGCAAAATATCGTTTGTCGCTTCGGCGTGCCGAAGGCTATAACTATGGACAATGGAACACAGTTTGATGCCGAAACTTTCAAAGATTTCTACGACCAGATTGGCACGAAGATTCATTTTGCATCAATCAGGCACCCAGAGTCAAACGGGTTAGTCGAAAGAGCAAATGGTATTATAATGACAGGAATAATGAAGTTAATCTTCAATCAACCCAGAGGAAAGTGGCTAGAAGAATTGATTAAAGTGGTGTGGAGCCACAATACAACTATATCAAGGTCAACAGGTTTTACACCATTCAAGTTATTGTTTGGTGATGAAGCTATAACCCTAGAAGAAGCTAAGGCAGGGTCAATTAGAACAGTAGCTTCGGCAGAGGACGAAGCTGATTATTCTGTGGCAAAAGATGCTATAGTAGGGACCAGACTTCAGGCTGTGGAGAATATCAATAAATATCAAGCCAAAACAATAAAATGGCGTGACAGAGAAGTACGGCTGAAAAACATTAAGCCAGGGCATTTGGTACTTCGGAGAGTGGCCAATCCAGACACAGTAGGCAAGCTACAGCTGAAGTGGGAAGGACCCTTTCTAGTGGTATCTTCGTCAAGACCCGGTTTTTATAGATTGAAGGACATGGACGGCAACGACATTCCTAGATCTTGGAATGCGGATGAGCTTCGACGATACTATGTGTAACTTGATGTAATCTTTTTCATTTTTCCTATGGCACCCTTTTCCTTCCAAAGGGGGAGAAAGGTTTTTAATGGGGCCATAGTTTGTAATTTTCCCTTTCTTATCCAGCTCTACGAGAGCAAAATCCCCCAAAATATGTAAAATGTAAAATTTGAGCATGCACCATCAAGTGCAGAGAAAAAAACAGGGAGAAGCTCGAAAGTCATCCCTAAGGGGATGCAGAGCACGACGAAGCTACAAAAAGCCGTTCCCAAGGGAGCGCAGCATAAGTTTTCTGCTCAAAAGTCGTTCCTAAGGGAATGCAGAGCCAAATACCGCCGAAATATAAGGTGAAGAAGTTCAAAAGACGTTCCTAAGGGAAAGCAGAACTTACACCGAAAAGTCAACGGTGATACCACCGAAATAGAAGGCGAAGAAGTTCAAAAGACGTTCATAAGGGGATGCAGAACTTACACCGAAAAATAAGTGGTGCAGCTGAAAAATAAACGGCAAAGAGATTTCAGCTATTCCTAAGGGAATGAAGAGTTTTGATGTGGCTTCGTAAGCATGTGTCCGGACATTCATTTGCACAATACATCACATCATTCATTGCATTCATATACATCCATTTAGACATACATAGGATCATCATCATCATATCATACAAATACAGACAGTTGCTTCGGCTCTAATGATAAGGCTTTGGCGAAAGGAAAAGAAGCAAATTTATGCTTCGTTGTGTACGAAAAGAAGGGAAGGTGTTTTTCGCCTTCGGCTCAAAAAATACAAGTTTCGTCCACATCAAAGCAGTTCATACATGGACGGAAAGGTAAAATATATTACAAGGTATGGACAAATTTACAGAGTATTATCCGATTCTTAAATTACAATATTCTTTACAAGAATAATTCAAAAGTTTCTCTAAAGTTTTTTTCATAGCAATGTCTTCGGCTTCATCATCATCCACTAAGCTTCGGATCATTGTTCTTCAGCTTCGTCATCCTATACATAACAAAGCGTTATAAGGTAAATTCAAGTCTCAAGGAAAAGGTAAGCACAAGGTATGAGTTTATTACCAGTTTGAGGTGACTTCGAGCTTCGTCACTAGCCAAGCTTCGTCCACCCTTCGCCCAAATTTGAGTTACGAATCTGTTCCCAATGCTTCGGGCCAGGCTGGGGATGTCATTCAAGTCCACTGGTGATAAGATGAAGTTCGGCCTGTTTACAATATTCCCGTGCGTACCACCAGCCTTCATAAAAGCAACAGCTGTGCCACGAGAAACTAGCAGAGCGCAGAAGTCACCATGCCCAGCTATGACTTCATCAAGAGCATCAACTTCGCCTTCAATATGATCGAAGATGCCTGGCAGGTCTTCAGCTGAAGGTTTGAACTTTTCAGAACTGGCTCCAACTGAGTTGAAGACCTGCTTCAGTCGCTGCACGCAACGGTTGCCGAAGTTCAAACATTTATCTTGAAGTTCCTTCAATGACTTTTGCAAATTTGAACACTTTGCAACTTCAGCTCCAAGCTTTACATCAAAATCCTTCTTCTCTTGTTTGAAGCTTTTTGATTTCATGGAGAGTTCACTGTTTAATCTAGCAATCTTGGCTTGGGCTTCTGCTAGCGAACCCTCCATTGTTTGAATCATGAAATCCTTCTTCTCCAGACCAGCTTCATGGTCTTTAATTTTGCCCTCTAAGCCCTCAGTTATAATCTCATTTTTCTTGTCCTCGAGGTCTTGTTGCATCCTCAAGGTTTTACTTAGTAGTAGACTCTAAAAAAATAACCTTCATCAGAAGTAACCTTCATCTTGAAAATAATAAAAAGTTAAGGTAAGAACTTTACCTTAAAATTAGAATAAAACAAGCTACCGACGATATGTTGCCGACGGTATCTGCTGAGTTCAGCCTCAAGCTTCGGAAAGCCAACACTCTTCGATAGAGTACCAACAACCTTCGCTCCAGTCTGGTCCCGGAGGCATCCTAAGTTCTCTTCGTCAACGCCACCGAAGAGCAATGCTCCTGGTTGATAGCCGCATGATATTGCATAATCCCTCAGCTCTTCCTTCTCAGCCTTAGACAGCTTTTGACCAAGTATGTTTTGAAAATTAAAATCCTTTTCCTCCGAAGTATCTTTGGCAATTTCCTTCTCTTTCCCCTTCTCTTTCCCGGGCGCTGGGGCCAAAGTCTCTTCGGCAGCTGTAGCAGTTTCTTCCGTGGCCATATCCAAAATCATCTTATCAATATCAGAAAATACGCCCTCAAGATTTGTTGCTTCGGCCACCACACCTTCGGCAGTTGTAGCTTCAGTGGGAGCAGCTTCGGCAGCTGGTGTTTTTGACGCTGAAGCCGACGGTGGCGTTTCTTCAATAGCATCAATAACAGTAATAATCCTTTGCCTTTTTTCAGTAGGCTTCTTGATTGTCGCAGGCTCCTCCTTCTTCTGTAAAAGCTTCATCAGTTGTGGCCCTAGTGGACTTAGCTTGAGAGGTAAAGATTCGGTCATTACCTTTAAAATTTCCTCCACGTCAGCAGCAGGAGGTGTTGAAGGAGTTTCTTCCTCCGTATCAGCTGTTTTTTGCTTCGCAGCCGCAGCTTTTCTTTTCTTCGGAACAGTCACCTTCGGCTTAGGGCTGTATTTTTTCTTTTTCAAAGCTTTCTCATCTTCTTCTATCATTTTAGCAGCTTGCCTCTTCATAACACTGACAACTCTTTTTTGCTTTGGCCTTAATCAGGGTATTCAAATTTCAGGGCATCCATTACTCAGTTCAGCCTTCGTTTCGGTCGGGTGCCGAAGCCCACGGCCATCAATTGATCTTCTTTCTTAGTATAGTTGCCCAAAATTTCATTGCACATAGATTCAATCATTTCCAACCATTCTTGGCAAGGCTCTTTGAAATGTTTCTTGAACTTGAAGTGATAGGGAAGTCGAACAAGTTCATTCTTTTTCTTTTCTCCTTTAAGCTTCGGCATATTCCATTGGCTAAGTATTCCTGCACCAAATCTCTAGTACCGATATGCTCAGACACAACTCGGAATTCGCCCACAGCCTCTCGGCATGGTGACCCTTGCAGCATGTTGCACAGGGGCCTAGTTAATCCGAAGGTTAGGTCCAGTGGGCTCTGAACTATCTTCTCCTTCTTCTCATCAACCTTAACATAAAACCACTCATTCTTCCAACCGGTTGGCCATTTAGTGCGATAGCTGATCACCGGAGTCTTCATGTATTTGCGGTAAGCAAAGTTGTAACAGCCGAAATTCTCATGAAGCCCATCTTCTCTAGCCTTTGTCTGATAATGCAGCTCGTGCACCCGGCAGAAAGCTTCGGCAAGCGTGTCCACTCCTTGGCTTCAGAGAGCCCAGATAAAAATGCTAATCCTAACGATAGCGTTAAGAGTCAGCTGATGAAGATAAATTTTGAAATCTTCCAAAACATCCCCAATCATTTCATGTAGAAGAAACCTTAATCCTGCTTTGAAGAAACTTCTAAAAACTACCACTTCATCACTTTCTGGCTTCGAAATGGTTTCTTCTCTGCCAAAACAAATCAGTTTCTTTTCGGCTTCCCCGAAGTAGCCTAGCTTTTATCATCATGGGCATATCAGCCTCAGAGACAGTAGACTTTCCAAAATCCAAGTGGCTGGGCTTGGATGGCATGACGGTGTTATAATCTATCTCTTCTTCATCAGCATTACCCTCTTCAATGTTAGCTTGTTCAGCTTCGGCAGCAGGTGCATCTTCCTTAGAAGCACCCTCTGTCATAACTAGTCCCGATTGCCTCATTACTTCGGAGATTGGGGCAGTCTTAGCAGCTTCGGCCTCCTCTCCGTCGCGTGTAATTCTAGCTGTTGAACGCACTCTGGCCATTTGATACTGAATTTCTCAAGGTTTTGACAAAGTTGATGACTTTTTACAATTTTGCCGAAGCTCCCTCTTATGACGAAGCTAAAACAAGATGATGCTTTGATTGAGAATACGATGAATAAGCTTCGGCTATGCTCAAATTTTTTTAGCAGCACAACAGTGCAATAGTAATAAATGTTGTGGTAACTTCACACCTACCTGTCTGTTTATATAGTGCCGTAGGTGGGAAGGTGAATCGTCAAGCCGCCCACACCCACTGAACGGTGGACCATAGTGCGCGAGAAGGTGAATCACCAGATCGCGCGTACCTGTCGTATGGTGGGACCACCTCGCACTCGAAATATTTAATCGTTTCTCGACAACGAGCTCAGGGAAGGTGTTTTTTAGACCTTCGGCATTCCGAAGCCTAAGAGAATTTTTCACGGGTTGAGCTCATCACGAAAAACGATCTGGCACTGTGAAGGGGCTATTGTTGGGGGTCTGCTTCGTCGCCGAAGGTCCTGTAAGAAGAAACACCTTCGAAAGATCAACACAGAAGCAAAGCCGAAGCTACCATCCGGGGAGCTTCGACATAGTGACACGCCTTGAGACGAAGGGTGGCACCGACTTAAAGATGAAAAGACCGATTGGCCCATGATAATCTGAGTCATGATTGTAGTCATTTGTAAAGGAC
This sequence comes from Zea luxurians, assembly GCA_029449295.1. NCBI lineage: Eukaryota > Viridiplantae > Streptophyta > Magnoliopsida > Poales > Poaceae > Zea > Zea luxurians. Next base: position 8,098,077 of record JAOPSE010000069.1, on the reverse strand, counting down.
ATAAATGTAAATCCACACAGGCTACGTCCTGTGCCTATAAATAGATGAACAGTACCCCTGTACTGTTCACGTTGACTTGTATTCACTTGCGCGTCACACTTGGATCTTTATCTTCTGTCAAACCGAAGGTACAAATGTAATTCAATATTGTTTATATTCATTCATGATTAAATAGCAGTAAATGTATATTATAACATCATTCTATTATTCATGTTGTTTCCCATGTTTCATATGTTTCGTCTTTCATCTAAGTATGCTGAGATCATGAAGGTATGTCCTTCATGACCTTCGTCCGAAGATCGTTATATCCCCAGGGAAATAATACTTCGAAGGACGAAGGGCCTTAACCTTTAACATCTTGTGTTGCCTTGTTCTTAATTCATAGCATTTGAGAACAAGTCCCCAACATGTAGTACTTAACCCTTGCATATGTCAACTCACCACCGGGTTTCTCAAGACTAGAATGGGTTCACGCCAACCGAGAGCATAGCTACACCACCGTCCAGCCTCTTGCCACGGAGGGTACACGCTACTCTCGCCATCTCTCCACTCCCATTGCATGGTGGCCTTTCTGGTATTGGTCCGATCGAGGCAAAGCTTACCCATGATGAGGCATGTGGCGAGTTAAAGGGTCCTCGGTCAGCAGGCCCACATCGACATGGTCCTTAAGCGACTCAGACGGAGACACTACACCGAGACTCTCTTATCGTGCAAGTCACCTGCCCGGTCTCGTCTTTATCATTTGCAACCCAAAGTTTGGTACATGACAGAGGTACATCTTTTTCGATGTTGAACCCATCATGGCCATGATGGATTCACCATCAAATCCTTTCTTTGAAAAATTCCCATCCCATATGAAGCATCATGTTTTGTTTAAAAACAAAATATTTTGTTTTCTAAAGCAAGGCTAAGCATCAGAAAACTTTTAAGTAAAATCAGGTATCAAGGAATGGTAATCAGTTCCAAGGAAGGGAATGCAGCAATTGTTTAGCACACAACTCCTATCACCTAATGCATCATTTCAAGTGATAAAGAGTTTAAAACAAGGGAAGGGGTAAATGCACCGGGGCTTGCCTTGTGTTGTAGGAGGCTCAGGGTCTGTCCCACAGATGTCAAAATAGAAGTTGTTCTCGATAGGTGGAATTTCAGCTTGTGGGGCAACTTCTTCTTCGACCGCAACTTCTTCTTCGTTTTCGATACATAACAATACATATACATGAATGCTCATGTGATGCTATGAATATGCAGTTATAATAGAAACACGCTAAGTTGTATCTTGAATACAACTTTCCTTCATGGTGCCCACTAGTCACTAGAGTTTCCTAGGTTAGCACTCTGGGTCTGTTTGTTTCGGCTTCTGGCAGCTTCTGACCACCAAAAGCTGTTGTGAACTGTCAAACACATAATCGGTTGTCATTGTAATAGTAGGAATCTGTCACTTTCTAGATCCTGAGTCCTATGAATAACTTTATCTTCCTCCACACGTAATTGTAATGATACTCAGATTCTCCCCACAGTCACATTCTCCCCACAGCCAGATTTTTAGAAAAGCTGGTCAGAAAAAAGCTGAACCAAACAGGCCCAGGGTTAGGCACTTATATCCTAGGAGGCTAGTATCTTGGGTTTGGGACCAAACAATGTTCAAAGCATGCCAAACTTTACCCAAGGGCTCTAATCATCAAATTAAGCTTACCCAAAAAGTTTTAATATTTTTGGAGCTACCAAATTAATCCTAAAATTCTAAAAGGCTAGGTTTAGGCATCTTTAAATACTAAATAATTCCAGGTTTGAACTAAATATCTTGGAACTATTTTTATTAAATACTAGATGAATTTAGGAGTCTAGCAAAATTAGTTTCATAATTTTACCATTTCTCTAGAATTTTCTATAAATCTCCAAGTCTGGCAGAAAAAGAAAAAGAAAAAGAAAAAACTATGAATAGTACTGGGCTCAATCTAGCCTAATCCGGTCCATGACTAGGCGAACGCGCCCACGCTGATGATTTTGTGCAGGGGCCCTTGGTCATTTGAACAAACAGTAAAAAACCCTTGGCACTATTTCTTTGTCTCACTAACGTTTGCACTTAGACCCCTAAGCTTCTATTTCTTCACCGGATAAGTCCCTGGCGACGGCGCGCTCACCCGCCGGCCATCTCCTTGCTGGGGCCAGCCATGAACGGCGATGACTGACTAAACCAAGTGATGGACTAGCATCCCCGACCCTAGGCGACCCTAATATGTCCCTTAATTGAGCTAGCCCGACCCGGAGTTCTTCTGTCCACGACGACGGCGAGACCCGAGGGTGAACCGAGGTGTTCCCGACGACTAGGCACGATAACGTCCAAATTCTAAGTACGGGTAGCACCACTATACCCTAAGGAAGCTAGAATAGATGGTAATTGGGTTGGAACTACCTCAGGCGACGCTGGCCACGGAAGAGCTTTCCACGGCGGCAATGGCGACCGATTGAAAAGTGAAATTCAGGCGTTGTGGTGGCTAATCGAAGATAAGGGTTGATGCTCTGGCTTTGTAACAACCGAGCGGAGATAGTTGTGCATTCAATTTATAGTATCCGCGAGCAGTGGCTCTGAATTTGGAAGAGGAAAGATGACGGCCCAAGAGAGGGGGTGAGTCACCGGCGCGAGCTACCGTGGCGTTCACCGGGGTGACGTCACAGGCGATGGACAGGCTACATACAACGGTTTACTACGACGTGGTAATGCTCCTAAGTACGTGGCGTCTGGGCGGCAAGTGGCAGACTCCGGTGAAGCCATCTTGACCGGTCGTAGGGCAAGTGGGTACAGCGGCTAGCTCACGGCTTCATCCACGGTCAAGATCTTTTCACCATCGGCCGTTATCCGCACCCAGAGCGCACAAATCGCAACACCGGCGAGGATCGCGGTGCATGCCCACCGGCAGCGACAGGTTCACTGAATCTGATCTTGTTCAGTCACTGATCGTGTTCTTCATCAGATGTTCTGACAGGGCGAATTGGAGAGCTTTGTTCTCATTTTTTCATGTGACGACTTACTAATCTGTTTGTAACAAAGTTAATCTCCTATAATCTAGCTTTGATTTTGTTATAGCAACCATGATCAAAAATCCACTAGATCATACTCAAAATTGCTAACAAAGTTTGTCCCAGTTCACTGTCAGTCGAAAATCAGCTTCAGGGTTGACTGGCAGTCTGTCTTTAAGTCCATTTATCTCCCATTTTATACAGCATCAATGCTTAGTCTCTTAATCAAAATTGTACTCCTAACATAGCTCTCTAAGTTTGATGTATTGATCTAGAGCAAAACCTTCATGGATTAAGAAATACAAGGCCCCAAACATGGCCTAATTACACTAAATTTTCAGAGTTAACCATATGGGTGCTCTTGGGGCTTTTTGCAATTAAGTCCAAATTGTTCCACATCAATTGAAAATCCTCCAATATCAAAGTTGTTTGGTTTTTGACATTCTACCACTTTGATATATACACTTTGGTCCAAAAGTGTATAGAATTTGAAATCACCATATAGGGCACAAATTAGGGTTTCTAGGGTTCCGTTTAGGGTTTTGGGTGCTTTAGGGTTTTTGTGCCACTCAAATCCATCAAACTTGATCTCTTGTGAATATTTCTAATGGTTTTTGAGGTACTACTCAATTTGGCTTCACATTTACCCATATGCCCTAATCCCAGGGTTAAGTACCCTACCCTAGGGTTAAGAACACTTCAAGTCACCACATCAAACTTGTTTTGAAGTTTTACCTAGTGGATGCATTCTAGGTGTAACAAAAATAATGACATGTCAATGCATATGATGCCATGCTCAAGTTTTAGTTCTAGTAACACTAGGGGTGTTACAAATCTCAATTTCAGTTGATTAAAACTATCTTGGCACTCCAGTCCCAATTAAACTCTTTTCCCTTCTCTAGCAGTGAGGTCATTGGCTTAGCAATCTTAGAGAACCCTTCAATAAATCGCTGATAATAGCCTGCAAGTCCCAAGAAACTCCAGACCTCAGTAACTATGCTGGGTATGCTCCACGCCACTATCTCCCAGACTTTAGCAGGATTCACTAATATTCCACCATTGGAGATGATGTGCCCAAGGAATGGCACTTCATCAATCCAGAACTCGCATTTGCTGAACTTGGCGTAGAGTTGATTATCCCGTAGCTTTTGTAGCACCAACCACAGATGTTTCTCATGATCACTATCACTCTTGGAATAAATATGAATATCGTCGATGAATACCACGACGAATCTGTCAAGATACTCCATGAACACCTTATTCATCAGATTTATAAAATAGGCTGGTGCATTAGCTAGTCCAAATGACATAACTGTGAATTAATATAAACCATATCGGGTTGAGAAAGCCGTCTTCGAAATATCAGATGGCCTAATCTTCATTTGATGATAGCCCGATTGGAGATCAATCTTGGAGAACACCCTTGCACCTCTCATCTGATCAAATAAGTCTTCAATGCAGGGTAACGGATACTTGTTCTTCACAGTGACATCATTAAGGGATCTATAATTCACACACATCATCTGTGATCCATCCTTCTTCTGTACAAACAAAACGGGTGCTCCCCAAGGTGAGGAACTCGGACGAATGTACCCAACCTCCTGTAACTCTGTTAACTGTTTCTTAAGTTCTTTTAGTTCTTCTATGGACATCCTATATGGCCTTTTTGGAATAGGAGCGGTCCCAGGTAAGAGATCAATGACAAACTCAACTTCACTATCTAGTTGCATCCCGGGTAACTCCTCTAGAAAGACATCGGGGAAATCCCTAACCAGACGGATGTTGTTGCCTACAAACTTCTCGTCTACTAAAAATATGGCAGGTCTGGTAGAGGTAGTTACGTTCCACTTCAAACATTTCTCCTTTAGAGCTGGTGTGTTCTACAGTTCCCCTAGCACATTGTATAACCATGACATACCAAGAATCAAGTCTATACTGCTTTCTTCTAATACTATAGGGGTAGCCCAGAATTCTCTTCCCATAATTGTCAAAGTTAATCTGTGTGTCATATAGTTTGCTTCAACAGGCCCTTTAGGTGTAATTACTACCATTGGTGTTTTCATAGCTTGAAGTGGTAATTCATTTGTGTTGGTATATCGAGTAGAAATAAAGGAATGTGTAGCACCAGAATCAAATAATATTGCTCCAGGAATTGCATTAATATAAAACATACCAATTGCGATGTCCGCTCCATCAGTGGTAGCCTCAGCACTGACTTGATTAACCCTGACAATGTTGAATCCCTTGCCAGATCTTAGAGTCTACTGCTTGTTCTGGATGGGGGTACTAGCAATCCTCTGTGGACAAACCTTAGCATAATGCCCAGTCTTATCACACTTAGCATATGGTGCCTGCACTCTGTCCTGAGAATTTCGCTGGGGTGCCAGTGGGGGTAGCCTGATGAGTCGGTGGAGTCTCCTGTGGTGTGTACTGAGCTGGGCACTGACCTCCTCCAGTGCGAGCCAGTGACTCCTGGGGTGGAACATAGCGAGGACAAACGTTGTTGCTCCCCTGACCCTAGGTGATTGCCTTCCTCTTCATGTCCCCCAGCTGAACACGCTTGTGTTCAATGGCTAGGGCCTTGTCAAGCAGCCTCTAGAGTGATGGAAAGGAGTGAGCCACTAGTGCATAATGCAGAGGTCCAATAAGTCCTTCGATGAAGTGTTCCTACTTCCTCTCATCTTCAGTCACTTCATCTGGTGCATATCTTGAGAGCTGAATGAATCTGTCACGGTACTCACTCACTGACATGCTCCCCTGCTTCAGTGACAGAAATTCCTTATTCTTGATCTTCATCAGTCCAGCAGGAATGTGATAGTTTATGAACTAAGTAGCAAATTCTGCCCAAGTGATAGTGTCAGTAGCATCATGGCAGCGGTGTAAGAATCCCACCAATCAGCAGAAGGACCAGTAAGTCGACCAGAAGCATAAAGAACCTTCTCCCGGTCAGAGCACTGAGCAATAATCAGCATCTTCTCCATGGACTTCAGCCAATCATCAGCGTGCGGTGGATCTGGAGAGCTGGCAAACGTCGGTGGCTTGTGGCTCATGAACTCCCAGTGCTTGTCCCGGGGTGGAACTTGTGGTGGTGGTGGAGGCAATGGTGCTTGCTGCTGTCGCACCATTCTCTCTTGGCGCATCTCCTCCCTCATCTCTTGCCTCTCTTGGCGCATCTCTTGACGCTCCTATCGCATCTGCGTCTGCATATCCTGCATGGTGTTCGCCATCTGTTGTAGCATCTGCATCTGAGCTGCACCCACTGGATCAGTCCCAGCCGGTGGAGGATTCAAAGGATTCATCTCGGCTTGCTGTTGTCTAAGCACCCTCCGGTTGAATGGGTTGGCAGGTAGATCAATTCCGCCTCCCTTCCTGGTATTGACCATTTGAGTTAGAAACACATGGTAAGAAAGAATTGTAGACAAGACGAGTAATTACGAGGCATGTTACTTTGGGGGTTTTATTAGCTAAGTAGATTAGTATTTCACCTACTAAAGCTAATACATTACCTTATCATGGTACATGCTAAGATACCTGACTATACTATTTCAATCAATCAAAGAAGCAAACCAGACATTTATCACCAAAACAATCAACCAACATTTTACTAGAGAAAATAATTTTATTTTTTGTCTTAGGTCTCCTATCTCTTTAAAAAGGGTCATAAATGTAGGATTCCAAGGTGTGAAATCCCTCTTGTCTTAGAGTAGAAAAGATAAGAATAATTAGAGTAGTACAACAAAAGGTGAGACAGGATCAAGATAAGTATAGAAAGAATCAGAGTAAGGTAAGTAGGTAAGTGTTTTGTCCATTTTTATCTAGGTTTCGTCCTACAGTCAACATTTCTTGTGATACCACTTCTGTCACACCCAGATTTAAGGGATTAAGATGGGTGTGTCTCATATGTGCGCCAAGGAAGAACAACACATATAATAACAGAGTGTATAGAGATAAAATGTCACCATATTATGAAAGTACTTATTACATAGCGAAGTCTTACAAAAATAAATGATAAATATAAAACAAACTAAGAGTCCATCTAAGGCGCCATAAAGCTGACTGGGAGACGCCACCTAGATCAAGTCGTACTCCTCGTTGTGTGGCTCCTCGTGGGCCACCTGTTCTTCTCCTGTGGGGGGTTCTATATATCGCAAGTGTGAGCTCACAAAAGATCACAGCTCAACAAGTCGTGGGGAATAATGTGCATGAACTCACCAAAGGTGGGAGTTCATGTGATGTGTAAGGCTGATCAACAAAAGGGGTTAAAGCTGAGAATTGCTTTTAATAAGTTGGTCAAAATTTATTGGCAATTACTAGATGTAAGTAGATACCAAACCATAATAATAATAGAACAAAATTAATAATAAATCCCATGCAATGCAAATGATAAATTGAATTTAGTTCCATAATTTAATCATGCGAGAGTCCTGAGCTGCTCATGACCGCGAGCACGGCTAGTATACTAGTTTTTACACTCTGCAGAGGTTGTACCCTATACCCACAAGTCGTGTTACCCATCTGCCAAGGGGTCATGCATCCCATACACCTCTACCAAGGAAGTGAGGCAGGGTAACACTACGAGGCCTTTACAAAGTTCCACTAGCTTCAGAAAACCCGTCTGACCGCCATCGCAGCAAAATCAACCTGGAAACCTCCCTACACGCCTACTCTCCTACTGCCCTTGCCCCTATCGGGTAAGGTAGTCCTCCACTAGATTTCTTAGTTAGTTAGCCAAGGGCGTCTCATTCCACCCTTGTGGTGGCACGTGTTTCTCAAGTTAAGCTTCATGTTCCAATTAAAAATAATGATCTTGATATGGATAATAAATAAAATAACAGTTGGAACACGAATCATATTGTAATATTAAACCTAAAACCATATAGAGCAATAGCAAAAACTACCCAAATAATTCAGAGGTAAACAAGGTAACAAGATAAGCAAACTAGGGTGACCTATTGGGTCCCATCAAAATTAAACCTATGCATGAATAAATTATTATAAAGAACATTATTGGGTAATAAAAATGGTTAATGGCACACCTTGCCTTCAATGAGCTCCTGCTCCGCAACTTAAACCTGCTGAACACCCGGATCCTCGGCCACTGGCTCTTCTACTCGCCACAATACAAACAAGCATAGTACAAGGGGAAACTTAACATCACACCAAACATTTATACAAAATACATATTAATAATCTATGCATTAAAACAAGATCATAGGAACAAGAATCACTAGATTCGGAGTTACGGATTTCGAGTTATGAATTTCTGAAGGTTTTATGTGTTTGGTACAAGATTAATTAAGAGATAAATTTTAATACAGTTTTTATGTTAAAACAGAGACACTATGTGATGAACAATATTAAAACAGAATTATTGCAACTAGAATGGATCAATTTGGAGTTAAAATGAATTAAATATGAATTTTACAAGTTTCTTGAATTATTTTTGTATTAAAAAGGAAGAACAACATATATAATAACAGAGTGTATAAAGATAAATGTCACCATATCATGAAAGTACTTATTACATAGCGGAAGTCTTACAAAAATAAATGACAAATATAAAACGAACTAAGAGTCTATCTAAGGCGCCATAAAGCTGACTCGGAGACGCCACCTAGATCAAGTCGTACTCCTCGTTGTGCGGCTCCTCCTGGGCCACCTATTCTTCTCCTGTGGGGGGTTTTATATATAGCAAGTGTGAGCTCACAAAAGATCATAGCTCAACAAGTCGTGGGGAATAATGTGCATGAACTCACCAAAGGTGGGAGTTCATGTGATGTGTAAGGTTGATCAACAAAAGGGGTTAAAGCTGAGAATTGCTTTTAATAAGTTGGTCAAAATTTATTGGCAATTACTAGATGTAAATAGATACCAAACCATAATAATAATAGAACAAAATTAATAATAAATCCCATGCAATACAAATGATAAATTGAATTTAGTTCTATAATTTAATCATGCGAGAGTCCTGAGCTGCTCATGACCGCGAGCTCGGCTAGTATACTAGTTTTTACACTCTGCAGAGGTTGTACCCTGTACCCACAAGTCATGTTACCCATCTGTCAAGGGGTCATGCATCCCATACACCACTACCAAGGAAGCGAGGCAGGGTAACACTACGAGGCCTTTATAAAGTTCCACTAGCTTCAGAAAACCCGTCTGACCGCCATCACAGCAAAATCAACCCGGAAACCTCCCTACACGCCTACTCCCCTACTGCCCTTGCCCCTATCGGGTAAGGTAGTCCTCCACTAGATTTCTTAGTTAGTTAGCCAAGGGCGTCTCATTCCACCCTTGTGGTGGCACGTGTTTCTCAAGTTAAGCTTCATGTTCCAATTAAAAATAATGATCTTGATATGAATAATAAATAAAATAACAGTATAATTGGAACATGAATCATAATGTAATATTAAACCTAAAACCATATAGAGCAATAGCAAAAACTACCCAAATAATTCAGGGGTAAACAAGGTAACAAGATAAGCAGACTAGGGTAACCTATTGGGACCCATCAAAATTAAACCTATGCATGAATAAATTATTATAAAGAACATTATTGGGTAATAAAAATGGTTAATGGCACACCTTGCCTTCAATGAGCTCCTGCTCCGCAACTTCAACCTGCTGAACACCCGGATCCTCGGCCACTGGCTCTTCTACTCGCCACAATACAAACAAGCATAGTACAAGGGGAAACTTAACATCACACCAAACATTTATACAAAATACATATTAATAATCTACACATTAAAACAAGATCATAGGAACAAGAATCACTAGATTCGGAGTTACGGATTTCGAGTTATGAATTTCTAAAGGTTTTATGTGTTTGGTACAAGATTAATTAAGAGATAAATTTTAATACAGTTTTCATGTTAAAACAGAGACATTATATGATGAACAATATTAAAACAGAATTATTGCAACTGGAATGGATCAATTTGGAGTTAAAATGAATTAAATATGAATTTTACAATTTTCTTGAATTATTTTTGTATTAAAAATCAATTTCTATAATTAATTTTCTAATTTCTCTGTTCCCTGGACCGAGCGCACCATTTACAGAAAATACAGGGGCGACTACACAAAAGTCCTTAGACTTAATCCACAGCCGAGAGGATTGTGGGTTCATTCGCAAGGAGTACACGAACTCATTAGCAATTTTACCAGGGCGAAACAGTATCTCGAACCCCCAGGCCAGCAGGTCTGAATCCAATGGCCTCGATCATAATCTAGCGAACCAGTACGCAGGTTCTAATCTCGACCCTTAACTTTCTCATCGACGGCCAGGAACGTTCTTCTTCCTCGTGTCAAACCCGGTCACGGCGTCACGCGCACCACGGTGGAGCGCCATTGCCGGAAGACACATACCGGCCCATGGTTCCCGATTCGCACGATTGACCGATGCTACCTGATGCGCAGGACAGGGTGATCGACCAGAAGGTGCATTCACCGGCCACCAGTCCTCGCAATTCCCGACAATAGCGGAGGGCAGCGCGGTGGAGGTTTTCCCCAAGTCCGGCAAGATTACCGACCGTCCCATGGAAGATATCTAACGCGAGAAGGTGCCTTACAAAAAGATAAATCAGACGATTCAGTTTGAAGGCCCCATACCTCGAATTAAGGTGACAAGAGCCAAGCCCCGGCAGTGGTGTATCCTCACGGCGGTGAGCGATTCCCCCGTGGAATTCCGCCTTGCCCCCACCTGATTCAAGTGCGCCTACACCACGCGCAGACTCCCCGCGATCCAATGTAGCGACACCATTATAACCCCGGCCCGAATTGAAGCTCCTCAAGACGGTCGACGATGACGGCTCCAAACTCCCCGCCCTGGCAATCTCGTGGCTACCCAAGCATTTACAACAGAGGGCGAGAGGGTCGCGGCGAGGGGTTTTATATCCGCGGCCAGGTCAAAAACCTTAAACCGTAGTCGGCACTGAGGTAAGGTGGTTGAGATTTATGCGAGGGAGTGGATGCACATTGGCAGGGGAAAGATTTTGACCCCCACAAGTTCAGCTAGAAGGAGACCCCAGAGGCTGGGCCCCACATGGCAGAGAGGGAGCCCATATCGGCATGCGCAGTTAACAGCTAAGCGTGGGCCCACATGTAGGTGAAACAAGAAAAAGGAATGGAGGAGAGGGGCACGCGTGGCAACTGATGCCGAGGTCGCACCAGTCGGCACGTGTCTCAGTTCCACTATAGCACGACAGGAGAAGCTGGGCCGGCCGGTTTCGGCCCATGGCACCCAGGGGAAGTTTCTTCGTTTTTTTTCTTTTATAATTTCTGCTTAAATTTCTTTTCCAATTAAATTCATAATCTAAGTTCAACTTTATTGTGATTTCCTCACTTAGATTATATGCATAAATAAAAACGCTAGTAGGAAAGAATTATATTTGTTTATATATGTTTCTTCCTAATATATATATTCTTTTCCTTTCCTTTCTCCTACCTTTAATTTGCAAAATAGGTCTTAAATCCAAATTTGGACATTAATGTCTTCCTATTAATATTATTATCATTATTATTAAATGCACGCACAAACAAACTCCAACATGATGCGTAGATTAGTGATGTGTCATTTGTTAATTATTTAAATTTAAATGTGGTGTTCACATGTGTTAATAAGTAGAGACAACACATATAAAGGAAATAATTTCATCTCTTATGTTTTCTTATAAATTGGGTATTACAAGGTGCGTGCAGTGCTCTCTGGCGTAGGCAGATTGTCTTGGCGTTGTCTTTTGTTGTTGACGGCCTCGTCGTCGAGGGCCTCCTGAGGGATGTCGTCCACAAGGGGAGCTTTGCCTTTCTTATCAGCTAGAAGGGTCGCCTTTGCCGCATCGTAGATGGAAGAGGCGGCCTTAGAAGTCGCTCTCTTGGGGGCCATCATGGAAATGGTTTTTGTTGCACGCACGGTGGGCGCCAAATGTTGGAACTTACTGACATGTGGTCAGACTAGCTCGAACAGTTGGAGAACAGAAAATAGTTTGATGCCGGTTAACACAAGGTATTAGGGCAACTGTGTTTTTTCTATGTCCTGCAATGTTGTTGTACGGGGGTATTTATAGGTAACCAAGGGACAGCTTCACCCTGTCAAAGACGGTTGTGCCCTTGGTTACCTACATTATCCCTGGAATATTCCCCTTTGGGGGGTTATCGCAGGTCATTACAGCGTGATTAAGTACACGCACGGACAGACACACTAACAACTCTACCCCCACAGTGGCTTACAAGTGGGACCCTGTAGCACGGGTCAGTTATATACATGCCCCTATTATAATAACGAGCGAGTAACAACACATGGTCTTCGTGTTCCACTTGCTCAGCCTTTGGAAGTCGTTGCGGCCTTCGTCGCGACCCGCCAAGACGGAGGGAGCACTTAAGCCTTCGCCCGCTCTTTGCGTTCCCTCCGTCGTGGGGCTCTCACTCTTCAGTCTCCGCACTCTTCAGTCTTCACTTGATTTCCCTCTAACATGTTCCGCTTTTGTCATGTAGTCGATCGAGCAAGGGGGCGTTGTGCCTTTGCCCCAACACCATGCAAGGTCCCGACTAATCCTCGTTGGTGCATCTATGCAAATGGTAGCCCACACGAGGGGCAAGCACCACAGACGAGTAACTCCATAGAGAGCCACAGGCCTTCTCCATGCAAGTGGTGCTCTGCTTCCGGCTCCTCTCAAACGCTCCCCATCGTCTCCACTATCGAGCTTCCAGCCAAAACGTCGTGGGTCTCATTCCCTCTGGTACATGGCGGTGGCGGTCGTGTCACAAATGCGATTGACAAGGTCTCGCAATACTCTCGTCCCACTCAGTACAATTACAACGGCTCGCACAAGAGCCAATGGGTTTTGTTGGTTTTTCTAAACTCGCTTAACTAACTAGGAACAACCTAGAGTAAGCGCATAAGCGGCCTAACTAACCTAAGAACTTCACAAAGCACCTACGCGAATCACTGAGTGCTTCTATTAAGCACTTGGGTGTATGAGCACTTGGAAATATCTATAACATGTGTTCCCACAAATGGTCGGTTAGAACGGTATAAATTGCCTCCACTCAATTATAGTCGTTGAACAGAAAGCTGATTGTTCTATCGTTGGGAGCACCAGACATGTTCGATGCCTTGGCCACATCAACCAATCGAGAGCTTCTACTGCTGACCGTTTGCCAGACTGCCCTGTGTGTTCATCTTGCTTGTTGCGGAACACCCACTTGGTTCCCACAACATTTTTCTTCGGACGTGCCACTAGGCTCCAAACTTCATTTCTCTTGAAGTTGTTGAGCTCTTCCTGCATGGCCAACACCCAGTCCAGATCCTGCAAGGCTTCTTCTACCCTGAAAGGCTCAATAGAAGAAACAAACGAGTAATGCTCACAAAAATTAGCTACACGTGAGCGAGTGGTTACTCCCTTGCTGATATCACCCAGAATCTGATCCACTGGATGATTTCTTTGAATAGTTGACCAAACTTGAGTTGGAGGAACTTGTGACGCTTCTTCCTCCTTATCATGTTCTTCATGTGCTCCCCCTTGATCGAGCCCTTCATCTTAAGGTACATGTTCTTCATCTTGAGTTGGGGGATGCACCAATGTAGAGGAAGAAGGTTGATCTTGCTCTTGTTGTTCCTGCGGTCGCACATCACCTATTGCCATTGTTCGCATTGCGACCGTCGGAACCTCATCCTCATCTACATCATTAAGATCAACTTGCTCTCTAGGAGAGCCATTAGTTTCATCAAATACAACGTCACTAGAGACTTCAACTAATCCTGATGACTTGTTGAAGAGCCTATACGCCTTTGTGTTTGAGTCATAACCTAGTAAAAACCTGAAAGGGAAATAGGGTTAACCATTTCCTATAATTAATTTTGGTGGTTGATGACCAACGCAAACAAGTGGACTAACTAGTTTGTCTAGAATTCATGTATTACAGGTGTATAAGGTTCAACAAAAACCAAGAAAGAAATCAGTTAGGGGTCACAATTCATTTGGAGCAAATGGACTTGAGTGTGCTGAAAAATGGCGCACCGGACTGTCCGGTGTGCCACCGGACAGTGTCCAGTGCACCAGGCCGTACAACTCTGAACCAACCACTCTCGGGAATTCTAGGGCATGCTCCACTATAATTCACCGGACTGTCCGGTGTGCCACCGGACTGTCCGGTGAGCCAGCGGAGCAACGACTCCCTGCGTGCCAACGGTCACCTGCCACCGTGAACAGTGCATGTCAGGAGTCAGAGCGCATAAGTCAGAGGGCACGGGACTGTCCGGTGTGGCACCAGACTGTCCGGTGCCACAAGAAGACAAAGGTTTCAACGGTCGACCAGCTCCAAACCCTAACGGTTAGCTGACGTGGCGGAGCACCGGACAATAAACAGTGGCTGTCCGGTGGCGCACCGGACTGTTTGGTGCGCCCATCGCCAGCAGCCTCCACCAACGGCTATGGAAGTGGTTGAGGGCTATAAATACCCCCCAACCACCTCATTAATATCCATCCAAGCATTCCAAACATCTTATTCAATACAAGAGCAAAATACTCCACTCAAAGACACAACAAATAGATTGAATCCTCTCTAAGCCTCCAAATCAACTCAATTCCATTAGGGACTTGAGAGAGGGTGTTTTTGTGTTCTTTGTTGCTCTTGTTGCTTGTCTTGGCCTTTTTCTTTTCCCAATCTTATTCTCAAGTGATTTGTAAGTGAAGCAACAGACACCAAGTGTGTGGTGGTCCTTGCGGGGTCTTAGTGACCCGTGAGATTAAGGAAGAAGGCGCACTCGGTCTAAGTGACCGTTTGAGAGAGGGAAAGGGTTGAAATAGACCCGGTCTTTGTGACCTCCTCAACGGGGACTAGGTTCTTTGGAACCAAACCTCAGTAAAACAAATCACCATGTTCACTCGCATTGATTCTTGTTTGATTTGTTTTCCTCTCTCTTCGGACTTGAATTTAATTCTAAAGCTAACCCCGGCTTGTAGTGTGTGTTTAAAGTTATAAATTTTAGGTTTCTCCTATTCACCCCCTCTCTAGGCGACATTCAATTGGTATCAGAGTTAGTGCTTCATTAAGAGCCTAACCAACTCGAAGTGATGTCTGGAGATCACGCCAAGAGGGAGATCTTGACCGGCGAAAAGGCCGCAAGCTCGGGGAGGACTCTTTCAAGGGAGTCCGACAACAAGAACAAGGAGGAATCCTCTTCCTCCATCAAGTTGCATCGGAGAGGTGATAAGAAGAAGAAGATGAAGAAGGTGGTCTACTACAAGACCGACTCTTCGTCACCCTCCACATCAAGCTCCGAGTCATCCACCGCTTCTAAGCACCATGAGCGCAAGAAGTATAGTAAGATGCCCCTACGCTATCCCCATATTTCAATGCGCACTCCATTACTTTTCGTACCCCTAAGCAAACCACCATATTTTGATGGTGAAGATTATTCTATGTGGAGTGATAAAATGAGGCACCATCTAACCTCACTCCACGAAAGTATTTGGGATATAGTTGAGTATGGAGAGCAGGTACCAAAGGTGGGGGACAAAGACTACGACTCGGACGTGGCCGCCCAAATTATGCACTTTAACTCCCAAGCCATGTCTATACTCCTCGCCTCCTTGTGTCGAGAGGAGTATAATAAGGTGCAAGGGTTAAGGAGTGCCAAAGAAATTTGGGACGTCCTCAAAACCACGCACAAAGGGGACAAGGTGACAAAGATCACCAAGCGGGAGATGATCAAGGGCGAGCTCGGTCGATTCGTCCTCAACAAAGGAGAAAAGTCGCAAGCAATGTACAACTGGCTAAAGACAATGGTGAACCAAGTATGCAACCTCGGGAGCACCAAATGGGATGACCATGAGATGGTCAAGGTTATTCTTAGATCCCTCGTATTTTGCAATCCTACTCAAGTTCAATTAATACGTGGGGATCCTAGATATAAACTAATGTCTCCTGAGGAGGTTATTGGCAAGTTTGTGAGCTTTGAACTTATGATCAAAGACTCCAAACACATTATCAACTTGGAGCAAGGCGCCACCTCCACACCCGAGGTGCAACCCGTAGCATTCAAAGCGACGAAAGAAGAAAAGGAGTCTACACCAAGTAGGCTTCCAATCGACACCTCCAAGCTCGACAACGAGGAGATGGCGCTCATCATCAAGAGCTTCCGCTAAATCCTCAAACAAAGGAGGGGGAAAGACTACAAGTCCCGCTCCAAGAGGGTGTGTTACCGTTGTGGTAAGTCCAGTCATTTCATAGCTAAATGTCCAATTTCTAGTGAAAGTGACAAGGACGAAGACAAGAAGGGGAAGAAGAAGGAGAAGAAGAGATACTACAAAAAGAAGGGCGGCGATGTGCGCATATGTCGGGAATGGGACTCCAACGAGAGCTCCACTGACTCCTCCGACGAGGACGCTGCCAACATCGCCGTCAACAAAGGCCTCCTCTTCCCAAACATCGGCCACAAGTGTCTCATGGCTAAGGACGGCAAGAAAAAGAAGGTACACTCTAGAGCCACCCCCAAATATACAACATCTAGTGATGAGGGTAGCTCTAGCGACAATGAAGATGATTTACTTGCTCTTTTTGCTAACCTTAGCATGGATCAAAAGAAAAAATAAATGAATTAATAGAAACCATTAATGAGAAGGATGACCTCTTGGAAAGCCAAAAGGACTTCCTTATTAAAGAGAACAAAAATTTGTTAAATTGAAAAATGCTTATGCTCAGGAAATAGAAAAATGTGAAAACTTATCTAAGGAGCTTAGCATTTGTCATGATTCAATTTCAAGTCTTAGAACTGAGAATGCTAGTTTAATTTCTGAGATTGAAAAATTGAATGTTTGCAATGATTCATTTTCCTGTCTTAGACATTAGAATATTAAATTAAATGCTAAGATTGAGGAATTAAATGAATGAAAACCATCTACATCTACTGTTGATCATGTGACTATTTGTACTAGATGTAGAGATGTTAATGTAGAAGCTATGGATGATCACCTTGCCATGATTAAACATCAAAATGATCACATAGCTAAATTAACTGCTAAAATTACCAAGCATGAACTAGAAAATGATAAGTTTAAATTTGCTAGAAGCATGCTCTATAATGGGAGACGCCCTAGCATTAATGATGGCATTTGGTTCCAAAAAGGGAGCCAAAACAATGTCAAGCTTAATCCCAAAAGATTGTCTAATTTTGTTAAGGGTAAGGCTCCCATGGTTCAGGATAGTGAGGGTTACATTTTATATCCTGCAAACTATCATGAGCACAAAATTAGGAAGATTCATGCTAGGAAACCTCATTATGTATCTCATCAAGCATTGATGTATAAAAATGAGGCTTCTAGCTCTAGGCATACCACTTATGTTAAAATGCATAGAAAGAAAATTCCTGCTGCATCAAATGAACATAACATTTCATTTAAGACTTTTGATGCTTCTTATGTTTTAACTAACAAATCAGGCAAAGTAGTTGCCAAATATGTTGGGGGCAAACACAATAGTTCAAAGACTTGTGTTTGGGTACCCAAGGTGCTTGTTTCTAATGTGAAAGGACCCAAGACCATTTGGGTACCTAAGGACAAGGCCTAAATTTGTTTTGTAGGTTTATGCATCCGGTGGATCAAGTTGGATAATCGATAGCGGGTGCACAAACCACATGACAGGGGAGAAAAGGATGTTCTCCTCATACCAAAAAAATGAAGATCCCCAAAGAGCTATTACATTTGGGGATGGAAATCAAGGTTTGGTCAAAGGCTTGGGTAAAATAGTTATACCTCCTGACCATTCTATTTCCAATGTTTTTCTTGTAGATTATTTAGATTACAACTTGCTTTCTATTTCTTAATTGTGTAAAATGGGCTACACTGCCTTTTCACTGATATAGGTGTTACTGTCTTTAGAAGAAGTGATGATTCAATAGTATTTAAGGGAGTGTTAAATGGTCAGCTATATTTGGTTGATTTTAATGATAATAAAGCTGAACTAGACACTTGCTTAATTGCTAAGACTAATATGGGCTGGCTCTGGCATCGCCGACTTGCCCATGTTGGAATGAAGAATCTTCACAAGCTTCTAAAGGGAGAGCACATTTTAGGACTAACAAATGTACATTTTAAGAAAGACAGGATTTGTAGCGCATGTCAGATAGGGAAGCAAGTTGGAGTACATCATCCACATAAGAACATAATGACGACCGACAGGCCACTTGAGCTGTGTTGGTGTTTTTGCCTACTAGGGAAAATTGATCCAACAAGGGAGTGGAAAGAATGTTTGCAAAGTTTAGCACGGAATGCCAAAAGCTTCGTTAATCTCCCGTGTGAGGGCACTGTACGTGGGTATTTATAGGTACTCGAGGGGCCGCCTGACCCTGTCAAACACGTATATACCCTTGAGTACCCGGTTTATCCCAAGAATATTCCCACAAGGGGAGGTTACAGACAGTCATTAAGGTAAACCCTATTACAGACACAACCCTAATCAGACTTGACCTCACGGGGCCCATCACTATGGGCCGACTCACGCATGGGCCTTCCCCGGCGGTGGAGACGTGGGAGGCCCATAGACATCATGCGGGGTCTTCGTCTCCGACACCAGAGCGAAGGGGGTCGCACCGGTTTCCGTCCGAGTCGCGCCCTCAGCTTGTTCTGGCGTGTTGTGGATGCAGCCTTTGTTAGAGTGATGAAGAGACGAAGGCGTAGAGCAAAGGGTAGCGTGTTCGCCTTCGCCCCAACAAGCTGCTCCACATAGACCTATTCGGCCCGATCACTTACATAAGCATCGGTGGGAGTAAGTACTGTCTAGTTATTGTGGATGATTATTCTCGCTTCACTTGAGTATTCTTTTTGCAGGAAAAATCACAAAGCCAAGAGACTTTAAAGAGATTCTTAAGACGAGCTCAAAATGAGTTTGGGTTGAGAATCAAAGAGATAAGAAGCGACAATGGGATAGAGTTCAAGAATTCACAAATTGAAGGATTTCTTGAGGAGGAGGGCATCAAGCATGAGTTCTCTTCTCCCTACACACCTCAGGAAAATGGTGTAGTGGAGAGGAAGAATAGAACTCTACTGGACATGCAAGAACCATGCTTGATGAGTACAAGACACCGGACCGATTATGGGCTAAGGCGATTAACACCTCCTGCTACTCCATCAACCGGCTATATCTTCACTGAATCCTCAAGAAGACATCATACGAACTCCTCACTGGTAAAAAGCCCAATGTTTCATATTTTAGAGTCTTTGGAAGCAAATGCTTTATTCTTATCAAGAGAGGCAGAAGCTCTAAATTTGCTCCTAAAGCAGTAGAAGGTTTTTTATTAGGATATGACTCAAACACAAGGGCATATAGAGTCTTTAACAAATCCACTGGATTAGTTGAAGTTTCTTGTGACATTGTGTTTGATGAGACTAATGGCTCCCAAGTAAAGCAAGTTGATCTTGATGAACTAGATGATGAAGAGGCTCCATGTGTCGCAATAAGGAACATGTCCATTGGGGATATGTGTCCTAAGGAATCCGAAGAGCCTCCACAAGCACAAGATCAACCATCATCTTCCATGCAAGCATCTCCACCAACTCAAGATGAGGACCAGGCTCAAATTGATGGAAATGAAGATCAAGAGAATGAGCCACCTCAAGAGGAGGACAATGATCAAGGGGGGATGAAGATGATCAAGACATGGAAGATGATCAAGAGATTAGAGATCAAAGACCGCCACACCCAAGAGTCCACCAAGCAATTCAACGAGATCACCCCGTCAACTCCATCCTTGGTGACATCCATAAGGGGGTAACCACTAGATCTTGAGTTGCACATTTTTGTGAACATTACTCTTTTGTGTCCTCTATTGAGCCATACAGGGTAGAGGATGCAATAAGAGATCCGGATTGGGTGGTGGCTATGCAAGAGGATCTCAACAACTTCACGAGGAATGAGGTATGACATTTAGTTCCACATCCTAATCAAAACGTTGTAGGTACAAAATGGGTATTCCACAACAAGCAAGATGAGCATGGTGTGATGACAAGGAACAAAGCCCGACTTGTGGCCAAAGGTTATTCACAAGTCGAAGGTTTGGACTTTGATGAAAATTATGCACCTGTAGCTAGGTTTGAATCAATTCATATATTACTTGCCTATGCTACTTACCATGGCTTTAAGCTTTATCAAATGGACGTGAAGAATGCCTTCCTAAATGGCCCTATCAAGGAAGAGGTCTATGTTGAGCAACCTCCCGGCTTTGAAGATAGTGAGTACCCTAACCATGTTTTTAAACTCTCAAAGGCGCTTTATGGGCTCAAGCAAGCCCCAAGAGCATGGTATGAATGCCTAAGAGATTTCCTTATCGCTAATGGATTTAGAGTCAGAAAAGTCGATCCTACTATCTTTACTAAAACTGTTGCAAAAGACTTGTTTGTATGCCAAATTTATGTTGATGATATTATATTTGGGTCTACTAACAAGTCAACTTGTGAAGAGTTTAGTAGGATCATGATTCAAAAATTCGAGATGTCTATGATGGGGGAGTTGAAGTATTTCCTAGGATTTCAAATCAAGCAACTCCAAGATGGCACCTTCATCAGCCAAACAAAGTACATTCAAGAGATACTTAAGAAGTTTGGAATGAAGGATGGCAAACCCATCAAGACACCCATGGGAATCAATGGGCATCTTGACCTCGACACAGGAGGTAAATCCGTAGATCAAAAGGTATACCGGTCGATGATAGGTTCTTTACTTTACTTATGTGCATCTCGACCGGATATTATGCTTTCCGTATGCATGTGTGCAAGGTTCCAGGCAAATCCTAAGGAAGTTCACCTTAGGGCCATGAAGAGAATTTTGAGATACTTAGTTTACACTCCTAAGTTTGGGCTTTGGTACCCCAAGGGATCTACCTTTGATCTAATTGGGTACTCCGATGCCGATTAGGATGGATGTAAGATTGATAGAAAAAGCACATCAGGGACTTGTCAGTTTCTAGGAAGATCCCTGGTGTCATCGGCTTCAAAGAAACAAAATTTGGTAGTTCTTTCCATCGCCGAAGCTGAGTACATTGCCGCAGGCCATTGTTGTGCGCAATTACTTTGGATGAGGCAAACCATTAGGGACTATGGCTACAAATTGAGCAAAGTCCCTCTCCTATGTGATAATGAGAGTGCAATCCGCAAGGCGGATAATCCCATTGAACACAGCCGCACTAAGCACATAGACATCCGGTACCACTTTCTAAGAGATCACCAACAAAAGGGGGATACTGAAATTGCTTATGTTAACACCAACAACCAATTAGCTGATATCTTTACCAAGCCATTAGATGAGAAGACCTAGGAATGAGCTAAATATACTTGATTTTCAGAATTTTGATTGAAACATTGCACACATCGCTCATTTATATACCTTTGATCATATCTTTTTCATTTGGTACAAACACATATTTCTTATTCTTCTTGTGCCAAGGCTAAAACTAACGTACTTTCAAGTATATCTCTATGACTAGTCTTAGATTGAAAGGGAAATGGAGTACTTGGCAAAAACAAAGGCTTCCACTCCAACTCTATCGTATTATTTACCTTTGCCATTACTCCTATAACTTTCAATGGTATGACTCTTCACTCGTATTTATCTTACCATTTGGGAGAAGGTATTAGGCCCTAAAGGGGGAGAAAAAGTCATAAGGGCTCTCAAGTTCTCCGTTTTTAGCAATTAATGCCAAAGGAGGAGAAAGTATTTAGCCCAAAGCAAAAGGACCGCACCACCACCATTTTAAAATTTTAGTATATCTTTAAAATTGGTATCTTTCAAAAAAAATAAATTAATTACTTCAATTGGTACTTGATCAAAATGAATTTTCAATTGGTATGTGAAGAGAATTTCTCAATTGGTATCTTCAAAACTTCACATTAAGAATGAAAGAATTTCAAATAGAATATTTTCAAATGGTATCAAATTTTCAACTCATATGTGAGAGTAGAATTTCAAATTGGTATCTATCTCAAAACCCTCTTGAAAGCTAAGGGGAAAATTTCATTCAGGGGGAGCTTTTATGTAGTCAAAGGAAAAGCATCTGAAACAGGGGAGAAATTTCAAATCATAAAAATGCTTCTTGCAATCATATTCCTATACCTTTTACTACTTACAAAAGTTTTTGAACAGATTTCCAAAAGATTTGCAAAAACAAAACCTGTGGTGCAAATATGGTCCAAAATGTTAAATAAAAGAAAGGCAATCCATTCACTCTTATTCTTAGTGATACTATCGATTGGTTTAAACTCCAAGTAACCTATGCATATTCAAACTAGTTACATTTCTGCACTTTATATTTGCTTTGGTTTGTGTTGGCATCAATCACCAAGAAGGGGGAGATTGAAAGGGAAATAGGGTTAATTTTGGTGGTTGATGACCAACGCAAACAAGTGGACTAGCTAGTTTGTCTACAATTCATGTATTACACGTGCATAAGGTTCAACACAAACCAAGAAAGAAATCAGTTAGGGGTCACAATTCATTTGGAGCAAATGGACTTGAGTGTGCTGAAAAATGGCGCACCGGACAGTGTCCGGTGCTCTAGGCCGTACAACTCCGAACCAGCCACTCTCAGGAATTCTAGGGTGCGCTCCACTATAATTCACCGGACTGTCCGGTGTGCCACCGGACTGTCCAGTGAGCCAACGGAGCAACGGCTCCCTGCGCGCCAACGTCACCTGCCGCCGTGAACAGTGCATGTCAGAAGTCAGAGCGCATAAGTTAGAGGGCATCGGACTGTCCGGTGCCACAAGAAGACAAAGGTTTCAACGGTCGACCAGCTCCAAACCCTAACGGTTAGTTGATGTGGCAGAGCACCGGACAATAAACAGTGGTTGTCCGGTGGCGCACCGGACTGTCCGTTGCGCCCATCGCCATCAGCCTCCACCAACGGTTATGGAAGTGGTTGAGGGCTATAAATACCCCTTAACCACCTCATTCATATCCATCCAAGCATTCCAAACATCTCATTCAATACAAGAGCAAAAGACTCCACTCCAAGACACATCAAATAGATTGAATCCTCTCTAAGCCTCCAAATCAACTCAATTCCATTAGGGACTTAAGAGAGGGTGTTTTTGTGTTCTTTGTTGCTCTTGTTGCTTGGCTTGGCCTTTTTCTTTTCCCATTCTTATTCTCAAGTGATTTGTAAGTGAAGCAAGAGACACCAAGTGTGTGGTGGTCCTTGCGTGGTCTTAGTGACCCGTGAGATTAAGGAAGAAGGCTCACTCGGTCTAAGTGACCGTTTGAGAGAGGCAAAGGGTTGAAATAGGCCCGGTCTTTATGACCTCCTCAACGGGGACTAGGTTCTTTGGAACCTAACCTCGGTAAAACAAATCACCGTGTTCACTCGCCTTGATTCTTGTTTGATTTGTTTTCCTCTCTCTTCGGACTTGAATTTAATTCTAACGCTAACCCCAGCTTGTAGTGTGTGTTTAAAGTTATAAATTTCAGGTTTCGCCTATTCACCCCCCTCTAAGCGACTTTTAAAACCCTTCTACAGCTTTGGGAGCAAACTTTGAATGCCTACCTTTCTTTACCAAGATGTAGAATTTGCTCCCAAGTACACGAAAATAAGAAACATTGGGTTTGTTGTCGGTTAGGAGTTCGTATGATGTCTTCTTGAGGAGGCGATGCATATAGAGCCGATTTATGGCATGGCAGGCTGTATTCACAGCTTCCGACCAAAACCGTTCAGGCGTCTTGTATTCTCCAAGCATTGTCTTTGCCATGTCAATTAGCGTCCTGTTCTTCCTCTCTACTACACCATTTTGCTGTGGTGTGTAGGGAGCGGAGAACTCGTGCTTGATGCCTTCCTCCTCAAGATAATCTTCGACTTGAAGGTTCTTGAACTCACATCCATTACCGCTCCTTATCTTTTTCACCTTTAGCTCAAATTCATTTTGAGCTCTCCTTAAGAAGCGCTTAAGAGTTCCTTGGGTCTCAGATTTGTCCTGCAAAAAGAAAACCCAAGTGAAGCGGGAAAAATCATCAACAACGACAAGACCATACTTACTTCCCTCGATACTAAGATAAGCAACGGGCCTGAAGAGATCCATATGTAGGAGTTCTAGTGGTCTTGATGTTGACATCACGTTCTTGCTTTGATGATTACTTCCCACCTGCTTCCCTGCCTGGCATGCTGCACAAGGTCTGTCTTTCTCAAAACAGACATCGGTTAGTCCTAACACATGTTCTCCCTTTAGAAGTTTATGAAGGTTCTTCATCCCAACATGTGCTAGACGGTGGTGCCAGAGCCAACCCATATTAGTCTTAGCAATTAAGCATGCATCTAGATCGGCATTCTCTTTTGAGAAATCAACTAAGTAGAGCTTGTCGTTTAATACACCCTTAAAATCTAATGAACCATCACTTCTTCTAATGACAGATACATCAATATTTGTAAATAAACAATTATAACCCATATGACATAATTGGCTCATAGACAACAAATTGTACTCGAGCGATTCCACTAGAAACACATTTGAAATCGAATGCTCGGTTGTGATGGCTATTTTGCCTAAGCCCTTGACCTTGCCTTGGTTCTCATCTCCAAAGATGATAGTGTCTTGGGAATCCCTGTTCTTAACGTAGGAGGTGAACATTTTCTTCTCCCCCGACATGTGGTTTGTGCATCCGCTATCGATAATCCAGCTTGAGCCTCCGGATGCATAAACCTACAAGGTAATTAAGCTTGGGTCTTAGGTACCCAACTCTTGTTGGGTCCTACAAGGTTAGTCACAACAGACTTTGGAACCCAAATGCAAGTTTTGTCTCTCTTGCACTTAGGTCCCAAACTTCTAGCAACTACTTTCTCGTTTTTGCATATAAGAACAAATGAAGCATCACATGTTTGATAGAGCATAGTTGGTCCAGTTGATGCTCTCCTAGGCGCATGAGAAGCAACATGATGGCGCCTAGGTCTATTCCTACCAAGAGCATATGAAGAGCTAGATGCAAACATGGCATGAGAATTAAATGCAACATCATGACATATAGGAGAAACAACATGATTATGACACCTATCATGATGAGCAATACTAGTAACTCTCTTATCATAAAGATAGGCATGGTTCTTTTTAGAGCTACTAGCCATGGGAGCCTGTAACGCCCTGAATTTGGGGGTAGAATTTTTTCTTCTTTAATACTCACCAAATTCAGGCGTTACTCTTTTCTCTTCCCGTTTCGCTCCTTCTTCCCAATTTCAAAGCGGTATAGCGACTGGTGTCTGTATTACGTGTAAACGAAAACCTAAGTCGTCATGGGTCTTGCATCATGTCGAGGCATTTTTCTTGTCTGATGTCGTGTTTAATCGCGTGTGTTGCTCAGTCTCGTTTCATGAATCGGATTCCAATCGGTGGTTGTGCGTGTCGTGGGTTTTTGCCCCGCGACGCGACCTAGCCCGACCCGGCCCGCTCCAGCCCACGCGCCTCCGGCACCCTCCTCTCTCTCCTCGTGGAGCCCTAGGTTTTGGAGACGGTGATCGCCGGATTTGGACCCCGAGGTGAGCTCCCCTCCCCTCTCCCTCTCCCTCTCCCTCTCTCTCTTCCCCTTCTCCCTCCCCTTCTTCTCCCCTGCGCGCGACCCCCACCCGCATCCTCGCGCGCGCGGCCCCCTGGCGCGGCGTGCGACCCATCCCCCGTCCCCTGGCGCGCGGCGCCCCCTCCCCTGGCCCCCTCGCGCGGTGGCAGCCCCTCCCCTAGCCCCCTTGGTGCGGCGCGGCCCCTCCCCCTGCTCCCCTCGCGCGGCGCGGCCCCCTCCCCCTGCTCCCCTCGTGCGGCATGGCCCCGCCCGCTCCCACGCGGATGCGCGGCCCCGTCCCTGCCCCCTCCCCTTGCGCGGCGCGCGGCCTCGCCTGGCCCCTCGCGCTGCGGCGCGGCCCTGTCCCAGCCCCCAGCCCCTCGGGCATGGCTCCCTGGCGCCCCTGCTCGCCGCCCCTGGCCCCGGTGCGCGGCCTCAGCCCCCGGCGTAGCCCCTGGCGCGTGGCCCCTGCCCCCGGGCAGCGTGGTCCCCGGCGCAGCCCCTGTCCAGCGCGCGGCCCCTCGTGGCTTGCCCAGCGCGTTCCCACGCGTGCAGCCCCAGCGCGCGCGGCGATCAAGTTTCAGTTTAATTAGTTTTAAAATTTAGTTTAATGAGCGTGCTGCGTCGCGCACTTCATCGCGCGGCGAATTAGTTTGATTTCAGATTCTATTAACGTGTTGCGTCGCGTGCTTCGTCGCGCGATGATTCGTCTTAATTTCAGATTATTTAATGTGTGGCGTCGCGCGTCCAGTCGCGCGACGTTCCGTTTTAAATTCAGTTTAGATGACGTATGTCGTTGTGCATTTCGTCGCGTGACGCTTAACGTCTCTTTGTAATTAATGCAAGTGTCTCGGTGCGCGCTCCGTCATGCGATGAGTCGTTTATTTCTTAATTCAATTTAAATGTTGTGTCACGCGTTTCACCGCGCGACAATCTTTTTAATTTACCTTTATCTATTCATAATAATTAAACATGGAACATGACTTTACCCTATGCTAAACGCGATGGCTAAATTAATACTATTATGTTTAAACGAGTATTTTAATTTATAATCGTGTGACATGATCACTCTTCGACCGTAACCTCGACTGTTACTCTCTCTTTCTCGCTTAGTCGTAGGTGTGAGCCATGCGCCGAGTGTCTGTTTATTTATAACATTCTATTGTATGGTGTATTGTTCTTTTGTATTAAATGTGTGGAATGTATGTTTGAACTCGTATAGATAACGGTCAGTTGGTGGAGCCCGAAGGAATTGCAGGTGAAGACCCTGAGCAGCAGCTGGTTGGTGAAGGCAAGTGTCCTTTGACCCATCTATGTCCTACTCATTCTTATAATTCACTCCCCGCATTTACATAATTTATACCTAAGGATTGACTAGCTTTTGTTTATCTTGTCCTTGTTTACCTATTTTGGTTGGGTTATTTTGGTTTAGCTTTATGCTAGCGCTTCACATTAATCAATGAACATGATGAGATTATCTATGATACGTTGTTTTTCCTTTTGATTATGATGATGGTTCTGTGACATTTAGGGGACTCGAACTATTTCTCGAGTGCCTCTCTGTAAGGACTAGTTTGTTGGATGACCGTCCGAGAAAATAGTGCAACCATGAGGGTGGAGTGGGACGCCCTTAGCTGAGTAATTAGAGGAACTAGGGTGTAGTTTGCTTCGCCGTCGTGCCGTTAATGGGGCTCGGTGTATGCGGCTCGCTCTGCCAAGGTTGGTTCGCCCCTTAGGGAGGAGTGTGGTGCATTTAGGAAACTTAACGGGCAGCTACAGCCCCAGGAAATCTTTGTACAGGCTACGTAGTGAGACCCTGCCTATTCACCTTGGTAGTGTTTAAGGGTTTGATCGGCCCTAGGCAAGAGGGAATCACGGCTTGTGGGTAAAGTGCGCAACCTCTGTAGAGTGTTATGAAACTGATATATTAGTCGTGCTCGCAGTTATCAGCGGCCAAGGGAGCTCCATTGATTAGAGATACTTGATCAGAGATGTATGGTTTACAGGTGGTGACGAGGAGGATGGTTATGATTATGCTTATGGTAATGGTAAGTGGTGTTCTTTCCATTTGGAAAGGGTACTTTGGGTTAATAACTTGGGTTAATGCTAAAACTTGGCTTTCTACTAGTAATAATAACCTGACCAACTAAAAGCAACTACTTGGCTTAACTCCACATAAAGCTAGTCCACTACAGCCAAACGGGACATATTGCTGAGTATGTTGATGTGTACTCACCCTTGCTTTACACACCAAACCCCCTAGGTTGTCCATGTTGCAACCACTGCTCAGGTGAAGATGAAGTCGTGGAGGAAGACTTCCAGGAGTTCCAAGAGTACGATAAGTTCTAGGCGTGGGTTAGCGGCAAACCCCCAGTCGGCTGCCTGTGTAGGCCGTGTGTATCTACGTTTCTTTTCTACACTTTGATAATTGTTAAAGACTATGTGGATGTCTCGGACATCATGATGTAATCGACTATTATACCCTCTTTTATATCATTATTTGATCACTGTGTGATGATGTCCAGTTATGTAACTACTGTGTACGTGAATTGCTCATCCTGGCACGTACATGGTTCACATTCGATTTGCCTTCTAAAACCGGGTGTGACATAGGTGGTATCAAAGCCGTGCTGACTGTAGGACCGCTAACCTAGAGTAGAATGGTCGTTCTAAGGATTATAGACCCCTATTATCACCTTGACTTTGGTTCCCCTTCAAAAGTTGGTCATATCGACCAAACCTATGTTCTACTATATATTATTATACCTTGCTGAAAATTTTGTTTTATTCTAATTCCTCATTTATTTATGGTCTACTTGTTGGTCATATTAGTTCTGCTCTCACTCTTATGCTTACGGTGTCTTTTGTAGATGGCTCGTCTTATACACACTGCACGGAAGTCAGTCATTCCTTTCTTGCCTTCTCGTCTCGCGAAGCGTCCACTTCGCCGTCCAGTGACTGGTCAGTCTAGCCACTTGGAGAGGCTGCACCACCGCCTGCACGAGGAGCAGGAGCGTCGACGACAGGAGCTGTAGCAGCAGGGCTCTTCTTTCTCGCTTCAGCAGGAGATAGAGTCTGTGAGGAGCTGCTCCCATGTGCTCCCGCTGGAGGCGCCCCCTGCACCACCACTGAGCGCCCTAGCCACTGGAGTAGCTGCTGAAGGAGACCCAGACGACGGAGGTGGCGACAGCAGCTCGAGCCACAGCACCGACCTTTTAGAGGAGCAGGAGCTGGAAGGATGGGTTGCTCGACCCATCACTCGCAACGCCGCTCGCGGGTGTCACTTCCACGACGCGCTCGACACCCTGCTGCACCAGGCACTCGACCGGCGCACTTGGTCTATCGAGTATCGCTGTGTTGTCTTCAAGCACAGTCGCGGGGTTTACCCGAACCGCTGGGAGGCGACCTGCTTGGTGCGCCATCCGGAGAACAGTCTCTGGGGTGCGGAGGTCTGCTCAGAGCACTACTCTATTTCTGAGCGGGACTCAGCTGAGGCGGCCATGCAAGATGTCGCACGGCGTGTGCTTTCGCAGTGTGGCGAAACCACCTGAATTATTCCAAATTAAGTGCCTAAGTCCCACCATAGAGACTAGACCACACTTAAATAGGAATAAAACATCAGCGGATCTAGTCCGACAAGGCCACTAACAGGATCAAGTACCACGTACTCACTCGAAGGTGAGGCACAGAGCAAATACAATAAAACATAAAACCATACATTAAAGGAGTACTTAAATTTATTACAACATCATCGGAGTTTATCAAAAGTAGTGATCATTGTTCGGAATGCAGCAGAATATAACTAATGGTAAATAAACGGAGGTATGGGGAAGCCTGGCCCATCACTCATGCTCCTCCTCTGCTGAGATAGGATCCCACTCAACTGTCCAACCCGGTGGCAAGATGGACGGCCAAGTCACTCCAGCAACCATATCCTCCAGGGAACCTGTAAAAATTATGCCACAAGCAAGGTTGAGTATACTAATACTCAGCTAGACTTACCCGGTGTGAGGAGTCTACTCCTCTACCTCTAGACAT
Source organism: Zea luxurians (assembly GCA_029449295.1). NCBI lineage: Eukaryota > Viridiplantae > Streptophyta > Magnoliopsida > Poales > Poaceae > Zea > Zea luxurians. Next base: position 8,068,494 of record JAOPSE010000069.1, on the reverse strand, counting down.
GCAGTTGTTTGGCTGAGGTGTTTGGTTTGCCAAAAGCACTAGCTGAGTCTAAAATCAAATTTTAACTTTTCAAGTTTTAGTGTGACTCTCTTAAGACTAAATGTGCACCTAGCTAATCATACATGGTATCAAGCATTTAGCAATCAACATCTTTTGTCAAATCAACACATTTCCACTTGTTACTCAATGTAGCAGCATGGATCAAGCAGTCTCATTAGCTGCGAGAAGCAGACAATTCGAATCGAGTTTTTATCCTTGCAAGGTAAACCTAAACACACGACGTGGCGAGGCACTCCGTCCCCACGCACATCAACCGTCCCTGTCAATTCCCTGGCAACAGAACAGGGCTCACCACCTTGGCGTACAATGTCTCACTGACCCCGACTGCCGTCGTGCAGTGACCGCACTTGTACCCACCATAACCGGAATGGGAGACCATGTCTCAGGTCGCGTGAGGGGTAAAGTCTGCGGGCAGGTTCACTCAGGTACTAGGCTTACCGATTTACCATATTTCTCGGCATGTGTTTAGTACGTTCAAACGCTTGATACACGGTACCACACTTTAATCCTTATTCCCATTTCTCATCTCGTAGACAACGCATCCCCATGAATCGTTGTCCACGGACTATCATCATTACGATATAAAAATGGATACAACCAATTCCTGACCTCGCGCGAGTGCTAGAAAAATCACTCGACTTCTACCGAGATCCCTAATTAGTAAAGCAGCTACTCGACCTAGCATACTAGTATTCATCTCAAAAGGAATCCTGAGTTCATGCAACTAGGGTTTCAGTCAACTCCTACACTTAAGTGCACAGTACAAGCCTACAAACATTAAGTGCAGTAAAATAGCATATATAACGGTTATGCATAAAACCGGGGCTTGCCTTCCAAAGCTGGGGCAGGCAGATCCTCGATGGCAGGCTCTGGTGCTGGCTCCTGGACTACCTCCTGAGCAACTCCTTGCTCCGGAACGAGGATGTACTCCCCGTCAGCGAGATTACAGTCTATCGAATGCAATGAATAATATATATGCATATTAATGATATGGCAATTTGTAAATGCTATGTAAGGTGAACAATATTAAAATAGTGAGTACACTAGGGGTTTCCTTTGTCGGCCTTAAGGGTTTCATACACTTATTTTTAGGGTCTTGAAAACGTTTTAGTTATCCTTTGGATGCTTGCTTTGGGCCCTTGGAGGATTTAAATTTGTACACCACTAATTTCTCCCAAAAATTCTCATTTTACTTTCTATTTTGCTTATTATTGAGTGCTTTTGAACTATCATGGCAATTTAGAATTTTATAAAAATGTTACAAAAATTACAGTGGTACACATTGACCTCCGTAGTTCATTCTAAAAATTTGAGGTTGAAATTAATTCAGATATTCCTTGTGCAAAAATAACAAAAGTAAGGGTAAAAAGGGCACTTTGCACTATAGCTCTAAGTTAGGTGAGGTTTCTGAACTAAATTTTATTTTGCTAAGATTCATGGGTGATAATAGGTCTCTGTGCTAAAAATCACAGAAAAATACCCACTGGGTACATAGTTGTGATTTTCTAAATTTTAAAGTTAAAAAGGTACTTATAACTAACTTATTATTTGAAAAATGTGAAACAACAAAACTTATATTTTTCCTAGATTTCTACTAGCATATTATTAGTTATCCCAAGGATTGGGGTGGGTTCTCCTTAGGGTTATTTTTCTAGGATTTTTCTAAGTTTTCATTATTTTCATGTATTTTCATGAAATAAAATGAGGTGCATTTTTTTGTACTAACAGAGGGCTTAACAAAATTTTCTAGTGAACTATTTCACTAAAGTAAGCTAGCAAAAATGTGGTTGGCCTCTGGTTCTTATTTTAAACTCCCTTTTTCATTTTCTTTAAGTTTGAATCAAAGCAAGTTTTAATGGTAAACCTCTCCCTAATCTGGTGTACTGAGGGGTTTATTATTTTTAAACAAGATAGTTAGTGGTTAAGTATCTCTCTAATTTTTCTTGACCTCAGTCCAATAGTATAGCTATTTTTCCTTTCCTTATTTAGTTTTTGGTCAGTTTACTATTTAAATCAAAACTTTAAAAAGTCTCGCAGTGCTTAGGGTGTTTGGTATTTTTCCTAAGTAGTTCATATTATTTAGAACCTAGCAAAATTTGTTTTACCAAATTTGGTTGGATAAAATTGGAGTTATGAATTTTGCAAGCTCTGTCTGCATTTAAATGAATAATGTTTAAAAGGTTTAATGAAAAAAAACAGTTTACACCGAGACCCCTGGGCTTTCTCTTAACTAAGTCTTTAAACCATACCCCTGTGGAACTATTCATCTGAGTCACTGACTATTCAAAAATCCCCCCGGCTTCTTCTTCTTTTCCACTGAGCTCCCTCCCCCCTTGAAACAGTAACCGCGGGGAATAAACAGGGTGGCACGGCTTACCGGCGGCGAGGAAGGTCCGGTGAAGGGCAGGGTTAGATCCGAGAGGTCCTGGCGGTCACGACGAGGTGCGACTCGTCGACGGTGATGGCCGGAATCGGTCGGGCCACGTGCGCAGGCGGTCGGGCTCGTCGGTGGCGTACGCTCCGGCCTGCCCACGGCGGTATTGCTCAATCCAGTGGCACAAGAACCTTCATGGGGTGCTAAGGACGCTACCAGTGCAAGGAATTGACGGGAGACTTACCGTGGACGCGAGGTTGGCGCGACGCGGGGCTACACGCGTGGGCGGAGCGCCGAGGGCGTGCTCTTGCACGCTAGAACACGTCGAACACATGTGTGTTTGTTTCTGCCTTTGTTCAAGCGCCTACATAGATCACAAACGTGCGAATCTCGCCAAGGGTCTTGTGCAGATCTCTTCCTGGCACCTAGGGCTAGCTAGTTTGTGTAAGTTCCAATGGGAGATATGCCCTAGCTTGTGAGATATGCGGGCGCCAAGTCTAGCCTGTCGGCACTGTTCACCAGTGATAAAACCGATGTCAAACCATGTCAAATGACCTTGGTTTGAATTCAAATTTTTTAGGGAGGTGCTTTGGGTGATTTGGGTACTTTTTTCTATTTGGTCCAAGTGGTTTTGGCGCCAGCACAAAGGTGAACACCTTTGATCTTTGGGCTAGGGTGGTTTTGGGACCTAGAAAAATTTTTAAAGGCTCAAGTGTGTTTTCCACTTGATGCACTATTTTGATGTTTTGTTGGGCCTTTATGAAATATTTTTCTTACTAAATTTTGTAGCTTTACTAATACACTTCATCTTTACTAAAGGTTCCTTTTTATGTTTTGATCATTTGCCCACTCTTTCCCCTTTAGTCCCATGGTTAGGGTTTAAGGGCTTAAGAAGGAATTAGGGTTTTAGAATCTTGTTTGTGGGTGAACATTGTATGAAGGATAGAATTTATTTCTTGTTATGGTTAATGCTTATCTTAACCATGCCTCTAAACTTTGAGTCCCTTCACTTTCCATTTTAGCATGAAGTTTGAGTAGGACACAATGTGCTTCTTTGGCCAGGGCTTTGGGTAACACCAGGGGTGTTACAGCCCTCCCCCCTTAAGGGAATCTCGTCTCGAGATTGGGTAGGGATCCTCTAGTGGGGGTACCAATAAAGTGTGTGTTGGTGTGTTGCAGTTTCCTTTAATCAAGTTTCTCTAGTTAACTGCTCTTCGAATGTCATTCTCTTTCCAACTTCAGAAGGAAGTCCTTCTAGATTTATTTTCACAACTTAGTCTACTCTTATTAACTAGGTTTCTCTTATATTTAGATTCAAAGGGCAGGTGGGGGTGGGTGTTTTGGGTTACGTACCGATTCCTTTAGGCAGAAAGTCGGAGAAGCGAGAACGTAGAAAATCCTCAGTTTCCCACGTAGCCTCTTCTTCTGAATGGTTGCTCCACTGAACCTTATACATTTGGATTGACCTTGCTCGAGTTGATCTTTCCTTTTGGTCCAATACCTTGATGGAGTGCTCTTGGTAAGACAAGTCTGGTTCTATCTCCAATTCTGGTTCAGGTAGCACTTTCGTGGGTAAGCAGACACACTTCTGTAGCTGAGATACGTGGAATACATCATGAATTGCTGACATATGATGTGGCAACTTCAACTGGTATGCTACAGGTCCACAAGTCTTTTTAATCTCGTAGGGCCCAATATAGCGAGGAGCTAACTTGCCCTTGATTCCAAACCTCTGAACACCTTTAGTGGGTGACACCTTTAGATATACATGATCTCCCACCTCGAACTGTAGAGGTTTCCTTCTTTTATCGTGATAGCTCTTCTGTCTGGCCTGAGTAGCTTCCAAGTTCTTAATGATTCTGACTTTATTTTCTGCTTCAAGTACTAGGTCAGGTCCAAATATTTCCCTCTCTTCAGCTTGTGACCAATTAAGCGGTGTTCTACACCTTCTCCCATACAAGGCCTCGAACGGCGCCATCTTTAGGCTAGATTGGTAGCTATTATTGTAAGAGAATTCAGCCAAGGAAAGGCACTTGTCCCAATTCTTACCATAGTATAACACACAGGCTCGCAACATGTCCTCAAGAATCTGATTTACTCTTTCCATCTGGCCATCAGTTTGAGGATGGTATGCAAAGCTTCTGATCACATGGGTTCCAAGTGACTCTTGCAGCTGCTCCTAGAAACGTGCTACGAACGGTGCTCCTCTGTCTGACACGATAGTCCTTGGTATTCCATGCAAACGCACTATTTGGTCAATATAGATTTTTGCATACTTTTCTGCCCTGTGGGTGGTATGTACTGGCAAGAAATGAGTTGTTTTGGTTAGCCTATCCACAATGACCCAAATAGAGTCGTGGTGCCGCGAAGTGTTGGGTAATCCCACAATAAAATCCATGTTGAGGTCCTCTCATTTCCAAGATGGTATGGGAAGAGGCTGTAAGGTACCTGCTACCTTCAAATGACTAGCCTTGATTCTTTGGCAAGTGTCACATTTAGTTACATACTTAGCAATTTCCCTCTTCATTCGGGTCCATCAATACAAGGATTTGAGATCATGATACATCTTGTTGGGTGCATAGAGAATTTGGAAAGATGAGCTTCATCCAATATTTTCTGCCTGAGTTCTGGATTCTTAGGAACAACCAATCAGTCTTCAAACCATAGAACTCCCTTGCTGTCCTGACAAAAGCATTTGTACTTATCCACCTGTTGGGGGCCTTCGGCTTTCGAAGGTCCTCAAAAACATAAGTTAACAATCTTTCTGGAGTATAATACATGAGCAGGTACCTTCGGACATGGACCTTTCGGACTTAAGTCAAAATCACTGCATGAAGAAACACATGGGGGAACGAAGGATGGAACAGAGCCGAAGCTGTACGAAAGGGAGCTTCGGCATGATGACAGGAAAAAGGAAACCGACTTAAAGAGGAAAAGGCTGTCTAGACCCCGATGAATTGCTATAGAGTTATTATCAAATGCAAAGCGCCTAAATGTAATTTTACATGGGCTGCGACCCATGCCTATAAATAGATGAACAGTACTCCCGTACTGTTCACGCTGACTGGACATTTGCTTTTGTGTCATGCTTGTATTTTTACTTCCTTCAAGCCGAAGGTACACTTGTAATAAATCATTATCTTTACTTGTTCGTGATAATAGCACAAAAATAATACAATAATGATAATATATTTGATTGTTCGCATTGTTCATGTTTTGTGTAAACTCTTCTTCATTTTTATATACATCGTACTTACGAAGGTACGCTTTCTGTAACCTTTGTCCGACAGACGTTATATCCTAAGGGAAATAATGCTTCGAAGGATGAAGGACTTTAACATTTAACATTCTTTATGTTGCCTTGTTCTTATCTCATAGCATTTGAGAACAAGTCACCAACATTGGCGCCAACCTCCGGTGAACCCCTTTTCGACCACCTTCGACAACCATCGACCTTCATCATGCCGCCAAAGAAAGCTTCGGCAACAGGGGCTACTGTTCTGCAGCCGCTGGACCCGAACCAGGAGACCCTTTCTCTTCAGGAGGCCCGAAGCCAGAAGAGGAAGGCCACTAGTCCAACACCACAAGAGGATGAGTTGGACCAAGAAATTAGGAATATGGAGATGCTTCATCAGTAGGTACAGAGGAAGAAGGAGAAGATGGCTCGGTTAGCTGACCTGCAAAGGCAGATTGACGAAGCCACCAAAGAAGTGCGTCATCTTGCTCAAGATGAGTAGCACCGAAGGCCCCACCACAGAGAGTTGCACCAGGAGGGCTTCTTCAACGAAGATGACTAGTATGAGGATTTCCATCATAGAAATTTTGCTTTTGATGATGCTTCTCCTTTGTCAGCAGAACTACAGGCTACGCCCTGGCCCCCGTCTTACAAGCCACCATAGCTCCCCATGTATGACGGACACTCAGATCCGAAGCAGTTTCTCATGAGCTACGAAGCAACTATATCTTCGTATGGTGGCAACACTGCAGTCATGGCGAAATCCTTCGTCATGGCAGTCAGAAATGTTGCACAAACTTGGTACTCCTCTCTTCGGCCAGGAACAATCACATCATGGCAGAAGCTGAAGGACATGCTGGTCACCAGTTTTCAAGGGTTTCAGACGAAGCCGGTTACCGCTCAGGCCTTGTTCTAGTGCATGCAAGATCAAGAGGAATATCTCCAAGCGTATGTCCGAAGGTTCTTGCGTCTGAGGGCACAAGCGCCGACAGTGCCCAATGAAATTGTCATTGAGGCCATGATTAAGGGGCTTCGGCTAGGACCTTCAGCCCAATACTTCGCCAGGAAACCCCCTCAAACCCTGGAGAAACTGCTTCAGAAGATGGATGAATACATCCGCGCTGACAATGATTTTCGATAGAGAAGGGAGGAAGCTTACAGGTTCTCCGAAATGGCCAGGGGCTTCAGAGGAAGAATACACCCGAGGCATGTCAGGTCAATTCACAACACTCAGAATGATGACAGAGGAAGTCAGCTGCAAAGGCCCCAGCATTCTTCACAATCTTCGGGGTAGCAACAAAGCTCTTTTCGGCCACCAGCACCAAGAGGTAGAGGTGCCAGGGGCTTCGGAGGAAGATATGGGGACCAACCCAGGAAGATTTACTGTCTATTCTGCGATGAGGACAAGGGCCACACTACCAGGATGTGCCACGTCACCATCCAGAAACAAAAAGAGATAATAGAAGCTACGGCCCAACAGAATCAGCCGAAGCAAGTCATGCATACTACTTCGTATCACTCACCGTACATTCCAGAGTACGTGGGTAACCATCCTACAGCCTCTGTTGCTTCGGCAACCAACCTCAGGCATCTTGGCAACAGCCTCCACCTCCACCACCATTGCAACGAGCCCAGCAGCCAGAAGGGAGCCACCACACTCATCAGCAACGAGACTTCAGAGAGGAGTCCGAAGCTCGCACAGTCAACAGTACTGTGCTAGAATCGAAGCACATCTACTTAGAGGATATCCTACTTCTAAAATAGTTCTGGCATTTGTTATCATTTTTTCTTTTTCAATAGAGAACAATCGTTAAAAGCCTAAGCTTTTCCTGTCATTTTCAATTCCTTGTAATAGCTTCGTTTTGGCCATAGTGGAAATGTATCTCTTTTACAGACTCACAAAGTCCAAAAAGTTGGTAAAGCACGAAAGTTGCTCTCAAGAGAGCGCGGAGTTCACAATCACATTACAAGTTTTGCCGAAGCATTAGAAAAGTTGTTCTAAGGGACGCAGCGTAAGTTTTCCGAAGCAACAAAAAGTCGTTCCTAAGGAACGCAGCGTAAGTTTTCTGCTCAAAAGTCGTTCCAAAGGGAATGCAGAGCTTACAGCGAAAAATAAACGCTGATACCGCCGAAGTAAAAGGCGAAGAAGCTCCTAAGGGAGGCTTACAGAGAAAAATAAACGCTGATACCGCCGAAGTAAAAGGCGAAGAAGCTCCTAAGGGAGGCTTACAGCGAAAAGTCAACGCTGATACACCGAAAAATAAACGGTGAAGCCGAAAAATAAACGGCAAAAAGATTGTGTGCTTTACTAAGGGAATGTGTGTGTATCTTCGGCACAAATATCATTTTGCATGTCATAACATCATTACATCAATTGCATAGCATAACATCATACATCATATTGCATCAATGGCACAAGAAGGGGATGCAATGTTGACCTTCGGAAGGGTATACGGTGTTGACCTACAAGGTTGATCTTCGGAGATTGTTTCGAAGAAGTGACAAGGCACAAAATAGTTTTTAAAAAAAGTACGGCTTCATCAACTTTAATATGAAAAGGAGATCTATTGCTTACGAAGCATAATATTTTTACGGAATATGGATATTCTTCACGAAGCATGAAAAGAAGGGAAGGTGTTTTTTCGCCGAAGGCTCAAAACGGTATGTACGTAAAGTTTCATGCATCGTAAAGATTGAATTACAAACATCTTATACATTATATTCAAAATCATAAAATATTACACACTTTGTTCAGCAAATATTACACTCCGAATGTCTTTACAATAACAGCTATTCTTCTTTTAAAACTACTTCCGCAGCTTCGTTTAGTAGTTGATCAACAACTTCATCCATAATAGCTTCGGCCATTTTAATAATTTCATCTTCTTTCTTTGCTTCGGGGACCGCCAATGGCTCGACGGGCTCTAGGGGAGGAGATAGCGCGGCTGTGATGCAAAACGTAAATATGTTCGAAGTCACAAAATTAGAACATAAAGTTAAAAGCTGTTAAGCAATACCTATCTGCCTCTCAAGATCCGCAGCTTTCTCAGCGGCCGTTGCTGCTTCTCTAGCATCGTGAGTATCTTTTTCACTTTTCCTTATGATTTCTTAAGCCATCTCCCGGCCACCATTTTCCTAGATGTCGATGAAAAACTTTCCACCAACTAAGCTTATTTCAGCCGACGGGTCTTTTGTATCTTCAATAGATAAGGCACCTTCAGTTTGCGCCAAAGATTTTACGTGTTCGCAACCTATCTTCTCCAAGACAATCCCCCTAGCACCCGAGAAGGCGCATATGTCCCCACGGCCATTCAAAACTTCCTCAAAGGCTTCAGCTTCATGGCTGATCCATTCAATTGGGCCTTCGAGATCGCCCCTTATGAAATTCTCCTCGCTTGAGTATGCGCCAACATTAGCGAAGCTAGTTTTTATTCTCTTAACACACTCTATAGATTTTTCATAGCACCTCTCCTTGGATGCACGAAGTTCATCAACTATTTTTGTAAATGGTTCCTCCAATATATATTGATGTCTCGTTCAGCCTCTGCAACACCGCATTTTTCTTTAGCTTCGAGTAGTTGTTTCCGAAGAACTTCGATTTCGCATTTTTGAGCTTTAGCTTGGGCTTTGGAAGCAGCTTCGTCTTCCCTTATTTTGTTCAACAATGAGTGTAATATTTTGTCTTTTTCAAGACCTTCGTTCCTTAGTTCAATCACTTTGGAACGAAGGTTGTTCAAGGCTATGGTGTATCCTTCATCTTCAACACTTTTTTGCGCCCTGAGGGCGTTGCTAAGAATAAGGCCCTGCAAAAAATGCGGTATTAAGTGTAAGTAAATGGAAGATTTCATCTTTAAATACAAAAATCTAACTTTCTCACTTTTAAGCTATTGTATGCTAAGCTGTCGGCCAACTCATCTTTTGATAACACTGAGAGCCCATCCTCTAGTGTAGGGAAACTGAAGCTCTTGCTCATCTCTCGGCAGACAGAAATTTCTTTGCTGTCTGGGAGGCAATACAAGAAGTCTTCTTCCCCGCTGCCGTTGAATACCAGGGCCCCCTTTGGATATTTCAATCTTTGAGCATAAAACTAAGCCTCTTGCTTCTCCTTTTCAGATAATCTTTTTCCCGAAGCATGTCGTATAATGTAATCGGTAGCTTCAGATAATGTTTCGGGAATAGGAATGGTGGTTTTTTCAGTTTTGCTTGCTTCTGCAGTTTCTTTCTCAATCTTGCCTCCGATTTCCAAGGATTTCTCCTTGGCGGGCTCGGAGGGCCTAGCTTCGGTATCGACTTGGACCTTGGAAGCTTCGGCCTCAATATGTGTTTTCGAAGCTTCGACAGCTTTCTTTGGAGTAGAGCTTGAAGTTTTTATTATTTCTAGCACATCTAATACATTAACCATTCTCTTTCTCTTGGGGGTTGTTGAGATATCCTTTTGTGCCTTCAGCATTGCCACCTCCGCCAAAGGACTTATTGCTTCCAATATTCTTGTTTTCCCAACCCTCATCTCTTCAATGTCAATAGCCTTCGGCTCATCCAATTTGGCTGATGATGTCTTCGGCGCTACAGCCGGTTCACTTTTTTGAGAAATCGCAGGTTTTTTGCCTTCGGACACCGGAGAGGTCTCACCGCCAAAATCAGGCACTACGGACGGTTCAATATAGCGTGGTCGATGAGTAAGAACTTTCACTCTTTTCCTCTTCGGCGCAGACTCACTCGGAGCAGCTGAAGCATCATCTCTCCTGGAATCTCCACTTTTTCTTTTTTGTCCTGGGGCGAGTAACGGTAGTCGGGATACATGAACCCAATGGCATCGAAAACTTTGTTTAGTCTCTTCCTTTTACGGTTCTCGAAGGCCACAGATAATGCGTTATCTTCTGCTCTGGAATACAGCCCAAGCAGATCATCGCTTGTAGCTTCGACGCTTTTCAGCCAGTCGTCGTCTGGCTCGATAAACTGGTCTCTGAATCTGAAGGTATATTTTAGCCGAACTAGACCACCTTCGTGGGGATTGCTGATGGATTCTTTTGGCACCTCCCAGTCGGCTAGCAACGGCCATATCCTGTAGGCCACGTGCTCTTGAACTAAGTCCCTTGTCCCAATGAAAGAGCAGACTAAGTCGAAAGCCTTGCGGCACTCTTCGGCCGCTTCGTCAATTTCTACCTTCGGTTTACGGAGCCCGAAGCATTGCCAGATAGGGCGCATGATTATATCTTTAATGTCTTCTCGTGCCTTGAAATCATTCTTTACATAAAACCATTCTTTTGTCCAGTCTCCGGGCCATCTCTTCCAAAAAGTCGGTACTGGGGAGCTTGAACCAGAATGAGCAATGAAACTATAGCAGCTGAAATTATTATGATACTGTTCTTTATCCCAGGGCTTCGTCTCATATAACAATTCATGCATGCTGCAGAAACTTTTTGCATTTGGTTCCAAGCCTTGACTCCTTAAAGCCCACACAAAGATTCTCATTCTTATAATAGCTTCGGGGGTAATCTGGTGAAGGTAAATATAAAATATCTTCAAAACCTCGACTACGAAGCTGCTAAGAGGAAGCCGAAGCCCAGCCTTCAAAAAGCTCCGAAAGATCACGACTTCATTCTCCTCTGGAGTAGGACAAGTTTTTTCTCCATCGTCAGCCCTCACAACAGACACATCTTGAAAGTATTTCCCCCTCATGTTGTCAAGATGGCTTTGTTTAATAGTTGATTTTCCAAAAACTGCATGGCTTGGTCGCCAGGGTCGATCCTCGGAGTCTTCCCCACCGCTCTCCACATCATAGCTGTCACTATCACTAGTATCTTCAGACAAACCCTCCAAAGTTTCCCTAGCAATCTTCTCCGCATTTGTCCTTGCTATCGATTCAATAAAGCCAAGATTCATCTCCTCAGAAAGGCTCAGCTTTGTTTCAGCGGTAGCTTTCTTATCCTCAGACATCTTCGAAAGTGCTGAGAAAAGTGCTCTCAGAGCCGAAGCTTAAAAATTTAAAAATCTGGTCAAGCGTTTGTAAGCAAAGAGCTGTTTGAGCAGGCAAGGCAAATGGCAAGAAAGCGTGCCAAATGAGCTAGTGGTGCGCTCTTATTTATATGCCTGGTGCATTGCGTGCTGGAGGGCCCGCTTGTCAGTGGCTATTGCTATTCTAGCATAGGGAAGGTGTTTTTTTCGGACCTTTGGCTCAGAGCCTTCGTCCTTGTCGCAATCTAAATTTATCATTCTAACAAATTAATATTGCGAGGGGCTACTGTTGGGGGCCTTCGGCTTCCGAAGGTCCTCAAAAACGTAAGTTAACAATGTTTCTGGAGTATAATACATGAGCAGGTACCTTCGGACATGGACCTTTCGGACTTAAGTCAAAATCAATGCATGAAGAAACACAAGGGGGAACGAAGGATGGAACAGAGCCGAGGCTGTACGAAAGGGAGCTTCGGCATGATGACAGGAAAAAGGAACCCGACTTAAAGAGGAAAAGGCTGTCTAGACCCCGATGAATTGCTATAGAGTTATTATCAAATGCAAAGGGCCTGAATGTAATTTTACATGGGCTGCGACCCGTGCCTATAAATAGATGAACGTACTGTTCACGCTGACTAGACATTTGCTTTTGTGTCACGCTTGTATTTTTACTTCCTTCAAGCCGAAGGTACACCTGTAATAAATCATTATCTTTACTTGTTCGTGATAATAGCACAAAAATAATATAATAATGATAATATATTTGATTGTTCGCATTGTTCATGTTTTGTGTAAACTATTCTTCATTTTTATATACGTCGTACTTACGAAGGTACGCTTTCTGTAACCTTCGTCTGAGAGACGTTATATCCTAAGGGAAATAATGCTTCGAAGGACGAAGGACTTTAACATTTAACATTATTTATGTTGCCTTGTTCTTATCTCATAGCATTTGAGAACAAGTCACCAACACCATCTTTTGTTCGAGCATATCCTTAGTGACTTGAACACCCTTGTCACCAATTTGTGCCCGGACTATCTGCTCATGTAGAGTGGGCTCTACTGAGATATAATTCAAGATACCTGGGGAAATAACTTCCATGTTCAGCTTGCGCAACTTGTCACACAGAGTGGCGATCTTAGAGTCCATAGTTACACAGTTGCATTGGGCTTTTTGACTTAAGGCATCTGCCACAACATTGGCCTTGCCAGGATGGTAATGCACATCCAAATCATAGTCCTTGATCAATTCCAACCATCTTCTCTGCCTCATATTAAGATCAGCTTGAGTGAAAATATACTTGAGACTCTTGTGATCAATATAGATGTTACAATGAGCTCCCATTAGATAATGTCTCCATATCTTTAGAGCATGAACTACTGTTGCTAACTCCAGATCATGTGTGGGGTAGTTCTGCTCATGAGGCCTGAGTGCTCTGGATGCGTAGGCAATAACTCTTTTGTCTTGCATCAAAACACAACCCAATCCAGTGCCCGAAGCATCGCAATAAACATCGAAAGATTTGGTGTTGTCAGGCTGTGCTAGCACGGGTGCTGTTGTCAGATGCTGCCTTAGTGCATGAAAGGCCTCCTCACATTTCTGACTCCATTCGAATTTTACTCCCTTCTTCAACAATTTCGTCATTGGTTTAGCAATCCTGGAGAAATCCGGAATGAATCACCGATAATATCCTGCCAATCCCAGAAAACTCTGAATCTGTCGTACGGTGGTAGGAGGCTTCCAATTCATCACTTCTTGCACTTTCTCACGATCAACTGATATCCCATCCTGAGAAATGGTGTGACCCAAGAATTTAATCTCCCTTAGCCAGAAATCACATTTGGACAATTTAGCATATAAGCGATGATCGCGTAGTCTCTGAAGTACTGTATGCAAGTGCTTAGTATGTTCCTGTTCATTTCTTGAATATACCAAAATGTCATCAATGAAAACCACCACAAACATGTCCAGTTCTGGCATGAACACTGAATTCATCAAATACATGAAATATGTCGGGGCATTGGTCAGCCCGAATGACATCACCAAGTACTCATAAAGTCTGTATCTGGTAGAGAAAGTCGTCTTCGGAATATCGCTGGCCCTGATCTTGATCTGGTGATAGATAGAGCGAAGGTCTATCTTCGAAAACACTTTGGCTCCCACCAACTAATCAAACAACACATCAATGCGGGGCAACGGATACTTATTTATGATTGTTACCGCATTGAGAGGGCGGTAATTAACACACAACCTCAGACTCTCATCTTTCTTCTTCACGAACAAGGCTAGACATCCCCATGGTGAAGTACTTGGGCGAATGAATCCCTTGTCCAACAACTCTTGTAACTGCTTCTTCAGTTCTACCAACTCTGCTAGAGGCATCCTATAGGGTCTCTTGGATATAGGTGTAGTTCCAGGTTGCAGTTCAATTGCAAACTCTATATCTCTGTCGGGTGGCATCCCTGGCAATTTGTCCGAGAAAACATCAGGGTACTCACAGAACACTGGAACCCTCTCTACGGGTGACTCTATCAAAGCGCAGGCACAAGAACGGGTACAACATTGGTTAGGCAAATATAACGTGATTTCACCACAAGTAGGTGAGTGTACCTCAATGGCCCTTGCTGCGATATCAATCACTGCCTGATGCCTTGATAACCAGTCAGTTCCTAAGATGATATCCACACTATCCAACCCCAAGATAAGGAGGGTGGTTTTAATTATAAGACTACCAAATTTTATAGGCACATGCCTGTTGATTTGATAGGTGGCAACCCTGCCTCCTGGTGTTGAAATGGTAATGCCCCCATTTGTGTGATGAAAAGGTAACTGGCATTTGGCACTAAATTTTGCACTGATAAAACTGTGATGCACCTGAATCAAAAAGAATGACTGCAGGATAATTCAAAACGGAAAAGATACCAGTCATGACGGGTGCTCCCTCTGGAATGTCAGCCAACGTGGTGAAATTCAGCCTGCCTTGCCTCACTTGCACCTTTTGCCTCTTGCCTTGGTTCTGATTTGCGTTCTGCCCCTGCCTCTGCTGGTTTTTGGGGCAATTCTTGGTGTAGTATCCAGTGCTGCCACAAGTGAAGTACCGGCTGTCATTTGCCTGACGGTACTAATGTTGTGGTTGGTTGTTGTTCCTCTAAACTAGGGGTTGAGAGCGGTTGGGTGCCTGTTGCCGTTGCTGTGGTCGGATCACCCATTGCCCTTGCTGATGAGGTCCCCTATTCTAAGTGTCGGACACAATCCGGAAGCGCTGAGGCTGAGCTGAAGGTCCTGCCATAGGGGTCTTCCTCTTCTTTTCTGCCTGGCAGGCTGTGATGCAGTCTTCCTGAGAAATGGCCATGTTGACTAACTCATTGTAGTTGTTGGCCCTTACTGTGTTGAGACGGTCGCGGAGCTTAGTACTGAGGCCCCTCCTGAATCTGTCCCTCTTCTTCTCATCTGTGTCAGCATGATATCCTGCATACTGACACAGGTCATTGAAGGCTTGGGCGTACTGTAACACTATACGACTCCCCTGAGTAAGTACCAGAAACTCATTAAGCTTGCGGTCCATGATGCCTGCTGGTATGTGATGTCCTCTGAATGTTGCCTTGAATTCCCCCCATTCAACCACGTGGTCAACCGGCTGCATAGCAAGGAAGTGATCCCACCATGTTCGCGCAGGTCCGCGAAGCTGCTGGGTGGCGAAATGGACCTTGGCCACATCTGAACAAACTCCCGTAAGCAGTGGGAATTTGGATTCCACCACCCTAAGCCACACATCAGCATCAAGTGGGTCCTCTGCCCGAGTGAACAATGGCAGCTGAGTGCTTAGGAACTCCTGATAGGTGGCCGCTGCTAGGGACGCTGATGGTGATCACCACCACCATAGTGTTGGGGTGGCGGCTGATGCTAAGCTAACTATCGCAGAATCTCATTCTGCTGAGCCATCAGCTCTTGCATGGTAGGAGGCGGCGGTGGTGGTGGAGGAATACGCTCATTCTATCCACGGTGCGCTCTTCCTGCCATCTGAAATTTAGGATGCTCTTAATATTATACTTTTGAAATCCGGGATTGCACATAGTAAAAGATTTTCAATGACAAGGTTGGTAAAAGGTCAAACATTTCCTTGCATTTTCACAAGAGGTATCACATGACATAATTTCCTTCATAACTTAAAATAGAAAATCACCCACCATTCATCAAGCCAAAAGAGTTTCTAACAGTTACAGTAGTGTTCAAAATACTCAACTCTCTCTAGCCTAGTACCCTAAAGGTGCAAAAGCTAAGCTAGTTTCAAGGAGTTCTACTGCCGCACACTTCTACCCCAACCTTTGAAACCTAATGGGCAAACGAGGCAACACTAGACTCAGGGGAAGGTGGTCTTCCTGAGCCAGCAGTGTCCAAGCTGGATGCAGGCTCCGGCTCCTCTCCTCCCTCGATGTTGACATCCTCGTCGGCCCCTTCTGCCTCCATGTCCTGAATTTCCTGGTGGTGCATATCCAAGTGCTGGTTGGCTTCCTCAAGTTGTTGCTGCATGGTTAGGAGCTGATCCTCCAGAACCTCGATGGTGTTCTCCCTGGCCCCTACCTGATCCTCAAGCTCTTGGATTTGGGTGGCCATCTGCTCCACTTGGAGGTCCTTTTCCACCAGCTCAGTGGACAGGTCTACCACAAGGTCCTCCCTGTTATCCAGGGTGATCTTGGTAGACTCCACCAATCCCATCAGCTGGGACATTGCCTCACCTCGCACTGCTTGCAGACGATACAGGGCATTCATGCACCGCACCGTCAGGTGAGCAGTCTGCCACGGGTAAAGTGCCCACACATCCTTGGCATACTCCACTCAATCCTTCCACATTGGGTCATCCTCCTTCTCAGCGGGAAACAAGCCAATGGGATGAGTTGACAGCTCCAAGGGGTGAAAACCACAAAAGGTCGTCAGTACGTGGAAGCGGTGGACTCGATAGTATCTTCAGCCCTGAAACCGAAGGACTCGGAGTCCAACGAACGCCAGTCCGGCTGCAAGGGATGAGGCTCCAAGGTCATCCTCACCCTACAATGAGGTACCCGGTGCTCCTCGAACAACTATACCGCATACTAGGGAGGCGTAGCGTAACCGGCTCCCTGCAGCACTTCCCACAAAATACGGGGAAAACCCTCTCGTGCAAGCCCGTCCGTGTGGGATTGTGTGTTCCCTCCTTCCAAGGATTCATGATAAGTCATCTATGTCAGGGTAAGCGTAAGCGAAAAAGAAAAAGAATTACCAAAATGAAAAGAAACTAGTGCTTGGCTTTCCCATGGTTAAGTTGGGACTTTTGATGCCGGATTGAATTTTTATTACGGGTATCTCTAGATTTTATAGCCTTTTTATTGATATTGCCCTTTTTACTAAGTAGTTAGAAAAATGATGCATGCATGCTCGTCCTAAGCGACCTCACATTAAACATATAGGGATAGAGAAACCTCCATCCATTATCATAGCAGCCTGTAGGGCATATTCAAATAGCCACCTAGCTACCCATCTAGTATCCTAAGGCTTCACGTTCTATGACCATCCTTATCGTCTTACCGATCTATCCAACATTTGTTTCTAACAAGTTTTACTCTTTGAAAAGGTTGGTAATTACGATTTATTGATTCCTCTGTGGTGGTACAAGCTCCGATACCAGCTGTGGCGAAACCACCCGAATTATTCTAACTTAAGTGCCTGAGTCCCACCTTAGAGACTAGACCACACTTAAATAGGAATAAAACGCCAGTCCCTTGGATCTAGTCTGACAAGGCCACTAACAGGATCAAGTACCACGTAGTCACTCGAAGGTGAGGCACAGAGCAAATACAATAAAACATAAAACCATACATTAAAGGAGTACTTAAATTTATTACAACATCAGAGTTTATCAAAAGTAGTGATCATTGTTCGGAATGCAAAGGACTATAACTAACGGTAAATAAATGGAGGGATGGGGAAGCCTGGCCCATCACTCCTCATGCTCCTCCTCTGCTGAGGGAGGATCCCACTCGACTGTCCAACCCGGTGGCTAGATGGACGGCCAAGTCACTCCAGCAACCATATCCTCCAGGGAACCTGTAAAAATTATGCCACAAGCAAGGCTGAGTATACTAATACTCAGCTAGACTTACCCGGTGTGAGGAGTCTACTCCTCTACCTCTAGACATGCAGCTGTTTGGCCGAGGGGTTTGGTTTGCCAAAAGCACTAGCTGAGTCTAAAATCAAATTTTAACTTTTCAAGTTTTAGTGTGACTCTCTTAAGACTAAATGTGCACCTAGCTAATCATACATGGTATCAAGCATTTAGCAATCAACATCTTTTGTCAAATCAACACATTTCCACTTGTTACTCAATGTAGCAACATTGATCAAGCAGTCTCATTAGCTGCGAGAAGCAGACGATTCGAATCGAGTTTTTTATCCTTGCAAGGTAAACCTAAACACACGACGTGGCGAGGCACTCCGTCCACATGCACATCAACTGTCCCCATCGATTCCCTAGCAACAGAACAGGGTTCACGGCCTTGGCGTACAATGCCTCACTGACCCCGACTGCCGTCGTGCAGTGACCACGTCTTAGGTCGCGTGAGGGGTAAAGTCTGCGGGCAGGTTCACTCAGGTACTAGGCTTACTGATTTACCATATTTCTCGGCATGTGTTTTGTACGTTTAAACGCTTGACACACAGTACCACACTTTAATCCTTATTCCCTTTTCTCATCTCGTAGACAACGCATCCCCATGGATCGTTGTCCATGGACTATCACCATTACGATATAAAAATGGATACAACCAATTCCTGACATCGCGCGAGTGCTAGAAAAATCACTCGACTTCTATCGAGATCCCTAATTAGTAAAGCAGCTACTCGACCTAGCATACTAGTATTCATCTCAAAAGGAATCCTGAGTTCATGCAACTAGGATTTCAGTCAACTCCTACACTTAAATGCACAGTACAAGCCTACAAACATTAAGTGCAGTAAAATAGCATATATAACGGTTATGCATAAAACCGGGGCTTGCCTTCCAAAGCTGGGGCAGACAGATCCTCGATGGCAGGCTCTGGTGCTAGCTCCTGGACTACCTCCTGAGCAACTCCTTGCTCTGGAATGAGGATGTACTCCCTGTCAGCGAGATTACAGTCTATCGAATGCAATGAATAAGATATATGCATATTAATGATATGGCAGTTTGTAAATGCTATGTAAGGTGAACAATATTAAAATAGTGAGTACACTAGGGGTTTTCTTTGTGGGCCTTAAGGGTTTCATACACTTAGTTTTAGGGTCTTGAATGAACTTAACATTTTAGTTATCCTTTGGATGCTTGCTTTGGGACCTTGGAGGATTTAAATTTGCACACCACTAATTTCTCCCAAAAATTCTCATTTTACTTTCTATTTTGCTTATTATTGAGTGCTTTTGAACTATCATGGCAATTTAAAATTTTTTAAAAATGTTACAAAAATTACAGTGGGTACACATTGACCTCTGTGGTGCATTCTAAAAATTTGAGGTTAAAATTAATTCAGATACTCCTTGTGCAAAAATAACAAAAGTAAGGGTAAAAAGGGCACTTTGCACTATAGCTCTGATTTAGGTGAGGTTTCTGAACTAAATTTTATTTTTGCTAATATTCATGGGTGATAATAGGTCTCTGTGCTAAAAATCACAGAAAAGGACCCACTGGGTATTTAGTTGTGATTTTCTAAAGTTTAATGTCAAAAAGATACTTATAACTAACTTGTTATTTGAAAAATGTCAAACAACAAAACTTATATTTTTCCTAGATTTCTACTAGCATATTATAAGTTATCCCAAGGATTGGGGTGGGTTCTCCATAGGGTTATTTTTCTAGGATTTTTCTAAGTTTTCATTGTTTTCATGAAATAAAATGTGGTGCATTTCTTTTGTACTAACAGAGGGCTTAACAAAATTTTCTAGTAAACTATGTCACTAAAGTAAGCTAGCAAAAATGTGGTTGGTCTCTAGTTCTTATTTTAAACTCCCTTTTTCATTTTCTTTAAGTTTGAATCAAAGCAAGTTTTAATGGTAAACCCCTCCCTAATCTGGTGTACTGGGGAGTTTATTATTTTTAAACAAGATAGTTAGTAGTTAAGTATCTCTCTAATTTTTCTTGACCTCAGTCCAATAGTATAGCTATTTTTCCCTTCTTTATTTAGTTTTTGGTCAGTTTACTATTTAAATCAAAACTTCAAAAAGTTTCACAGTACTTAGGGTGTTTGCTATTTTTCCTAAGTAGTTCATATTATTTAGAACCTAGCAAAATTTGTTTGACCAAATTTGGTTGGATAAAATTGGAGTTATGAATTTTGCAAGCACTGTTTGCATTTAAATGAATAATGTTTAAAAGGTTTAATGAAAAAAACAGTTTACACCGAGACCCCTGGGCTTTCCCTTAACTAAGTCTTTAAACCATACCCCTGCGGAACTATTCATCTGAGTCACTGACTATTCAAAAATCCCCCCGGCTTCTTCTTTTCCACTGAGCTCCCTCCCCCCTTGAAACAGTAACCACGGGGAATAAACAGGGTGGCGCGGCTTACCGGCGGCGAGGAAGGTCCGGCAAAGGGCGGGGTTAGATCCGGGAGGTCATGGCAGTCACGACGAGGTGTGACTCGTCGACGATGATGGCCGGAATCGGTCGGGCCACGTGCGCAGGCGGTCGGGCTCAGTGGCGGAGTACGCTCTGGCCTGCCCATGGTGGTATTGCTCAATCCAGTGGCACAGGAAGCTTCACGGGGTGCTAAGGACGCTACCAGTGTAAGGAATTGACGGAAGACTTACCGTGGAGCTCGGTCTACGTGCGCCGGCGGTTGGTTGAAGTCCGGCAACGTCGATCCGGTGTATCCGGTGAGGTAGAGTTCAATCCCCGGCTCTGGGAGCTTCACTGAGGTCCGTAGATGCTATCCCGAGGGTCGGACAGGGTGGGGAGTGGCTGGTTTGGCCGGTCTACGGTGGTCGTGGCTTGCGCGATCGCTGGCACCTTGCTCACGGGGCAAACTCCGGCGAACTTGAGCTCGGGTTGGGTCAGCGACGCGTGGGGGTGTACGGTCGAGGCCGAGATGGCTTTTATAGACGCGGGCGTGGACGCGAGGTTGGCGCGGCGTAAGGCTGCGCGCGCGTGGGTGGAGCGCCGAGGGCATGCTCTGGCGCGCCAGAACGCGTCGAACACGTGTGCGTTTGTTTCTGCCTTTGTTCAAGCGCCTGCAGGGATCACAAACATGCGAATCTCACCGAGGGTCTTATGCAGATCTCTTCCTGGCACCTAGGGCTAGCTAGTTTGTGTAAGTTCCAATGGGAGATATGCCCTAGCTTGTGAGATATGCGGGTGCCAAGTCAAGTCTGTCGGCACTGTTCACCAGTGACAAAACCGATGTCAAACCATGTCAAATGACCTCGGCTTGAATTCAAATTTTTCAGGGAGGTGCTTTGGGTGATTTGGTACTTTTTGCTATTTGGTCCAAGTGGTTTTGGCGCCAGCACAAAGGTGAACACCTTTGATCTTTGGGCTAGGGTGGTTTTGGGACCTAGAAAATTTTTTAAAGGCTCAAGTGTGTTTTCCACTTGATGCACTATTTTGAGGTTTTTGTTGGGCCTTTCTGAAATATTTTTCTTACTAAATTTTGTAGCTTTACTAATACACTTCATCTTTAGTAAAGGTTCCTTTTTATGTTTTCATCATTTGCCACTCTTTCCCCTTTAGTCCCATGGTTAGGGTTTAAGGGCTTAAGAAGGAATTAGGGTTTTAGAATCTTGTTTGTGGGTGAACATTGTATAAAGGATAGAATTTCTTTCTTGTTATAGTTAATGCTGTAACGCCCCGAATTTTGGAGTTGAATTTTTTCTTTTCTTCACTCGCCAAATTCGGGCGTTACCCTTTCCTTTTTCCTTTTCTCCTCACTAAGCCTCGATCTTTTCCAAAGTTATAGCAAGATTCGGCTTGAGATCTCGTGTAAAGCAAAACCCTAGAAAATACTTTCTTTTGTTTGTTGCATCATGCTGAACCATGCATTTGTTTTGATTGAGTGAAACTGCGAAAGCATTCATCTAGAAAATAAATTTTAAAAAAAAAAGAAAAACCTTTTCTTTTCTCCCTCCCCCCTCCTTCCCTTTCGGCCCAGCCGGCGCCCCCCCCCCCCCCCCCCCCCCGCGGCGGCCCAGCTCGCTCCCCCCGCTTTCGGCCCGTGGCGGCCCAGCCGCCCCCTCCCCCGCTCCCCTCGCGCGCGCCCCGCGCGGCGGTTACACCGCCGCCGCCTTTCCCCCCTGCGGGCCCCACCCGTCCACCCCCCTCCCCAAACCCCTCTCTCCCTCGAACGATCCCTCCTCTCCCTCACGCCGCTCCCCTGCCCGACCCCGGCTCGCCCGACGTCGTCGCCCGCCGTCCGCTACGGTGAGCCCCCGGCCTCCCTTCCCTCTCCCTCCCTCTCCCTTCCCCGCCCCTCCTCTTCTTGCTCGGCTCGACCGCGCCCCTCCCTCGTCCTCGTGCCTAAGACTACGACGAGTTTTAGGCGTGGGTTAGCAGCGACACCCAGTCGGCTGCCTATGAAGGCCGCGTTTATCTACGTTTCTTTTCCGCACTTTGATTATTGTAAAGACTATGTGGATGTCTCAGACATATGATGTAATCGACTATTATTCCCCTTTTAATACTATTTGAGCACTATGTGATGATGTCCATGTTATGTAACTGCTGTGTACGTGAATTGCTGATCCTGGCACGTACACAGTTCGCATTCGGTTTGCCTTCTAAAACCGGGTGTGACATAGGTGGTATCAAAGCTGTGTTGACTGTAGGACCGTTAACCTAGAGTAGAATGGTCATTCTAAAGATTATAGACCTCTGTCCCTGCCTTGACTTTGGTATCCCTTCAAAAGTTGGTCATATCGACCAAACCTATGTTCTACTATATATTATACCTTGCTAAAAATTGTGTTTTATTCTAATCCTTCATTTATTCATGGTTCATTACTTGCTGGTCATATTAGTTCTGTTCTCACTCTTATGCTTGTGGTGTCTTTTGTAGATGGCTCGTCTTAGGCACACTGCACGGAAGTCTGTCATCCCCTTCTTACCCTCCCGTCTCGCGGAGCGTCCGCTTCGCCATCCCGTGGCTGGTCAGTCCAGCCACTTGGAGAGGCTGCACCACCGCCTGCATGAGGAGTAGGAGCGTCGACGATAGGAGCAGCTGGGCTCTTCTTTCTCGCTCCAGCAGGAGATAGAGTCTGTGAGGAGCTGCTCCCCCGTGCTTCCCCTGGAGGCGCCCCCTGCACCACCACTAAGCGCCCCAGTCCCTGGAGTAGCTGCTGGAGGAGACCCAGACGACGGAGGTGGCGACAGCAGCTCAAGCCACGACACCGACTTTTTTGCTGACCAGGAGCCGGAAGGATGGGTTGCTCGACCCATCACTCGCGACGCTGCTCGCGGGTGTCACTTCCATGATGCGCTCGACACCCTGCTACGTCGGGCACTTGACCGGCGTACTTGGTCTATCGAGTATCGCTGTATGGTCTTCCAGCATAGTCGCAGGGTCTACCCAGACCTCTGGGAGGCGACCTACTTGGTGCGCCGTCCGGAGAACAGTCTTCGGGGTGCAGAGGTCTGCTCAGAGCACTATTCCATCTCTGAGCGGGACTCAGCTGAGGCGGCCATGCAAGATGCCGCATGGCGTGCGCTTTCGCACTACTGCTCAGTTTTCGGTGGGGTAGCCGACGATCTCAACCTGAAGTATTACCCCCGCCGTCCATCTGGTAGCACAGGAGGCGTGATTGTTTCACCTGTCGGTGAGGACAATCCTAGGTTGAGCAGCACAGTCAACCTAGCCGCCGTGCTAAACACGGAGCTGGACCATGCGCTAGACGAGCTGAGTAGGGCTCGTGCTGAGATTGCCCTGCTGTGAGCTGAGCGCGCTGAACGTCGTCACCTGGATGATGGTTCCCTCGCTCCCGTCGGGACTTAGCACCTGTACCGCTCACCTCGGCGTGGACACCAGCCTTATGGCAATCCCGACTGCAAGACCAAGATAGACTTAGAACCATAGATCGTCAGTGTTGAGTCTTGTAATAAATGCTTAATATAGAAGTTTTAGTCTTAGTCTTAGTCTCAGTCCTAGCGTTAGTCTCGCTTTTAGTTAGTCTTAGTTAGACAGGGTAGTTTGTTATATCCTATGCATTTATGTTTGTCATGGTGAACTATGCTGGATTTGGATCTTTGTAATGACTGTCACCAGAGTGTGGGTATCCCCTGCATTTTGGTTTACCTGTTATGTTAATGAAGTTAGTTGTCTAGTTGGGAAACCTTTTACTTCGCTTTCCTCTTTATCTGAGAAGCTGTGGTGGTATGTATTGGAGATCAGTGAAGATGCTCATCTATTCAGTGTTGTGGAGAATTCTATACTCTTTTCTTATGCTGCAAGATTTGCAAGATCAGTTCTGATGTGTGGTTGCATTCTGCAGATGCCAGAAAACAGGCGCAGAGGAGGAAGGCGTGCTCAGCAGGAGCAAGCAGCTCAGCAGGATGAGGTACCCCAGCAACAGCAACTGCTGCCCCCGCCCCCGATGTCGATCGAGCAGATGTTCCTGATGCAGACTTAGGCAGTTCAAGCCATTGGTCAGACTCTGGCCTCCATTCAGCAACAGCAGCAGCAACAGCCACCACCTCAGCCTCAGATGCCTTAGATGCCTAGGGACAAGCATGCTGAATTCATGAGAGGTCATCCCCCAACGTTTGCTCATTCTTCTGACCCCATGGATGCTGAAGACTGGCTGCACACTGTGGAGTGGGAGTTGCATGCCGCTCAGTGTGATGACAGGGAGAAAGTTCTATATGGTCCCCGTCTGTTGAGAGGAGCAGCCCAGTATTGGTGGGAATCTTATCTTGCAACTCATGCCAACCCCGACACCATCACCTGGGAAGAGTTCAGAGGTAGCTTTCATCAGTACCATGTTCCTGCAGGTCTGATGACAGTGAAGAAGGAGGAGTTCCTGGCCCTCAAGCAAGGGTCATCGTCTGTCAGTGAGTACCGGGACAGGTTTCTGCAACTGTCTCGCTATGCTCCTGAAGATGTCAACACCGACGACAAGAGACAGTACCGTTTCTTGAGAGGCTTGGTTGACCCTCTGCAGTATCAGCTGATGAATCATACCTTCCCAACATTCCAGCACCTGATTGACAGAGCAATCATGACAGAGAGGAAGCGTAAGGAGATGGAGGATCGCAAGCGCAAGATCAGTGGACCCCAGCCTGGAAGCAGCAATCGCCCTCGTTTCTCAGGCAATCAACCTCAGCAGTTCAGGCAGAACTAGCGTCCCCCTCAACAGCAGCAGTTCCAAAGGCAGTATCCTCAGCACCAGTATCAGAATCGCCAGAACAATCAGTCAGGAGGAGGTCAGTTTCAGAGGCAGAATCAACAGGCACCTCGTCTTCCTGCCCCAGCAAACCAGCAGAACAATCAGGCAGCACCAGCTCAGGTTGGAAACAGAGCATGTTTCCACTATGGAGAGCAAGGCCATTGGGTGATGCAATGTCCGAAGAAGGCAGCCCAGCAGCAGTCAGGCCCCAATGCCCCAGCAAAGCAGAATGTGTCTCAGCCTAGAGCAGGCAACCGCTCTCAGCCACGTTATAACCATGGGAGACTGAACCACTTGGAGGCTGAAGCAGTTCAGGAGACCCCCGGCATGATAGTAGGTATGTTTCCAGTCGACTCCCATATTGCAGAAGTGTTATTTGAAACTAGAGCAACGCATTCATTTATTACTGCATCATGGGTAGAAGCACATAATCTTCCAATAACTACCATGTCAACCCCCATTCGAATTGACTCAGCCGGTGGTAGAATTCGAGCCGATAGCATTTGTTTGAATGTAAGTGTGGAAGTAAGGGGGATAGCGTTTCCCGCTAACCTCATAGTATTGGGTACTCAGGGAATAGATGTCATCATAGGGATGAATTGGCTAGATAAGTATCAGGCAGTTATCAGTTGTGATAAGAGGACAATCAAGTTGGTGTCCCCACTAGGAGAGGAAGTGGTGACCGAGTTAGTCCCGCCTGAGCTAAAGAAAGGAAGTTGTTATCAGATGGCTGTCGATAGCAGTGAAGCAGACCCAATTGAGAGTATCAAGGTTGTGTTCGAGTTCCCAGATGTGTTTCCAAAGGACTTACCAGGTATGCCACCAGAGCGGAAAGTTGAATTTGCCATAGAGCTTCTTCCTGGAACCGCCCCCATCTTTAAAAGAGCTTACAGAATATCCGGACCAGAGTTGGTTGAACTCAAGAAGCAGATTGATGAGTTGTCAGAGAAAGGATACATCCGGCCAAGCACCTCTCCTTGGACCGCCCCTGTCCTATTTGTAGAGAAGAAAGATGGCACCAAAAGGATGTGTATCGATTATCGAGCTCTGAATGAGGTCACCATCAAGAACAAGTACCCCTTGCCCAGAGTAGAGGATCTATTCGACCAGTTGAGAGGAACCAGCGTGTTCTCCAAGATAGATCTGAGGTCAGGTTATCATCAGCTCAGGATTCGACCTTCAGACATTCCGAAGACGGCATTCATTACCAAGTATGGGTTGAATGAGTTCACTGTGATGTCTTTCGGTCTAACAAATGCACCGGCCTTCTTCATGAATTTGATGAACAGTGTATTCATGGATTATCTTGACAAGTTTGTGGTGGTATTCATCGATGACATTTTGATATATTCTCAAAGCGAAGAAGAGCATGCAGATCATTTGAGGATGGTATTGCAGAGATTGCGAGAGCACCAGTTGCATGCAAAATTGAGCAAGTGCGAGTTCTGGATCAGTGAAGTCCTGTTCTTGGGTCACATAATCAACAAAGAAGGATTGGCTGTGGATCCGAAGAAAGTGGCAGACATTCTGAACTGGAAAGCGCCAATGGATGCTCGAGGAATCAAGAGCTTTATTGGAATGCCCAGATATTATCGGCGATTCATCGAAGGGTTTTCAAAGATTGCGAAACCAATGACAGCTTTGCTAGGCAACAAGGTTGAGTTCAAGTGGACCCAGAAATGTCAAGAGGCCTTCGAAGCGTTAAAAGAGAAGTTGACTACAGCGCCTGTCTTAGTCTTGCCTGATGTGCACAAGCCCTTCTCGGTGTATTGCGATGCTTGTTACACCGGTTTGGGATGTGTGTTGATGCAAGAGGGAAGAGTTGTGGCTTACTCGTCCCGACAGCTAAAGGTTCATGAGAAGAATTACCCAATCCATGACCTAGAGTTGGCAGTAGTGGTTCACGCATTGAAGACATGGAGGCACTATCTGTATGGACAGAAATGTGATGTTTACATAGACCACAAGAGTCTGAAGTACATATTCACTCAGTCAGAGCTGAATATGAGGCAACGAAGATGGTTAGAGCTGATCAAAGACTATGAATTGGAGATTCATTACCATCCAGGCAAAGCGAACATAGTGGCAGATGCTTTGAGCAGGAAGAGTCAAGTCAATCTGATGGTTGCTCGTTCGATGCCTTATGAGTTGGCCAAAGAGTTTGACAGGTTGAGTCTCGGATTTTTGAACAACACGCGAGGAGTCACAATTGAGTTGGAACCTACCCTGGAGCGAGAAATCAAAGAAGCGCAGAAGAATGATGAGAAGATCAGTGAGATCCGGCGACTGATTCTGGAAGGCAAAGGCAAAGATTTTAGGTAAGATGCAGAAGGTGTGATATGGTTCAAAGACCGCTTGTGTGTTCCCAATGTCCAGTCTATTCGGGAGTTGATCCTCAAGGAAGCTCATGAGACAGCCTATTCGATTCACCCTGAAAGTGAGAAGATGTATCAGGATCTGAAGAAGAAATTCTGGTGGTACGGAATGAAGAGGGAAATCGCAGAGCATGTGGCTATGTGTGATAGTTGTCGGTGGATCAAGGCAGAGCACCAAAGACCAGCTGGATTGTTGCAACCGTTGCAAATTGCTCAGTGGAAGTGGGATGAAATTGGTATGGACTTCATA
Organism: Zea luxurians; assembly: GCA_029449295.1. Taxonomy (NCBI): domain Eukaryota; kingdom Viridiplantae; phylum Streptophyta; class Magnoliopsida; order Poales; family Poaceae; genus Zea; species Zea luxurians. The sequence goes on along the minus strand of JAOPSE010000069.1, from coordinate 8,040,870 downwards.
GTCGGTTGCCTCGCACTCGAGCCGGCTACGATTCCATATGGGTAGTGGTGGACCGCTTGACCAAGTCAGCCCACTTCATACCCGTCAAGACCAACTACATCAGTGCAGTATTGGCATAGTTGCACATGTCTCAGATCGTTTGTCTTCATGGTGTGCCAAAGAAGATAGTGTCAGACAGAGGAACGCAGTTCACCTCTCAATTCTGGCAGTAGCTGCATGAAGCCTTGGGTACACATCTGAATTTTAGTTCAGCCTATCATCCGTAGACAGATGGTCAAACCGAAAGGACCAATCAAATCCTTGAAGACATGTTGAGAGCATGTGCGTTGCAAGATCAGTCCGGATGGGACAAGAGGTTGCCTTATGCAGAGTTCTCCTATAACAACAGTTACCAGGCCAGCTTGAAGTTGTCGCCATTTCAGGCGCTTTATGGAAGGAGTTGTAGAACTCCACTGTAACGGGATCAGCCTGGAGAAAAGCAAGTGTTTGGGCCAGACATTCTGCTCGAAGCTGAAGAGAACATCAAGATGGTTCGAGAGAATTTGAAGATAGCGCAATCAAGGCAGCGAAGCTATGCAGACACAAGAAGAAGAGAGCTGAGTTTCGAGGTTGGGGATTTTGTCTATCTAAAAGTGTCACCGATCAAAGGAGTCAGGAGATTCGGAGTCAAAGGCAAGCTAGCACCCCGCTACATTGGTCCGTATCAGATTCTCGCAAGGCGTGGAGAAGTGGCCTATCAGCTCAGTTTGCCAGAAGGCTTGTTCGCAGTGCATGATGTCTTTCATGTGTCTCAATTGAAGAAATGTCTGCGTGTGCCAGAAGAGCAGTTGTCAGTGGAAGGTCTTGAAGTCCAGGAGGACTTGACCTACATTGAGAAGCCAATGCAAATCCTTGAGACTGCAGACAGAGTCATCCGAAGGAAGACCATCAGAATGTGCAAAGTCAGATGGAATCATCACTCTAAGGAAGAAGCAACCTGGGAGCGTGAAGATGATCTGATGGCCAAATACCCTGAGCTCTTTGCTAGCCAACCCTGAATCTCGAGGGCGAGATTCTTTTAAGGGAGATAGGTTTGTAACGCCCCGAATTTTGGAGTTGAATTTTTTTCTTTTCTTCACTCGCCAAATTCGGGCGTTATCCTTTCCTTTTTCCTTTTCTCCTCGCTAAGCCTTGATCTTTTCCAAAGTTATAGCGAGATTCGGCTTGAGATCTCGTGTAAAGCAAAACCCTAGAAAATACTTTCTTTTGTTTGTTGCATAATGCCGAACCATGCATTTGTTTTGATTGAGTGAAACTGCGAAAGCATTCATCTAGAAAATAAATGTAAAAAAAGAAAAACCTTTTCTTTTCTCCCTCCCCCCTCCTTCCCTTTCGGCCCAGCCCCCCCCCCCTTCCCTCCCCCCCCCCCCCGCTTTGGGCCCGTGGCGGCCCAGCCGCCCCCTCCCCCGCTCCCCTCGCGCACGCCCCGCGCGGCGGTTACGCCGCCGCCGCCTTTCCCCCTGCGGGCCCCACCCGTCAGCCCCCCTCCCCAAACCCCTCTCTCCCTCTTCTCCCCCGCATGATCCCTCCTCTCCCTCACGCCGCTCCCCTACCCGACCCCGGCTCGCCCGCCACCGCCGTCCGCCTACGGTGAGCCCCCGGCCTCCCTTCCCTCTCCCTCCCTCTCCCTTCCCCGCCCCCTCCTCTTCTTGCTCGGCTCAGCCGAGCCCCTCCCTCATCCCCACGCCCGCTGGCCATGGCGGCTGGCCCTGCGCGCGCCCGCCTCGTCCCGGCGCGCGGCGGCGCTCACCTCGGCTCGGCGCGCGGCCATGGCGGCCACGGCGCCCGCGCCCGGCCCCGGCTCCCCCTTCCCCGCGGCTCGGTCGCGCCCACCCGTGCCCGGCGCTCTCCCCCCGCCCTGTCCCCTGCTCGGCGCGGCTTCTCGCCCCGGCGCGCTCGCGCGGCCCGCGGCTCGGCGCAGCGTGGCCGTGGCGCGGCGCGGCGCGGCGCGCTCACCCTCGCCCGTCCCCGGCGCGGCCCCGGCGGCGCTTGTCCAGCCCAGGCCCCCGGCGCGGCCTCGGCGGTGCGTGCGGAGCCCCGGCGTGGCCCGTGCAGCGCGCGGTGCCCCCGGCGAGCTCGCCGCACCCGCGGCTCGTGGCCGTGGCGCTCGGCCCGGCGTCCTCGGCTCGCCCGCCCCTGCGCAGCGCGGCCCCGGCCCGGCGCGGCTTCGGCTCGCGCGGCCGTGGTGCCCCTGCGTAGCGCGGCGCGTACGCAGCTCGGCCCCGGTGTGTGCGTGACCCGTTCGCGACGCGTCAGCGCAGCCTTGCGTGTGCGTGCTCGCGTGGTGCACGGTGCTTTGGCGTGGCTCGACGTGCCCTCGGCGCGACGCGTAGCGCCCTGCCACGTTCGTGACGTGCTCGTCTACCACCTAGACGTGCCCGTCTACCCCCTCCCCCCCTATGTAATCCATGTGTAGTGATCGCATTATTTAATTCAATAAATGGAAACTCAATTTAGAAATCGGTTACGTTAGTTAATTCATGTAGTTAATCATCTACCTTATTTAATGTTGATCAACTGAAAATGGTTATGATTCTATTAGTGCATGTGACTAATCCTTGTTATTGGAACTAAGTGGAACTAGAGCACGTAATGGCTAGTTATGCGTCTACCCGTAATACGCCTCGAGTATAGCTTTAACCACTGCGAGACCTTCCTTCTTCTCTTTCTACCCATGGCAAATGCAATATCGTATGTCATACTCTATGCATATTTAATCTATCTGTTCTCTTGTATAATGTACTGTTTGCTTCCTAATTCGAATGGATGGATGTATGTATGTTTGCGCTCGCATAGAGAACGATCTGGTTGAGGAGCCCAAAGAACTCGCAGGAGAAACCCCTGAGCAGCAGTCGGTTGGTGGAGGCAAGTGTCCCTTGACCTATCTCTGTCCTATACATTCTTTAATTCACCTCCCGCATTTCACATTTATACCTAAGGATTTACTAGCTTTTGTTATCCATGTCCTTGTCTACCTATCTGGGTTGGATTATTATTGTTTAGCTTTATGCTATTGCTCAACTCTAATCAATGAACATGATGAGAATTATCAATGATATGTTGTTTTCCCCTCCTTTATTATGACGTTATTCTTGTGGCATTCAAGGGGGCTCGAGCGGTTTCTCGAGTGCCTCTCCGTAAGGACCTGTTCGTTGGATGACCGCCCAGGAAAACAGTGCAACCATGAGAGTGAAGTGGGACGCCCTTAGCTGAGTAATTAGAGGAACCGGGGTGTAGTTTGCTTAGCCGTCGTGCCGTTAATGGGGCTCGGTGTATGCAGCTCGCTCTGCCAAGCTTGGGTTCGCCCCCTTGGGAGGAGTGCGGTGCATTTAGGAAACCTAACGGGCGACTACAGCCTCAGGGAATCTTTGTAAAGGCTACGTAGTTATGCCCTGCTAGGCCACCTAGGCAGTGGTCAATGGGGAGTAGCTCTCTCCGGGCAGAAAGGGAATCACGGCTTGTGGGTAAAGTGCACAACCTCTGCAGAGTGTTTGAAAACTGATATATCAGCCATGCTCACGGTTATGAGCAGCCAAGGGAGCTCCATTGATTAGTGGTACTTGATCAGAGATGTTCGGATTGCAGGTGGCAATGAGATTGATGGTTCTTGGTATTGACTCTGGTAATGGTAAGTGGTACTATTTCCGTTTGGAAAGGAGTACGTTTGGGTTAATAACGTGGGTTATTTCTAAAACTTGGCTTTCTCTACTAACAATAATAATCTGACCAACTAAAAGCAACTGCTTGACTTACCCCCACATAAAGCTAGTCCACTACAGCCAAACAGGATACTTGCTGAGTATGTTGATGTGTACTCACCCTTGCTCTACATACCAAACCCCCCCCCCCCTTCCCCAGGTTGTCCGCATTGCAACCACTGCTCAGGAGAAGATGAAGCCGTGGAAGGAGACTTCCAGGAGTTCCAAGACTACAACGAGTTTTAGGCGTGGGTTAGCGGCGACCCCCAGTCGGCTGCCTGTGAAGGCCGCGTTTATCTACCTTTCTTTTCCGCACTTTGATTATTGTAAAGACTATGTGGATGTCTCAGACATATGATGTAATCGACTATTATTCCCCTTTTAATACTATTTGAGCACTGTGTGATGATGTCCATGTTATGTAACTGTTGTGTACGTGAATTGCTGATCCTGGCACGTACACGGTTCGCATTCGGTTTGCCTTCTAAAACCGGGTGTGACAAATGCTTATCTTAACCATGCCTCTAAACTTTGAGTCCCTTCACTTTCCATTTTAGCATGAAGTTTGAGTAGGACACAATGTGCTTCTTTGGCCAGGGCTTTGTGTAACACCAGGGGTGTTACACGCACTACTGCTCAGTGCTCGGTGGGGTAGCCGATGGTCTCAACCTAAAGTATTACCCCCACCGTCCATCTGGTAGCACAGGAGGCGTGGTTGTCTCACCTGTCGGTGAGGACAATCCTAGGTTGAGCAGCACAGTCAACCTAGCCACCATGCTAAACACGGAGCTAGACCATGCATTAGACGAGCTGAGTAGGGCTCGTGCTGAGATCGCCCAGTTGCGGGCTGAGCGAGCAGAGCATCGTCACCTGGAGGATGGCTCCCCCGCTCCAGTCGGGACTCAGCACCCGTATCGCTCACCTCAGCGTGGACACCATGCTTATGGTAACCCCGACTGCAGGACCAAGATAAATTTAGAACCATAGATCGTCAGCGTCAGATCTTGTAATTAATGCAAAAATATATAGAAGCTATAGTCTTAGCATTTGTCTTACTCTTAGTTAGTCTTAGTTAGAAAGGGTAGTTTGCTTATCCTGTGCCTTTATGTTTATCATGATGAACTATGTTGGATTTGGATCTTTGTAATGACTGTCACCAGGGTGTGGGTATCCCCTGCACTTTGGTTGACCTATTAAATGTTAATAAAGTTAGTTACCTAGTTGGGAAGCCCTTTTGTTCTACTTTCCTCTTTATCTGAGAAGTTGTGTTTGCCTGTGTTGGAAGTCAGTGAAGATGTTCATCTGTTCAGTGCTGTGGAAGGATTCTATACTCTTTTCTTATGCTGCAAGTTGCAAGATCAGTTCTGATGTGTGATTGCATTCTGCAGATGTCAGACAACAGGCGCAGAGGAGGAAGGCATGCTCAGCAGGAGCAGGCAGCACCGCAGGATGAGGCACCCCGTCAGTAGCTACCACCACCGCCCCTGATGACGATCGAGCAGATGTTCCTAATGCAGACTCAGGCAATTCAAGCCATTGGTCAGACTCTAACCGCCATTTAGCAGCAACAGCAGCAGCAGCCACTACCTCAGCCTCAGATGCCCAGAGACAAGCGTGCTGAATTCATGAGAGGTTATCCCCCAGTGTTCGCTCACTCTTCTGATCCCATGGATGTTGAAGATTGGCTGCGCACTGTGGAGCGGGAGTTGCACACCGCTCAGTGCGACGACAGGGAGAAAGTTTTGTATGGTCCCCGTCTGTTGAGAGGAGCAGCCCAGTCTTAGTGGGAGTCCTATCTCACCACCCATGCCAACCCCGACACTATCACCTGGGAGGAATTCAGAGACAATTTCCGCCAGTACCATGTCCTCGTAGGACTAATGACGGTGAAGAAGGAGGAGTTCCTGGCACTCAAGCAAGGGCCTATGTCTGTCAGTGAGTATCGAGACAAGTTTCTGCAACTGTCCCGCTATGCTCCTGAAGATGTCAACACAGATGCCAAGAGGCAGTATCGCTTCTTGATAGGCTTGGTTGATCCTCTGCAGTATCAGCTGATGAATCATACCTTCCCTACATTTCAGTACCTGATCGACAGAGCGATCATGATAGAGAAGAAGCGCAAGGAGATGGAGGATCGCAAGTTCAAGATTGGTGGACCTCAGTGTAACACCCCAGGTGTTACTTAGGATTTCCACAAAGGGCTACACAAGGAAGGCCCACCATCACATGTGATTTAACTTGAGTGAAGGACTTCAAACATGGAAATCAAGATCCTAAATAAGTGCAACCCATCTTAGATGTCATGCCTTGACTTATCATGCACACATAAGGGGGAGATTTGCCCAAACCCTAATTCAAATCCCTTTGGACAATTGGAGCCCTAGAAGTAAGTATGACCAAAAGGTTATGAAAACCACATGATCATGACTCGGGCCAATTATAAAAGTTGTAGTACACTTAATACCCTACAAATAATAGTAAGAAAGTGACCCCAAAAAGATTTCAGAAAAACCCCAAAAGGTTCACCAAAGGGTTGAGCATAAAAGAAAAATCAGAATTTTTCTAAGTCCAAAACCAACCCTCTTGCAAAGATCAAACATGTTCACCTTGATCCCAACTCAAAATCACTTGGCCCAATTGACAAACTGGCGCCAAAATACCTCTAGAATACCCTGGAAAAGTTTGAACCCAACCCTAAGTTGTTTGACATGACTTGGCATAGCTTTTGTCTCGGTTTGGACACCTAGGACAAAGACAACTTCTCACACCTATATCTCCCTACCCCGACCGTGTCCTTGCTTGGGACTCACATCAAAAAGGTAAGATTTGGTGTAGGGAAGAGATCGTACACAGGTGTTTTGCCAAGATCTGCACACTAAGGTGCCCCAATCGGCCGTTGAACGAGGGTAGAAGCAAACACACACGTGTTCGTCGAGGGCTGACACTCGGGGGCACGCTCAGAGCACGCCCGTGCGCGAACCCCTGCGCGCCCGCGGCCGCCCCATGACCATGCCCGCGCCACGGCTATAAAGCCCGCCCCAGTGCCCGGCTATCTTCCCCGTTGCATCCTCTGTGCTGCGCCAAACTCCCCGGAGCTCGCCCATAGCTCTGGCGACCTCTCCATGACCCGAGGGCAACCACCATGCCCGAACCATTTCTCACCCTCCTTCGCTCGATCCAAGCCCCTAGATAGATCCCCTGGAAGGTCGTGAAGCTTGCCAGAGCTTGAACCGTGGACCCCCGCCACCGGAAGCACGCAATCGTGCTCGCCAGAGTTCGGAACCCCGTCGGCGCACGTGGACCAGGTGAGTCTCTGCACCATTTTCCAATTCACTGCACACATAGCCTCTACGTCACCCCGTGAAGCTCCTCGTGCCATTGGATTGACCAGTAGCGCAGTGGTTAGGCCGGAGCTCTCGCCGCCGACAAGTTCACCCGCCTACGCACGTGGACCGGTCGATTCTGGCCACCACCGTCGTCGAGCCGTACCTCGCTGTGACCGCCAGGACCTCCCGGAGCCAACCCCGCCCCTCGCCGGACCTCTCTCGCCACCGGTAAGTCGTGCCGCCCTTTTTACTCCCGCGGGTACTATTTAAGTTAGGGGAGGGACCTCGGGGGAGAAGAAGAAAGGGGCAGGGGGTTTTGTGCACTGTCAGCGACTCAAGGGAACAGTGGCACAGGGGTATAACTGAAGGGATGGATTTAGAAAGAACCCAGGGCCTTCGATGCAAAGTGGTTTTCCCAGAAACCCTTTTTAAATATTCTGATTTAAATCCAAACAGAACTTGAAAAATTCATAACTTCAGTTTGGTTTACCCAAATCGAGTCAAACCAATTTTGCCAGACCCTAAAGGAGGTAAACTACTTAGGAAAAATATAAAACCCATAAGTGTTGCAGAAAACTTTAAAGTTTTGATTTAAATAATTAACTGGTCAAAGCTAAAAGAAATAAGGAAAAATTAGCTACACTACTAGACTGGGGTTAAGAAAATTTAGAGAAGTACTTAATCACTTCCTAACCTGTTTAAAAATAATAAACCCCTCTGTACACCCAATTAAGGTAGAGTTTGCCATTTAAATCATTTTCAGCTTAAAGTTAAAGATAATATAATAGGTAGTGAAAAATGAAAACCAGGGAGCACCCACATTTTTTGTTAGCTTACTTATTCAGTATGGTTCACTAGAAAATTTTGTTTGACCTTTGTTTAGTATAAAAATAAAGAGATACCTTTTATTTTAGGAAAATAAGGAAAACTTAGAAAAACCCTAGACAAATAACCCTGAGGAGACATCACCCCAAACCTTGGGATAACTAATGTTTTGTTATTATGAACATAGAAAAATTATGAGTTCTATTGTTTGATATTTTTCAAATAACAAGTTAGTTGTAAGTGTCTTTTTAGCATTAAACTTTAGAAAATCATAACTAAATAACCACTAAGTAGCCCTCTGTGATTTTTGGCACAGAAGCATGTTATTACCTATAGATACCAGTAAAAATTACTCTTAGAACAGAACCCACCCCTAGATAAGAGTTGTAGTGCAAAGTGACCCCTTTTGCCCCAACTAAATAACCAGGGATTATTCTAATTATTCTAGACCTCAAATTTATAGGACAAACTACAGTGACCAATTGTAAACCACTGTAATTTTTGCAGAATTTTTGGAAAAATTTAAATCACTATTGTAGTTCAAACCCACCCTTAAATCATAATTAGAAAATGAAAAAGGGGAATTAATAGTGGAGACTAAACCAAACCAGCAAAACCCCTTGAATGCCTACTAAAACATTTAAGTAGCAATCCAAGTCTTAATCCACTATGCTTATCTCTAAACAAAAACTCAAACCTAATTTAATAAGCATAAGCCACTAAGAGCCTCTTATCACCAGGAAACCCTAAGTTATTAACTAACTTAGTTTTTCTTCACTTAGCGTAATGATTACTAAATCCTGCATAATCATAACATACATATTCTTATTTATTGCATTCGATAGATTGTAACCTCGCGGACGGAGAATACATCCTCGTGCCAGAGCAAGGTGTTGCTCAGGAGGTAGCCCCGGATCCAGCACCAGAGCCTGCCCGAGAGGATCTGCCTGCCCCAGCTTTGGAAGGCAAGCCCCAGTTTTATGCATAACCTGTTCTATATGCTATTTTACTCCACTTAATGTTTGTAGGCTTGTATTGTGCACTTAAGTGTAGGAGTTGATTGAAACCCTAGTTGCATGAACTCAGGAATCCTTTTTGAGATGGATACTAGTATGCTAGGTCGAGTAGCTGCTTTGCTAATTAGGGATCTCGGTAGAAGTCGAGTGATTTTTCTAGCACTCGCGCGAGGTCAGGAATTGGTTGTACCCACTTTCATATCATATCGGTGTTGGTCTATGGACACAGATCCATGGGGATGCGTGGTCTACGAGATGAAATTGGAATAAGGATTAACGTGCGGATACCTGTGTCAAGCGTTTGAATGTACTAAGCACATGTCGAGAAATATGGTAAATCGGTAAGCCCAGTACCTGATTGAACCTGCCAGTGGACATATCCCCTCACGCGACCTGAGACGTGGTCTCCCATTCCGGTTATGGTGGGTACAAGTGCGGTCACTGCACGACGGCAGTCGGGGTCAGTGAGGCATTGTACGCCAAGGCGGTGAGCCCTGATCTGCTGCCAGGGAATCGATGGGGACGGTTGATGTGTGTGGGGATGGAGTGCCTCGCCATGTCGTGTGTTTAGGTTTACCTTGCAAGGATAAAAACTCGATTCGAATCGTCTGCTTCTCGCAGCTAATGAGACTGCTTGATCCATTGTACTGCATTGAGTAACAAGTGGAAATGTGATGTTTCGGCAAAAAGATATTGGACTGCTAATTTGCTTGATACCATGATTGAGTAGATAGTACACGATTAGTCTTAAGAGAGTCACACTAAAACCTGCAAAAGCTAAAACTTGATTTTTAGACTCAGCTAGTGCTTTTGGCAACCAAACCCCCCAGCCAAACAACTGCATGTCTAGAGGTAGAGGAGTAGACTCCTCACACCGGGTAAGTCTAGCTGAGTATTAGTATTCTCAGCCTTGCTTGTGGCATAATTTTACAGGTTCTCTGGAGGACATAGTTGCTGGAGTGACTTGGCCGTCCATCTTGCCACCGGGTTGGACAGTCGAGTGGGACCCTACCTCGGCAGAGGAGGAGCATGAGGAGTGATGGGACAGGCTTCCCCATCTCTCTGTTTATTTATCGCTAGTTTTATTCCGCTGCATTCCGAACAATGATGACTACTTTTGGTAAACTCCGATGATGATGTAATAAATTTAATACTCCTCAATTTATGGTTTTATGCTTTATTGTATTTGCTCTGTGCCTCACCATCGAGTGAGTACGTGGTACTTGATCCTGTTAGTGGCCTCATCGAACTAGATCCGAGGGACTGACGTGTTATTCCTATTTAAGTGTGGTCTAGCCTCTAAGGCGGGACTTAGGCACTTAAGTTGGAATAATTCGGGCGGTTCCGCCACAGCTAGTATCGGAGCTCGTACCACCACAGAGGAATCAATAAACTGTAAATACCATCCTTTTTTGAAGTAAAACTTGTTAGAAACAAAGGTTGGATAGGTAGTCAGAACGATGAGGATAGACCTAGGACGTGAAGCCTTAGGATAATGGAGGGGTAGATAGGTGGCTATTTGAATAGGCCCTACCGACTATTATAAGGGATGGGAAATTCTTTCCTATTTCCCCTAAGTTGGAATGAGGTCGCCTAGGACGAGCATGCGTGCATCCTTACTTAAAATACTTGATAATTGAGTAGGAACCTTAATGCACTATAATAACAGACTAAGTACACCCAGTGCCATTGTCGTAGTCATAGAAAGGCTGAGTTTGATCCCTTTTTATTTTATAATTCTTTTTCTTTTTACTTACGCTTAACCGTACACAGATGACTTCTCATAGATCCACGGACGAAGGGAATGCACAGTCCCACACTGATGGGCTTGCACGAGAGGGTTTCCCCGTATCTTGTGGGAGGTACTTCAGGGAGTTGGTTACACGACGCCTCCCCAGTACGCGGTGCGGCTGTTCGAGAAGCAATGAGTGCCCCGTTGTAGGGTGAGGATGACCCTGGAGCCTCATCCCCTACAGCCAGGCTGGCGTTCGTTGGATTCAGAGTCTTTTGGATACAGGGCTGAGGATACCATCGAGGCGATTGCTCTTCACGGACTGACCACCTTCTGTGGATTCCACCCCTTGGAGCTGTCCACTCACCCCATTGGTTTGTTCCCCGCGGAGAAGGAGGACGACCCAATGTGGAAGGACCGAGTGGAGCATGCCAAGGATATATGGGCTATCTACCCAGGTCAGACTGCTCACTTGACGTTGCGGTGCATGAATGCACTGTATCGTCTGCAAGTGATGCGAGGAGAGGCAATGTCCCATCTGATGGCATTGTTGGAGGCTACCAAGATCACCTTGGATAACAGGGAAGAACTTGTGGTAGACTTGTCCACTGAGATGGTGGAAAAAGACCTACAAGTGGAACAATTGTCAAATGAGATCCAAGAGCTTGAGGAATTAGTGGGAACCAAGGAATACACCATCGAGGTTCTTGAGGACCAGTTAATCAACACTCAGCAGCAACTCGCGGAGGCTAACCAGCATCTAGATATGCACCACCAGGAGATCCAGGACATGGAGTCCAACGAGGATGTCGACATCGAGGGAGGAGAGGAACCTGCCTCCAGCTTGGACACTGCTGGCTCAGGGAGACCACCTTCCCCCAAGTCGAGCGTTGCCTTGTTTGCTCACTAGGTCGCAGAGATAGAGTTTGAAGTCTGTGACGGTAGAACTCCTCGAGGCTAGCTTAGCTTTTGCACCCTTGGGGTACTAGGCTAGATAGAGTTGAGTCTTTTGAGCTAGTGATGTAATCATGACAAACTCTTTTGGAAATGTGGGTGATGAATGATGTCAGCTTTAATTTAAGAAGCAAAGTTTATGCCATGTGGAATCTTTTATAACCATGCAAGAATTTATTGGTTTTACCCCTTTGACTCCTTCACCACAATTTAACATTGAACCTCGGAAACATAATATTGAGAATATCCATGATTTTTCAGATGGCAGGAAGAGCGCGTCGTGGACAGAATGAGCGCATTCCTCCACCACCGCCACCGCCTCCTACTCTGCATGAGCTGATGGCTCAGCAGAACGAGATTCTGTGACAGTTGGCGCAGCGTCAACCGCCACCTCAGCATTATGGTGGTGGTGATCATCAGTGACACCCCGCAGCAACCACTTATCAGGAGTTTCTCAGTACCCAGCCACCGTTATTCACCAGGGCAGATGATCCACTTGATGCTGATGTATGGCTTAGGGTAGTGGAATCCAAATTCCCACTACTCAATGGAGTTTGTTCAGAGGTGACTAAGGTCAGGTTTGCCACCCAGCAGCTTCGCGGACCCGCGCGGACATGGTGGGACCATTTTCTTGCTATGCAGCCAGTTGACCATGAGGTGGAATGGAGAGAGTTCAAGGCAACTTTCAGGGGGCATCATATACCGGTAGGCATTATGGACCGCAAGCTCAATGAGTTTTTGGCACTCACTCAGGGGAATCGGACAGTGTTACAGTATGCTCAGGCCTTCAATGACCTATGCCAGTATGCCGGATATCATGCAGACACCGATGAGAAGAAGAGGGACAGGTTCAGGAGGGGGCTCAGCACTAAGCTCCGTGACCGTCTCAACACAGTCAGGGCCAACAGCTATAATGAGTTAGTCAACATGGCCATTTCTCAGGAAGACTGTATCACAGCCCGTCAGGCAGAGAAGAAGAGGAAGACCCCTGTGGCAGGGCCTTCAGCCCAGCCACAGCGCTTCAGGATTGTCTCTGACATTCAAAACAGGGGACCTCAGCAGCAGCAAGGACGTTGGGTGATCCGACCACAGCAGCAGCAGGCACCTAACCGCGCCCAGTTTCCAGTTCAGAAGAACAATCAGCCACAGCAGTAGCAGTACTGTCAGACCAATGACAACAGGTGTTTCACTTGTGGTAACACTGGGCATTATGCCAAGAATTGCCCTAGAAATCAGCAGAGGCAGGGACAGAATGCCAACCAGAATCAAGGCAAGAGGCAGAAGGTGCAAGTGAGACAAGGCAAACTGAACTTCACCACCATGGCTGACATTCCAGAGGGAGCACCCGTCATGACCGGTATCTTTTCAGTTTTGAATTATCATGCAATTATTCTTTTTGATTCTGGTGCATCGCATAGTTTTATCAGTGCAAAATTTAGTGCCAAATGTCAGCTACCCTTCCATCACACCAATGGGGGTATTACAATTTCAACACCAGGAGGCAGGGTTGCCACCTATCAAATCAACAAGAATGTGCCTATAAAGTTTGGTAGTTTGATAATCAAAACCAACCTCCTCGTTTTGGGTTTGGATAGCGTGGATATCATTTTGGGAACTGACTGGTTAACCAAACATCAGGCAGTGATTGATATTGCAGCAAGGGCCATCGAAGTGCACTCGCCTACTTGTGGTGAAACCACATTATTTCTGCTCGATCAGGGTTGTACTCGTTCCTGTGCCTTCGTTATGATAGAATCCCCGGTTGAGAGGATCCAAGTGGTCTGTGACTACCCAGATGTTTTTTCTAACGAATTGCCAGGAATGCCACCCGATAGAGACATAGAGTTCGTAATTGAATTACAACCCGGAACTGCACCTATATCCAAGAGACCATATAGGATGCCTCCAGCAGAGTTAGCAGAGTTGAAAAAGCAGTTGCAAGAATTGTTGTACAAGGGATTTATCTGCCCAAGTACTTCACCCTGGGGATGCCCAGCCTTATTTGTGAAAAAGAAAGACGAGAGTTTGAGAATGTGTGTCGATTACCGCCCTCTCAATGCGGTGACCATCAAAAACAAATACTCATTGCCCCGCATTGATGTTTTGTTTGATCAGTTGGTAGGAGCCAAAGTGTTCTCCAAGATAGACCTTCGCTCGGGTTACCATTAGATCAAGATCCGTGCCAGTGATATTCCCAAGACGGCTTTCTCTACCAGATATGGGCTTTATGAGTTTTTGGTGATGTCTTTTGGGCTGACCAATGCCCCAGCTTATTTCATGTATCTGATGAACTTAGTGTTCATGCCAGAGCTAGACAAATTTGTGGTGGTTTTCATTGATGACATTCTAGTGTATTCCAAGAATGAAGCCGAGCACACTAAGCATTTGCATACCGTACTTCAGAGACTGTGTGACCATCAGTTGTATGCTAAATTGTCCAAATGTGAATTCTGGCTGAAGGAAATAAAATTTTTGGGTCACACAATTTCTCAGGATGGGATATCAGTTGATCCTGAGAAGGTACAAGAAGTAATGAATTGGAAACCTCCTACTACAGTGCGGCAGACTCAGAGCTTTCTGGGATTGGCAGGGTATTATCGACGATTTATTCCGGATTTCTCCAGAATTGCCAAGCCAATGACTGAACTGTTGAAGAAGGGAGTCAAGTATGAATGGAGCCAGAAGTGTGAGGATGCCTTTCATACACTAAGGCAGCATTTGACAACAGCACAAGTGCTAGCTCAACCTGACAACACCAAACCATTTGAGGTTTATTGTGATGCTTTCGGTACTAGATTGGGATGTGTCTTAATGCAAGACAACAGAGTCATTGCTTATGCCTCCCGAGCACTCAGACCCCATGAGCAGAACTACCCCACACATGACCTAGAGTTAGCAGTTGTAGTTCATGCTCTCAAGATTTGGAGACATTACTTGATGGGAGCTCACTGTAATATTTACACTGATCACAAGAGTCTCAAATACATCTTCACCCAGGCTGATCTTAATATGAGGCAGAGAAGATGGTTAGAGCTAATCAAGGACTATGATTTGGAGGTGCATTACCATCCTGGCAGGGCCAATGTTGTGGCAGATGCCTTGAGCAGGAAAGCCCAGTGTAATTGTATGAACATGGATGCAAGAGTAACCACCCTATGTGATGAGTTGTGCAAGCTGAACCTAGAAGTCATTTCCTCCGGTGCTTTGAGTTATATTTCAGTGGAGCCCACCTTGCATGAGCAGATAGTCATGGCACAGATTGGTGACAAGGGTGTTCAAGTCATTAAGGAAATGATCAAACTAAAGGTGGACAAATACAAATGCTTCCGTCAGGACAGCAAAGGAATTCTATGGTTTGGAGACCGACTGGTTGTCCCCAAGAACCCCGAACTCAGAAAGAAGATATTAGATGAAGCTCACCTATCCAAATTCTCCATGCACCCCGGCAGCAACAAGATGTATCATGATCTCAGATCCTTGTACTGGTGGACCAGAATGAAGAGGGAAATTGCTAAGTATATATCCGAATGTGACACCTGCCAGAGAGTCAAGGCCAGTCATTTGAAGGGAGCAGGCACCTTGCAGCCCCTCCCCATACCATCTTGGAAGTAGGAGGACATTTGTATGGACTTCATTGTGGGATTGCCCAATACCTCCCGGCACCATGATTCTATCTGGGTCATTGTGGATAGGTTGACCAAAACAGCTCATTTCTTGCCAGTACATACCACCCACAAGACAGAGAAATATGCAGAAATCTATGTTGATCAAATAGTGCGTTTGCATGGAATTCTGAAGACTATTGTATCCGACAGAGGATCACTGTTTGTGGCACGCTTTTGGGAGCAGCTCCAAGAATCACTTGGGACCCGTGCAATAAGAAGCTACATGGGAGACCGAGGATTTTCTACGTTCTTGCTTCCCCGACTTTCTGCCCAAAGGAGTCGGTACATAATCCAAAACCCCACCCCCACCTGCCCTTTCAATCTAAATATAAGAAAAACTTAGATGTTAAAGGTATAGTAAGCTTTAAAAATGACTCAAAAAGGACTTCCTTCTGAAGTTGCAAAGAGGATGACATTCGAAGAGCAGTTAACTAGAGAAACTTGGACAAAGGAAGAAGCAACACACCAGCACACCTTCATGGCACCCCTCCAAGGAACTCTACCTAAATCTTGGGACGAGATTCCTTTAAGGGGGAGGGCTGTAACACCCTAGGTGTTACATAGGATTTCCACTAAGGACTACACAAGGAAAGCCCACCATCACATGTGACTTAACTTGAGTGAAGGACTTCAAACTTGGAAATCAAGATCCTAAATAAGTGCAACCCATCTTAGATGTCATGCCTTGACTTATCATGCACACATAAGGGGGATATTTTCCCAAACCCTAATTCAAATCCATTTGGACAATTGGAGCCCTAGAAGTAAGTATGACCAAAAGGTTATGAAAACCACATGATCATGACTTGGGCCAATTATAAAAGTTGTAGTACACTTAATACCCTACAAACAATAGTAAGAAAGTGACCCCAAAAAGATTTCAGAAAAAACCCCAAAAGGTTCACCAAAGGGTTGAGCATAAAAGAAAAATCAGAATTTTTCTATGTCCAAAACCAACCCTCTTGCAAAGATCAAACATGTTCACCTTGATCCCAAACTCAAAATCACTTGGCCCAATTGACAAAGTGGCGCCAAAATACCTCTAGAATACCCTGGAAAAGTTTGAACCCAACCCTAAGTCGTTTGACACGACTTGGCATAGCTTTTGTCTCGGTTTGGACACCTAGGACAAAGACAACTTCTCACACCTATATCTCCCTACCCCGACCGTATCCTTGCTTGGGACTCACATCAAAAAGGTAGGATTTGGTGCAGGGAAGAGATCGTACATAGGTGTTTTGCCAAGATCTGCATGCTAAGGTGCCCCAATCGGCCGTTGAACCAGGGCAGAAGCAAACACACACATGTTCGTCGAAGGCTGACACTCGGGGGCGCACTCAGAGCACGCCCGTGCGCGAAACCCCGCGCGCCCGCAGCCGCCCCATGACCATGCCCGCGCCACGGCTTTAAAGCCCGCTCCAGTGCCCGGCTATCCTCCCCGTTGCATCCTCTGTGCTACGCCAAACTCCCCGGAGCTCGCCCATAGCTTCGGCGACCTCTCCGCGACCCGCCAAAACCGCCCGAGGGCAACCACCGTGGCCGAACCATTTCCTACCCTCCTCCGCTCGATCCAAGCCCCTAGATAGATCCCCTGGAAGGTCGTGAAGCTTGCCAGAGCTTGAACCATGGACCCCCGCCACGGGAAGCGCGCAATTGTGCTCGCCGGAGTTCGGAACCCCGCCGGCGCACGTGGACCAGGTGAGTCTCTGCACCATTTTCCGATTCACTGCACGCATAGCCTCTATGTCACCCCGTGAAGCTCCCCGTGCCATTGGATTGACCAGTAGCGCCGTGGTTAGGCCGGAGCTCTCGTCGCCGACGAGTTCACCCGCCTGCGCACGTGGACCGGTCGATTCTGGCCACCACCGCCGTCGAGCCGTACCTCGTTGTGACCGCCAGGACCTTCCGGAGCCAACCCCGCCCCTCACCGGACCTCTCTCACCGCTGGTAAGCCGCGCCGCCCTTTTTACTCCCGTGGGTACTATTTAAGTTAGGGGAGGGACCTCGGGGGAGAAGAAGAAAGGGGCAGGGGGTTTTGTGCACAGTCAGCGACTCAAGGGAACAATGGCGCAGGGGTATAACTGAAGGGATGGATTTAGAAAGAACCCAGGGCCTTCGATGCAAAGTGGTTTTCCCAGAAACCCTTTTTAAATATTCTGATTTAAATCCAAACAGAACTTGAAAAATTCATAACTTTAGTTTGGTTTATCCAAATCGAGTCAAACCAATTTTGCCAGACCCTAAAGGAGGTAAACTACTTAGGAAAAATATAAAACCCCTAAGTGTTGCAGAAAACTTTAAAGTTTTGATTTAAATAATTAACTGGTCAAAGCTAAAAGAAATAAGGAAAAATTAGCTACACTACTAGACTGGGGTTAAGAAAATTCAGAGAAGTACTTAATCACTTCCTAACCTGTTTAAAAATAATAAACCCCTCTGTACACCCAATTAAGGTAGAGTTTGCCATTTAAATCATTTTCAGCTTAAAGTTAAAGAAAATATAAAAGGTAGTGAAAAATGAAAACCAGGGAGCACCCACATTTTTTGTTAGCTTACTTATTTAGTATGATTCACTAGAAAATTTTGTTTGACCTTTGTTTAGTATAAAAATAAAGAGATACCTTTTATTTTAGGAAAACAAGGAAAACTTAGAAAAACCCTAGACAAATAACGTTGAGGAGACATCACCCCAAACCTTGGGATAGCTAATGTTTTGTTATTATGAACATAGAAAAATTATGAGTTCTGTTGTTTTAATATTTTTCAAATAACAAGTTAGTTGTAAGTGTCTTTTTAGCATTAAACTTTAGAAAATCATAACTAAATAACCACTAAGTAGCCCTCTGTGATTTTTGGCACAGAAGCATGTTATTACCTATAGATACCAGTAAAAATGACTCTTAGAACAGAACCCACCCCTAGATAAGAGTTGTAGTGCAAAGTGACCCCTTTTGCCCCAACTTTTGTATTTTTGTCCAGGGATTATTCTAATTATTCTGGGCCTCAAATTTATAGGACAAACTACAGTGACCAATAGTAAACCACTGTAATTTTTGCTGAAGTTTTGGAAAAATTTAAATCACTATTGTAGTTTAAACCCACCCTTAAATCATAATTAGAAAATGAAAAAGGGGAATTAATAGTGGAGACTAAACCAAACCAGCAAAACCCCTTGAATGCCTACTAAAACATTTAAGGAGCAATCCAAGTCTTAATCCACTATGCTTATCTCTAAACAAAAACTCAAACCTAATTTAATAAGCATAAGCCACTGAGAGCCTCTTATCACCAGGAAACCCTAAGTTATTAACTAACTTAGTTTTTCTTCACTTAGCGTAATGATTACTAAATCCTGCATAATCATAGCATACATATTCTTATTTATTGCATTCGATAGATTGTAACCTCGCGGACGGAGAATACATCCTCGTGCCAGAGCAAGGAGTTGCTCAGGAGGTAGCCCCGGATCCAGCACCAGAGCCTGCCCTAGAGGATCTGCCTGCCCCAGCTTTGGAAGGCAAGCCCCGGTTTTATGCATAACCTGTTCTATATGCTATTTTACTACACTTAATGTTTGTAGGCTTGTATTGTGCACTTAAGTGTAGGAGTTGATTGAAACCCTAGTTACATGAACTCTGGAATCCTTTTTGAGATGGATACTAGTATGCTAGGTCGAGTAGCTGTTTTGCTAATTAGGGATCTCGGTAGAAGTCGAGTGATTTTTCTAGCACTCGCGCGAGGTCAGGAATTGGTTGTACCCACTTTCATATCATATCGGTGTTGGTCTGTGGACATGGATCCATGGGGATGCGTGGTCCACGAGATGAAATTGGAATAAGGATTAACGTGCTGATACCTGTGTCAAGCGTTTGAATGTACTAAGCACATGCCGAGAAATATGGTAAATCGGTAAGCCTAGTACCTGATTGAACCTGCCAGCGGACATATCCCCTCACACGACCTGAGACGTGGTCTCCCATTCCGGTTATGGTGGGTACAAGTGCGGTCACTGCACGACGGCAGTCAGGGTCAGTGAAGCATTGTACGCCAAGGCGGTGAGCCCTGATCTACTGCCAGGGAATCGATGGGGACAGTTGATGTGTGTGGGGACGGAGTGCCTCGCCATGTCGTGTGTTTAGGTTTACATTGCAAGGATAAAAACTCGGTTCGAATCGTCTGCTTCTCGCAGCTAATGAGACTGCTTGATCCATTGTACTGCATTGAGTAACAAGTGGAAATGTGATGTTTCCGCAAAAAGATATTGGACTGCTAATTTGCTTGATACCATGATTGAGTAGATAGTACACGATTAGTCTTAAGAGAGTCACACTAAAACCTGCAAAAGCTAAAACTTGATTTTTAGACTCAGCTAGTGCTTTTGGCAACCAAACCCCCTAGCCAAACAGCTGCATGTCTATAGGTAGAGGAGTAGACTCCTCACACCGGGTAAGTCTAGCTGAGTATTAGTATACTCAGCCTTGCTTGTGGTGTAATTTTACAGCTTCTCTGGAGGACATGGTTGCTGGAGTGACTTGGCCGTCCATCTTGCCACTGGGTTGGACAGTCGAGTGGGACCCTACCTCGGCAGAGGAGGAGCATGAGGAGTGATGGGACAGGCTTCCCCATCTCTTTGTTTATTTATCGCTAGTTTTATTCCGCTACATTCCGAACAATGATGACTACTTTTGCTAAACTCCGATGATGATGTAATAAATTTAATACTCCTCAATGTATGGTTTTATGCTTTATTGTATTTGCTATGTGCCTCACCATCGAGTGAGTACGTGGTACTTGATCCTGTTAGTGGCCTCGTCGGACTAGATTCGAGGGACTGACGTGTTATTCCTATTTAAGTGTGGTCTAGCCTCTAAGGCGGGACTTGGGCACTTAAGTTGGAATAATTCGGGCGGTTCCGCCACACTCAGCCTAGAAGCAGCAATCGCCCTCGTTTCTCAGGCAACCCACCTCATCAGTTCAAGCAGAACCAACGCCCACCTCAACAGCAGCAGTTTCAAAGGCAGTACCATCAGTAGAATCGTCAGAACAACCAGTTAGGAGGAGGTCAGTTCTAGAGGCAGAACCAGCAGGCACCTCGCCTCCCCGCCCCAGCAACCAACCAGAGCAGTCAAGCAGCCCCAGTCCAAGGCGGAAGCAGAGCATGTTTCCATTATGGAGAGCAAGGCCATTGGGTGATGCAATATTCGAAGAAGGCAGCCTAGCAACAGTCCGGCCCTAGTGCCCCAGCAAAGCAGAATGTGTCTCAGCCTGGAGCAGGCAATCGCTCTCAGCCACGCTATAACCATGGGAGACTGAATCACTTGGAGGCTGAAGCAGTTCAGGAAACCCCGGCGTGACAGTAGGTATGTTTCCAGTCGACTCCCATATTGCAGAAGTGTTATTTGTACTGGAGCAACGCATTCTTTTATTACTACATCATGGGTAGAAGCACATAATCTTCCAATAACTACCATGTCAACACCCATTCAAATTGACTCAGCCGTTGGTAGAATTCGAGCCGATAGCATTTGCTTGAATGTAAGTGTGGAAATAAGGAGAATAGTGTTTCCCGCTAATCTCATAGTAATGGGTACTCAAAGAATAGATGTCATCCTAGGGATGAATTAGTTAGATAAGTACCAAGCAATTATCAATTGTGACAAAAGGACAATTAAGTTGGTGTCCCCACTAGGAGAAGAAGTGGTAGCTGAGTTAGTCTCACCTGAGCCAAGGAAAGGGAGTTGTTGTCAGATGGCTATCGATAGCAAGGAGCCAGATTCACTCGAGATTATCAAGGTTGTGTCTGAATTCCTAGATGTGTTCCCGGAAGACTAACCAGGTATGCCACCTGAGCGGAAAGTTGAATTTGCCATAGAGCTTCTTCCTGGCACCGCCCCCATTTCTAAAAGAGCCTACAGAGTATCTGGACCAGAGTTGGTTGAACTTAAGAAGCAGATCGATGAGCTATCAGAGAAAGGTTACATCAGGCCAAGCACCTCGCCTTGGGCCACCCCTGTCCTGTTCGTGGAGAAGAAAGATGACACCAGAAGGATGTGTATCGATTATCGAGCTCTGAATGAGGTCACCATCAAGAACAAGTACCCCTTGCCCAGAATAGAAGATCTGTTCGACCAGTTGAGAGGAGCCAGCGTGTTCTCAAAGATAGATCTGAGGTCAGGTTATCATCAGCTCAGGATCCGACCTTCAGACATTCCAAAGATGGCATTCATTACCAAGTATGGGTTGTATGAGTTCACTGTTATGTCCTTTGGTCTAACGAATGCATTAGCCTTCTTCATGAATCTGATGAACAGTGTATTTATGGATTATCTTGACAAGTTTGTAGTGGTATTTATTGATGGCATTCTTATATATTCTCAAAGTGAGGAGGAGCATGTGGATCATTTGAAGATGGTATTGCAGAGATTGCGAGAGCACCAGCTGTATGCAAAGTTGAGTAAGTGCGAGTTCTGGATCAATGAAGTCCTATTCTTGGATCACGTAATAAACAAAGAAGGATTGGTTGTGGATCCAAAGAAAGTGGCAGATATTCTGAACTAGAAAGCTGTATAACGACTGGTGTCTGTATTACGTGTAAACGAAAACCTAAGTCGTCATGGGTGTTGCATCATGCCGAGGCATTTTTCTTGTCTGATGTCGTGTTTAATCGCGTGTGTTGCTCAGTCTCATTTTGCAAATCGGATTCCGATCAGTGGTTGTGCGTGTCGTGGGTTTTTGCCCCACGACGCGACCCAGCCCGACCCGCTCCGGCCTGCGCGCCCCTGGCGCCCTGTCCCTTCCCCATGCACGCGCCCCCCCTCCCTTCTCTCCCTTTCTCTCATTTGATTTTCCCGCGTAGCAACCTCCTCTCCTCCACCTCTCTCTCTCTCCCCGTGGTGCCCTAGGTTTTGGAGACGGTGATCGCCGGATTTGGACCTTGAGGTGAGCTCCCCTCTCCCTCTCCCTCTCTCTCTCTTCCCCTTCCCCCTCCCCTTCTTCTCCCATGTGCGCGACCCCCACCCACCCCCTCGCGCGGCGGTAGCCCCTCCCCCAGCCCCCTGGCGCGGCGCGGCCGCTCCCCCTGCTCCCCTCGCATGGCACGGCCCCCTCCCCGGGGCCCCTCGCGCGGCGGCGCCCCCTCCCCCGGCCCCCTCGCGCGGCGGCGGCCCGTCCCCCAGCCCTCTAGCGCGGCGCGGCCCCTCCCCCTGCTCCCCTCGCACGACGCGGCCCCCTTCCCCGGCCCCTGGCGGTGGCGCGGCCCCCTCCCCCTGCTCCCCTCGCGCGGCGTGGCCTCGCCCGGCCCCACACGGCGGCGCGGCCCCGTCCCAGCCCCCTCCCCTCGCGCGGCGCGCGGCCCCGTTCCAGCCCTCGGCCCCTCAGGCGTGGCTCCCTGGCGCCCCTACGCGCAACCCCTGGCCCCGGCGCGCGGCACCTGCCCCCGGGCAGCGTGGTCCCTGGCGCGGCCCCTGTCCGGCGCGCGGCCCCTGGCCCCTAGAAGTGCGGCCCCTCGCGGCTTGCCCAGCGCTTCCCGTGCGCGTAGCGATAGAATTTCAGTTTAATTAGTTTTTAAATTTAGTTTAATGAACGTGCTATGTCGCGTGCTTCGTCGCGTGGCGAATTAGTTTGATTTCAGATTCTATTAACGTGTTGCATCACGCGCTTCGTCGCGCGATGATTCGTCTTAATTTCAGATTATTTAATGTGTGGCATCACGCGTACAGTCGCGCGACGTTTCGTTTTAAATTCAGTTTAGATGGCGTATGCCGTTGTGTGTTTCATAGCGCGACGCCTAACGTCTCTTTATAATTAATGCAAGTGTCTCGTTGCGCGCTCCGTCACGCGACGAGTCGTTTATTTCTTAATTCAATTTAAATGTTGTGTCGCGCGTTTCGCCATGCGACAATCCTTTTAATTTACCTTTATCTGTTCATAATAATTAAACATGGAACATGACTTTACCCTATGCTAAACACGATGACTAAATTAATACTATTCTATTTAAACGAGTATTTTAATTTATAATCGTGTGACGTGATCGCTCTTCGATCGTAACCTCGACCGTTACTCTCTCTTTCTCGCTTAGTCGTAGGTGTGAGCCCTGCGCCGAGTGTCTGTTTATTTATAACATTCTATTGTATGGTGTACTGTTCTTTTGTATTAAATGTGTGGAATGTATGTTTGAACTCGTATAGATAACGGTCAGTTGGTGGAGCCCGAAGGAATTGCAGGTGAAGACCCTGAGCAACAGCTGGTTGGTGAAGGCAAGTGTCCTTTGACCCATCAATGTCCGACTCATTCTTATAATTCACTCCCCGCATTTACACAATTTATACCTAAGGATTGACAAGATTTTGTTTATCTTGTCCTTGTTTACCTATTTTGGTTGGATTATTTTGGTTTAGCTTTATGCTAGCGCTTCACATTAATCAATGAACATGATGAGATTATCTATGATACGCTGTTTTCCCTTTTGATTATGATGATGGTTCTGTGACATTTAGGGGACTTGAGCTGTTTCTAGAGTGCCTCTCTATAAGGACTGGTTCGTTGGATGACCGCCCGGGAAAACAGTTCAACCATGAGGGTGGAGTGGGACGCCCTTAGCTGAGTAATTAGAGGAACTGGGGTGTAGTTCGCTTCGCCGTCGTGCCGTTAATGGGGCTCGGTGTATGCGGCTCGCTCTGCCAAGGTTGGTTCACCCCTTGGGGAGGAGTGCGGTGCATTTAGGAAACCTAACGGGCGGCTACAGCCCCAGGAAATCTTTGTAAAGGCTACGTAGTGAGACCCTGCCTATTCACCTTGGTAGTGTTTAAGGGTTTGATCGGCCCGAGGCAAGAGGGAATCACAGCTTGTGGCTAAAGTGGGCAACCCCTGTAGAGTGTTATGAAACTGATATATCAGTCGTGCTCGTGGTTATGAGCGGCCAAGGGAGCTCCATTGATTAGAGATACTTGATCAGAGATGTATGGTTTACAAGTGGTGACGAGGAGGATGGTTATGATTATGCTTATGGTAATGGTAAGTGGTATTCTTTCCGTTTGGAAAGGTTACTTTGGGTTAATAACTTGGGTTAATGCTTAAACCTGGCTTTCTACTAGTAATAATAACCTGACCAACTAAAAGCAATTGCTTGGCTTAACTCCACATAAAGCTAGTCCACTACAGCCAAACGGGGCATATTGCTGAGTATGTTGATGTGTACTCACCCTTGCTTTACACACCAAACCCCCCTAGGCTGCCCATATTGCAACCACTGCTCAGGTGAAGATGAAGCCATGGAGGAAGACTTCAAGAGTTCCAAGAGTACGATGAGTTCTAGGCGTGGGTTAGCGGCAAACCCCCAGTCGGCTACCTGTGTAGGCTGTGTGTATCTACGTTTCTTTTCCGCACTTTGATAATTGTTAAAGACTATGTGGATGCCTCGGACATCATGATGTAATTGACTATTATACCCTCTTTTATGTCATTATTTGAGCACTATGTGATGATAACCAGTTATGTAACTGTTGTGTACGTGAATTGCTGATCCTGGCACGTACATGGTTCACATTCGGTTTGCCTTCTAAAACCGGGTGTGATAGAGCCTTCCCTTTCTCTTTGTTGAGATTGAAAGTCCTTTGGCTTATTAAGTTATTGGTTCCCTTTTGGAAACCAAGTCCATCCTTAATAAAGGGGTGTCTACCAATGGTGTAGGCATCCCTAGCAAATTTTAATTTCTCATAATTATCCTTGCAAGTCTTAAGTTAAGCATTAAGACTTGCGACATCATTATTTAAATTGAGAATGGTACAGACATGTTCATTGCAAGCATCAATACTAAAATATCTACACCTATTGCAGATTTCAACATGCTCTACACTTGAACTAGCCACGTTAAATTTTTCTAGCTTAGTATTTAAATCATCATTCAAAATTTTGAGACTAGAAATAGAATCATGATAGGTAGATAGCTTAGAGGACAATATTTCATTTTTCTTAATTTCTAGAGCAAGAGATTTTTGAACATTAATAAATTTATCATGTTCGTCAAACAGAATATCTTCTTGCTTTTCTAGCAACCTATCCTTTTCATTAAGGGCATCAATCAACTCATTTATTTTATCTACCTTAGATCTATCTAATCCTTTAAATAAACCACTATAATCTACTTCATCATCAGAAGATTCTTCATCGCTAGAAGAAGTGTACTGTTGGGGACTTGTTCTCAAATACTATGAATTAAGAACAAGGCAACACAAGATATTAAATGTTAATGCCCTTCGTCCTTCGAAACATTATTCCCCTTAGGATATAATGATCTTCAGATGAAGGTTATGAAGGACATACCTTCATCGTTACAATATATAATGATAAAAGAAGAAGCATATGAAATATAAGAGACACCATAGATAATCATATAACGTTGTTAATTCATTCTTATTATATCACCATGGAAAGGTAGAAACAATATTGAATTACAAAAGTACCTTCGGCTTGACAGAGGGCAAAAGTACAATTGTGACGCAAAAGCAAGTGTCAAGCAGTGTGAACAGTATGGGGGCACTGTTCACCTATTTATAGGCAAAGGACACAGCCTATGAGAGATTACCATTATGCCCTTTACATTTGCTATTGACTTATAGAAAAATCTATGAGGACTGAACAGCCTTTTCCCTTTTTAGTCGGTTCCCTTTTCTGCGACTTAGTCGAAGCTCCCTTCTGCACAGCTTCGGAGCGACGGCAACCTTCGTCACGATCAAGCTCCTCATCGTGTCTGCTTTTACCATGAATCCGAAGACACCTGTCCATAAATCATACTTGAGAAACATTGTTAAATTACGTTTTTGAGGACCTTCGGAGGACAAAGGCCCCCAACAGTAGCCCCTCGCAATATTAATTTGTTAGAATAACGAATTTAGATTGCGACATGGACGAATGCCCTAAGCCGAAGGTCCGAAAAAACACCTTCCCTTTGCTAGAATAGCAACAGTCAATGACAAATGGGACCCTCCAACTTGGAGCGCGTCGATTGTATAAATAGGAACTCACCCTAAGCACATTTGGTATGCTATTTGCCGCTTGCTTTGTTTACTCAATTTTTAGCTCTTGCTTGCCAACGCCTGCTTAGTTTCTCATATTTCCTAAGCTTCGGTTTTAAGGACGCATTTTCGTTATTTTTGAAGAAAAGATGTCTCAAGACAAAAAAAGCCGCTGCTGAAACAAAGTTGAGCGAAGAGGAGAAGCTCCTTGAGGAGAAGACTGCTAGATTTGTTGAGTCAATAGCAAAAACCAATACGGAGAAGATTACTAAAGAGATACTAGAAGGCTTATCTGAAGATACTGATGATAGCGATAGTTATGATGTGGAGAGTGGAGGCGAAGACTCTGAAGATCGGCCCTGGCGACCAAGTCATGCAGTCTTCGGGAAATCAACTATCAAACAAAGTCATCTTCATAACATGAGAGGAAGGTATTTTCGAGATATGTCTATTGTGAGGGCTGACGTAGACAGAGCCGTTCATGCTCCCGAAGAAAACGAAGTTGTGATCTTCCGAAGTTTCTTCAAAGCTGGACTTCGGTTCCCATTGAGCAAATTTGTGGTTGAAGTTTTAAAGACATATCAGATTTTCCTTCACCAGATCACTCCCGAAGCAGTTATTAGAATGGGGATCTTCGTCTGGGCTGTGAGGAGTCAAGGTCTAGAGCCAAGTGCAAGATGTTTTTGCAGTATGCATGAACTTTCGTATGAGACGAAGCCCTGGGGTAAAGAACAATATCATAACAATTTTGGTTGTTATAGCTTTGTTGCTCGCTCTGGCCCAAGCTACCCAGTGCCGACGTTTCGGAAGAGATGACCCGGGGCCTGGATGGAAGAGTGGTTTTACGTGAAAAATGATTTGAAGGCGAGAGAAGACATTAAAGAAATCATCATGCGCCCCATTTGGTCCCGCTTCGGTCTCCGAAAGCCGAAGGTAGAAATTGATGAGGCATCCAAAGCATGCCGAAGGGCCTTCAGCACAGTTTGCTCTTTTATTGGGACAAGAGACTTAGTTCAAGAACATGTAGCCTACAGGATATGGCCACTGATAGACAGCTGGGAAATGCCGAAAGAAACCATCACTAACCCTAGCAAAGGCGGCCTAGTTCGATTGAAATACACCTTCAGGTTTGGAGACCAATTTGTCGAACCAGATGACGACTGGCTGAAGTGTGTTGAAAATACTAGCGATGAGTTACTTGGAGCATATTCCAAGTCCGAAGATAATGCACTATCTACGGCCTTCGGGAGCCAAAAAAAGAAAAGATTAAATAGGGTTTTTGATGCTATTGGATTTGTGTACCCTAACTATCGCTACCCACCATGGGGGCAGAAAAGAAAGGGTGCAACCTCTAGAAAGGTTGCCGCTTCGGCTGCTCCAAGCGAGCCTGCGCCGAAGAGTAAAAAGTTAAAAGTTCTCACCCACCGGCCCCGTTACATTGAGTCGGCCGTGGTGCCCGAGTTTGGCGGGGAAACTTCTTCAGCTGCTACTCCAAAGGAACCAATTCCTTCTACAAAGAAAGCTGAGGAACCGGCCACCTTGCCGAAGGCACCCTCAGCCAAGTTAGCTGAGTCGAAGACTGATAAAGCTGAGGAGCCAAGAATCGAGGGAACAAAAACATTAGAAGTTTTAAGCCCTTCGGCAGAAGTGACAATGCCGAAGGCACAAAAAGGTCTTGCGGCGACCCCCAAGAGAAAAAGGATGGCCAGTGTACTAGATGTGCTGGAGACGGTAAATGCTTCAAGCTCTACTCCAAGGAAAATTGCCAAGGCTTCAAAAGTGCAAATTGAAACCGAAACAAAACTGACCGAAGCCAAAGCTACAATGAGCCAGGCTAGCGCCAAAGCTGGGCCTTCAGAGCCTGCCAAGGAGAAATCCTCGGAAATTGGTGAAAAGGCAGTGGAGGAAGAAGCTATAGAACAGATTTTGCCTGAAAAAGCTGCCGCTCCTACTCCCGAAGCACCTTCCGAAGACCTTGGTTATATTATTCGACATGCTTCGGGAAAAAGATTATCTGAAGAAGAAATTTTTGAAGCTAAACACTATGCCTGAGAACTGAAGTACCCGAAAGGGGCCTTAGTGTTTAAAGGTACAGATGAAGATGATTTCTTGTATTGCCTCCCAAACAACAAAGAATTATCCGTCTGCCGGGAAATGGCCAGAAGTATGGGGTTTCTGAAGCTCAAAGCTGGCCTCTATGCCATGGCGAAGGACGATCTTGTGGATAGCCTTGCATACAACAGCCTGAAGGTACAAAAGTTGTGAATTTTGAAGTTTGTGGATTCTATATTAGAGTCTTTTGTTCTCGTGTTAATCCATTCATTCTTTCTTGTAGGGCTTAATACTTAGCAACGCCTTAAGGGCACAAAAGAATGCTGAAGACGAGAGCTGCACTATTGCTCTCAACAACCTTCGAATAGAGGTTATCAGGCTGAGAAACGAAGCCATGGAAAAAGACAAAATTCTACTTACACTGGTGGACAAAGTAAAGGGGGATGAAGCTAACTTCAAGGCTCAATCTGAAATTCAAAAGAATGAGATTGAAGACCTTCAAAAACAACTGACTGAGGCTAAATTAAAATGCACTGTTGCCGAAGCTGACCGAGATGCCAGTGAGTACTGGAAAAATTATTTTGAAAAAACAGTTGTAGAGCTTCACGCATCAAAAGAAAGATGTTTTGAAAAATCTATGGAATGTGTTAAAAAGATAAAAACTAGCTTTGTCAACGTGGGCGCGTACTCGAGCGAAGACAACTTCATAAGGGGCGATCCTGAGGGCGTAATCGAGTGGATCAGCGGTGAGGCCGAAGCCTTTGAAGAGATTTTGAGTGATTGCGGGGAGGTCTGTGCCTTCTCTGGCGCGAGAGGAGTTTCGACTATTTTGGAGAAGGCAGGATGCGAACATATTAAAACTTTAGCCCAGGCTGAAGCTGCCTTCTCTATCGACGATACGAAGGACCCCTCGGCCGAAGCAAGCTCAATAGGCGGAAAATTTTTACTGATATCTGGGAAAATGGTGGCCGAGGGATGGCCCATGAAATAATGAAGAAGAGCGAAAAAAGATATTCATGACGCTCGCGAAGCAACAAAAGAAGCTGAAAGTGCTGCAGAACTCGAAAGACGAATAGGTATCACTTAATGGCTTTTAGCTTTGTTGTTTACTTTTGTGACTTCGAACTAATTTATGTCTTCTACCGCAGCTGAACTATCCCCTCCCCTAGAGCCATTCAACCCACTGGCCGACCCAGAGACAAGGAAAACAATAGAAATTATTAATATGGCCGAAGCTATTGTAGATGAAGTTGTTACTAAGCTGCTAACCGAAGCTGCAGAATAAGTTCTGAAGGAAGAGTAGCTATTGTAAAAACACTTTCTAGAATGTTAATGTAACATTTGTTGAACTATATTTGTAATATTCAGTGCTTATGGATTTGAATGTAATATATGAGTGGTTTGTAATTCAGTTCTTTGCGATGCATGAAACTTTTTATACATACCGTTTTTGAGCCTACAGCGAAAAAACACCTTCCCTTCTTTTCATGCTTCGTAAAGAAGAGCCTTTATGCTTCGTAAAAATCATCAGTACTTTGTAAAACATCAATTCTTCATAAAGAAAAGCTTTTTCCGCATTAGAACTGATGAAGCTGTGATTTTCAGCTTACTTTGTGCGTTGGCCTCTTTTCATTTTTTGTAAAGCATTGCCCGAAGATCGGCCTTGTTTTCAATTGATATCACTGATGTGATATGATGTTTGATGTGATGCTATGATGTATGATGTGATGATATGATGTAAAGAATGATGCTAATGTATCGTGCAAATGAATGCCCAAACACACACATCCGAAGCTTCATCCGCAACCTTCATTCCCTAAGGAATGACTGAAATCTCTTTGTCGTTTACTTTTCGGCTGCACCGTTTATTTTTTGGTGTAAGTTCTGCATTCCCTAAGGATCGTCTTTTGAACTTCTTCGCCTTCTATTTCGGCGGTATTCGCGTTGACTTTTCGCGCTTCGCCTTATATTTCGGTGGTATTTGGCTCTGCATTCCCTAAGGAACGACTTTTGAGCAGAAAACTTATGCTGCGCTCCCTTAGGAACGGCTTTTTGAAGCATTGGCAAACTTACGCTGCGTTCTTTAAGAACGACTTTTTGTAGCTTCGGTGAAACTTTTACTACGATTTTTAGCACTGCATTCCCGAAGGAATATCTCTTTGTAGCTTCGGCATTCTCGTGAGTCTGTGACGAAGGTATATTTTATTTTGACATAAACGAAGCTAGTACAAAGAATTACAAAATAGCAAGAAAACCTAGGTTTACATTGATTGTTCCTTCTTAAAAAGAAAACGACAATGAATGTAAAACTGTGCTAAAGGTAGGATATCTCTCAATATATGTGTTTTGATTCTGGCACAGTGCTGTTAACTGTGCGAGCTTCGGACCCCTCCCTGCAAATCTCGCTGCTGATGGGTCTGTTGGCTCCCTTCCGGCTGCTGACCTCGTGAGTAGACAGGCTGTAGTGGCGGCGGAGGTGGAAGCTGTGGCCAAGAAACTTGCGGCTGACTAGTCGAAGCAACAGAAGCTGCAGGATGATTACCCACATATTCTGGTATGTAGGGTGAATGACACGAAGCAGTGTGCAGGACCTGCTTCGGATGATTTTTCTGGGCTTCAGCTTCTGCAATTTCTTTTTGCTTTTGGATGGTGATTTGACACGTTCTTGTATTGTGGCCCTTGTCTTCACCACAAAATAGGCAGTAGATTTTCCTGGGCTGGTCCCCATATCTTCCTCCAAGGCCCTGGCGCCTCTACCTCTTGGAGCTGGCGGCCGGAAAGAGCTTTGTTGCTATCCCGAAGCTTGCGAAGAATACTGCGGTCTCTGTTGTTGACTTCCTCTGTCATCACTCTGGATGGAGTTGTGAATTGACCTGACATGCCTCGGGTGGATTCTTCCTCCGAAGCCCCTAGTCATTTCAAAGAACCTATATGCTTCCTCCCTTCTTTGGCGGAAGTCATTGTCAGCTCGGATGTACTCATCCATCTTTTGTAGCAGCTTCTCCAGAGTCTGTGGGGGCTTTCTAGCAAAATACTAAGCAGTAGGTCCTGGACGAAGCCCCTTAATCATGGCTTCAACGACAATTTCATTAGGCACTGTAGGCACTTGTGCTCTGAGACGCAAGAACCTCCGGACATATGCCTGGAGGTACTCCTCATGATCTTGCGTGCACTGAAACAAGGCCTGAGTTGTGACTGGCTTCGTCTGGAAGCCTTGGAAACTTGTCACCAGCATATCCTTGAGCTTCTGCCACGAAGTAATGGTCCCTGGCCGAAGAGAAGAATACCATGTTTGGGCCACATTCCGAACTGCCATGACGAAGGACTTGGCCATGACAGCTGCATTGCCTCCATATGAAGATATAGTTGCTTCATAACTCATCAAAAACTGCTTCGGGTCTGAATGCCCATCATACATGGGAAGCTGAGGTGGCTTGTATGATGGAGGCCATGGGATAGCCTGCAGTTCTGCTGCCAAGGGGGAAGCATCATCAAAAGTAAAGGTATCTGTTGGAACTTGCGCTCCTGTGCAAGTTGATCCAACGGGGGAGTGAGAAAGATGTGAACACGGTTTAACTCGAGACGGCAGTTGCTCTATTCATCCAGCCTCTCAAGGGCACTGTACGGGGGTATTTATAGGTGCCTAAGTGCCCAACGCCTCGATGTAAGGATGCATGTACCCTCAGGCACCTGGACTATCCCTGGAATATTCCCATAAAGGAGGGTTACAGACTGTCATTACAGAAAAGCCATTGCAAATCGAGCTCGTAATACACGACACCGCACGGGGCCTGTTACAATGGGCCGAATCCCACGTGGGCCTCGTAGTCGGGTGAGGACGTGGGACGGGGCGACGTCGTCGTAGGTCTTCATCTCGTAGTGTAGAGGACGAAGGGTGGACCCCACCGGTCGTATTGCCTCCATTGGTGTAGCGAGATTGATAAAGGCTGGAGCGAAGGGTGGCGTCTTCGCCTTCGCCCCAACATTTGCCCTCCGAGGGACCAGTTCGACTAAGTCATCTGGTGCCAAAGACGTCGCTAGATGGTGGAGACGCTACCCTCGCTCGAAGTGGTTCCGCGGGGGGTTTTTGATGTGACCGTTGACGGACGCGGTACTGTTGGACTGCGGGTTTCCCGAAGCGTCGCGTCCTGTGTATAAAAAGGGGGGCGGCGCAGTTTAGGTTCTCCTTATGTGCGCCGCAAAACCCTAGCCTCCTTTTGAAATTGTTCGCCCGCTCGCCTGCCCTCCTTGCTCCTACTCGTCAGAGATCTGGCCCACGTCAAGCAGACCGCTCGCCGCCGCCGACGGTACGTAGCCATGCTGTCTTCTTCCTCGTCTGCTGCAAACTTGCCACTGGCCGGCGCATCGTCCGAGGATACCTTGAGCAATGTGGCAGCGGAGGAGCTGCGACCGAGTGATACGGTGGAGTTCGGTGTTTCACGGATTTCCTCGGTCCGCGTTCAGGATATGCAGCAGCTTGGTTATTTTGGCAGCGGAGTGGGGCGTGTCCCGGGGGCGGAGGAGGTTCCCGAGCCCGAGGGCGAGTTGGTCGTGTTTGAGGCGTTTTTCACCGCTGGCCTTCGTCTGCCTGTGCATCGCTTTGTGGCGGAGGTCCTGCAGAGGTTTGAGGTCCAGGTCCACCAGCTGACGCCGAATGTCGTGGTGGCCCTGGCGAAGTATGTCTGGGTGGTGACTTCGTATGGTGGTCAGCCGTCTGTGGAGGTCTTCGCCAAACATTACTGTCTGCATTGGCAGAAAAGGAAAATTGGACACAAGATTGCACAGTTTGGATCGTGCACGTTTACGCCGAGGACCGGAAAGACTTCGATGGAAGTCGTGGAGTTAGTTCCCTATGCCCGCAATAAGTGGGGCAACTGGTGGGGTTTTTGGTTTTATGTTTCCAAAGGTGAAGTCGAAGACCACCCAGGGCTCCCCGTGGCCGTGATGTGCTCCCATTATTATGTGGCGTACCCGCAATTTGAGGTGGCAGAGGATGATGAAGACGAAGGGGCCCTTCGGTGTGCTACCCGCATGAGTAGCGGGCGCGATTTAGTTGAGGAATTCATCGGGTATGGGGTATGGCCCTTGGCACATGGCTGGGCGTTGGGCGAAGTATGCCCTCGCGAGATGCCCTCCTTGGGCGGGCAGCGGGTGCGAAGTCCTGCCTTCGCGTTGGATCTGCATGGCCGGGATCCCGCCGCATTCGTGCATGAAGCAGAAGATGGTGCGGCGAGGATTGTGGGGCGCTATGTGCCAAGAATGGAGGGTCTGCAGAGCTGGGATATCTGTGGGTCCAACGTTAGATTGAATCGGGTCTTCAAATTAAACTGCTTGCCGTACGGTGGCTATCCCGGGGAAGACGCTGCCGACCACCGTGGGAAGAAACCGGTGGACGTGACCGAGGAAAGGCCTTCGCAGGGGGCTGCTCCGGCCACTAAGAAGAGAAAATTAGGTACTGCAGTTGGGGGAGTGGGGGTCTCTGATAGTTTTGCTGTGGATTTGATGGGGACGTGCGCAGCCCTCGGGGGAAGGATGTCTTCGCCCGAGCTCCGGGAGTCTTCGGCGCGAATGCTGGAGGTTACCAGGGGTCGATGGCCCAAGAATGTTCTGATCCCCGGTGGGCTGGCGAATACTTCTTTACATCTTGCATGGCTCGCGAATTGAAGGTTTTTCCTTAAGGGCAGAATATTGCTGCTGTTGTATCGGCAGTGACGGGGAGGGACCGTCAAGACGCTGCGTAGAAATGTCGGGCGGTCATCAGGATCGCGGATCCCATGCGCGAGGCGAAAAGGGCGCGGGGGAGCGCGAAGGCTGCTGCCGCTGGTGGTAGTAAACCGGCGCCGGCTGCGAAACCGGCCGCCCCCTTGCCCAGCAAGGCGTCGCCCAGTGCGAAGGTTGCCGCCTCTGGCGGGAGCAAGCCAGCCCTGGGCGGTCTCGTGAAAGGACGAAGGCCGCCTTCGCCAGCACGACGTGTTGCCGACTTCGGCACAGACATTAGTGTCGAGGATTATCTTGGTAAGTTAAAACTCCTTCTCCCTTTTTTTACTCGACGAGGTCTTTAACCAGTATCATGGTGCAGGTTTGGGTGAGGGGCAACTGGTCGTTGTCCCACCTCCGGTGACGACCACTTCGCCAACTGCGGTGGCGGGGGCGAAGGGAGCCGCACGGGACCCGTGGGCCGCTTTCTGCGCGAGCGGCGAGGTTCTGTCAGCCGCTGCCGCTAAGGACGTGGCATGCTCCATGTCTCAGCGACTGAGGGAGGCGTCGCAGCAGCTGTCACAGCAGCTGAAGCAGGTAAGTTGTGTTGGACTTCAATGTTTGTTGTTTTTATGAGGGTTCGGGTCTCATGGGTTTATGTGTCAGGTGGCCGACTTCGCCGACCTCGTCGCGTCGGGTGCCTTGACTGCGGACGTTGCCGCTGAGGTCGAGCGTCTCCAGGCACAGCATACGGATGCTGTGCGGGAGAAGTCGACTGCGGAAAGCAAAAATCGCAGGCTGTCGGAGAAGGTGGCCGCCATGGATGCCGAGAAGATGGATCTCCGGCGCCAGCTGGCGAGGAGAGGAGGGAGGCGAACAAGGCCATCGCTGATGCGCAGGCTGCGTAGGCCGAAGCCAAAGTGGCGCGGGCGGAGGGCAGTCTCGCCCGCCAACGCGCCGAGGAGCTAGAGGCGAGGTTCAATGCCCTGCGCAGCCGAGTGGACAAGGCCAAGACCTCGACGCGTGTGGAGGTCGAGCGGACGCACGCGCATTTCATGGACGCGTACCACGAGCTGGGTGCGCGGACTGCTGACTTCGAAGTGCCCGGCCAAGAAGCGGGCCTTCGCTTCCTCGAATGGTTGCAGGAGGAGCTGTTGGTGCTCCCGACCATTGTGACAGGTTTCATGTCCTTCGCCTCCCTCGTCACCTGCGAGGGGGCCATGAATGCTTTGTCCCACGAGGGGTGCAAGCATTATGAGGTCTTCGACCAAGCGGACGAAAACTTTGAACGTGAAATCTTCAAGGTCGAAGACCCCGTGGTGAAGCAGTCGGCGGGGGCACTCTTTGATAGGATGTGGGGTCCGCACGGCCGAGAGGCGGTCAGGGAGCGGTCCGACCGGGCAATAGAGCAGGTAAAGGCTGTTTTTTGTGTGGTTATATGTGTGGGTATGTGTGGCTTTGCTGAATGAGAGTGTTGTTGCTGTAGATGGCTCGTGACCAAGACATCGAGGACCATGTTGGTCTGGACGGCGCGCTGCTCGAGGCCGCGGAGGTCGATCCGGTGCCGCCCTCAGATGCCGGTGATGGCCCCTCGGTGACCCCTGCGCCCGCTGCGGCCGACGAAGACCCCGCACCAGCCCCTGCGCCGGCTGGTGAAGACGCCCTGAAGGTGGTGGCCGAGCCGGCTGCCGAGCCGGCAGCCGAGGACCCCACAGCCGCAGCCGGGCCTTCGCAGGTGGCTGAATAGGTGTTGAGGAGTTTGTAAATTTTGTCTGTGTGATATTGAACCTCGGTTGCTATGCAGGTTCTAGGGTTTGGGCCTGCACACGCAACCGCTACTGACAATGCTATTTTTGTGGCGGCTTCGACCGTGGCTGCTGATGACGATTCGTTTGGCTCTATGTCTAAGTGTTTTGAGTCTAATGATTCTGGGAGTTTGATTGCATGGTCGGAGGAGTCTGTAGATGAGGACTTGGATTATTTCGCGGCGTTGGATGTGGCTGCAGCGGAGCCCTCGCCGCGCGCGGAGGGTTCCAAGGAGCCCCCGGGCGCGAGTACTGGGTATAGGCGGCGAAGGGCGGTGGCGAAACGGAGGGTGAGTGGATTGTCGCGAAGTGGTGGGCGTCAACGTGGTGAGATGGAGAGTGGGCATCTTCGTGTGGACGGGACTGGTAAGCGAGAATTGTTGTCTTCGCCGATTGGGGTGAGTGTGGGTGAGGGAGAGCTGCGAAATCTTTTTGAGGGTGAGGAACTGAGGATAATGCTGTTCAACTACAGGGAGATGGGTATCATCCCGAAGGTTGAGCCAATGTAATATGCGATGCCCTCGCTGTGTATATGTGACCATAATTTGTATGATAAGGCTGCGCGCCTTCGTTGATCCGGCCGCGCCCGTAGGCAACTTCTGCACGGCGAGTCTTTTGGAAAAGGCTTCGGTTTTGCGCCCTTATTGTGCTAGTCCGGCTGCACCCTTAGGCGACTTTTGCACGGAGAGTCTTTTAGAAAAGACTTGGATTTTGCGCACTTATTGTGCTAGTCCGACTGCACCCTTAGGCAACTTTTGCACGGAGAGTCTTTTGGAAGAGACTTCGATTTTGTGCACTTATTGTGCTAGTCCGGCTGCACCCTTAGGCGACTTTTGCACGGAGAGTATTTTGGAACAGACTTCGATTTTGCGCACTTATTGTGCTAGTCCGGCTGCACCCTTAGGCGACTTTTGCATGGAGAGTCTTTTGGAAAAGACTTCGATTTTGCGCACTTATTGTGCTAGTTCGGCTGCACCCTTAGGCGACTTTTGCACGAAGAGTCTTTTGGAAAAGACTTCGATTTTGCGCACTTATTGTGCTAGTCCGGTTGCACCCTTAGGCGGCTTTTGCGTAGAGTGTCGCACGCGAGGGTGGCCAGCGCTGCCCCTCGCGGTGACTTCGGTGTGGTCGAATGTCGAAGACTGTCGATGTGGTATTTTTCGACATATTGTGTCTTAGTTTTTGCGGGGGATTTTTGCGGGTATATTACATGGCTCCGCCTCATTAAAAACCTCACCCCCGGGAGGAAAAGAGTGCGGGCCGAAATGATACTGTTTGGTGAATTACAAGGGCATGTTAGCCCTGAGGATTCAAACAAAAAATTTGCGGAGATTATCGATATTCCAAGAATGCTTTAGGTCCTCGCCGGATGGCGTTGTTAGCCTGTACGCGCTGGGGGACGCCTTCGTCTTGACGATGAAAGGACCCTCCCACTTTGGCTCCAGCTTGCCCTGTGACTCTGTCCGAGTTGTCCGGACGAGTACGAGGTCCCCTTCGTCGAATTCTCTTGGGAGGACGGCGTGGTCACGCTAGGCCTTCGTTTGAGCTTGGTATTTGTTGAGAGCCTGCAGGGAGAAGACACGGTCTCCGTCGATGAGGTCTTTGGAGGTTGGTTCGTCTATGTCGGGGATGGCTGAAGCGCTTGTCCGCGGTGACCCATGTTTGATTTCCTGCGGGGTCATGGCCTCCGATCCGTATAGCAGGCGAAAAGGGGTGAACCCAGTCGCCCGGCATTCGGTCGTGTTCAGCGCCCAGACTGCTTTAGGTAGCAGGTTGGCCCATTTGCCCTTCTTGTTGTCGAGAAGCATTTTCTTAATGGCAGTGAAAATCTTATCGTTGGCGCGCTCCACAACGCCGTTGGATTGTGGGTGATATACTGAGGCGAAGGCTAGCTTTGTGCCGATGGAGAAGCAAAAATCCCTGAAATCCTGGCTGTCAAACTGTTTGCCATTGTCAACTGTGAGCTCAGACGGGACTCCGAATCAGCAGATAATGTTTTGCTAGAAAAATTTCTGTGCAGTCTTCGACGTGATTGTGGATACTACCCTTGCCTCGATCCACTTGGTAAAATACTCGACGGCAACGAAGGTGAACTTGAGGTTTCCTTGGGCCGTGGGCAGTGGCCCGACAATGTCTAGCCCCCAGCGTTGAAGAGGCCATGTGTGGGCGATCAGCTTTGTGAATTGCGAGGGGTTGCCCGAGTGGGGAGAGAACTTCTGGCAGGCTTCGCACGACCTCGTGACTCGATTTGCGGCGCAGATAATAGCGGGCCAGTAGAAACCTTGACGGATCACCTTGGCAGCGAGGGCCCTAGGCCCTGAGTGAGAGCTGCAAGTGCCGCTGTGGACTTCGCGCAGGATCTGGATGCCTTCGGTCTCGGTGACACATTTGAGCATGGCTTGACTGATCCCTTTCTTGTATAGCTGGCCCTCGATAAGTGTGAAGTCCCGACTTCGGTGTTTGAGGCGCTTAGCCTCGTTGACATCACCTGGATGGTAGTATCCTTGCAAGAACAGGGTTATTAGGGCCCTCCAGTCTTCAGCCATGATGAGATTGACAATGCGATGGCCCTCAGCATTGGTGGTTATTTGCAGGCCCTCTGGGTTGCGGACGGCTGGAGTGCCGATGACGTGGTAGAACACGTCGGAGGGCAGGGCTTCGCCTCTGGCTGCTGCTTTGGCCAGCGCGTCGGCTTCCTCATTTCTAGAGCGGTCCACATGCTGCAGGGTGAAACCCTTGAACTGTTTCTCAAGACTGCAGACGACCGAAAGGTACTGCAGAAGTGCGGGGTCTTTTGTGGAATAGTCTTTTTCGATCTGGCCAGCAACAACTTTGGAGTCTGTCTTGATTATGCAGGTGGCCACGCCAAGTGCTTTCAGCTTGCGAAGGCTCAGGATGATGGCTTCGTATTCTGCTTTGTTATTTGTGCACCTGTTAGATTCCAGAGCGAAGCTGAGGCATGCAGCGTATCTGTGCTTGACGCCGGTAGGTGATGTGATGATTGCAGCCACGCCTGCCCCCGCATGGCACCATGCATCGTCATAGTGGATGGTCCATACTTTTTCTGAGGGCTCTTGTTGCTGCCGTGCTGGCCCTGTCCAGTCGACGATGAAGTCTGCGAGGACTTGCGACTTGATTGCTGTCCTGGGCTCGAAGGTGATGTGGTATTCAGAGAGTTCGGTTGCCCATTTGGTGATACAGACGGACGCTTCCGGATTTCTGAATAATTCACCGAGTCCCCTGTCCGTGGTGACCCGCACCTTGAACGCTTCGAAGTAGTGGCGCAACTTGTGCGATGCCATGATGACTGCGTATGCAATTTTTTCTAACTCTGTCATGTTGCATTTGGAAGTCGTGAGGACTTTGGAGATGTAATAAACTGGACACTGCTGAGTTGTGCCCTCTCTGTCCTGCTCTTGAACCAAAGCTGAGCTGACCGCGTGTGGCGAAGCTGCGACGTAGAGCAACAGAGCTAGCGAGGGGTCGGGGCTTGTAAGGGTTGCCAACTCTAACATGTGTTGTTTGAGTGAAACGAAGGCTGCCGCTTGCTCTGGTCCCCATGCGAAGTCTTTTGCGCCGCATAGCGTCTTGAGGAAGGGTAGGCTTCGCTCTGCGGACTTGGAGATAAATCTGTTGAGGGCGGCCAATCTACCTGTCAGGCGTTGGACGTCTCTGGTTGACTGTGGAGGCATCATGTTGATGATGGCCTGGATCTTGGTCGGGTTGGCCTCGATCCCGCGGTGCGACACCAGGTAGCCCAGTATCTTCCCCTGGCGAACTCCGAAGACGCACTTTTCG
The DNA here is from genome assembly GCA_029449295.1 of Zea luxurians. Classification (NCBI taxonomy): domain Eukaryota; kingdom Viridiplantae; phylum Streptophyta; class Magnoliopsida; order Poales; family Poaceae; genus Zea; species Zea luxurians. Next base: position 8,001,248 of record JAOPSE010000069.1, on the reverse strand, counting down.
GGGTATAGGCGAAGTCGTCCGTCCCGCATGTTCGCGAATGTTTCTGCGAGGTTGGCCAGATGGTCCTCTTTGTTTTTGCTGGCGATGACGATGTCGTCCACATACGTGAAAATGTTCCGGCCTACTTGGCTCTCGAGCACCGTCTTGGTGAGGCGAGAGAAGGTGGACCCAGCGTTCTTTAGTCCCTCCAGCATTCTAACGAAGCAATATGTGCCAAAGGGCGTGATGAAACTGGTATTGGCCTTGTCTTCCTCCTTCATATATATTTGGTGATAGCCAGAGAAGCAGTCAAGGAGTGACATAACCTCGCATCCGGTCGCACTATCGACGATCTTGTCGATCCGAGGCAGCGAGAAATTATCCTTGGGGCAGACCTTGTTGAGGCTAGTGAAATCGATGCACATCTGCCACTTTCCACTCTTCTTTTGCACCATGACTACGTTAGCAAGCCACGTAGGGTAGGCGACTGGTTCGATGAATTTGGCCTCAAGCAGGCGGTGTACCTCGGCTTTGGCGGCTTCTGTTTTCTCATCAGACATTTTGCGCAGCCTCTGCTTCTTCGGCCGCACTGAAGGGTCGATGCCCAGACTGTGTTCGATGATAGTGTGACTGACTCCGACCAGGTCGAGGGCAGACCAGGCGAAGACATCCTTATTTCTGGAAAGACAGGAGATGAGTCTCTCCTCATCGTGCGAAGTCAGGTCTTCACTTATGATGATCGTTTGCTTGGGCGTTGCCTGGTCAAGGGGTATTGTCTTTGTTCCATCGTTGCTCTGCAGCCGTGCCTTTTCATGCTCGTTGGCGGTTGGGTGGGTGGGCTCGAGGACTTCGCGCTGCGCTGTAAGGCAGTGTACGTTCCGCTGTCCTGGAACGAAGTCTCTTTCAATGTTGCGCGCGGTCTGTTGATTGCCATAGACTGTGATCGCGCCTTGCGGACCCGGGATTTCCATGCACAGATAAAGTCCATGAATGGCCGCTTCAAACTTGTTGATGGAGCCTCGGCCCATTATAGCGTTGTACGGGTATACCATGTCGACAATGTCGAAGGTGATCTGCTCACTTCGTGCATTGGGTGCTACACCGAAGGACAAAGGTAGCTCGATCTTGCCCACAGGAAAGGTGCCCTTGTCGTCGAAACCATATAGGGGGTTGTCCGAAGGCTTAAGCAAACTGTGGCTGATGCCCATGCGATCGAAGGCGTGGAGGAAAATGATGTCTGCCTGGCTGTCGTTGTCAACTAGAACTTTGTGCAAGTCCCAGCCTGCCACGCTGCAGTTGATTACCATGGCATCAATGTGGGGTGCGCTGCGCAGGTCAACATCTCTGGCGTCGAAGGTCAGCGGCACGTGGGACCACTTCGTTTGTACAACTGGGCCGGTGACGGCGACATGGTTGATGCTTCGGTAGTGGTCCCTCTTCTGTCGCTTCATGTCGAAGTCGACGCTGGACCCCCCAGTGATCATGTGGATGACTCCGTGATACGGCTGATCGACGAAGTCTTCTTGTTTTGGCGCTTGGGGGTGGTTTGGGTGGTGGATGTTTGGCTGATGCGGGTGCGGAGGCGGAAGTGGAGGTGGTACGACTTGTACCTCCTGATGGTGTTGGTATGCGTGGTTAGGTGGATGCTGGGCGGGGCCATGGTTGTATGGTTGTGGGAGGTGGTGTTGATATGTGTGCACGACAACCCGTGGGTTGTCGGCTGGTTGCGCCCGAGACATCTTGTCCCTGGTGGCCTTCATTTCCAGGCAGTCCCTCGTTGGGTGCGCGCAGTCTTTGCCGTGGAATAGGCAGTAAAATCTGCGCGGCTGCTGCGCCCGTCCTCGACCCCGACCACGGGTGCCACTGCCGCGGCCCTTGGGGGATGATCTTGACGGCGAGGGGCCTCACCTGCGGGGTGTTGGTTGGCGATGTTATGGACCTATTGTTGACTGCGGTTGTCCCGACCAGAGTCTGACTGTGAAGGCCTTGTCCATGTGCGGCTGGACTGCGAAGGGTCCTTGGGTTTCCTCTAGGACTCGACCTTGCGCTGGTGGAGCTCTTCAGATCTGGCGTATTTTTCAAACAGTTGATAGAGCTCTTGGAGGTTCTTGGGTGGGTCCCTGATGCAGTGACTATAAAGGACGCCAGCCCGAAGGCCATTGATGGTGTAGTGAATGGCAATTTGGTCATCGACCGAAGGCAGTTGTGACTTGAGAGTCAGGAACTTGCGGTAGTACTCCCGTAGGGTTTCTTTCTCCAGCTGCTTGCAGAGTGACAGTTCGGCCAAGGCATCGGTGTCTGGGCGGTACCCCTGGAAGTTGAGTAGAAATTTGTCCTGGAGACCTCTCCAGGAGTCGATGGACAATGGGGGCAACCTGGTGTACTAGGTTAGGGCCGGACCCTCGAGGGCGATGATGAAGGACTTGGCCATCGTGGCTTCATCCCCTCCGGATGATGCGTCAGCGACTTGATAGCTCATGATGTACTATACTGGGTCGGTGCTGCCGTTGTACTTGGGGTAGGTCCCTGCCCTGAAGTTGGTGGGCCATGGTGACACCTACAGTTGGGCGCCAGGAGGCTCCGCTCATCAAGGTAATTGATGCCTTGGAAAGCTGCGGCATGCGGGATGAAGGGTCCGCGCTGAGGAACGAATAGGTCTCCAACTGGCGCGCGCTGCTGGAGGGGCGGGCCGTGCTGCAGATCATGTTGGCCTTCGCGCTGCATGAGCGCAATCTCCTGCTCAAGCTCTTGAGCCCTATGCTCCTCATCTCGTATCATTTGGCGCACCTTAGCCTGCGCAGAGACACGTTGGCGCTTGGCCTCGAGGATTTCCTTCTGCTTCTGGAGGTTGCAGTTTTTGAGGCGCAGAGCCCGCAGCTGTAGCTGTTCTTCTGCAGAGACACCGAGGACCTCGCCGTCCTCTGCTGCGTCCTCGCCCTCTGGTGGAGCGAAGCCTGGGGGTGGCACTTGTGGCTGCCCTTCGGAGCTGCAGGTGCGGAGGGTGCCTTCTGGAGTGTGTTGATCGTTGCGCTGTCTCTTACTATGTGCTTCGTCTTCGCCAGCTCCTTGGTGGGTGTTGTCGGTGAGGGCCTTGCCCTTTTTCTCAGCTAGCAGTGCTGCCTTTACTGCTTCGTCGACGGATGGGGCTGCCTTGGAATTAGCTCTTTTGGGTGCCACCGTGGGTGGTTTGCTCGTAGCATGAACGGTGGGCGCCAATGTTGGAACTTGTGCTCCCATGCAAGTTGATCCAATAGGGGAGTGAGAAAGATGTGAACACGGTTTAACTCGAGACGGCAGTTGCTCTGTTCATCTAGCCTCTCAAGGGCACTGTACGGGGGTATTTATAGGTGCCTAAGTGCCCAACGCCTCGATGTAAGGACACATGTACCCTCAGGAACCTGGACTATTCCTGGAATATTCCCATAAAGGAGGGTTACAGACTGTCATTACAGAAAAGCCATTGCAAATCGAGCCCGTAATACACGACGCCGCGCGGGGCCTGTTACAATGGGCCGAATCCCACGTGGGCCTCGTAGTCGGGTGAGGACGTGGGACGGGGCGACGTGCCGACGTCGTCGTAGGTCTTCGTCTCGTAGTGTAGAGGACGAAGGGTGGACCCCGCCGGTCGTATTGCCTCCATTGGTGCAGCGAGATTGATGAAGGCTGGAGCGAAGGGTGACGTCTTCGCCTTCGCCCCAACAGTATCATGATTAAAATCATCATACCATCCATCGTTGTTGAACAAGCCCTCTTGATGAAGCTCCCTGTGTTGGGGCCTTCGATCTTGTTCGTCTTGAACAAGATGGCGTACTTCTTCGGTGGCTTCGTCGATTTGCCTCTGAAGATCAGCCAGTCGGGCCATCTTCTCCTTCTTCCTTTGCACTTGCTGATGGATTATCTACATGTTTCTGATTTCTTGGTCCAACTCCTCCTCCTGGAGTGTTGGACTAGTGGCCTTCCTCTTCTGGCTTCGGGCCTCTCGAAGAGAAAGGGTCTCTTAGTTCGGGTCTAGTGGCTGCAGTGCGGCAGCCCCTATCACTGAAGCTTTCTTCGGTGGCATGACGAAGGTCAGTGCTTGCCAAAGGTGGTCGAAAAGAGAGTTCACCGGAGGTGGGCACCAATGTTGGGGACTTGTTCTCAAATACTATGAATTAAGAACAAGGCAACATAAGATATTAAATGTTAATGCCCTTCGTCCTTCGAAACATTATTACCCTCAGGATATAATGATCTTCAGGCGAAGATTATGAAGGACATACCTTCATCATTACAATATATAATGATAAAAGAAGAAGCATATGAAATATAAGAGACAACATAGATAATCATAAAACGTTGTTAATTCATTCTTATTATATCACCATGGAAAGGTAGAAACAATATTGAATTACAAAAGTACCTTCGGCTTGACAGAGGGCAAAAGTACAATTGTGACGCAAAAGCAAGTGTCAAGCAGTGTGAACAGTACGGGGGCACTATTCACCTATTTATAGGCAAAGGACACAGCCTATGAGAGATTACCATTATGCCCTTTACATTTGCTATTGACTTATAGAAAAATCTATGAGGACTGAACAGCCTTTTCCCTTTTAAGTCGGTTCCCTTTTCTGCGACTTAGCTGAAGCTCCCTTCCGCACAGCTTCGGAGTGGCGACAACCTTCGTCACGATCAAGCTCCTCATCGTGTCTGCTTTCACCATGAATCCGAAGACACCTGTCCATAAATCATACTTGAGAAACATTGTTAAATTACGTTTTTGAGGACCTTCGGAGGACGAAGGCCCCCAACATGTACTTAGGTGTATCTCGTATACGTACATTCTTCTCCTTAGCCATAAGGCACGTGTGGCGTTCGTTGGGGAAGCAGAAGGATTTGTTGAAGGTTGAGGCAGCTAGTCCTTCATCATCGGAGTTGGACAAAGCACAGTCGGAGTCCCATTCTTTTCCAATGTGCACCTCGCCCTTCGCCTTCCTTTAGTTCTTCTTCCTTTCCTTCTTCCCTTTCTTTTTCTTGTGCCTGGTCATTGTCATTATCGGGACATTGTGCTATGAAATGAACAGACTTACCGCACTTGAAGCAGGAGAGCTTTCCCCTTGATTTGTTCTTGTTGGGATACTCCTTGCGTCCCTTCAAGGCGGTCTTGAAGCACTTGATTATAAGCGCCATTTCATCCTTGTTAAGCCCGACAGCCTCCACTTGTGCTACCTTGCTAGGTAGCGCCTCCTTGCTGCTGGTTGCTTTGAGAGCAATGGGCTGTGGCTCATAGAGAGGAAGTGGTCCGTTTGCAGCATCGTCCACGTACCTCACTTCCTTCACCATCATGCGCCCGCTTACAAATTTTCCGAGAATTTCCTCGGGCGTCATCTTGGTGTACCTGTGATTCTCACGGATAAGATTCACAAGATGAGGATCAATAACGGTAAAAGACCTTAGCATGAGTCGGACGACGTCATGATCTGTCCATCTTGTACTCCCATAGCTTCGAATCTTGTTGACTAGGGTCTTGAGCCTGTTGTAAGTTTGAGTTGACTCCTCTCCCCTTATCATGGCGAACCTCCCTAGCTCGCCTTCCACCAGTTCCATTTTGGTAATCATGGTGGCATCATTACCCTCGTGAGAGATTTTGAGGGTAACCCATATTTGCTTGGCATTGTCCAAGCCGCTCACTTTGTTGTATTTATCCTTGCATAGAGATGCTAGCAAAATAGTAGTAGCTTGGACATTTTTATGTATTTGCTCATTGATAAATATAGGATTGTCAGTGCTATCGAAATGCATTCCATTTTCAACAATTTCCCAAATACTCGGATGAAGGGAAAATAAGTGATTGCGCATTTTATGAGACCAAAATGAATAGTCCTCTCCATCAAAGTGTGGGGGTTTTCCAAGTGGAATAGATAGTAAATGGGCATTCGAATTATAAGGAATGCGAGAATAATCAAAAGAATAGTTTTGATTAACCGTTTTCTTTTTCGACGAAGAGTCTTCGTTGTCGTCATCTCTTGGTGAAGAGGAGGAGGCGTCACTGTCGTAGTAGATGATCTTCTTTATGTGCCTCTTTTTCTTTCCATCTCTCTTCTTATGACTTGAGCCTGAGTCAGTGGGCTTGTCGTCTTTTGGCTCGTCGACGTATAGGGTCTCTTTCTCCTTGTCGTTGATCACCATCCCCTTACCTTTAGGACCCATCTCTTCGGGCGGTTAGTCCCTTAATGAAGAGTACGACTCTGATACCAATTGAGAGTACCTAGAGGAGGGTGAATAGGCGATCCTGTAAAAATCAACACTAAATGGCACAAACTTGGTTTATGAAATGTTAGTGGAATCAAAACCAAGGTGTGTCTAGAGAGAAAGAGATGACTTCTTCACTCAATTGCTCTTCATAAAATGAGTATTAAACTTAGAGCAATTATCAAGTGAGTAGTAGAAGAGAGAATCGCATACTAATAACAATAGGTGACACAACGATTTTTATCCCGTGGTTCGGCCAAGTAGAACACTTTCCTACTTCCACGTGTGGCGTCCCAATGGACAAGGGTTGCACTCAACCCCTTTCAAGCGATCCAATGATCCACTTGAATACCACAGTTTTCTTCCTTATATCAGATGTTCCCTTTGTGAGGAGTCTGCACAAGTTGGAGCCTCTCACCCTTACAATTTTGATCACAATGAAAAAACACAAGAGTAAGGGAGGGAATAGAAACACATGCAAGAGCTAGAGTCGCAGCAATGACACGCACACAAATCAAGAAGAGAGCACACAAAAACAGCGCAGCGAGTTCGCAACTCAATAAGTGCTCAAATCTCAATCACAATGATTTGGATGCGTGCTTGCGGAGTCTAGGTGTCTTAGGATGTTCAATGGAGGCTTGGTATTCTGCTCCATGCGCCTAGGGGTCCCTTTTATAGACCCAAGGCAGCTAGGAGCCGTTGGATCTCCATTTGGTAGGCAATTCTTACCTTCTATCCGTTGGCGCACCGGACAGTCCGGTGCATGATTTCTTTCCTTCTTTGGCGAAACCGACTGTTGAACCCTCAGCCCACTTGGCACACGGGACACAGTCCGGTGCACACCGGACAGTCCGGTGCGGCCTAGTGACCGTTGGCTCTGGCCACGCGTCGCCAGTTGATTGCGTGTTGATCGCGCTGCCGACCATTGGTGTGAGCGCTGTTGGCTCACCAGACAGTCCGGTGCACACCGGACAGTTTGGTGAATTTTAGCCACGACGTCCTCAGTGATTCCCAAGAGTAGAGAGTTCATCGCTGAGCAGACTGGGCACCGGACACTGTCCGGTGCACCCACTGGTGCTCCACTTGGTTGTTTCAGCTGAACTCCTTTTGCTCCTTTTGGACTTGACTTAATTGGGTTCTTGGCACTTAGACAAGCATGTTTAGCACATAAAACAATTGACTAAGTGTCTAGAACTTACCTTCACACTTGATCCATCTAAATATTCCTTTGCTCAATATTATGTTAGTTCACATATAGTGTGTTGTGCATCTAATCACCAAAACAATATAGAAATGGCCTAAGGGCACATTTCCCTTTCAGCGAGGCTTTGTATTAGGAGAGGGTTTCTAGTTATAGTCCAATTCTAGGGAATTGGGTCTCTGATTCCAAATCTCAATTCTACATGCAACCAAACAACAAAATTTAGGAAAAGCTGGTTCCAATTCCCAAATTTGTGCTCCAATATCTACATCCAAATAGGCTATTAGTCAGGTTCATGATGGCTATCTAAAATAGTGTTTGCCTAGGTACTCGAAGCAAAGGTGGTGCGAACAGGTACGAAGCGAAAGCGAGTACAGATGGGTACACATAAAAATAGTGCAAACTAACATGCTGCAAATTTAAAAAAAACCAGATTATGACAGCGCCCTATTGGGCGCTATGCCATTCACATAAGCATGTGAAATTGTAATGAGAAACAGGCACTCAGATATCACCACATATTTTTTCACAAAAAGGGCATAAAAACATCAAAGTGGCTGCAAAAGTCTCTTTACATAACAATCTCCTACATCACATTTGCTTATGGTTTACATGTTTGGTTAATTGCATGACCGTTCGCCAGAAGTAAGTTGTAATAAGATCAGAGTTATCTGAAAATACATAATTAGACCTAGTAAATAACTACAGTCCCTGACATGTTTCATTATTATCAAGCAAAGTAAATTGATAATGACAAGTGCACTTACCCCAAAACAAAATCTAGCCTGGCTCTAACTTGCACCACCTTCAATAGGTCTTGGAGGCTTTTCCTGAGTCCACTACTGATGAACCCCACTTATTGAAGCCATTACATGATGGCACCTTTGAGGGAACTGTGATGAAGAAGGTAAGGTCCAACATATTCTACTTTTGGCTTGTCCCTGAACCTGATGACCCCTAGCAGTCCCTCTGCAGAATCCTGAATCAATATCAGACTGGAACATGTCCACAAAAAACGATGCAACTCTTTAAAGCTTTTCTGCCTCTACAAAACCAACAATAAAGGTTATTCTGTTGTTGTTGTTGTCATTTTTTTATATATCAGGTCCACGAAAATGGTGTCGTTTTGTAGATTTTTTCTGGACAAAAAATCATCTAAAAGTTTCACTTTCAGTATCCACTTAGAAGCATTGAGGATACAGTGCTTTCCTGATGAGCATGTGAGCTAGCACAAGACAGGGAGATCCAAATCCATATATGAAAATGATGTTATAAAAGACTGGAAGAAGACAATGGTGTTGTACAAAACTTAGCAAAGAGGCGAAAATCATGATAGAGATAATTGGGTAATGCGTGAGTGTCACCTTGGAGAAGAGGAAGCCAAAAAAGACGGGGAACTTGTAGTCTCTAAAATCTTCTATCAGTTGGCAAATAAAAGTATCCAAATATCTAAAACAGAAACTGTTATGAACGATGCACCTGCTTCAGTGATTAGTCCAAAAACTCCAAAGATAGTCACACCACAGCCACACCATCTTAAAAATAGTCCATGTGAAACTGAGCAAAGTGATTTTATCCTGCAGGATCAGGTAACTCACTAACCTCTTTTGCAATCACAATGATTGTATTAATAGCACCGATATCCTTGTGAAGGCGTCTTTCTTACAAATGTTACTCTTTGTGTGTTTGTTTTCATAGAATACATAGGAGAGCTGTATCGGCAAGCAAAAGAAATGGGAATGAAATTACCATGGCAATAGGGTCGGCATCGTCACAGCACCAAAGCGACGTTTTTATGGGGCGTTGTGCAACTACAGTCCAATTATTTGGATCAAAGAAAATATTAGATGTCCAGACATATGGAATATACTCTAAAACTAAATTAAAAAGATATAGCTAAAATTAGTGCAACGAACTACGATTTACCTAAAGCCGACATAATATGGTGATGAGAAGGTACAAAGAAACTTAACCAAGCCATCTAAAAAAATGGAAAGAACACAACATCAAAACCCCGATCTAAAATTTGATTTTGCCGCACTGAAGAAATCACTGAGTTTAATCAAGTAGAGCAGCCGAACAGTTGTCCACCCCTTATTGTCGCAATCAATAACAAAGTTTAATCGCGTTTAGTTTTGATTAAAACAACGAGTGACTGAGTTGATAGTATAGAAATGTAAAGAGAACTATAGTACCGTGTATTTGATCCCCTCTATGTTCAAAGTAATAGTTAAATTGAGAAGTAGTGAAGGGGGATTGATGATCACCTGCAGGTCTTTGCGATGGGGGATCATGCTCGCGGACCGTAGCCATTAAGATCTCGAGGCTCTTGTCGTAGTAGGCGATGGACCTGTAGGTCTCTGCACCCAAGCATGTCGTGCATGTCGCTGAGCTACATCTAGACGGAGAAGGCGGTGAGGGACTACTCCTCGCCCCTCTGGTTAGGCTCGACAGGCTGTAGCTGCTGGTGGTCGTCGCCGCCGTCTGCACATGCGTTGGCCTTGGCCTCGCTGCTAATAGGAGACTCTAGCGGTGGAATGGTGTATGCAACGGCGCACTCGAGGACGAGGATGGAAGGGGAGATGCACGAACTGCAGGAGCATCTAGACAGATAAGGCGACGAAGGACCGCTCCTCGGCCCTCTGGTTAGGCTCGACAGGCTGGAACTGTTGGTGGTCGTCGCCGCTGGCTGCATAGGTATCGTCCTCGCCGTCGACAGGCGTCTGTGGCAGCGGTGTGATGCCTGCAGCGGCACGCTCGAGGATGGGCATGGAAGGGAGGTACACGGGCGGCGGGACCATCTAGCTAGAGGAGGAGGCGAGTGACCACTCGGCGACCCTCTGATGGTCGTCCCCGCCGGCTACACAGGCCTTGGCCTCAGCCTCACCGTCAGTAGGCGCCTTTAGCGGCGGCGCGACGCCGACAACAACGCGCTCGAGGATGGGGATGGAAGGGGAGGTACAGGGGTGGCAGGAGCAAGGTGGAAGAGAGAGAGAGAGAGCATTTGATGTGTTTTCGTCATGTTCGTGAAGGTTGTGGATGCGAAAAGGAAGAGGGATGAGGCGACCGCGATGGAGTAGAGGCGGGGCCCGCGTCATTGCTCCGCCATCACTCGAGCATGGATGTGCCCATGCCCATCAGAACTTCACGAGCAGTGTAGCAGTACCTGCATATCCTAGTATTGCGAGCGGACGCAGAGAACAGGATCACCACACGTCAGGTTTTAAGGAATTAGATGTGAGATTTTCTCTTTCACCAAACACGATGGACCAAACAAATAAGATATGAGAGTGAAAAAAATAGAATTGTGCAAACAAATCAAGACCTAAGCCCCTTCCCACCTTTACTCTCTCTCCTCTTTCATAGAGGAAATGGGAGGGGAGATTTTTTATTATTTCTTATCTACAAATAAGATTCTAGAAGTACCAATGACCTTTAATCTCTACTTTTATAAAACACCAATTTCTATGGTTCTACTGTTGTTGTACATGACATGGTTGTTAGCTTTTAGATGGGCCATAAAAAATGATCAAGCCCAATATGACACGAAGCCACATGCAACACAACGTTCCTGGACACTACCACCTCGCTAGTTGAACGAAGCCGAGCGAAATATAAAAAAGGATAGGTTTCATTTTTAGCTCGACCTTTCTCGGACTTTTGGTTAAGATAAAGTATAGTATCCATAGTTTGATTTAATTTTTTTTGTTAGAGAGAGACTACTTTAATTTTAAAATTTCTTTTTTGTAGGAGGATGCTTTTTAATTTTAAATTTATTTTTGTTAGGAGGACTATCATATTTGTTTGGACCCTCGTGTCCCGTATCGTATAACCGTTGTACTATATCTTGTATACCGTCGCAACCAACATACATTGTACTAGTCATTATTTTACAAGCTACTTGACTATATAATTAATTTTTAAACGTACTAATGAAAGTTCCTAAAATGCAATATACCGCTAACGCATAACTTAAGGCATCTAACATATATTGAATTATATATATGATGATCTGTCAAAAAAATGTTAGAAAGAAAAAAAGATAGTATATACTTTTATTTGGTTGCCCATAATTCAGCACAAACCAAGTTCCACGAGACCCACACGTTTCTTTACCCTAACCTTTTCAATGCTCCAGCGAAGGAACAGTCGCCGCCATTTCTTCCCATCTCCATCTTCCTCGCAGCTTCGACGCTCCATCTTCCGCTCCCTCCCTTACCCGCGGTCGGCACGCAGGCGACGCCGGCGGCGCTCAGGCTCGGGCTCTCATCTACTGCGTCAGCAGCTTCCCCTCCCGCATCTCGCCAGTCACCTCGCGCTCTCACCTCCGGTCTTCCGCACACTGGCCGGTGACCCTGCGTGCGTGCCTCTCTCTGTCCTCCCGCCTCCGGTGGATCCTCAACGGCGCCCGGCCCCGGCGGCTGTGCCGCGCGCAGCCTGAGGCAGCGGGAGCCAGCAGCCGCTGCTCCACCAAGGCGGTCGCGCTGCTTTGGGATTGCTTATGCCCCAAAGCGAAGCGTTACCGTCCTCTTAGTGCTTCAGCGCGTTGAAGCGTGCGCTTAGTGCCGCTTTTTGGAACCCTGATGCTTTCATATTCCCTGCTTTGCAGCTTATAATATTCTGCCACATCACTCTGGGTGAAGCAAGATTGGGTAGCTTTCCGGTGCCTACTTCATTCTTGAGTTTGTCAATATAAGCCACTGAAGCCAAGGATGCATGAAAATTAACCCAATGAAATAAATGCTCCTACATGAGTCCAAGCATTTACCTATCAAATTTGATAATGCTGGATGCTATTCTCAGGCAGACCTATATGGTGATCTTGCCATTTATTGTCGTGTTTCTATGTTATGGAAGTGTTTCTATGTTATGGAAATTTTAAGAGCGCTGATGTTACCTGTAGTGCTCTTTAAATTTGGAACATGGAACATGGAGCATGTGCTGAGTAGTAGAAGGTTTCCAACTGATCCTGCTCTCTAAATTTGGAACATGGAGAATGTGCTGAGTAGTAGAAGGTTTCCAACTGATCCCAATGAGTATAAGTTATATGAGGAAATTGGAGATGGTGTTAGTGCCACAGTATACCGAGCTCTTTGTGTCCCACTTGACATCTTGGTTGCCATCAAAGTGCTTGACCTTGAGAAATGTAACAATGACCTGGTAAGTTGTGTTCTATGGCAAATTTCATTGATTCAGTTATTCACATTTCAATGCAACATTTTTTTGGAGAAATAAATGTAAATTCTTGTTTCTCTAGCATAGATTGAGAAGTAGACTAACCAAAAGGTCAATTTTGCCACCGTAAGTCTCTTTTTCGTTCTTACTGAGTATTGATGATTTGTTTTATCATATGGATAGGCTTAGATAACACGTGTCAATGTTCGTTGTTTGTTGTTTGTACAGAGATTCTAAAATTTGCAGTAGGTTAGAAGACACATATTACGATTTTCAAATAGACTATAAGCTTTGTATAAGAAACTTGGTTTTGTTATCAAAGCGACGTTCGTTAAGGTTCTTAAGCTGGTGTTTGCTAAAAATCCCAGCTTATGCAAATTGGAGTTTGCATGAATATGTGTGATGGATTGAGTGTTATTAATTGAAGGGAGCAATAATAGTAGATATCTCATGGAGTCATGGGTGGAAGAATTGATTGTTATCATGTAGTGTTAGGAAGCTAAAAGAACATTTTCATAATAATGGAGTGTTAGAGCTTGTCCATGCATTTCACTACATGCATCTTATACCTTGTATATACCAGCAGTCGCTGAAAGCATGTTCACATTTCTTGAAGTGTGTTGTTGAAAGTTGACCTCTAAGGCTGTACAATCGTTTCTGCCTTAATAATTTTAAGGCGAACTTCTTGGTGATACTACATAAATATGGGTTTGATAATAAAAATATAAGTGGCTGAAATGTGCGATCCTCACTTCGAAAGCTATTTTCCAATTTTGCATGTGTTCGGTGTTAGTAAGATAAAATGGTCAAAGATTTTTTATTGATTTGTGTGGTAGTTGTAAGGATCAGATATTTCTTGCATGCAAAGTACAAATGGCACCATGCAAACATTTGTTAGTCTTTTGCTGATCAAAACTGTCACACGGAATTTAAACATCATTCCTGCAACACCACGACACTTTGTATATTGATGGAAATGCAATACATACTGTCTCACTTTATGCTTTAGGTTCAGATATGTTCCTTTGTGCATGTGTGTTTTTGTGTACCATAACTTGTAAGCTACATTTATCTTTTATCCTCTGACAAATACAATTACTTTTTATTTTCTCTGCGAGCATGATGAATTGATGATATCAAACTAATGTTGAGTATTTCCATATTTTGGGATTTGTGCTTCTGATCCTTTTTGGAATCACCAATCTTTAGGATGGGATAAGACGGGAAGTGCAAACTATGAGTTTGATTGATCACCCAAATCTTCTTCGTGCATATTGCTCATTTACAAATGGGCACCAGCTTTGGGTTGTCATGCCTTACATGGCTGCTGGATCTGCTCTCCACATTATGAAAACTTCTTTTCCAGAAGGGTTTGATGAGCCAGTCATTGCTACTCTTTTGCGTGAAGTTTTGAAAGCTCTTGTCTACCTACATTCTCAAGGACATATTCACAGAGATGTCAAGGTAATATATATATATATATATATGTATGTACCTTCAAATCTTTAGTTATGTATTAGAGCAGAAGCATTACATTCAGTATCTGGATTAACATGTCTGGAAACAAATTCTAATGATACATAAAATCATTTCCCATCCTACACCCCATGAATTTGAGATAGGCTTATATCTGAACATTGGAAAGTGGTGGAATGCTAAATTCCAAGCTAAATAGGTTACTTTATTAAGTAAATTCCAATTCCTCCAAAATGAATGGATCCAAACGGCCTGTAAGGGAAAAAACGAAGACTTAGGATACTAGTCATCTCATGTTTTAACTGTTTGTGCTAACTAAAATACCACAGCTGGATATTCTGACATGGATAGATCATGCTATATGTTTCAGTTATCTGTATTTTTTGATCATCATTGAGTGCATGTTCTAAATTATTTTCGACATTACTAATCAATTTCAGGCTGGAAACATCTTAATAGATACAAATGGGGCTGTTAAGCTAGGAGACTTTGGTGTGTCAGCCTGTATGTTCGATACTGGAAATAGGCAAAGAGCAAGAAATACATTTGTAGGGACGCCTTGCTGGTGAATATTTATACCTATTAATTTGCATATCATTATTTTGAATGTGTAAAGTTATTTTCATTCTTCGCTTGAATGAACCTTCTACTGATGTTACATTATCCCTTGCATCATCAGGATGGCTCCTGAAGTCATGCAACAACTGCATGGTTATGATTACAAGTAAGTACATGACTAGAGCCTGTAACTGTGTATGAAATGATACATAGTTCTTCTGCGTGTTCGAGAAAAAAAGAGAGCCTGTAAATGTGGATAATCTTTACTTTTCAGTCTGTATATATTTTTCTCTTTTTTCGCTTATTTTTTTATGATTTACAAACAGAGCTGACATTTGGTCCTTTGGAATAACGGCATTAGAACTAGCACATGGTCATGCTCCATTTTCGAAGTACCCTCCAATGAAGGTCAGCACTGAAGTATATCTATTTTGCATTAATTTTTCTCCCAAACTTCAGAATAGTATCGACATCTTTCCTCTTTGTAGGTGTTGCTTATGACCTTGCAAAATGCACCACCAGGTTTAGATTATGAGAGGGACAAGCGGTTTTCAAAGGTTTGTTCTATTGTTGAATTTCTTTTGAGTAATGTGTAGATTCTATGTTAATGCACATCTTCTATTTGTAGTCTTTCAAGGATTTGGTTGCTACATGCTTAGTCAAGGATCCACGCAAGCGTCCTTCGTCTGAAAAGCTGCTGAAGCATTCTTTCTTTAAGCATGCTCGCTCAGCTGAATATCTAGCACGGAGTATTCTTGATGGCCTCCCTCCATTGGGTGAACGCTTTAGGGAACTGAAGGTGCAAATACATGTTTGCCAGGTGTCATGACATTGCTGTAACCAATCTGACGTTTGTTTTACTTCCTTTGTAGAGCAAAGAGGCTGAGTTGCTTCTCAATAACAAACTTGGTCAGGAGAGCAAGGAGCAGCTATCACAGGTTAGAGTTTGCTCTTTTGTTCTGTGATATCGTACATCTTCACGATTACTAGAAATTAGTGTTTTGTTCCCTCGGCTGGAAGTTCCCATGGCCTTAGGTTTGAGTTAAAATAGTAGGATGGGGTCTATTGTTTATCTGAGGATTGCCTACTTGATAGTTGTTACAAACATTTTTTCCCTATAGAGACTCCTATTTGTTTTGAATGGAAGGAAATCAAACAATTCATTTTAAATGTGGCAATCAGTTTGAAAATGTTTATGTGAAATTTTGGTAGTCTCATACACTTGTGTGTTGTTAGAGCTGCAAGAGAAATATTTTGTATTGTTTGGTGCTTGGAACTATGATGTTAGCACTGTTTAAAAGGCATCGCCTAGGCCTCCAGGCGGCGGTCCAACGCCTTGTCTCGCCATACCGCTTTAAAAACCATGGATGTTAGCAACCATCTTCTTACAGTATCTTTTCGATTACAAACTAAATGAACTTTTCATGGTTGAAAATTGAACTATGCACACACATGTTCCCTTTGCTGTCACTGACAAGCTTTTCTTTGTTGAAAATTGAACTATGCAAGTATGCATGCACATGTTGTGTTTGCTGTCACTGACAGATGCAGTTATTTGCCTTTCAGAAAGAGTACATAAGGGGCATCAGTGGCTGGAACTTCAATCTAGAGGACTTGAAAAATGCAGCTGCCCTTGTAAGAATCCAATTTTGGGTGCTAGATTGTACTAGCTATTAACAGTTGACATAAATCAGCCAAAAGAAAAACTGATTGCTAAAAATCTGAGTTTTCTAATTTAAGTGTGTATTATTTGACAGATAGACAGTTCAAATGGCACTTGTTATTTAGATGTCAGGGAGAACAGAGTTAAGGATGACTCACAAGAAGCTTACAATGGCCCAGAACATATTTACCAGGAAAGGCTCAACCATGTTGCTTCTAGAAGGCCTGAAGAGGTACTCTGTTTTTTTCATCATAGTTACCCAACTGAGACTCCATAAACTAGCTTATGTTACATTAATTGTCTCATGGATCCAACTTAGCAGGATGAGATACAAGAAGTTGAAGCCTTGAATGATGCTGTCTCCTCTTCGTTTTCAAGCCGCTCCCTTGAGGCACTAAAGTAAGCTCTTCTCACTGCAACCTTATCATCAATTCATCATGTTGACCCTTATTTTCAGCATGCTTTTATAAATTATGTTGTGTTGTCTGTGTATACAAGTTATTGTCTGAACATTAGATTAAATCATGTTTACCAACCTGGAAGTTAGAGGGAGTATATTTTTTTTACGCTGTGAATTTCCTTTAAAAGTCAGGGATGATCTTGCCTATATTACTGTTTGTCTTGTCTATATATGCAATTGGTTGGTGTGCTTCTTCTAGATGAAACAAATCATCAGTATTGTCTTTTCCAACACTGAGGGATAAATGTCTTTGCATATTTTGTTTGGGGTGTACTGTGAATCATCTGGGTGCAGAACTGCAGATATATTGGTGCCTGAAGCTATCATACATGATTTATTGACGTGGAGCAAAATCTCAATGTTAAATCCTTGTGGAACAGAATTCAGAACATTGACTGCTACCTTCACTGTTTCCGTTTGCTCTATACTATTATGCTATCTTTGCCATGTTTGAGTTTTGTATTATAAAGTTAGTAGTGAATAATGATTGATCTTCCCTGACTGTTGATACAGATCTTGCTTTGATGTTTGTGGTGTTGATGATCCGAGCCCAACTGCTACTGATTCAAGAGCGCAACCAAGTGTCGGAACTTTACCTTTCCAGCAGTTGCAAAAATTTGAGCATTGTAGAAGTGCCGACTGCAATGGTGAAAGCTTGGAAAGAAGCGTTTCTGTACCTACGAATCTGGTCACTAGTGGATACCACAAGCATTCAAGTGGTTCTCTTATACCTGAGCAAGTTCTTTCTCCCTACTTGAGCAGTGATTTGGAAAGGTATTTTTTTCTGAAGTTTATCTTTCCATGTCCAGTTAGTATCAAGTTTTCCTAGTCTATGATACACTACATAATAATAGGATATTGAGGTGAATTCTACTCTTTTAGACCTCAAAGAAGGGCAGGCCTGGTGTAGTGGTGAGAGCTCTCACTGAGTCACCAGGTCTTGGGTTCGAAGCAGCCTCTCCGCATTTGCAGGGGAAGGTTTACCTCGGTTTATCCTTTCCATAGATCCCACTCATGTGGGAGCCTTTGGCATTGGGTCTGCCCTACTTTTTATATATTGTTCTGAAAGTGCTACTGTGCTTGGCCTTAGGTGTGAGGGCAAGTTTCACTTCGTTTACTGTATTTTCCATCATTCCATGTCAACTTGTATGTTTTCCCAGTGATTCCTACTCTAAAATGTAGAATAGTCAATAGTGGGTGTTTTGGTCTTGGGTGGATTATATTCACTTCCTCATAAAGGATTCTAACTCTGTATTATATATCACTGCAAAAAGCACTGTCCTGAAAGGTACTACTGGGCTACATCTAGGTGTACTCTGGTAGCTTTTGGAGCAGTGGTTGCTGGTGGCACATGCTATTATGTGCCCGTGGTGGTGGCAAAAGAAAATAAAGAATGAAAATAGTGACCAAAAGGGTCTTGCTAGCATTGGAATGCTAGTCAATGTGCATAACTGTTGACCTGCTTGGTCTGAGTCAGGTTTGTATGGACATGTGCATTGAAGGTAATTGATGTGGCTACATATCTTAAGTTTCTGTGTAATGATCTCTGGGAATGTATCATGTGCAAACCAACCACTTGGTGCAAACGTGCAAACCAACATGTTGGTGGAGGCCAGGAGGTGGGAATGTGTATTTGAAAATAAACCCAGGGAGTTGGAAGGGTTGTTTTGAAAGTTGATGCACGTGCACGGTGAAAGGGTTGTTTTAAAAAATTATCATGACTGCTTGCATGGTTTGCACCTGATACGTTTCCATGATCTCTAGCCTTAAGTCTTTCTGCGCAGATCCTTCAAACTCTCAACCCCTGATCTAGTGCGAAGACACTTTTAAACTTCCACTTGATATTGCAAAATAGAACTCTTCAATATTTGTTTTGGCAACTAAGTTGTTAGAGCATAGCGTATACTCTAGGGATATCTAGAGAACCAAAAAATTAATAAGAACATAACAAAGAAGCATGGGTCTATCCATTCATTCTTTTGCTTCAATGTTCCCTATTATGTATTTTTGCCATTCAAAATGAGTAAATAACTATTCAAGGCTGGTAACACTTGTACTTTTGTCATGAAAGGGATGGATTTCGTCAGAAAAACCCAAGCAGCAGGAACTGTAGTGGCCCTTTATTGTTCCGCCAAATGAAGGATTCACGCACACATCAATCTGGTAAGTTGATTGATACTTACATAACCCCTTTCTGTCTCATATGTGTGTGGTTGGGTGAATGTAGCAAGCATGATCCAGTTCTGCGGTGGTTAAATTTAAATTTAACTGAAAGCTAGGTTATGATCTTGCTTTTACTTGCTACTTATGCTTCAGACTCAATTTGGCTTATCACATCCATTTTTGAGAGCAGTTGCGCCAGACGAGTCGTCGGAAGGAAAAATTATCCGTCGAAGGGGGCGCTTCCAGGTTACATCAGATAGTATTTCTCAAAAGGTACTGAATTATTTAGTTGAAATGTCTCAGTTGACCAGCATAGTAAAATTTTATTGTATTTCCCTTTTTGTTTTTATTGGATTCTAAACTCTTTTACAGTCAAGAACTTGTGTAGCTTGAGTCTACGATTAATTCTGACTGATATAAATTGTAATCACTAAAGTTCTGAAGATAAATGTGTTAAATAATTTAGCACGTAACATCCAGCTACTGCACTCCTGTATTTCCCAAATTCTATAATATCCTTTATATGTTGAACGAGTTGTTCAAAGTCTCTTTTCTACCGTGGTTATCACGGTGCCCTGGTGAGGCGAGTCGCCTCCGAGGCGTCTGGACGCCTTGGCACCCACCTAGGCAACAGTTAGGCGACGAACTAGTTCAGATATACTAAGCATTTAATCAATCAATACACATACATTCTCAATAATCAAGCAATAAGTGTCGACAACACGCATAAATGAAAACATCCATGAATAAACACTCACACTACCCACTAAAACTCCATGGGGGTGAGAGGGGGGGGGGTCAGGCTTTATGAAGAGGGGCTGCCAAGAAGGAAAGACCTCTGGCCTCGGCAAGCTCCCATTTTCTTCTCTCCTCATCAGACTGCGCAAGGATGGAGGGAAGACTAGGAGCCAGACCATAAAAAACACATCGGTTTTGATGGTTCTAGATCATCTAGGCCCTCAAGATTATAAGTGAGTTCAGACCTTTCTTAACCATCCCATGGACTTGCTCAGCAGACTCCTCCCACCAGTCCAGGAAGGAAATATGCCCCGTGTTATGACCGGCCGCCACTACAGGCGCCGAACAACAACATAGGCATGCAGATTAGTTAGATAAGGATTAGAAGATTAAGGAGATAAGATTTGTTAGAGAGAAAAGAGGGGATCTTAAATTTGATCTCATTAGATAAGGACTAGAAGGGAGTATAAATACTTGTAAGCACCACTCTATAGGAATTAAGCAGAAACAACTATTGTTTCCAGCTTCCCTCTGGGAGCTGGGAGAAACTCTAGCCGTCACTGTTCATCGTGGCACTGTTCATCCGTGTGTTCTTCTGTTCATCAGTCCATCTCCCTCCTTCCCTGCGCCCAGCATCCACGGCGCCCAAACACCGCCGTGGGCGTCTCCTTCCTCGCCCAGCTCCCTCGCACTCATACAACCTAAGGCCAATCCGTGGTAGGGATCGTATTCCTATCACCCCGGCTCAGGGGTCAAACTGTGCAACCCAAACTTTCTCAGTAACTTGTACCAGTATGTGATGGAATAAGTCTTGAGCATCTAGAGGACAGCAGTCGCTTTTGACTGTCCTCTGTAGTCCTTTAGCATCTAGAGGACAGCTTGACTGTCCTCTATAGTCTCTTTAGCATCTAGAGGACAGCAGTCGCTTTTTGACTGTCCTCTGTAGTCTCTTTAGCATCTAGAGGACAACAGTCGCTTTTGACTGTCCTCTGTAGTCTCTTTAGCATCTAGAGGACAATCCTGTTGTGTAGTGTGTGTGAGAAGTTGTGGTAGTGCAGCCTCTAGGGCTATAAATATGGGTCTCCAACCCTTAGATGGGTATGGCATTGTGTAGTGTTTGAGGAAATAAACAGAAAATTGCCCCATCTCATAGTGTCATCCTCTTGATGAGAGTAAGAGTCCCTGTACTTACAATTGGTATCAAAACCAAACTATCCTGCAGCCTAAACATCTCTTGCTCATCTCCTTCCCGCGCCTCTCCCCACACTCAGTCGGCAGCAAGAGCTCCAACTGTTCCTTCCTCTCCCGCTCAGACGAGCAACCTTTCGTCTGAGACAGTCTTTTCCACACGCAGCGACCCCTCACTAGCCCACCATGTCCCTACGCTCGGTCACTTCGAGTGTGCGGTGCCAGCAGGAAGTCGAGGTCGCCGCGGCACAAGAACGCGAGCGAGCAGCAGCAGCGGCTGCAGCGACAGCGGCGAGGGCAGCACGGCTGGCGGCAGCGGAACTGGCAGCAGCGAGAGCGGAAGTAGAAGCAGCGGAGGCGGCGGATGCTGCACGTGCGGCGGCAGCAGAGCTCGAGGTTCTGCGCGGCAGTAGAGCTGGCAGCTCTGCTTCTGTCGACGACAACACCGACGAAGAGCTCAGGCTGGCGAGGGAAGCAGGCGGCATAGTGGGCAGCCGCGCATCCCCATGGGGGCGCGCGTGGCGGCAGCCCAGATAGGCGCCGACGCGCTGACGACGCTCCGGGCGAGGGCGCACGCAGCGGCAGCCCAGACGGGCGTAGACGCGCCGGCGGTGCTCCTGGCGGCGGTGACCGAGTCGACGGAGATCGTGGCCTCTACAGGCGGCGCGACTCTCCCTCCCCGGATCGGTACCATGGTCGCTGCATGGCCTAGGCCATTGTCAGGGACATCGATCGCGGCGGTGGGTGGCCTACCCTCACCAAGACCAACTACGTCGAGTGGGCCGCGGTGATGAGGGTACGGCTCCAGGTTCACCACATGTGGTAAGCAGTTCGGTACGACGACGTCGACTACCACGAGGATCGGCGGGCGCTAGATGCCCTCATTGCTGCAGTCCCGTCCGAGATGCAGTTTTCGCTTTCCCAGAAGCGGACTGCCAAGGAGGCCTGGGACGCCATCGCTGCGACCCGCATCGGCAGCGACCGTGCCCGCAAGACCACACTGCAGGCACTTCGCAAGGAGTGGGAGAACCTGGCCTTCAAGCCAGGTGAGGATGTTGATTACTTTGCTCTTCGCCTCAACACTCTGTTGCAGAAGATGGTGCAGTTCGGCGACGACACCTACGATGAGGAGAGAGCTGTTGAGAAGCTCTTCCGTTGCATCCCCGAGAAGTACAAGCAGATCGCTCGCTCGATCGAGTCTCTGCTAGACCTCTCCACGATGACGATCGAAGAGGCGATAGGTCGTCTCAAGGTGGTCGACGGCGACGAACCATAGGCTCCCTCTGGGCCTATCACTATTGGCGGGAAGCTACATCTCACTCGGGAGCAGTGGGAGGCCTGCCAGGGTGACCAGAAGAAGGGGGAGTCCTCGACACGAGGCCGCAAACGCGGCAAGCCGCGCAAGGCGCGTGGAGGCGTCCGGGCCGGGGCGCGAGGACATGCTGAGGGTGGTGCCCGTGGAGGTGCCCAATGCGGTGCCGTCGGCAACAAGAAGCCGGCACGAGACGACGGCTGTCACAACTGCGGCAAGCTTGGCCACTGGGCCAGGGACTGTCGACAGCCACGACGTGGCCAGGCCAACGTCGCACAGGCGGAGGAGGAGGCTCTGCTCCTAGCACATGCAAGCATCGAGCTATCTCCAGCGGCACCGGCCGTAGCGGCACTCCTCCACCTTGATGAGTCGAAAGCACGCGCTTTCCTCGGCGACGGCTCCAGCAAAGACATGATCGAAGGATGGTGCCTCGACACCGGCGCCACTCATCACATGACCGGCCGACGGGAGTTCTTCACCGAGCTTGACTCTAGCGTCCGAGGCTCCGTCAAGTTTGGGGACGCCTCCGGCGTAGAGATCAAGGGCGCCGGCTCAGTCGTCTTCACCGCCGCATCTGGTGAGCACAGGCTGCTCACCGGAGTCTACTACATCCCCGTGTTGAGGAACTCTATCATCAGCTTGGGACAGCTGGATGAGAACGGTTCGCGTGTGGAGGTCGAGCACGGAGTCATGAGGATCGGGACCCCTCTCGTCGCCTTCTTGCCAAGGTACGCAGGAGTCCAAATCGGCTATACATCCTCAATGTGAAGGTGGCACAACCTTGCTGCCTTGCTGCTCGTCGAGACGACGGGGCATGGCAGTGGCACGAGCGCTTCGGGCACCTTAACTTCGAGGCCCTGAAGCGGCTCAGTGCCAAGGAGATGGTACGAGGCCTGCCGTGCCTTGACCACGTGGAGCAATTCTGCGATGTCTGCGTGTTGACAAAGTAGAGACGACTCCCCTTTCCCCAGCAGTCGAGCTTTCGAGCCAAGGAGAGGCTCGAGCACGTGCATGGGGACTTGTGTGGCCCGGTGACACCAGCCACACCAGGAGGACGACGCTACTTCTTGCTGCTCGTCGACGATCTCTCCCGCTACATGTGGGTGATGATCCTTGGTAGCAAGGGAGAGGTTGCGAACGCCATCAGACGTGTGCAGGTCGCTGCGGAGGCGGAGTGCGGCTGCAAGCTGCGCGTGCTGCGCACCGACAACGACGGCGAATTCACGACAGCTGAGTTCGCGTCGTACTGCGCGGATGAGGGCGTTCAGCGCCACTACTCCGCGCCGTACAGCCCGCAGCAGAACGGCGTCGTCGAGCGGCGCAACCAAACGGTTGTGGGGATGGCTCGGGCTCTCCTCAAACAGAGGGGAATGCCGGCTGTCTTCTAGGGAGAGGCGGTGGTGACAGCGGTCTACATCCTCAACCGCTCGCCCACCATGGCACTCAACGGGATGACACCGTACGAGGCTTGGCATGGGCGCAAGCCGGCGGTCTCTCACCTACGGGTCTTCGGCTGCCTCGCGTTCACCAAGGAGCTTGGCCACATCGGCAAGCTCGACGACAGGAGCACCCCGGGGGTGTTCATTGGCTACGCGGAGGGCTCGACGGCCTACCTCATCCTTGACCCAGGAACACAGCGTGTGCGCACGGCGCGCGACGTAGTGTTCGACGAAGGGCGAGGATGGGCGTGGGACAAGGCGGTGGACGACGGCACGACTCCGACGTACGACGACTTCACCATCGAGTACGTCCACTTTGAGGGAGCTGGGGGAGTAGGCAACTCTTCTCCGAGCAGGTCTACCCCAGCCCCCAAGTCTCCACCGACTCCAGCGCCACGCTCTCCAGCTCCGGCTACAACGAGCTCTTCACCACCACGCACTCCAGCCACGACTCTGGCTACACCGAGCTCTTCGCCACCACGTACTCCAGCACCGACGGTACCCTCTCCGGGAACGTCCTCTCCGACACCAGCTCGTGTCGAGCACGACCCAGTGGAGCTCGTGACCCCGCTCTCCCGCGACGAGGAGCGCGTCGACGCGTGCTACGACGGCGAGTCGTTGTGGTATCGAAGGGTGGAGGGCCTTCTCATCGACCCGTCGGTGCCGGGCCCTGCGTCTCGCATTCTGGCAGGAGAGTTGCATCTTGCATGCGACGATGGTGAGCCTCGGTCTTTCGCGGAGGCCGAGAAACATGCGGCTTGGCGTGCCGCGATGCAGTCGGAGATGGACGCGGTTGAGACGAACCGCACTTGGGAGCTCGCTGATCTCCCTCATGGTCATCGCGCGATCACCCTTAAGTGGGTGTTCAAACTAAAAAGGGATGAAGCCGGTGCCATCGTCAAGCATAAGGCTCGCTTGGTGGCACGCGGTTTCTTGCAGCAGGAGGGGATCGACTTCGTGCGACTCCTCGCGCTGGCAGCCCTGGAGGGCTGGCATGTTCATCACATGGATGTCAAGTCGGCGTTTCTTAACGACGACTTAAATGAGGAGGTCTATGTACACCAGCTGCCAGGCTTTGCGATCCCTGGCAAGGAGGGCAAGGTGTTGCGCCTGCGCAAGGCCTTTTACGGCTTACGACAGGCACCAAGGGCGTGGAATGCCAAGCTGGATTCCACGCTCAAGAGGATGGGCTTCATGCCAAGCCCGCACGAGGCGGCCATCTATCGGCGGGGCAATGGAGAAAATGCCCTGCTGGTGGGTGTCTACGTCGACGACTTGGTGATCACCGGCGCCAAGGATGCAGAGGTGGCAGCGTTCAAGGAAGAGATGAAGGCCACCTTCCAAATGAGTGACCTGGGGCATCTCTCCTTCTACCTGGGGATTGAGGTGCACCAGGGAGACTCCGAGATCACACTTCGCCAGACCGCCTATGCCAGGCGCATTGTTGAGCTGGCTGGGCTCACCGACTGCAACCCAGCTCTCACTCCGATGGAGGAGAGGCTGAAGCTGAGTCGCGACAGCACGACGGAGGTGGTGGATGCTACTCAGTACCGGCGTCTTGTGGGGAGCCTTCGCTACCTCGTCCACACACGGCCTGACTTGGCATACTCCGTCGGCTACGTTAGTCGGTTCTTGCAGCGACCGACGACGGAGCATGAGCAGGCTGTGAAGAGGATCATCCGCTATGTTGCGGGGACTCTCGACCACGGTCTCTACTACCCGAGGTGCCCTAGGGAGGCACACCTTGTCTGGTACAGCGACAGCGACCACGCCGGCGACATCGACACTAGCAAGAGCACAAGCGGGATCCTCTTCTTCCTCGGCAAGTGCCTCATTAGCTGGCAGTCGGTCAAGCAGCAGGTGGTGGCCATGTCCAGCTGCGAGGCCGACTACATAGCGGCGTCCACTGCTTCGACTCAGGCGCTCTGGCTGGCTCGACTGCTCGGTGATCTCCTCGGGAGAGACACTGGAGCGGTGGAACTCAGGGTGGACAGCCAGTCCGCTCTGGCATTGGCCAAGAACCCCGTGTTCCATGAACGGAGCAAGCACATCCGGCTGAGATACCATTTCATCCGAGACTGCTTGGCAGAAGGGAGCATCAAGGCGCGCTACATCAGCACCAAGGATCAGCTTGCAGACCTGCTCACCAAGCCCCTTGGGAAGATCAAGTTTGTTGAGCTTTGCTCCAGGTCCGGGATGGCCCAACTTTCCCACAAGACGACGCCCAAGACTTAGGGGGAGAATGATGGAATAAGTCTTGAGCATCTAGAGGACAGCAGTCGCTTTTGACTGTCCTCTGTAGTCCTTTAGCATCTAGAGGACAACAATCGCTTTTTGACTGTCCTCTGTAGTCTCTTTAGCATCTAGAGGACAACAGTCGCTTTTGACTGTCCTCTGTAGTCTCTTTAGCATCTAGAGGACAATCCTGTTGTGTAGTGTGTGTGAGAAGGTGTGGTAGTGCAGCCTCTAGGGCTATAAATATGGGTCTCCAACCCTTAGATTGGTATGACATTGTGTAGTGTTTGAGGAAATAAACAGAAAATTGTCCCAACTCATAGTGTCATTCTCTTGATGAGAGTAATGGTGTGTTTGGTTTGAGGTCAAAGTTGGATGAGTCGGGGGCGACACCGTCCCCTCGATTTTTTAGGATCACGCCGCCCCCAAAAATCACTCCGGTGTTCACCCCGCCCCCGCTTGACTCTCAACCAAACACTATAAAAAACGTGGCCGCCTCATTCCATCCCTCCTTGTACATTCAACCAAACGCACCCTAAGAGTCCCTCTACTTACAGTATGTCCTTGTAAAAACACAAGGAACCAGCACCTTTAATATCGGCTATCCAGTTCCTGTTCAATAAGGCTTCTTGGACTGTTCTCCCTTTTGCGATTCTCTTTGGGATTATGGAGAACAGCTTAGGAGTCAAAGTAGAGATGCTCCTCCCCTGCAACCAGTTATCAGTCCAGAAGAGAGTGTTTGAACCATTCCCCACCTCAGAGATGAGGACCTTAGAAAAGAAAGCTCTGGCCTTGCTAGTAACCTGTATAGGGAGCCCAGCCCAAAGCCTTCCAGAGTATGTTTTTTGTAGCCAAAGCCATCTCATTCTAAGAACCAATCCCAATTCAGGAAGACTTGAGATTCCCAGCCCCCCAATTGAAGGGGTCCACAGACTTTCCCTCAAGCCACCAAACAATGTCCCCCTCTAACTTCCTTTCTTCCCCTCCACAAAAAGCCCTTTCTAATTCTATCAATTGCATCCAAGGCCCAATGGGGTATGTCAATTGCCATTGCAAGGTACACAGTCATACCAGGAAGCACATGCTGCACCTGAACCCTTCTTCCTGCTCTGGTCATCAAATCAGCTTTCCAATTGGGCAGTTGATCAGCAATTCCATCAACAAAAGGTTGGACCTGCTGCTTGGTCAGCTTGTGCAGAGAAAGAGGAAGACCCAGGCATTTACAAGGAAAAGTAGCAACCTCACAAGGGAGCAGGTTCTGAATTTCCACTATAGTTTCAGCTGAACATTGGATGTGGTAGACATTAGACTTTTCTGCATTATTCTTGAGCCCAGAGGCCTCACCAAAAAGTTTTAAAATATCCAAGGTAATGGCAATGTCATCAGCTGAAGGATGAAGAGGGCCACATCATCTGCATACATAGAAAAAAAAATCCAGATGTCCTTTCCTGACCTTGGACAAGAAGCTAAGGGTCACTGCTAGAAGCTTACAAACCTGGAATGCTAAGCATGTAGGCCATATCAGAAGTTCAGAACACAGCTAGCAGGCGCCATATCAGAACACAGCTACCTCCCCTTCCTCTTGCTCTCATCCTCAGTCCTTCCTAGGTCCTGCTGAGTCCTGAGCGGAGTGGAGCCACTGAGCGCAGCGGCGCATGTGGAGCAGTGGATGGGGAAGGGGAGGTGGAGGAGGGGAGGGGGTGGCAGAGGATTACTGTGGCGGTTTGTCATCGGAGAAGTTGCTGGCTATGGCGATTTGTCCATGACGTTCAGTTTTCCTAAATATTACATGTTCGGTTCACCTCCCTAAACTCTGGTCATTCTATATGACGCTCAGTCCGATGCCGTGGCGTCCTCGCTACGACGCCATACTTTCCAGTTAGGCATCATGCTGGTGTCAGGCGATGTGTCGCGACGAGTCCGGCTGGGTGCCTTGGCTCGCCTAGGCGACGACACCATAATAACACCATTTTCTACCTTCTGAGAGCATATACATCTTTAAATTGTCTTCTACCAGATGAAAAAAGTGTGAAAGTAGTTTTAAAACTTGTTTTTAGGTAGCTACATCATCCTGCAACAGCAGCAGGATAAATCTACCAATTGATGCAGCACGTTCAAGTCCCAAGTTGTCTGCAATTCTTCCAACTTTGCAATTCTTGGTGAAGCAGAATACTATGCAAAAGGTATTGCTATGTTTATGATTTGATTTTTTAGAAAGGAAGTTTTTTTTGGCATATTAGTAATCCTTTGTTTTGGCAGGAAGTACTCAGTAGGCTGATTTCTTCAATTGAGGAAACATCTGGTATGCATGAATACAGTAGTTTGTTTTGAACTTGGGTGAAAAGTTTCAATCAATACTTATGGGTTTGCCTGGGGCTATTGTCTGACAGATGATTCTGAAGCAACCGGAAGCAGTTCATATCAGGTGTGTAACATTTTAATGTGGACTGTAGTCTACTTTTGTTTTTTTTTTCTCGAAACGCGCAGGTGAACTGCGCCCCATAATATATTAAGAAGATATAGGAAAAGGTCTAAAGAAGACCAGAAACAAAAAAGCTTCTTTACGGAGGCCAGTAGCAAGCATACAGAAAAGAATCCATCAAATATAAACAAAGGAACACCTTAGGAATCAGTTAATGGGGCAGCGAGAGAGCAAAGGCCTTTTGCCTCAGTTGTTTCCCCAACGACTTCTCTCCTCGTCAGCAGATGCCAAGATTGACGATAGACATGGAGTCCTTCCATCGAAGACACATTTATTTCGATGATTCCATATTGCCCAAGCGCCTAGGATGATAAGGGAATCAAGACCTTTTTTTAGTAAGGCCAGAAACCACATCTAAAACCTCTTCCCACCAACTCCAGAAGGAGGTGACAGCCGACTGAGGGGCAAGGGAGTGCAACCCAAATTTTCTCAGAAGCTGATACCAGAAAATTCTTGAAAAAGAACAAGCCACAAGGAGATGGTCCAAAGTTTCTGCCTCTTGGTCACATAAAGGACGTTTCTCAGGGTGGTTTATCCCTCTCTTAGATAATCTGTCAGCTGTCCAACATTTGTTTTGAGTAACAAGCCAGATGAAAAAACGACACTTTGGCGGGGCCCATGTTTTCCACTCTTTTGTAGTGCCTAAAAGAGACTGATCCCAGGAACAATCCATTGTAAGCAGACTTTGCAGAGTAATTTCCATCTGGTGCCATGCTGAATATGCTTGTCTTTAATTCTAGGCTGCAGCTCGAAATCAGATAGCAGGTCCCAGAGTTGAAGGTAGTTACTAGTTAGTCAATACACCAACTCTGAGAGTCCCTTTTATATCAGAAATCCAATTTCTATTTGTAATTGCTTCTTGCACAGTCCTGCTATTAACAATCCTCTTTGGGATTACCGCAAAGAGCCTTGGAGCAAGATCTGCAATTTTTTTACCCTATAACCACTTATCTTCCCAAAATTTGGTATTGGTCCCATCCCCAACTTCAGTGAACACAACCTCTTCAAAGAAAGCTCGAGCCTTTTTTGGAACTTGAATGGGGAGACCAATCTAGGGCCTTGAGGGGTCGGTTTTGAGCAGCCAAAGCCATCTCATTCGAAGGGCCCGACAAAGTTCTGGTAAACTGGAGATGCCCAACCCACCAAGCTGAAGGGGGTGACAAACCTTCCCCCATGCCAACAGGCAGTGGCCACCTTTTGCCTCCTTTCGACCTCTCCAAAGAAATCCTTTTGTAATTCTATCAATGGCATCTAAACCCGTTGGGGGATGTCCACTGCCATTGCCAGATAAACAGTCATGCTGGTGACGACGCGTTTAACTTGGACTCTTCTCCCTGCTCTTGTTAACAAGTCTGCCTTCCAATTTGGGAGTTGATAAGCAATTCTGTCAACCAAAGGCTGGAACTGCTACCTGGATAACTTGTGTAAGGACATGCTCTCCTTTTGTTTTCATGTTTACCCGACATCTGAACTTTAGAATGAGCTGAGTGCTTGAGTCCAAATACCTGTGAGTGTCTTAGTTGTTATGCAAACATGAAGTTGTCTTGTATGGTATTGATGGAAGCTGAGAAAGGAAACCCTAACCCTAACTAGGGTTGGGATGCTGTATTAATAGGTAGAAACATATATGGGTTGGGTCTAGGCCCATTACGTCTGTGATCCACAAACACATGTCTAACACCCCCCGTAGTCGCAACTCTAGTCATTACAGATGTTGAGACTTGACAGAAACTTCAAAAACACCATGGATGGGAGCCCCTTGTGAAGATGTCGGTGAAGTGCGAAGTGATTGGTGCACAGGGGACATGAACATCGGCGATGGTGACACGCTCACTGACGAAGTGTAGGTCGATCTCCACGTGCTTTGTGCGCTGGTGTTGCTCGACGTTGGTGGAGAGGTAGACCGCTGGCATTATCGCAGTAGACGAGCGTGGTGCGCGCGAGGGGCTGTGGAGCTCCCGGAGCAGCTGTCGAAACAAGGACGCCTCGGCCACGCCATTGGCCACAACAAGATACTCGGCCTCAGTGCTGGAGATGAGGTTGGCGCCCAGGAACACGATGTAGCTGCGTGTTGGGGTAGCCGACCTAATCATCATTGGTGTAGACGATCAACTCAGAAGTCGGATGGCCAAAGAAGGCCATAGATGTGGGTGTCGCAGAGGTAGCGAAGAATCCGCTTGCCAGTGGTGAGGTGGGGCTCCCCCAGGGTGTGCATGTGAAGGCACACATGCTGGATTGTGTAGGCTATGTCGGGCCTGGTGAAGGTGAGGTACTGAAGAGCCTTAGCAAGGCTCCGGTAGGTCATGTCACTGGTCGGGACACCGTCATCGTTGAAGTGCCGGAGGACCCAATGAGCCTTGTACTAATCTAGGGAGCTGTCGACCTTGAGCTTGTGACAGAAGATCCACTTGTCGATGAGCATGTTGGTGCCAGGGGGACACGATCACACGACACCAAATCCCAGGTGTGATTGGCCAGTTGGGCCGCATACTCTTCTATAGCGTACATCAGCGCCTCAGTGGGGATCGGCGAGCGTGACGCAAACGGAGGAGGGGACATGTGAGGAGTCGGGGCAACGTCGACCGTGAGCACCAACCGGTCGACGGGGCTGAGAACACCGGCCAATCGTCGCGTCACCATCGGGTGCACGTGGCGTGGGTCACGATAGAGAGCGACCAAATGCTACACCGGTGGTTCATCCTAGGAGCGGTTCGAGGCACGAGCAGGCTCGGTGGAGGAGACTGGTGGACCGAGCTATGCACGCCGCTGATAGACGCGTGCAGGATCGGCGAAGCGAGCCGAAGATGGTGGGGGGGGGGGGTGAGGAGGGCCGCTTGTGGCGTGGGCGGAGGCGATGGGGGTGGCGGGCAGCACAGGTAGAGGCATAGGCAACGGGGTAGCGCGTGGCACAGGCAGAGGCGATAGGGCCGCATGTGGCGCAAAAGAGGGCAGGAGAAGGGGAGGAACGTCAACGCAATCTACATCGAGGGAATCAAGGTCGGGAGGTGGAGAGGAGTTAGCAAAGGGGAAACATCCTCATCAAAGGCAACATGACGAGAGATGATGCGATGGGTGACAAGATCTAGGCACCGGTGCCCCTTGTGATCATTGTACCCGATCGTGGTGAAAGTTTGTGAGGAGCGTGGCAGAGGTGTTGGGATAGCAGGCACACTCAAAGACTCGAAGGTGCTCATAGGAGGGGATGGTGTCGAAGAGGGCGAAGAATGAAGTGGGATGGGGGACCGCCTTGGAGGGAAGACGGTTGAGGAGGTAGGTGGCTGTGTTCAGCGCCTCAACCCAGTAGCGGGCATGAAGAAAAGCTTAGAAAAGGAGGCAACATAGCATATTGGTGGTGTTGTGCATCATGCGCTTAGCTCGACCATTCTGAGAGCATCTCCAAGAGAGTCCTAAAATTGGGTCCTAAAATCGAAATAGGACATGATTTAAGTGATTTAGGCCCTGTTTGGTATAGCTCCAGCTTTAGGAATTTTAGTGGAGCAGATCATTAGGTACTTCAGAAAATCGTGGAGTTGGAGCTGTAAGCCTTTAGAAGACATTTAGATAAGTCATATTGTTTATTATTTAGATTAAAAATATTTTTTAAAACTATTTAAATTGATATTAGAAATTACAGCTCCACACTGGAGCTGGAACCTGGAGCCATCCCAAACACCTCCTTAGGATCCAACAAAATTTCTTTAATCCAACAACGAGCCCTATAATCACGATACTTTAGTTAAATATGGTTTACTTATGTCATTTGTCTTCGGGTCCTGCACGCGGCAACGCCACCGCTGGAGAGCGAGGCGCGCAGGCTGCTCGGTAGCAAGGCACACCGGCAGACGAGGAGCGACGTGTGCAGGCTGCTTGGTAGCAAGGCACGCCGACAGGCGAGGAGCGAGGCGTGCAAGCTGCTCGGTAGCAAGGCACGTCGGTGGCTGATTCGCAGGCCGCGTAGGCAGGTGGGGAGGGAGCCGCAGTCACCTTCTAGTCTCGCGTGCGGCAACGCTGACGTCGGAGAGCAAGGCGCGCCAGCGGCTGGGCCACGAGCCCTACCGCCCCACGCTCGCGCTACCCTGCGGCTCTACGCCCTTGACCCTGATTGAGAAGCACCACGCCCCTAGCAGCTGAGCCTCCACCCCGACATAGGAGCGCCATGCCATTGATGGCCGAGCCCCTGCCCCGATTGCAGCTCCGACATTAGAGTGCCGTGCAGCCAAGCCACTTAGGCCCCCCACGCCAGGTAAGCCGCCCCCATTCGCCAAGGCCGCGCACGAGGAAGAAAGCCGTGCACGTGAGGAAGATGTGGGTCAATCCTGTTTTTTCGTTTTGGGCAGATGCGTTGAACCCACATCTGCATAGAATATTCCCCCCTGGAACTAACTCAACCCACTGGTCTCCTAACCAAACACCCTAAAAAATGTGTCTGATCCACTCCAGCCCCCAGACCAAACACACGCAAATGGCTAGTTCGGGAAACTCATTTTCCCACGGGATTTTTATTTTCCTAAGAGAAATTAGTTCATTTTTTCATGGAAAAATAGAAATCCCTTGAAAAAATGAAGTTCACAAAATAGCCCTAAGTGCTTAATCTATCTGCAGTCTTCTGGAGGGCCTGCCCGAGAAAAGGAATTGCATTTGTATGTTCTCCAATTGCAGCGAAGGTACGAAAAAATTGTGATAATGGTTCAGCATATTTTCAGACAACTGATAAATTTGTGGAAATTTACAGTGTCACCGAACTTGCTGAGGAAGTGCAAAGATTAAAGCTCCAAAACAATAAGGTATTTATCTTCCTGCAATAGATTTCTAATAGCTGCATTTCTTTCATAAGTTCTACAACAACTGAACCAATAGAATTGGTCTGATATTTTGAAAATGAATTTAATCTTAAAGGTGCTTAGGCTTTGATTCTAAACATAACATGGTTTCCCTGCATGACAGCTTGAGAATCAGATCAATATAATGTCAAGAAAAGATGAAAGGTCAACGCAAGATAACTGACAATGATGATATGCCCCTTCTACCACACTGTAATTCGATTACCCAATTTTGCTTTGTTAGAAAGTTATTTGTATTCTGCCTGCAGTCAGAGTTGTATCATTGTAAGCTGTAAGTATTTAGCGAAGTGTGAAATCATAGTAATTTTGATCTGTACAGCTTTGTTTGGTTAACCATGAAGATATAGTTCTTGTGTTATAAGTAATGTGCTGATAATATTGTTTTGCGTGGAAGTTTGTGAAAGTTTATCTGAGCATGGAACATTGTGTTGCGTGAAGTTGGTCGGAGTAGTATTTGCGCTGGCAGTGGTGTTGGCTCCGACATAGGGAACAGCTAAGGATCTGGAATTATGTTTTTTTAGGAAATGGAAAAGTTCAGGCCTCTGCTCTTACACGCAACGAGTCTTACAAGTTTGTTGCTCAATTGCTAATCAAGAATAGAAGGGAAATGAACATAATAAACGGTAGGAAAAATTATATACAAAATCTATTATTGCTTCTCCATAGTGTCCAGAGCGACAACCTTATAATGCTCTGCTCATGCTCATGCTCGCTAATTTTATTCTCTATTTATTTCCAGAAAGTGAAGCTGTGATCCTTCGAGGCTGAGGTATACAACAATTGGGAATGTTGTGGTTGTTGGAGGATTTTGTATAGCCATTGTACTGCGCTGTCAAATAGAATCTTTTGTCTAGTAACTAGCATTCATGTTTGTCGTCTCTTATCTAGACGCCACTAAAAAGACATGTTCTGTATATGCGGCTAAAATTGTGGTAGCCCCTACCAAACCGTTGCCAAAGTTTTTTTTTGTTAATCACCTCTGTATCAATACTGCTAGTGCTAGGTTTGGGGGTTAACGACAGCTAACTGATGGATGGAAAGATGAGTTTGCCCTTGCTGAGGCCACGTTGGACATTCGGCCATTTTCTCTTCTTCAGCGACAGCATACATGTAGATCTCTGCTATATAAAGCACAAGTTTTACTGTCGTCGTGTCTTCTCTTTTCCACTTTATGTTGTGTTTTGTTAAAACAAACTCTACATTTATAATATGTATAAATATGGAAAACTGGAAACCGTAGCAATACACGCACATGCAACTGGAGGTGATGTAGACTAGACGAGGTATATCGGCACACTATGCATACCAAGCTATCAGCAGCGTTTTAGTTTTAGAGAATCTTCAAGTGCCTTTCAAACTTGCTCTAAATTAACATTTCAAGGGTCATTTGAAAAAGTCGACCTTTATATATTGTAGTCTTTAGCAATTTCTCTATATTTTGTGCACATTCTAGAAAGTCGGTCTTACTCTTTATCTTTGACAAGCTGAAATCTGGAACAATATATTTAGAAATCTAATTAAATAAGTTGTTTGAGGATATAAAGAGATTTATAGAGTTGCTCTTAGTGCTTCACTTTTTAGTACTCTTCTCCATTCAAGTTTGTTCTAAGTAAAACTTTGTTAACTTTAACCAAAATTATAGAAAAAAGAACAATAGTTATAATATTTAATTAGTACCATATATACATTATGAAACATATTCTTAAAATTTATATCTTTGATCAATACTCTTTTTCTTTAAATTTGGTCAAATTTTACATTGATGTAGAATAAACTCAAATCTCTTATATTTGAAGATAGAGAAAAAAATAAGATAGTTGTACAATGTTGGGTGCAAAGCCACAAACAACCACAACAAGACATAATATAACCTCAACAACTTTGAATCTTCAATGTTGTTAACAAGAAGATCGATCTGTGACCAAGAAAAGAGCGCGCACGCACACACACACACACAAAGAAAATGATATGTGAGGTGCAAGCAGATCACCATGCACGCTGATAGGAGCATGCATTCATACATTGGGTTGGCTTGACCTAGAGGTGCATAGCTTGGTTGTTGGCAACGTCACAGTGTTGAGGAAGGAGATGGCCTAGAGGGACCCCACTAGGAGATTGTGCCACCATGACGGGGAGGTCACTGTGTTCCTATAGGTGTTGGCTGCAAGCAGTCAATAAGGCTGGAGGGGAGGCAGCCCACGACATGATCATGGTCGCCGTGTTGCGAGCAAACAACCTTATAGCTACCATCATTGCATCAACTCCACCTTCATGAGGGATGACGTATGGATTGTGCCTTCGCTTGAGTGCCCCTCTACAAGCCATGTGACTAGGAGCCCAACGATGAAAACATTATCTTCTTGATGCTCGAATTTATCAAATTTGAGGGTCTAGATTTTGGTGGTGTAGCCTATAGACACGTCCATGGAAGTTAAAGGCAACATGTTGATGTCGGAAGAGATCTAGATCATACATTAGCAAAGACTAGCCTACCCACAATCAATACATGATCCTGAATGCAACGATGAATGTAGCAGGCTGAAGAAACCGATGTAAAGCTCATCAAGCCTATGTTGATTATATTTTTTTGCCAGTAGACTCTCGAACACCTTGAGAAGATCCATTGGGGAGGAACATATGGAGGTTGTTCTAGTTGTTGAGCACCAGAAACGACTGTGCGGACGGTTCGGCCCTGAGGCCGGACGATCCACGCTGGTGGAGCGGAAGTATGCGCGTGCGCAGAGTCAATTAGGGTTTTGAGTTTCTCACGAGATTTGTTACCTAAAACCGTGGGATTAGCTCGGAAAACAGCTTGTAGCGGATCCAGACCTCCCCCTTTATATAGATGAAGGGCTACGACCGATTAAACACCCAACAATCGATCAAATCAAGTCTATTTCTCATTTTACTTATGCATTAGGACTAGTTCTAGTTTAGCTCTAGGTTAGTGTTTACCTACCCCAAATTCTTCGCATCTCTTCGGCTCTACGTCGATTAGAGGTGTCTAGGGTGGCTTGCCGACCCTAGACGAAGCCTAGGATCCCTCCTCCCCGACGGGGTCTCTCCCGAGCGAGATTCAGGTGCCGCCGGCAAACTCCGCCGCCCCTGCACACGCACGGACCATCCAGCCCGTCAGGCAGGGAACCCAAGCCCTGCGCCAGGTCGCGGACCGTCCGACCCCTGGCCGTGGACCGTCCGCGCCTGTGCAGAGAGCACCACCGCAGGTTCTCAACACAGCGATTGGTGCCCGTATCGACGCCAACACACTTTTTGGCGACTTCGCTGGGGAAAGGTGTCTAGATCTACTAAAAATCAGACCCTCAAATGGCCGGTTCTAAAGATCACACCGATATCTCCCCAGACAATATCCTGAAGCCGGCTGTTGAAAGTCTGATGGCCGATGAGAAACAGCAATACGAGGACTACATGCGTCAAGCGAAGGAGAAATTCTTATCACAATACACGGTGGATCGCCACCAGAAAGTTATCAAACATGGAGAGACCGACGTCGCATCTCTTCTATCTTCGCTTCAAGTCCCCAACGTAAGTAAACCCGACGACATCCAATCTATTAAACAGTATGTAGATCAAAGGCAGAATCAAATGAAAGAACAGATTGGAGGGTTAGAAGAATCAATTAGAAAATTAGCGCGTACGTTGGAGAAGTCTGTTGCCCCTAGTTTTCCATCATATGAAACTAGTAACATGATATCTATGTCTAATACATCGGTGACAAATAGGGATTCGCAGCCCTAGCCATTATATGGTATGCCGATGAACTCATATCCAGGGCAAATAATACCACCACCGCTGTCCCTGCTTGGCAGATCGGCGCCCTTGGACATGGTCGGACCGTCCGAGCTTTTGCCCGGACAGTCCGGCACTTACGTAGACCGTCCGGCTTTCCCTGCCAGACAGTCCGGGACCGCACCAGGGCTACCGCATGGCGCCCCAATAATAGCGAACACAACCGGCCAGTTCGGATGTACCACCGTTCAGAC
Source organism: Zea luxurians (assembly GCA_029449295.1). Classification (NCBI taxonomy): domain Eukaryota; kingdom Viridiplantae; phylum Streptophyta; class Magnoliopsida; order Poales; family Poaceae; genus Zea; species Zea luxurians. The sequence goes on along the minus strand of JAOPSE010000069.1, from coordinate 7,964,109 downwards.
CGGATACGCATACGCAGAACCTACCGTCGCACACTACACACCAAATTATTACGCACCACAACAACAGTACGTTTCGCCCCCCTACATATTTAAGCCACAGCACGCCATACGATCACATGCCGATCAACATTATCGATCGGTCACTGCAAGATGGTTGGCATAACAATGCTCGACCGAATGAACCCCACAGCCTAGGGTCCGGTGGTTTGCCACCGGGCGTGATGGAGAAAATTAGGGAAGAGATGGCTGAACTATTTCGAGATAGGCTCGGATTTAGTGTAGCTAGAGTGGGGCAATCATATCAGAAGCCATATGATCACCGATTTGACATTGTCCCATATCCACAAGGGGCAAGGATACCATAGTTTTCTAAATTTTCTGGTGAAAATGGGAGAAGCACACACAAACATATAGGCCAATTTCTAGCACACCTAGGTGAATTGGCTGATGGGGAAGCATTTTGTGTTCGTTTATTTTCTTTATCCCTTACTGTTACCGCTTTTGCATGGTATGCCACCCTGCCTCCTAATTCCATTAATTCTTGGAATGATCTAGAGAGTAAATTTCATGAGCTTTTCTTTTCTGGAGAATATGAATTAGGGCTAGCTGATTTAGCTTCAGTTCGACATGGACGCGAAGAATCGGTTAACGATTATATCCGAAGGTTCTGGGACACTAGAAACCGATGCTTTCAGATCCATGTCGTGGACAAAGAGCTAGCAGGGATGGCTTTTAATGGGTTACTATCCTACTTAAGAGACAAATTAGAAGGGACCCAGTTCTTTTCAATAGCTCAGCTACATCAGCGGGCTTTAGCCTGTGAAAATCGATTTAAAGAGACATCAAAATCGATCGCCCGTACTATACATCTAGTAGAGCGTGATAATTCAGATGATGAATCCGCATATGTATATACCGCTGAGTTTGTTTGGCCAACAAAGGCCAAATCTTCTGCATGTTCTTCTTTACAGCCGGTTCAAAAGAATCGGCAAGAAGAGATTAAATTTACCTTTAATGTTGCCAAATGCGATATGATATTTGACGAACTACTAAAAAATGGCAATATTAAATTAACTCATACTATTCCTCCTATGGAAGAATTAAAGATACATGCTTATTGTTAGTGGCATAATTCTTTTTTCCCATGCCACCAATGATTGTAATGTTTTTCGTCGATTGATACAATCGGCCATAAATGAGGGTCAGTTGGCTTTTCAGGAGATGCAAGTGGACACGCAACCTTTTCCTGTCAATATCATAGAACCCACATGCAAAGAGGTCTTGGTTTGGCCCGAAGTGGCCGATAAAGGCAAAGGCGAAAACATCGTCATTAGCGATCCTCGCATGTCAAATATATCACAAGAAGAGATTGCTCGGAAGGCTCCAGACAAGAAGACTAGCAAGTCCGGAGGCACCGGGGGGCAGACTCAATTAAGGAGCCAAGCACGGTAACCTGACCCGAGCATCACGGACGGTTCAACACCTACGTGCGGACAGTCTGGTGCTCAGACAGACGGTCCGGCTGACTCAGCCAGACGGTCCGCCCATGGACAGAGGCGTCAGCGTCCACACAAAGCAAGGAAAGTGACGCAAGGGCAAAGCCAACATGACGCACATGGCCGGCTGGTAAAAGCCGGTCCTACATTCGATCAATTGCTAGCCAAATATGCTAGCAAGAAGGCCGTTCTATGCGATCGGCCAACAAAGAAACACCGGTCACCCACTAAAGCAAAATGGCCGAGTAAAACGGCCCGAAAGACGACGCAACAAGCATCGCCTGTTCATCCTGTCATGCCAGGATGCTTCCCACCCACCTACTCATCGTTGATGTATTGTCCTGTTCAAATATGGAATGGTACGATGATGAACCCATGGTACATGCGTACTCCCTTTGTCTATTCAGGCTGGGGGCACCTCCATTCTAATCCTTTTGATCCATTGATCAAATGGTCATGGCCGAGAAAGATGCAGTCTTAAACGACCTTTATGCATTAGGGCTTTATTGAATGGTCACCATATTTGATCGAAAAAGCCGGTGGCTTGCATCAGGCTTAGTTCATATGCTTTTGGTTCGTCAACCTCCACCAAAAGGCAGGGGGCATATATTAAGCACCAGAAACGACCGTGCGGACAGTCCGGCCCTGAGGCCAGATGGTCCACGGTACGGATGGTCCGCGGTGGTGGTGCGGACGGTCCGCTCGTGCGCAGATTCAGTTAGGGTTCTGAGTTTCTCACGTGATTTGTTACCTAAAACCATGGGATTAGCTCGGGAAACAGCTTGTAGCGGATCCAGACCTCCCCCTTTATATAGATGAAGGGCTACAGCCGATTAAACCCCCAACAATCGATCAAATCAAGTCTATTTCTCGTTTTACTTATGCATTAGGAGTAGTTCTAGTTTAGCTCTAGGTTAGCCTTTCCCTACCCTAAATTCTTCGCTTCTCTTCGGCTTTACGTCGATTAGAGGTGTCTAGGGTGGCTTGCCGACCCTAGACGAAGCCTAGGATCCCTTCTCCCCGATGGGGTCCCTCCCAGGAGTGAGATTTAGGCGCCGCCGGCGAACTCCGCTGCCCTTGCGCACGTGCGGACCGTCCGGCCTCTAGGTGCGGACCGTTCGACCCGTCAGGTAGGGAACCCAAGCCCTACGCCAGCTCGTGGACCGTCCGCGCCTGTGAGAGAGCACCGCCGCAGGTTCTCAACAAAGTGATTGGTGCCCGGATCGGCGCCAACACTAGTATCAGCAAGCCCACCTAAAATATCACCAAATATTGTCGTAATACATGACAAACAACAAGATAGAGAGGAACAAAAGGATAAAAGGGATATCAGATGTATTTTGATTGATTAGATGTTGAATACTTTAATCGACCGTGATCCTCTCATATATAGAGGGGGCAATTGTTGGGACTTGACAGGGGACCCGAACAAGAGAGTTGCAAGAGTGTAATGACACAAAAAATATGAAACTATGGTTCTTAAACGTTTTATCAGTCGTCCCCTCACCCTGTCCATGCAGGGGGTAATTATAGGATGACCAAGGGGAACCTCTTAAAGCACGGGCTTGCCCCTAGCTACCTAATGCTAAGGATATCCTATACAACAACATCTTTAGAGACGGTTATAGACCTCTTATTACAAACACCTAATTACATAATCGCACATGCATTGGGGTAGACCCACTACTAATAGTTGGACCTTCTATAGCTACAAGGGGCCCACATTGCCACATAAACCATAACGTTGTTTCTTGGCCCGCCAAGTAGAAGTCTTCGAGGCCTATGTCTGAGGCCATGCGTGCTGCCTGAATGATGAGATCGAAGTCCTTGGTGCCTTTAGGGTCACTCGCTACTCGGTGAGTGTAACACCCTAAAATTTTGTTTTGGAGATTCAGAAAGTTCTTAATTTTTTTAGAAATGCTTTTAATAAAGATGTTATTAGCTTTGCAATTATCTTTCTTAAAATAAAGAAATGGAAGTATTTAAACACCGTTATTCAAGGTTATACTTAGGTCTTGAAACTGGGATTTGAATTTGAAATTAACTAGAATATAGAAAATTTGTAATTATTCATATAGGTGAATTATTATTATTTTTCTTTCCTCTTTCATGGATTAATATTACCATTACTCAAAAGAATGAAATAAGTAATATAAAAAGTATATCCATAAAAAATGCATCATGCTGGTACTCTATGTTTGTTGTATTTGAATTGTTAAATTTAGATTTTAAAGGAAAATGCAAATTGAGTTTAATACATGAAACTTTGAATTTACAAAGGAAATAGAAAAAAAGAAAAGCGTCTTTGGGTCGAAACCTGTTCCTCAGCCCATAAACTCACGCCCTGTTCGGCCCAATTCCCCTTCTCACACCAGCCCTGTGGGCGCCTCCGCGCCGACAAGTGGGGTCGGAATGTCAGCCCCTCCTCCTGAGAACCACGACCGACTCTTGTCACCTCCTTGTGGGCCCAACCGGTCGAACTCATCTCCTTCCCTGAGTCCACGGTGCAACAAACGCCCGCAACAAACTCCCCTCCATCCGCGGATCCTCTCGGGGCATGATCTCCGTGCGCTAACTATAAAGTCCTGGGCCCCCACCTCCTGTTGCCCTCGAACCAGAATCATCGGATCATAGGGAAGCCTCAGACCGCAAGGAATTCCTCACCGGAATCAGGGCTCCGCCATTGTGCCACGTTCCATCGTGGGTAAAAGAAAGTGTGCCTCAGATTCCTTGTAAGATCGCTCATACAAATTTGCATGCCACCCCTCTACGCGTTGCGTGGTTAGGATCGAAGTTTGGTGCGCTTAGGTGTAGTTTTGGTGCGGGCGGCAATGGCGCCGCCGCGAGTACTCTATTCATGGTCGGTGAGGAAGGGGTGACGGGTACGTCGCCTGTGCCGTGGGATTGGTAATCAACGCATGAGATTAGATCGTGTAGCGATGAATCCCGAGCCATCGGATCGAAAGCGATCGGTCATGATTAAACCATGGGCGTACCGGTTTGAGTTCTGATCTGGGCCATCAATCTAGATCGGACGGATAAAAACCAGTCGCGAGACTTTAAACCCTGGACCGTTGATTCTCGATCCAAGGGCGGTCGGTGAACCGGTTCAATGTTGGGAGGTGTCTAATCTGGGCCGTTGAATCAGAACGGACGGCCTAGTGGGTAGGATACCCCCTCGGCCATGTAATTTTGCATGTAAGTCCTCCAGGTTCTAGGAATTCGACTCGTCGTCCATTTTTCGGTATAAAGAAAATAAAATTAATCGAGGACTTTGCACATTAGCCCCTGGTATATAAAAATTAGTATAAAATAATACCCAAATGACTAATAAACTTCAGAAATCCATAACTAATGCATTTTAAGTCCGATTTAGCCCATTCCAGTTGCATTAATCTCATATTAATATTGTTTTTCACCTAGTAACCTTATTTTACCATAAAGCATATGTTTAAAATTATGTACTCAACTTATTTTATATCTACCACCTAAACTTCATAAAATCATAAATCTTTAACGGTAACTCCGATTTTATTGATTCTCAAACCTAGGATCTAGTTACGACGCGTAGATCATTATTATGCAGTTTGTTCTTATGATTGGTGTGATGTTAATTTTGCCTAAACCATGTTTGTTTGTATTGCTACGACTAGTAGTGAGGTCACAAGAATCTGAAAATCATCCCGGTACCTAGAATCTCGAGTCTAAGGCATGTTGTGCCCTTGATCACTTTTTCTTTACCCAATAATGTTCCTGTTATTCACTGTGTCATGCTCAGGTTAATCTGATGGGACCTAATAGGTTTCCCTAGACTTGTTTATCTCACACATTGTTTACCACTAAACTTTTGGGTAGTTTTGCTATTGCTCTACCTAGTTTTGGGATTAATATTACATTATGATCATGTTCCAATTATACTATTATTTTAATTATTGTTCATGACAAGATCATTGTGTTAATTGGAACATGGAGCTTAACTTGAGAAACACGTGCTACTACAAGGGTGGAATGGGACACCCTTGGCTGACTAATTTGGAAAGCTAGTGGAGGACTACCTTACCCAAAAGGGGCAAGGGCAGTAGGGGAGTTGTGTATAGGGAGGTTCTTTGGTCGATCATGCTGCGATGGCTTTTCGGACGAGAGATTCCTATATTGCCCTTCCTAGAAACTGTAGTGGGTTTTATAAAGCTAGTGGAACTTTGTAAAGGCCACGTAGTGGATCTCTAGACATTCACCTCAGAAGTGTCTAAGGGTCTAGCTAACCCTGGCTAGACAGGATACACGACTTGTGGGTAAAGGATGTAACCTCTACAGAGTGTACAACTGGTATATCATCCGTGCTCACGGTCATGAGCAGCTCAGGACTATCGCATGACTAATTTATGGAACTAAACTTAATCTGTCATATGCATTGCATCACAGGTGTTATTATCATATTTGATCTCTTAGTTAATTGGGTTGGTATCTAGCTGCTGCTGCGTGACATTGGGGCGAGGGGAGGATGAGGTGAGGGCAAAGGAGACCGCGCGGAGACGGCAAGGCAAGGCCCAACTACATGGTAGTTTGGAGTAGGGGGAGGAGCATTGGGCGGTTCCAGAGTTTTTGGCATCATGGGCACAGGTGACAGCGTCGTGAGCACGGGCGATTCTGCGTACATAGCAGAAGGAGCGGTTGGAGAAGATGAGTAGTGGAATCCAGGCTGACCGGTGGACCAGGGGGCATGGCGGGGCCCGCGCGTAGCGGCTGTTGGGGCTGAATGCGCGCCTGCGCGTGTAGGCGAGCGGGATTGTGGAGGCTAGGCCGTGTGAGGGGGAGAGCGCGCGCTGGCGCGTGGGCTGACCGACCGAGGAACGGGGCGCAGGGCGGGGCGGCTTGCACGGTGGGATGGGGATGGTGTAGCCAGGAACGCCCTATGGTGCCGGGCATGGGTTGCGCGCTGTCGGGTGAGCGCGTGGCGTGAGGAGGCCAACCAGGCCACGGGAGGGAAAGGGGTAGGCAGAGTGGGTTGAGCCTAGGGGAAGGGGTAAAGGTTATAGGCTTTCCTTTTTACTATTATTTTTCCTTTTTCTTTTTACTATTTCAATTTAGTTTTAGTTTTTGAATTCTAAATTCAAACATGGTTGAATAGTTTAAATGGATATACATCAAAACACAACCATCCTCTAAAAATAGATGCTCCAGCATGATGCAACAATCAAAACCCTTTTTAGTTTTGTTTTTTGCTTAACACCTATAAATAATATAAAATAACTCTCCATTATTTAGGAAAAAGAATAGAAAAGAAGGGAAAAGAGAGGGTAACACCTAAATTTTGAGTATAGAGCAAAGAAACTTTTATACCCCAAAATTCAGGGTGTTACAGTGTAACACCCCGTTCACTCCCGGACCGACGTGTAATACACAAAAATGAATACGATGAGTATATAGTTGATATTCTTATTTTTTGTGCCATAAATTCCTCATAGCAAGAGCATACCTATAATTAAGAGTGATTAATTAAAACAAATGATACTCAAACTAAATTATGCATCATGCTGAGGTTTCATTTTGTGTGCATTTTGTGACAATATAAAAAAATATGTAAAAAGAAATATATTAAAGTCCAAAGTGGAATTTAAGGTCTAAAAGAAATTCTAGAATTGAGAAAGGAAGAAAAGAATACTATATAATACAAAACAAAATTTATAAAATGTAAACTCTATCCATAGTGGTAAGATTAAAATCTACCTTTAATTGAGTACAAAAGTCACATGTATATTTGGAGTTTAAATTGGAAATTTAAAATAAAAGGAGAAAGATAAACCAGAAAAAGATAAAAGAGAAAAACCATTCGCGGACCGGCTTCCATCAATTCAGCCTACCAGACGACTCCCCGCGGCCCGTTCCAATCCTCGGTGCCGACATTAGGGCCCCACCAGGTAGTCTCACACGCTCGGCCATGTTTTCCTCCCCTCGCTGCTCTATGGGACCCGCACGCCAGCCCACGAACAGACAGCTCAGCGCCCTCGCGTTTCGCTGACACGTGGGGCATGACGGTCAGACCCGTCGTCTTCGCGAGATTTGCGAGCGCGTCAACCGAACTCCGGGAGACTCGCTTCGTCTGGTAGCCGACCAACCTTCCCCCACCTCACCTATGCCGTTATAAAAGGACCCTAGCCATGACCCTTTCCTCCCCTTTGCTCTCGTGTTTCATACTAGGCGCCGCCGTCACCACCATGAGACTCCACTTGCGCCGCCTCAGGGAAAATCTGGGTTCATGCCAACGGATGGTCGTGGGAAGCAGCGCAGGAGCTTCGCCATGACCTGGGGAATCCGCGTGTCGCGTTATTGGGTGGAGTCACGGCCGGTTCTGGTCTGAATCGCTCGTCTGAGCGGCCATGACATATCAGATTGGCGTGGCACCGTGAGCAATGCCTTCTTCACCGCCAAGGCTGGTGAGTATCCGTGCGCCGTGTTCACTAGCTCCCTGGGATCGTGTAGCTCCCTTCGAATTAGAGCTTTGCGTGTAGTACAGAGAACTGGTGGTCACTGGCGATGGCGCCGTCGTGGTCCGGCTGGTGCGCCGTTGTCTGGTTGGATTAGAAGGTGGGATTGCCGGGCCTCGTAGGATCTGTGATGAGCGGCTGTGATCAATTAGCGCATAATGTTTTGTCATATTGAACTGGGACCGTTGATCCTCGGATAGGTGGCCACGATTAGATTCTAGATACCCCTTCGTCGTTTTGGATCTGGCGCGTTGATCGGGGATCGTGTGGCCGGTTGGGTGTTGGGATCGCAAACAATCCTCGACCGTCGATCTTAGATCGAACGTTGGATGTGAGTAACAGTTTCGTGAAATGATAGTTTTAATCTAGGCCGCTAGTTTATAATCGGACGGCGGATAGGGCGTACCGGTTCACTCTCGGGTGAATCTAATCTGGGCCATGGGGCTTTAATCCGACGAATGAGACCCATTGAAAGGGAAATAGGGTCAAACCTTTTCCTAAATGATTTTGGTGGTTGAAATGCCCAACACAAATAATTGGATTGACTAGTTTGCTCTAGATTATATGTTCTACTGGTGCCAAAGGTTCAACACAAACAAATAAAAAGATCTAAGTTAGGGTTCAAAAGAAAGGAGCAAAAGAAACCGAAGAGAACCCTGGTCTGACGCACCAGACTATCCGGTGCACCAGGGACCGTACAGGCTGAACTCTTCACCTTCGGGTTTCTAGAGAGCCGCTCCACTATAATTCAGCGGACTGTCCGGTGGGTCACCGGACTGTCCGGTGTGCCAGCGGAGCAACGGCTAAGAAGCACAATAGTCGACTTCAATGGTCACTGCCAAATGCTACAGTGCACAACAGTGCGCGACAGAGTCAGCGCACCGGACACTGAACAATAGCTGTCCAGTGTGGCACCGGACTGTCCGGTGCGACATGAAGTCAGCGCTCCAACGGTCGAAACCATCAGAACCCTAACGGTTGGGTGACGTGGCTGGCGCACCGGACAGTGTCCAGTGGCACATCGGACTGTCCGATGCGCCCATCGGCAGACAACCCCCCAACGGTTGGTTTGGTGGTTAGGGCTATAAATACCCCCAACCACCACCACTCCAAGCATCCAAGTTTTTCAGACTTCTCATTCAATACAAGAGCTAGTACAATCAATACAAGACACAATTCAATAGAATCAAAGCCTCTCCAAGTCCCAAATCCACTCCAAACACCTAGTGACTAGAGAGAGTTTTGCTCGTGTTCTTTGAGATCTTGTTCTTGGATTGCTTTCTTCCTTCTCATTCTTGTTCTCAAGAGACTTGTAATCAAAGCAAGAGACACCAAGTTGTGGTGGTCCTTGCGGGGTCTAAGTGACCCATTTGATTGAGGAGAAAGCTCACTCGGTCTAGGTGATCGTTTGAGAGAGGGAAAGGGTTGAAAGAGACCCGGTCTTTGTGACCACCTCAACGGGGACTAGGTTCCTTGGAACCGAACCTTGGTAAAACAAATCACCGTGTCATCCACTCTATTTCTTTGGTTGATTTGTTTTCCCCTCTCTTTCGGACTCGGTTTTATTTCTAACGCTAACCCCGACTTGTAGATTGTGCTTAAAGTTATAAATTTTAGATTCCGCCTATTCACCCCCCTCTAGGCGACTTTCAATTGGTATCAGAGGAGGTTCTTCATTAAGAGTCTAACCGCTTGAAGTAATGTCGGGAGGATCTGCCAAGAGGGAGATGGAAACGGCCATAAGCCACGGGAAGGCTCCATCAAGGGAGTCCAGCGCCAAAGGAAGGGAGGAATCACCTCCCCACGTCAAGTCACACCGGAGTGGCAACAAGAAGAAGAAAATGAAGAAAGTGGTCTACTACGAGACCGATTCTTCGTCGCCCTCCACCTCCGGCTCCAACACTCCGTCCGTCACTTCTAAGCGCTATGAGCGCAAGAAATTTAGTAAGATCCCCCTATGCTATCCTCGTATTTCTAAACACACTCCTTTACTTTCCGTCCCATTAGGCAAACCACCGGTTTTTGACGGTAAAGATTATTGTATGTGGAGTAATAAAATGAGGCATCATCTAACCTCACTCCACGCTAGCATTTGGGACATTGTTGAGTTTGGAGCGCAGGTACCATCCGTGGGGGATGAAGGCTATGACTCGGACGAGGTCGCCCAAATCCGACACTTTAACTCCCAAGCCACTACTATACTCCTCACCTCTCTATGTCGAGAGGAGTATAATAAGGTGCAAGGGTTGAAGAGTGTCAAGGAGATTTGGGACGTGCTAAAGACCGCGCACGAAGGGGATGAGGTGACCAAGATCACCAAGCGGGAGACGATCGAGGGGGAGCTCGGTCGATTCATCCTCAACCAAGGAGAGGAGCCACAAGCAATGTACAACCGGCTCAAAACCTTGGTCAACCAAGTGCGCAACCTCGGGAGCACCAAATGGGATAACCATGAAATGGTCAAGGTTATTCTAAGATCACTTGTTTTTCATAATCCTACACAAGTTCAATTAATTCGTGGTGATCCTAGATATAAGCTAATGTCTCCCGAGGAGGTTATAGGAAAGTTTGTGAGCTTTGAGTTGATGATCAAAGGCTCCAAACAAATCGTCGAGCAAGGCGGCACCTCCACACCCGAGGTGCAACCCGTCGCATTCAAAGCGACAGAGGAAAAGAAAGAAGAGTCTACATCAAGTAGGCTCCCCATCGACGCCTCCAAGCTCGACAACGAGGAAATGGCGCTCATCATCAAGAGCTTCCGCCAAATCCTCAAGCAAAGGAGGGGGAAGGATTACAAACCCCGCTCCAAGAAAGTGTGCTACAAATGTGGTAAGCCTGGTCATTTTATAGCTAAATGTCTATTATCTAGTGATAGTGACAGGGGCGACGACAAGAAGGGAAAGAGGAAGGAAAAGAAAAGATACTACAAGAAGAAGGGCGGCGATGCCCATGTATGCTGGGAATGGGACTCCAATGAGAGCTCCACCGACTCCTCCTCCGACGAGGACGCCGCCAACATCGCCGTCAACAAGGGCCTCCTCTTCCCCAATGTCGGCCACAAGTGCCTCATGGCAAAGGACGGCAAAAATAAGAAGGTAAAATCTAGAGCCTCCACTAAATATACAACATCTAGTGATGAGGGTAGCTCTAGTGAAGATGAGGATGATTTGCTTAGTCTTTTTGCCAACCTTAACATGCAACAAAAGGGAAAACTAAATGAATTAATAGGTGCTATTCATGAGAAGTATGAACTCTTGGATAGCCAAGAGGAATTCCTTATTAAGGAAAACAAAAAGCATGTTAAGGTGAAAAATGCTTATGCTCAGGAAGTAGAGAAATGTGAAAAATTAACTAGTGAGCTTAGCATTTGTTATGACACTATCTCCAACCTTAGAATTGAAAATGCCAGATTGATTGCTAAGGTTGAGAAGTCAAATGAATGTGATGATTCAATTGCCAATCTTAAAAATGAGAATTCTAGTTTAATTGCTAAGATTGACAAATTGAATGAATCAATTTCTAGCCTTAAGATTGAGAATGATAAACTAATTTCTAAGGCTAAGGATTTAAATGTTTGCAATGTTTCTATTTCCTGTCTTAGAGATGAAAATACCATGCCAAGATCTAAGATAGATGAATTAAAATCTTACAAACCCTCTACATCCACTATTGATCATGTTTCTATTTGCATGAGATGTAGAGATATTAATGTTGATGCTATCCATGATTCGTATTGCTATGATTAAACAACAAAATGATCATATAGCTAAACTAGATGCTAAAATTGCCGAGCATGAACTAGAGAATGAAAAGTTTAAATTTGCTCGTAGCATGCTTTATAATGGGAGACGCCCTGGCATTAAGGATGGCATTGGCTTCCAACAGGGAGACAATGTCAAGCTTAATGCCCCCAAGAAATTGTCTAATTTTGTTAAGGGCAAAGCTCCCATGGCTCAGGATAACAAGGGTTACATTTTATATCCTGCTGGTTATCCTGAGCACAAGATTAGGAGAATTCATGATAACAAGTCTCATTCTGTTTCTCACCATGCTTATATGTATAAGAATGAGGCATCTAGCTCTAGGCATTCCACTCATATTAAAATGCCTAAAAAGAAATCTCCTATTTCATCAAATGAGCCTAAAGTTTCATTTAAGACTTTTGATGCTTCTTATGTGCTCACTAACAAATCAGGCAAATTAGTTGCCAAATATGTTGGGGGCAAACACAAGGGCTCCAAAACTTGTGTTTGGGTACCCAAGATGCTTGTTTCTAATGTGAAAGGACCCAAGACCGTTTGGGTACCTAAGAACAAGGCCTAAACTTGTTTTGTAGGTTTATGCATCCGGGGGCTCAAGTTGGATAATTGATAGCGGGTGCACAAACCACATGACGGGGGAGAAAAGGATGTTCTCCTCCTACGAGAAAAATGAAAATCCCCAAAGAGCTATCACATTCGGGGATGGAAATCAAGGTTTGGTTAAAGGACATGGTAAAATTGCTATATCTCCTGAGCATTTTATTTCTAATGTTTTTCTTGTAGATTCTTTAGATTATAACTTGCTTTCAGTTTCTCAATTATGCAAAATGGGTTACAACTGTCTTTTTATGGACATAGGTGTTACTATCTTTAGAAGAAGTGATGATTCAGTAGCATTTAAGGGAGTATTGGAGGTGAAAGTCACCTAGAGGGGGGGGGGTGAATAGGCAAATCTGAAATTTATAAAGTTTAAGCACAACTACAAGCCGGGGTTAGCGTTAGAAATATAATCGAGTTCGAAAGAGAGGGAAAACAAATCAACAAAGAAATAAAGCGGATGAACACGGTGATTTGTTTTACCGAGGTTCGGTTCTTGCAAACCTACTCCCCGTTGAGGTGGTCACAAAGACCGGGTCTCTTTCAACCCTTTCACTCTCTCAAACGGTCACCTAGACCGAGTGAGCTTCTCTTCTCAATCAAATGGGACACTAAGTCCACTACAAGGACCACCACAACTTGGTGTCTCTTGCTTTGATTACAATGATCTTGGGAACAAGAAATGGGGAAGAAGAAAAGCAATCCAAGCGCAAGAGCTCAAAAGAACACAAAAGCCTCTCTCTCTAGTCACTAATTTGTTTGGAGTGATTTCGGACTTGGGAGAGGATTTGATCTCTTTGTTTGTGTCTTGGAATGAAGTCTATAGCTCTTGTATGAGGTTTGATGGCTGAAAACTTAGATACATTGAAGTGTGGTGGTTGGGGGGTATTTATAGCCCCAACCACCAAAATGACCGTTGGTGAAGGCTTCTGTCGTATGGCGCACCAGACAGTCCGGTGCGCCACCGGACACTGTCCGGTGCGCCAACCACGTTACCAGGCCGTTGGGTTCTGACCGTTGGAGCTTCTGACAACGGAGCCATCGGACAGTCCGGTGGTGCACCGGACAGGTCCTGTTCACTGTCCGATGCGCCTTCTTACGCCTGCTCTGACTTCTGCGCGCGCAGTTGCACTGTTCACTGTTCACTATAGCGTTGCAGACGACCATTGGCGCGGACGACCGTTGCTCCGCTTGGCACACCGGACAGTCCGGTGCTACACCGGACAGTCCAGTGAATTATAGCAGAGCGACCTCCCCGAATTCCCGAAGGTGGCAAGTTTGGAGTGGAATTCCCTGGTGCACCGGACATTGTCCGGTGGCACACCAGACAGTCCGGTGCGCCAGACCAGGGCTGCCTTTGGGTTGTCTTTTGCTCTTTTTATTTGAACCCTTTCTTGGACTTTTTATTGGTTTGTGTTGAACCTTTGGCACCTGTAAAACTTATAATCTAGAGCAAACTAGTTAGTTCAATTATTTGTGTTGGGCAATTCAACCACCAAAATCATTTAGGAAGAGGTGTAAGCCTATTTCCCTTTCAATCTCCCCCTTTTTGGTGATTGATGCCAACACAAACCAAAGCAAATAAATAAGTGCGGAATTGAACTAGTTTGCAAGATGTAAGCACAAAGGTTACTTGGAATTAAACCATTATACATTCCATAAGATATGCATGGATGCTTTCTTCATATTTAACATTTTGGACCACGCTTGCCCCACTTGTTTTGTTTTTGCAAAACTCTTTTGGAAATTCTTTTTCAAAGTCTTTTGCAAATAGTCAAAGGTATATGAATAAGATTTTGAGAAGCATTTTCAAGATTCGAAATTTTCTCCCCCTGTTTCAAATGCTTTTCCTTTGACTAAACAAAACTCCCCCTCAATGAAATTCTCCTCTTAGTGTTCAAGAGGGTTTTAGATATTAATTTTGAAGAGGTTATACCAATTTGAAAATTCTATCAAAAATAAGATACCAATTTGAAAATCTTTAAAAACACTTCTTTAATGCAAATTGAAAGACTACAAATTTTTGAAATTGGTGGTGGTGCGGTCCTTTTGCTTTGGGCTAATACTTTCTCCCCCTTTGGCATGAATCGCCAAAAACAGATACTTGTGAGTGAAATATAAGCCCTTTTTCAAACTTTCTCCCCCTTTGGGAAATAGTATATGAGTGAAGATTATACCAAAGTGGAGAGCGGTGCGGAGTGACGGCGAAGGATGAATAATTCGATGGAGTGGAGTGGAAGCCTTGTCTTCACCGAAGACTCCATTTCCCTTTCAATCTATGACTTAGCATGAAATGCACTTGAAGAACACATTAGTCATAGCAAATGAGGGAGAGATGATCAAAGGTATATAAATGAGCTATGTGAGCAAAATATCAATCAAAATTGCGAGAATCAAGAATATTTAGTTCATGCCTAAGTTTGGTAAATGTTTTCTCATCTAATGGTTTGGTAAAGATATCAGCTAATTGTTCTTTGTTGCTAACATATGCAATCTTGATATCCCGCCTTTGTTGGTGATCCCTTAAAAAGTGATACCAAATGGCTATGTGCTTAGTGCGGCTGTGCTCAACGGGATTATCCACCATACGGATTGCACTCTCATTATCACATAGGAGAGGAACTTTGGTTAATTTGTAACCATAGTCCCTAAGGGTTTGCCTCATCCAGAGCAATTGCGCGCAACAATGGCCTACGGAAATATACTCGGCTTCGGCGGTAGAAAGAGCTACAGAATTTTGTTTCTTAGAAGCCCAAGACACCAGAGATCTTCCCAAGAACTGACAAGTCCCTGATGTGCTCTTTCTATCAATTTTACACCCTGCCCAATCAGCATCTGAATATCCAATTAAATCAAATGTGGATCCCCTGGGGTACCAAAGGCCAAACTTAGGGGTATAAACTAAATATCTCAAGATTCGTCTTATGGCCCTAAGGTGAACTTCCTTAGGATCGGCTTGGAATCTTGCACACATGCATACGGAAAGCATAATATTCGGTCAAGAAGCACATAAATAGAGTAAAGAACCTATCATCGACCGGTATACCTTTTGATCTACGGATTTACCTCCCGTGTCGAGGTCGAGATGCCCATTGGTTCCCGTGGGTGTCTTGATGGGCTTGGCATCCTTCATCCCAAACTTGGTGAGTATGTCTTGAATGTACTTCGTTTGGCTGATGAAGGTGCCCTCTTGGAGTTGCTTCACTTGAAATCCTAAGAAATACTTCAACTCCCCCATCATAGACATCTCGAATTTTTGAATCATGATCCTACTAAACTCTTCACAAGTAGATTTGTTAGTAGACCTAAATATGATATCATCAACATAAATTTGGCATACAAACAAATCATTTGCAATTGTTTTAGTAAAGAGAGTAGGATCGGCTTTGCCGACTTTGAAGCCATTAGCGATAAGAAAATCTCTTAGGCATTCATACCATGCTCTTGGGGCTTGCTTGAGCCCATAAAGCGCCTTAGAGAGTTTACAGACATGATTAGGGTACTCACTATCTTCAAAGCCGGGAGGTTGCTCAACATAGACCTCCTCCTTGATTGGTCCATTGAGGAAGGCACTTTTCACGTCCATTTGGTAGAGCTTAAAGCCATGGTAAGTAGCATAGGCAAGTAATATACGAATTGACTCAAGCCTAGCTACGGGTGCATAGGTTTCACCAAAATCCAAACCTTCGACTTGTGAATATCCCTTGGCCACAAGTCGGGCTTTGTTCCTTGTCACCACACCATGCTCATCTTGCTTGTTACGGAAGACCCACTTGGTTCCTACAACATTTTGATTAGGACGTGGAACTAAATGCCATACCTCATTCCTCGTGAAGTTGTTGAGTTCCTCTTGCATTGCCAACACCCAATCCGAATCCCTTAATGCGTCTTCCACCCTGTATGGCTCGATAGAAGACACAAAGGAGTAATGTTCACAAAAATGAGCAACATGAGATCGAGTGGTTACTCCCTTTTGAATATCGCCGAGGATGGTGTTCACGGGGTGATCTCGTTGTATTGCTTGGTGGACTCTTGGGTGAGGCGGCCTTGGACCCTCATCATCTTCCTTGTCTTGATCATGGGTATCTCCCCCTTCATCATTGCCCTCCTCTTGAGGTGGCTCATCTTCTTGATCTTCATTTTCATCCTCTTGAGCTTGATCCTCATCTTGGGTTGGTGGAGATGCTTGCATTGAGAAAGATGATGGTTGATCTTGTGCATGTGGAGGCTCTTCGGATTCCTTAGGACACACATCCCCAATGGACATGTTCCTTAGCGCAACGCACGGAGCCTCTTCATCATCTAGCTCATCAAGATCAACTTGCTCTATTTGAGAGCCATTAGTCTCATCAAACACAATGTCACAAGAAACTTCAACTAGTCCAGTGGACTTGTTAAAGACTCTATATGCCCTTGTGTTTGAATCATAACCAAGTAAAAAGCCTTCTACAGCCTTAGGAGCAAATTTAGATTTTCTACCTCTTTTAACAAGAATAAAGCATTTGCTACCAAAGACTCTAAAATATGAAACATTGGGCTTTTTATCGGTGAGGAGTTCATAAGATGTCTTCTTGAGGATTCGGTGAAGGTAGAAACGGTTGATGGCGTAGCAAGCGGTGTTGATTGCTTCCGCCCAAAACCGGTCCGAAGTCTTGTACTCATCAAGCATGGTCCTCACCATGTCAAGTAGAGTTCTATTCTTCCTCTCCACTACACCATTTTGTTGTGGCGTGTAGGGAGAAGAGAACTCATGCTTGATGCCCTCGTCCTCAAGAAAGCCTTCAATTTGAGAGTTCTTGAACTCCATCCCGTTGTCTCTTCTAATCTTTTTGATCCTTAAGCTGAACTCATTTTGAGCCCGTCTCAAGAATCCCTTTAAGGTCTCTTGGGTTTGAGATTTATCCTGCAAAAAGAACAACCAAGTGAAGCGAGAATAATCATCCATAATAACTAGACAGTACTTACTCCTGCCGATGCTTATGTAAGCTATGGGGCTGAATAGATCCATGTGGAGTAGCTCAAGCGGCCTGTCAGTCGTCATGATGTTCTTGTGTGGATGATGAACACCAACTTGCTTTCTTGCTTGACATGCGCTACAAATCCTGTCTTTCTCAAAATGAACATTTGTTAATCCCAAAATATGCTCTCCCTTTAGAAGCTTATGAAGGTTCTTCATCCCAATGTGGGCTAGTCGGCGATGCCAAAGCCAACCCATGTTAGTCTTAGCAATTAAGCAAGTGTCGAGTTCAGCTCTATTAAAATCAACTAAGTATAGCTGACCTTCTAACACTCCCTTAAATGCTACTGAATCATCACTTCTTCTAAAGACAGTAACACCTATATCCGTAAAAAGACAATTGTAGCCCATTTTGCATAATTGAGAAACAGAAAGCAAATTGTAATCTAAAGAATCTACAAGAAAAACATTGGAAATAGAATGGTCAGGTGATATTGCAATTTTACCAAGTCCTCTGACCAATCCTTGATTTTCATCCCCAAATGTGATAGCTCTTTGGGGATCTTGGTTTTTCTCATAGGAGAACATCCTTTTCTCCCCAGTCATGTGGTTTGTGCACCCTCTGTCAATAATCCAACTTGAGCCCCCAGATGCATAAACCTATAAAACAATTTTAGGTCTTGTTCTTAGGTACCCAAACGGTCTTGGGTCCTTTCACATTAGAAACAAGCACCTTGGGTACCCAAACACAAGTCTTTGAGCCCTTGTGTTTGGCCCCAACATATTTGGAAACTACTTTGCCTAATTTATTAGTTAAAACATATGATGCATCAAAAGTCTTAAATGAAATGTTAGGTTCATTTGATGCAATAGGAGTTTTCTTCTTAGGCAATTTAGCATGGGTTGATTGCCTAGAACTAGATGCCTCACTCTTATACATAAAAGCATGATGAGAGCCAGAGTGAGACTTTCTAGAGTGAATTCTCCTAATTTTATGCTCGGGATAATCGGCAGGGTATAAAATGTAACCCTCGTTATCCTGAACCATGGGAGCCTTGCCCTTAACAAAGTTAGACAATTTCTTAGGGGCATTAAGCTTGACATTGTCTCCCTGTTGGAAGCCAATGCCATCCTTAATGCCAGGGCGTCTCCCACTATAGAGCATGCTTCTAGCAAATTTAAATTTTTCATTTTCTAAGTCATGCTCATTAATCTTAGCACTAAGTTGAGCTATGTGATCATTTTGTTTCTTAATTAAAGCTAGATGATCATGAATAGCATCAACATTAATGTCTCTACATCTAGTACAAATAGTGACATGCTCAACGGTAGATGTAGAGGGTTTGCAAGTATTTAATTCAACAATCTTAGCATGTAAAATAACATTCTCATCTCTAAGATTGGAAATAGAAACATTGCAAACATTTAAATCGTTAGCCTTAGCAATTAATTTTTCATTCTCAATCTTAAGGCTGGCAAGAGAGGCATTCAATTTTTCAATCTTAGCAATTAGACTAGCATTATCATTTCTAAGATTAACAATTGAATCATCACAAACATTTGATTTCTCAGCCTTAGCAATTAATTTGACATTTTCATTTCTAAGGCTAGAAATAGTGTCATGGCAAATGCTTAGCTCACTAGTCAATTTTTCACATTTTTCAACCTCTAGAGCATAAGCATTTTTAACCTTAACATGCTTTTTATTTTCTTTAATTAGGAAGTCCTCTTGGCTATCCAAGAGTTCATCCTTCTCATGAATGGCACTAATCAATTCATTTAATTTATCTTTTTGTTGCATGTTAAGATTGGCAAAAAGAGTAAGCAAGTTATCCTCATCATCACTAGAATTATCCTCATCACTAGAAGTTGCATACTTAGTGGAGGATCTAGATTTTACCTTCTTCTTCTTGCCGTCCTTTGCCATGAGGCACTTGTGACCAATGTTGGGGAAGAGAAGGCCTTTGGTGACGGTGATGTTTGCGTCGTCCTCGTCGGAGGAGGAGTCGGTGGAGCTCTCGTCGGAGTTCCACTCTCGGCAAACATGGGCATCGCCGCCCTTCTTCTTGTAGTATCTCTTCTTTTCTCTTCTCTTTCCCTTCTTGTCGTCGCCCCTGTCACTATCACTAGATAATGGACATTTTGCAATAAAATGACCGGGCTTACCACACTTGTAGCACACTTTCTTGGAGCGGGGCTTGTAGTCCTTCCCCCTCCTTTGCTTGAGGATTTGGCGAAAGCTCTTGATGATGAGCGCCATCTCCTCGTTGTCGAGCTTGGAGGCGTCGATGGGGAGCCTACTTGACGTAGACTCTTCTTTCTTCTCCTTCGTTGCTTTGAATGCAACGAGTTGCACATCGGGTGTGGAGGAGACGCCTTGCTCGATAATTTTCTTGGAGCCTTTGATCATCAATTCAAAGCTCACAAATTTTCCTATCACTTCCTTGGGAGACATTAGTTTATATCTTGATCACCATGAATTAATTGAACTTGAGTAGGGTTAAGGAAAACGAGTGATCTAAGAATAACCTTGACCATTTCATGGTCATCCCATTTGGTGCTCCCGAGGTTGCGCACTTGGTTCACCAAGGTTTTGAGCCGGTTGTACATGGCTTGTGGCTCCTCTCCTTGGTTGAGCATAAAGTGATCGAGCTCCCCCCTCGATCCTTTCCCTCTTGGTGATCCTTGTCAGCTCGTCTCCTTTGTGCGCGGTTTTGAGTACGTCCCAAATATCTTTGGCGGACTCTAACCCATGCACTTTGTTATACTCCTCTCGACTTAAAGAGGCGAGGAGTATAGTTGTTGCTTGGGAGTTAAGATGCTGTATTTGGTTGACCTCATCCGAGTCATAGTCCTTATCCCCCACCTGTGGTACCTGCGCTCCATACTCAACAACATTCCATATGCTTTTGTGGAGTGAGGTTAAATGACCTCTCATTCTAGCACTCCACATAGAATAATCTTCACCCTAAAAAACAGGTGGTTTGCCTAATGGAACAGAAAGTAAAGGAGTATGTTTAGGAATGCGAGGATAGCGTAGGGGAATCTTACTAAACTTCTTTCGCTCATGGCGCTTAGAAGTGACGGATGGCGCGTCGGAGCCGGATGTCGAAGGTAATGAAGAATCGGTCTCGTAGTAGACCACCTTCTTCATTTTCTTTTTCTTCTCGCCACTCCGATGCGACTTGGTGTGTGAAGAGGATCCCTTCACCTTGTTGTCGAACTCTCCCGATGGAGCCTTCCCGTGGCTTGTGGCGGGCTTCTCGCCGGTCACCATCTCCTTCTTGGCGTGATCTCCCGACATCACTTTGAGCGGTTAGGCTCTAATGAAGTACCGGGCTCCGATACCAATTGAAAGTCACCTAGAGGGGGAGTGAATAGACAAATCTGAAATTTATAAAGTTTAAGCACAACTACAAGCCAGGGTTAGCGTTAGAAATATAATCGAGTCCAAAAGAGAGGGAAAACAAATCAACAAATAAATAAAGCGGATGAACACGGTGATTTGTTTTACCGAGGTTCGGTTCTTGCAAACCTACTCCCCGTTGAGGTGGTCACAAAGACCGGGTCTCTTTCAACCCTTTCCCTCTCTCAAACGGTCACCTAGACTGAGTGAGCTTCTCTTCTCAATCAAATGGGACACTAAGTCCACTACAAGGACCACCACAACTTGGTGTCTCTTGCTTTGATTACAATGATCTTGGGAACAAGAAATGGGGAAGAAGAAAAGCAATCCAATCGCAAGAGCTCAAAAGAACACAAAAGTCTCTCTCTCTAGTCACTAATTTGTTTGGAGTGATTCCGGACTTGGGAGAGGATTTGATCTCTTTGTTTGTGTCTGGGAATGAAGTCTATAGCTCTTGTATGAGGTTTGATGGCTGAAAACTTGGATACATTGAAGTGTGGTGGTTGGGGGGTATTTATAGCCCCAACCACCAAAATGACCGTTGGTGAAGGCTTCTATCGTATGGCACACCGGACAGTCCGATGCGCCACCAGACACTGTCCGGTGCGCCAGCCACATCACCAGACCATTAGAGCTTTTGACAACGGGGCCACCGGACAGTCCGATGGTGCACCGGACAGGTCCTGTTCACTGTCCGGTGCGCCTTCTGACGCCTGCTCTGACTTCTGCGCGCGCAGTTGCACTGTTCACTGTTCACTGTAGCGTTGCAGATGACCATTGGCGCAGACGACCGTTGCTCCGCTTGGCACACCGGACAGTCCGGTGAATTATAGCGGAGCGGCCTCCCCGAATTCCCGAAGGTGGCAAGTTTGGAGTGGAACTCCCTGGTGCACCGGACACTGTCCGGTGGCACACCGGACAGTCTGGTGCGCCAGACCAGGGCTGCCTTTGGGTTGTCTTTTGCTCTTTTTTATTTGAACCCTTTCTTGGACTTTTTATTGGTTTGTGTTGAACCTTTGGCACCTTTAAAACTTATAATCTAGAGCAAACTAGTTAGTTCAATTATTTGTGTTGGGCAATTCAACCACCAAAATCATTTAGGAAGAGGTGTAAGCCTATTTCCCTTTCAGGAGGGTCAGTTATACTTAGTTGATTTTAATAGAGCTGAACTCGATACTTGCTTAATTGCTAAGACTAATATGGGTTGGCTCTGGCATCGCCGACTAGCCCATGTTGGGATGAAGAATCTTCACAAGATTCTAAAGGGAGAACATATTTTGGGACTAACCAATGTTCATTTTGAGAAAGACAGGGTCTGTAGTGCATGTCAAGCAGGAAAGCAAGTTGGTGCCCACCATTCACACAAGAACATCATGACGACCGATAGGCCGCTTGAGCTACTCCACATGGATTTATTTGGCCCGATCGCTTACATAAGCATCGACGAGAGTAAGTATTGTCTTGTAATTGTGGATGACTATTCTCGCTTCACTTGGGTATTCTTTTTACAGGAAAAATCTCAAACCCAAGAGACCTTAAAGGGATTCTTGAGACAGACTCAAAATGAGTTCGGATTAAGGATCAAGAAAATAAGAAGCGACAACAGGACAAAGTTCAAGAACTCTCAAATTGAAGGCTTCCTTGAGGACGAAGGCATCAAGCATGAGTTCTCTTCTCCCTACACACCTTAGCAAAATGGTGTAGTGGAGAGGAAGAATAGAACTCTACTAGACATGGCGAGGACCATGCTTGATGAGTACAAGACTCCGAACCGGTTTTGGGCTGAGGCGATTAACACCGCCTGCTACTCCATCAACCGGCTCTACCTTCACCGAATCCTCAAGAAGACATGATATGAAATCCTAACGGGTAAAAAGCCCAATGTTTCATATTTTAGAGCCTTTGGTAGCAAATGTTTTATTCTTGTTAAAAGAGGTAGAAAATCTAAATTTGCTCCCAAGGCTGTAGAAGGCTTTTTACTAGGATATGATTCAAACACAAGGGCATATAGAGTCTTCAACAAGTCTACTAGATTAGTTGAAGTTTCTTGTGACATTGTGTTTGATGAGACTAATGGCTCTCAAATGGAGCAAGTTGATCTTGATGAGCTAGATGATGAAGAGGCTCCATGCGTCGTGCTAAGGAACATGTCCATTGGGGATGTGTGTCCTAAGGAATCCGAAGAGCCCACACAAGCACAAGATCAACCGTCATCTTCCATGCAAGCATCTCCACCTACCCAAGATGAGGATCAAGCTCAAGGTGATGAAAATGGAAATCAAGAGGATGAGCCACCTTAAGGGGAGGACAATGATCAAGGGGGAGATGACAATAATCAAGACAAGGAAGATGATCAAGAAGTACAGGGTCAACGTCCACCACACCCAAGAGTCCACCAAGCGATTCAAAGAGATCACCTCGTGAACTCCATCCCCGACGATATTCATAAGGGGGTAACCACTCGATCTCGAGTCACTCATTTCTATGAACATTACTCTTTTGTTTCCTCTATTGAGCCATACAGGGTAGAGGATGCACTAAGAGATTCAGATTGGGTGTTGGCTATGCAAGAGGAACTCAACAACTTCACGAGGAATGAGGTATGGCATTTAGTTCCACGTCCTAACCAAAATGTTGTAGGAACCAAATGGGTATTCCGCAACAAGCAAGACGAGCATGGTGTGGTGACAAGGAACAAAGCCCGACTTGTGGCCAAGGGATATTCACAAGTCGAAGGTTTGGATTTCGGTGAAACCTATGCACCCGTAGTTAGGCTTGAGTCAATTCGTATATTACTTGCCTATGCTACTTACCATGGCTTTAAGCTCTACCAAACGGACGTGAAATTTGCCTTCCTCAATGGACTAATCAGGGAAGAGATCTATGTTGAGCAACCTCCTGACTTTGAAGATAGTGAGTACCCTAACCATGTTTATAAACTCTCAAAGGCGCTTTATGGGCTCAAGCAAGCCCCAAGAGCATGGTATGAATGCCTAAGAGACTTCCTTATCACTAATGGCTTCAAAGTTGGCAAAGCCAATCCTACTCTCTTTACTAAAACCATTGCAAATGATTTGTTTGTATGCCAAATTTACGTTGATGACATCATATTTGGGTCTACTAACAAATCTACTTGTAAAGAGTTTAGTAGGACAATGATTCAAAAATTCGAGATGTCTATGATGGGGGAGTTGAATTACTTCTTAGGATTTCAAGTGAAGCAACTCCAAGAAGGCACCTTCATCAGCCAAACCAAGTACATTCAAGATATACTTACCAAGTTTGGAATGAAGGATGCCAAGCCCATCAAGACACCCATGGGAACCAATGGGCATCTCGACCTCGACACGGGAGGTAAATCCGTAGATCAAAAGGTATATCGGTCAATGATAGGATCTTTACTCTATTTATGTGCATCTCGACCGGATATTATGCTTTCCGTATGCATTTGTGCAAGGTTCCAAGCCGATCCTAAGGAAATTCACCTTAGGGCCGTGAAAAGAATCATGAGATATTTAGTTTATACACCTAAGTTTGGTCTTTGGTACCCTAAGGGATCCACCTTTGATTTAATAGGTTATTCAGATGCTGATTGGGCAGGGTGTAAAATCGATAAAAAGAGCACATTAGGGACTTGTCAGTTTCTGGGGAGATCCCTGGTGTCTTGGGCTTCAAAGAAACAAAATTCTGTAGCTCTTTCTACCGCCGAAGCCGAGTATATTGCCGTAGGCCATTGTTGTGCGCAATTGCTTTGGATGAGGCAAACCCTCAGGGACTATGGCTACAAATTGAGCAAAGTCCCTCTCCTGTGTGATAATGAGAGTGCAATCCGCATGGCGGATAATCCCGTTGAACACAACCGCACTAAGCACATAGCCATTCAGTATCACTTTTTGAGGGATCACCAACAAAGGGGGATATCGAGATTTCTTATGTTAGCACCAAAGAACAATTAGCCGATATATTTACCAAACCATTAGATGAGAAAACCTTTACCAAACTTAGGAATGAGCTAAACATTCTTGATTCTTGGAATTTTGATTGATACTTTGCATACATAGCTCATTTACGTACCTTTGATCATATATGTCTACGACTAATGTGTTTTCAAGTGTATTCCTATGCTAAGTCGTAGATTGAAAGGGAAATGGAGTCTTCGGCGAAGACAAGGCTTCCACTCTAGTCTATCGGTATTATTTACCCTTCACCGTCACTCCACACCGCTCTCCACTTTGGTATAATCTTCACTCTTATTACTCATACCATTGAGGAGAAAGTAAAAAGGGCTCTCAAACGTCTCCGTTTTTGGCGATTAATGCCAAAGGGGGAGAGATATAGCCCAAAGCAAAAGGACCACACCACCATCAAACTTCAAAATTTCTTAAAGCAGTATAGTTCAAATTGATATATTTAAAGGAGGATTTTTTTCAATTGGTATCTAAATCTTTTTCATATTGGTAAAACCCTCTTGAACACTAAGAGGAGAATTTCATCCAGGGGAGTTTGGTTTTAGTCAAAGGAAAAGCATTTGAAACAGGGAGAAAATTTCAAATCTTGAAAATGATTCTCGAAATCTTATTTCTATACCTTTGACTATTTACAAAAAGACTTTGAAAAGATTTTCCAAAAAGATTTGCAAAAACAAAACAAGTGGTGCAAATGTGGTCCAGAATGTTAAAAGAAAGAAAGCAATCCATGCATATCTAATGAAAGTATAAATTGGTTTAATTACAAGCAACCTTTGCACTTGCCTTAGACAAACTAGTTCAATTCTGCACTTATATATTTGCTTTGGTTTGTGTTGGCATCAATCACCAAAAAGGGGGAGATTGAAAGGGAAATAGGGTCAAACCTTTTCCTAAATGATTTTGGTGGTTGAAATGCCCAACACAAATAATTGGACTGACTAGTTTGCTCTAGATTATATGTTCTATAGGTGCCAAAGGTTCAACACAAACCAATGAAAATATCTAAGTTAGGGTTCAAAAGAAAGGAGCAAAAGAAACCAAAGAGAACCCTGGCCTGACGCACTAGCCACCGGACAGTGTCCGGTGCACCAGGGACCGTACAGGTTGAACTCTTCACCTTCGGGTTTCTGGAGAGCCGCTCCGCTATAATTCACCAGATTGTCCGGTGGGTCACCGGACTGTCCGGTGTGCCAGCGGAGCAACGGCTAAGAAGCGCAACGATCGACTTCAACGGTCACTGCCAAATGCTACAGTGCGCAACAGTGCGCGACAGAGTCAGAGCACACCGGACACTGAACAGTAGCTGTCCGGTGTGGCACCGGACTGTCCGGTGCGACATGAAGTTAGCGCTCCAACGGTTGAAACCGTAAGAACCCTAACGGTTGGGTGACGTGGCTGGCGCACCGGACTGTCCGGTGCGCCCATCGACAGACAACCCCCCAACGATTGGTTTGGTGGTTGGGGCTATAAATACCCCCAACCACCACCACTCCAAGCATCCATGTTTTTCAGACATCTCATTCAATACAAGAGCTAGTACAATCAATACAAGACACAATTCAATAGAATCAAAGCCTCTCCAAGTCCCAAATCCACTCCAAACACCTAGTGACTAGAGAGAGAGTTTTGCTCGTGTTCTTTGAGCTCTTGTTCTCGGATCGCTTTCTTCCTTCTCATTCTTGTTCTCAAGACACTTGTAATCAAAGCAAGAGACACCAAGTTGTGGTGGTTCTTGCGGGGTCTAAGTGACCCATTTGATTGAGGAGAAAGCTCACTCGGTCTAGGTGACCGTTTGAGAGAGGGAAAGGGTTGAAAGAGACCCGGTCTTTGTGACCACCTCAACGGGGACTAGGTTCCTTGGAACCGAACCTCGGTAAAATAAATCACCGTGTCATCCGCTCTATTTCTTTGGTTGATTTGTTTTCCCCTCTCTTTCGGACTCGGTTTTATTTCTAACGCTTACGCCAGCTTGTAGATTGTGCTTAAAGTTATAAATTTCAGATTCCGCCTATTCACCCCCTCTAGGCGACTTTCACCCATCCATACACCTTCGGCGTGGCATTTTTACATATGAAACCCTCTGGAAATAGAAAATGAACCCGCCATCCATCGCCACTATTCACTGAGTCCTAAGAAGTTTGAACTGAAGCCCCTGGGTTCTCTGGTTTTCATGCGCCCAGTCCAGATAGTTAGTATAATAGAGAAATTTAATTACAAATGGATTTTTTAATATATAAATAAGTGCTAGAACTTGTATAAATCATAGAAAATTCATATGAACTCCAAATTGATCCATTCCAGTTTCTAAAATTTTGTAGTAATATTGTTTATCACCTAGAGTCTCTGTTTTGACATGAAAACAGTAAGAAAATTAATTTCTCACTTTATCATATATCAAACACATAAAACCTTTGGAAATTCATAATTTAAAATCCATAATTCCAAAATTAACGATTCCTATTCCTAGGTTCTGTAAAGCCCAAAATTGGTATAAGAAAAAATTATAATAAAATGAATAAACAAAATAAATTTATAAGTGAGGATTTTGGGGAAATTCCTTGAATGTTTTTATTTTCCTTTGCATACTCAACTAATGGCATTAAATTATGCAAATAACAAATAAACAAATAAATGAAATAATATGAACACTACATCACATATTGGATTTTGATTGTACTTTTATTTTTGAGAATTAAATGTGAAACCAGAGTCAAATTTGAATTGAAACACAAAATTGATTTGGGAATGTCCATGATGCATTAGAGAATGACTCTTAACAATAATATCTCTTCTTAATAGATACAAAACTAAACTATGCTGCATGCTGGGAATTTTGAATGCGCATATAGTTCTGGTCGAGACTTAAACTCATATTTGAAATCCAAAAGTAGATTTGAATATAGCAATTTAAAAATAGACAAGAAAATATAAATGAACTAAAGAAAAGGATTTTCTGCTGACGTTGGGCCAAAACCACTGCTTCCGGCCCACTTTCGCTGCACCCGCGCCAGCCCATCTCCCCTCACTGGCCGACATGTGGGGCCCTCGATTCAGCCACTGGCCCAGTTATCTCCCACGCAGCGCTGCTCCGTGGACCGGGAACTCTATCGCGCACACGATCGGTTTTTGCTCCACTGCCGTGTGGGACCACAGAGTCAGGTCCATCCCTATCCGATGTCTGCCGCAACAGCATCACGCGCGCAGCTGAATCCTCTACTCGAATCGCGGAGTCCGTTGCAACTAACCGGATCCGCCGACTGGGGAATCGTTGGGGCGGCGTTTGTATATGGAAGCTTGAGCATCCTCTCCTAAACCTCCCTGTTGGAGCCCTGTACGCCGTGTCGTGCGCCATAGTCGTGAGATGAGGGAGAAAAGTCGCCTAGCGTTGAGCGGAGGCTGCTCGCCGGTGAGCGTGGCCGCAGACCTGTGCGCCGCCGCTCGGACGTTTCACCGGCGTCGCGGTCTCGAGCTTGGTAGAGGGCGAAGCGCGAAGAAAGAGAGTCCGGGCACCACATGGCGCCTATGTCGCGGAGTCGGGTGGTCGGCCGGGAGCGCGGCTCGTGCACAGATCTATTGGATCGGAGAATTCGGTGGCCAAATTTTGCCGCCACTGTCTATGCCCGCCGCCGTCGCTGCTCGGTGCGCCTGTCAGCTGCTCGCGGTACGGCTCAGTTGCTGCGACGTCATTGGCCGGCTCGCTCCAACAGAGGTGAGAGCTCTTTCTTCCCCCCGTACCTTGTCGTGTTTCCATTGTTGTGCGTAGACCATGAGACGTCGTTGCTCGGTCGGCTTCGGAGGTAGACGAATCAGGAGGGCCGAGCGATGATAACCGAGCGGACTAGGTTAGTGCAGCGCGACACCACCACCGACCATATCCTGGTTTGGAGTCAGAGGGCTGGTGGCAAAGCTCCGTGAGCGCCGCTGTCTTGGGAGCTTGCTTCACCGTGGTGAGACCAAGGAAGAAGATGAGTGCCAACCGTTGGATCTGTGTTATCCGGCTCGGATTAGATCATGAGTATACCACCTTGTAGGATGAACCCGGGGTGTCGGATTAGGATTGAGCGGTCTGGATCTGGTCTCAGCGTACTGGTTCGCTGGGGGAAATCTGGAACGTTGGCGTGGTATCGGACAGAGGAGGATTGATCGGGGCGGGATCGCTTCTCATCCGTGGATGTTAGATCCAATGGTCAGTATCACATACCGATTTATAACGTCTGTGCCTAATTTCGGCGGTCGGAACAAGATTCAATGGCTCAGATGATCTCGTACCCTTTCGCCGTAGATGTTTTACACAAGAAACCCTGAGAAATATTCTCTCATATGATAAATACTAACCAATATATAGTATAGTTTAATATTTTAATCACACAGATCTTCTATAAGATCATAACTCTTTAATTGTAACTCCGATCTTAGTAGTTCTCAATCCCACGATCTTGTTGTGACGCGTAGATTAATATTATTCAGTTTGTATTATGTTTGGTGTAATGTTAATTTTGTCTATACCATGTTTGCTTGTATTGCTACGACTAGCGCGAGGACACGTGTCAGCTGAAAAGCAAGTGGTACCTAGAATCTCAAGTGCTAGGCAAGTTGTGCCCTTGATCCACTTTTGTTACCTAATAATATTCTTTATTATCACTATTCAATGCATAGGTTTAATTTTGATGGGACCCAATAGGTCACCTAGTCTGTTTATCCTGTTTACCTTGTTTACCCATGATTCACCTGGGTAGTTATGCTATTGCATTATGTGGTTTTAGGATAATATTTTATTATATCCATGTTCCTATTATTTTGTTATGTTATTTATGTTCATGATAAGATCATTATGTTAATGGGAACATGGAGCGACCACCCGGGAAAATAGTGCTACCACAAGGGTTTAATGGGACGCCCTTGGCTGATTAATTAGGAAAGCTAGTGGATGACTACCTTACCCGAAAGGGGCAAGGGCAGTAGGGGAGTGGTTAGTGTAGGGAGGTCCTTGGGTTGATTTTGCTGCGATGGCGGTCAGGCGAGGGATTCCTGCACTGGAGCTTCCTATAAACTGTAGCGGGTTTTTTGAAGCTAGTGGAACTTTGTAAAGGCCTCGTAGTGTTACCCTACCTTGCTTCCTTGGTAGAGGTGTATGGGATTCATGACCCCTTGGCAGATGGGTAACATGACTTGTGGGTAAAGATGTGCAACCTCTGCAGAGTGTAAAACTGGTATACTAGCCGTGCTCACGGTCATGAGCAGCTCGGACCCTCACATGATTAATCTATGGAATTAAAACTCAATTTTGTCATTTGCATTTGCATGGGATTATTTATTAATTTTGTTCTATTATTTATTATGGTTTGGTATTTACTTATACTTAGTAACTGCTAATAAAATTTTGACCAACTTATAAAAGCAATGCTCAGCTTCAGCCTTTATTTTGTTGATCAGCCTTACACTTCACATGAACTCCCATCTTTGGTGAGTTCATGCCACATTATTCCCCACAACTTGTTGAGTGACGAACATGTGTGAGATCACCCTTACTGTCTCACACCCTCCACAAGAGAAGAACAGGTGGTTCAAGTGGAGCCACACATCGAGGAGTTCAATTCGATCTAGGTGGCGTCTCCAAGTTGACTTTCTAGCACCAAGGATGGATTTTAGATCCTGTTATATTTATCTTTTATTTTCTAAGACTTCCGCTATGTAATAAATACTCTGATTATTGTGACATTTATCTCTATACACTCTGTTATTATATATGTTGTCTTCTTTGGCGCATGTATGAGATGCACCCGACTTTGTCCCTTAAAGCCTGGGGTGTTACAGGTTCTTATTTTAATGTGTAGATTATTATTATGTATTTTGTTTACATGTTTGGTGTGATGTTAATTTCTCCTTTATACGGTGCTTGTTTGTATAGTGGCAAGTAGAAGAGCCTGTGATTGAGGATCCTGGTGCCCAGCAGATAAAAGTTTCTAAGAAGGAGCTCATTGAAGGCAAGTTGTGACCTTGACCACTTTTTACCCAATATTGTTCTTTAATATCACTTATTCATGCATAGGTTTAATTTTGATGGGACCCAATAGGTGTAACACCCCTAGTGTTACTGCCACTAAAACTTGAGCATAACATCATAAGCATTGGCATATCATGTGTTTGTCACACCTAGAGTGCATTCACTAGGCAAAAATTTCAAACAAGTTGTATTGATATGACATTTTATGGGTAAAACCGTAGAGTAGGATACTTAACCCTAAATTGGGCTCAGAGGAGTAAAACAAAGCCTAATAAGAGAAAACTTCAAACTCATTAGAGATGGTCATAAAATGTCACCATGGATGAACTTAAGTAGCATCCAAACCCTAGAATCACCAAAAACCCTAAATAGAACCCTGGAAAACCCTAGACTAAAACCCTAGGGGGCTAAGTGCAAAACTAGTGCACTTTTGGACTAAAGTGCAAAAACCATGAAAATAGGGTATCTTAACTCATATGATTCACATGTGTGTGGATTTGCAACTTAAACCCTAAGTTTTGGGCTTATTTGCAAAAAGCCCTATTTGAAGCCTATGGAGTAAAGTCTGATTTTCAGAGAATTGGCTCAACTTTGAAGCTCTATAACTTCCAAACCACAAGGGTTTTGCCTTGGGTCAACACATCAAAAGTCTAGAGCTATTATAGGAGAATAACTTTGATACAGACATCTTCTTTAGTTGTTATACAAAAATTAGAGAAACTATAGCCCAAAGTTGCTCTGTCAGAATTGTGCTGAATAACTGAAACTGAATTCGAAAACAGAAATGGTCACAGTGGAATGGAGCCAAATTGGACGCGCCATATCTTTGGATTCACTCGATTTTGACCCAAGTATCCTATAGTAAGTTTGAAGATGGTTGTTAGGTGAACAAACTTTATTAATAAAGTTTGCTCTGTACTTAACAAGAATCAAGAGAATAAGTGGGTAGAAGGGGGTCGGTTCAGGCAAACTTTGAAGATCCAGTGCACTGAAATATCTGAAATAAAGATCTGGGCACTGTTGAATTGGATGAGTTTGGATGAATCGGTGGGGGATTTGATTGTGGAGAGGTAACTTTGGACGTGGCACCATCCCGCGAACTCAGTCGTGCATGGCCGGAGATATCCCACCGGCGGTCGCCGTGGCTCAGTCACTTCCGCCGTGGTGTCACCCATGCCTTGATTTCCCCTTACTGTGCCTCTTCTATACGTGGTTGCCATGCGTGAACAAAGCCTTCCACGGTCGCTGATCGTTAGCCGGACCACCGTGGCTATAAATAGCACCATGGACCACGGCGAGGTATTCACATCTCCACCAGTGAGTTCAGTTGAAGCCCAAATTCGCGGAATCCTCTCCAGCTCTTCCAAAATTGGTAGTGCACGGTGAAACCATAGTCCTTTACAGCTATGTAGCCCTAATCTCACCTCCCAATCCCACCCAGAACCGTCGCGGCGCCATTTTCCCCCTTTTCTGTCACCGGCGAGCACAAATTCTCCGCGCTTTGTGGCCGGACCACTCTGGTATGGCTTTGCACTTCTCGTATGTTGTTTTAGTAGCTCTGTGTACCCATGAAGCTCATCGTGGTAGCCATTTGACCAATTCGGGCGTGATTGAATGGGAATGCGGGCTCGGCGTCACGGGTTCCGCCGTGTGCGTGGGTAGAACACTCTCTAAGTGTGCAAGCCAAAATTGAAGGCCGTTCTTGAGTCGCCTTGGGTCGGTAATGCTCACCCTATAGCTAATTTGGACAGCCGCCGCCGGTCATGGCCAGTACGAGCCGCGTGGTGCTCGACAGCGAGCGCGCCGTGGCCATGGATCTGATTGGAGAAGAAACAAAAGCCAAGGGACCTATGCGTGATTGTCAGTGAGACGATGAATAATGGCTAGGGGTTCTTAACGGATTATCCAAGCAATCGGGGACCTCTGTGCAAATCCGCCAGCGCGGGCGCGTTCCCGTTTCCTGTTCAAGTTGGGTTGACTTGGGCCGGTTTCGGTCCAACACTGTTCATGTCTTTTCTTTTCTTTTCGTTTTCCTTTTCTGCCAAAGCTAAAGAAATTCTACAAAATTGTAGAAAAATGCTAAAAATACAAGACCACTTTTTCTAGGCTTCTAATTTCCTATAGCATTTACTAAAAATAGTTTCATGATTTTTAATTCCAATAGGGAATTTTGGGACATTTAAAACAACCAAAAGCCATACTTATGGATTTTTAGGGAATAAATAATAAATCCAAAATTCACTAAACTTTTAGGGTAAACTCTAAATAATATTTAGAAGCCTTGGGTAAAGTTTGGTATGATTTGGACCATGTTTGATACTTAGAACCCAAAACCCTAGCCCCCTGCCCTATGAACTTCACTATAAACTCTGCGAACCCTAGTTTCTCGGAGATCCGTGAAGGAAAGTTGTACTCAAGACTTTAGACAATAAACTTTTATTATATTTGCATCTTCATAAGCATTACATGAGCATTCATAATTATATATGGCTATATCTCGAAAACGAAGAGGAAATAGAAGTTGAAGAGACAAGGATTTCATCACCACCACCACCTGAACAACATCAGGCAGGCAACTGTTTTTATTTTGATATCTGTGGAACAGAGCCTGATTCACCAGTAACACAAGGCAAGCCCCGGTGCATTTGCCACCTCCTTGTTCCTTTTAAAATCTTTCTCACTTGCTTGATGCATTAGGTGATAGGAGTTGTGTGCTAAACCAATTCCTGCATTTCCTTCCTTGGACTTGATTACTTCTCCTTAAATCCCTATTTTATGAAAGGTTTTTCTTATGCTTAGCCCTGCTCTAGAAAAACAAAATGTTTTGTTTTCACAAAAGATGATGTTGCAAAGTGGGTGGGATGTTTTTCAAAAACAAAACTTGATGGTGGATCCATCATGGCCATGATGGGTTCAACATCGGAAAAGATGTACCTCTGCCAGGTACCAAACTTTGGGTTTGAAATGATTAAGCTGAGACCGGGCGGGTGACTTGCACGAGAAGAGAGTCTCGGTGTAGTGTCTCCGTCTGAGTCGATTAAGGACCGTCTCGATGTAGGCTTGATGATCGAGGACCCTTTAAATGGTCACATGCCTCGTCATGGGTAAGCTTTGCCTCGGGCAGACTAATACCAGAATAAGATAACACTCAATGGGAGTGGAGAGATGGCGAGAGTAGCGTGTACCCTCCGTGGCAAGAGGCTAGACGGTGGTGTATCTGTGCTCTCGGTTGGCGTGAACCTGATCTGGTCTTAAGAACCCCGGTGGCGAGTTGACATATGCAAGGGTTAAGTGCTACAAATGTCGTGTGATTGGAGATCCTCAGCTGAGTATAATCGATTCGGATCGTCGTAACTTCATGGATATGAAGACTTGGTCACTGCCCTACACGTAGTAATCCAGTGAAGATGAAGGGTTGTTAAGAAATTGGCTAGTATAGGTCAAGTGATTGAATTAGGGTAGAAAGAACCCTAGCTGCAGGTAATTTTACTTAACCTGACAAATAAAACTAGATTTTTAAGGATCCACTATTAGTAAGCATTTCTGCAAACAGAGTCATTGATTATTGATAAGCCTTACCTTGACTCCCTTAAAGCCAGCATATCCTTGAGAGTCTTTTACTTTGACGGGTAAGTCTTGTGAAAGTACACTTCGTACTCAGGGCTTTGTCCCATGTTGTTTTAGGTGAAGAAGCAGCAAACTTTTGTTGCTTCTGTTCTAAGGTGGTACCGAAAGAAGAAAATCAAGACTGAATCTGCGGGAGGAAAGTTCCTCCGTTAAGAAAAACTTTTTACTATCCATCGGGAGGGGTTTTTGCCTCCCATGTTATGTAATAATAATACTCAGCACTCATATATTATGTTCTGGTCTGTAACTATATGACTCTGCCTTACTTTTTAATAAAATAAGTTATTGTAACTGCTTTCGTATTTTCGTACCTCCGATGTATTGCAATGTCTACGTGACGGGTGAAACGCTCTTAGGAAAGGTAAGGAATTCAGATACCGAACTTGTCAAGTAATCAGGTGCACCTACAGGGTTGTCTGAGGTCTGTTGGACAAGGACAACTGTAGGTGGGCCTAATGACTTGGGAGGTTCCGTCACAATAGGTCACCCTAGACTGTTTATCTCTTTACCTTGTTATCCCTGAATCACTTGGCTAGTTATGCTATTGCTTTACATGGTGTTGGGTTAATATTTCATTATATCCATGTTCCAATTATTTTGTTATTTTATTGATGTTCATGTCAAGATCATTATTTTTAATTGGAACATGGAGCTTAACTTGAGAAACACGTGCCACCACAAGGGAGGAATGTGACCCCTTGGCTAACTAATTAGGAAAGCTAGTGGAAGACTACCTTACCCGAAAGGGGCAAGGACAGTAAGGGAGTTGCATGCAAGGAGGTTCTTGGGTTGATTTTGCTGCGATGGCAGTCAGACAGGGATTCTTGCAAGTGCTCTTCCCATAAACTGTAGCGGGTTTTTGGAAGCTAGTGGAACTTTGTAAAGGCCTCGTAGTGTTGGCCTGCCTCGCTTCTGTGGTAGAGATGTATGGGAGTCGCGATCCCTTAGCAGATGGGTAACATGACTTGTGGGTGCATGGTACAATCTCTGCAGAGTGTAAAACTGGTATACTAGCCGATCTCACGGTCATGAGCAGCTTAGGACTCTCGCATGATTAATATATGGAACTTAAATTCAATTTGTCATTTGCATTGCACGAGATTATTATTAATTTTGTTCTATTATTATTTATTATGGTTTGGTATTTACTTACATTTAGTAACTGCTAATAAAATTTGACCAACTTATTAAAAGCAATGCTCAACTTTAACCCCTATTGTTGATTAGCCTTACACATCACATAAGCTCCCACCTTTGGTGAGTTCATGCACACTAGTTCCCCACAACTTGTTGAGCTATGATCATGTGTGAGCTCACCCTTGCTGTCTCACACCCCCACACAGGAGAAGAATATGTGGTTCAGGAGGAGCCACACAACGAGGAGTTTGATCTGATCTAGGTGGCGTTTCCCAGTTGACTTGTTGGAGCCAAAGATGGAGTTTAGTTCGATTTATATTTATCTTTTATTTTGTAAGACTTCCACAATGTAATAAGTACTCTGATGTTATTGTGACATTTATCTCTATACACTCTGTTATTATATATGTTGTCTTCTTTGGCGCATGTATGAGATGCACCCGGATTTGTTCCTTAAATCCGGGTGTGACAGAAGTGGTATCAAAGTAAATGTTGACTGTAGGACGAAACCTATAAATAAATGGACAAAACCCTTACCTATTTACCTTACTCTGATTCATTCTATACTTATCTTATCTTGATCCTATCTCACCTTTTGCTGTCATACTTTGATTACTCTTATCTTTTCCACTCTAAGACAAGATGGGTTTCACACCTTGGAATCCTACATTTATGACATTTTTAAGAGATAGGAAACTTAGGACAAAATCAAAACTATTTTCTCTATTTAAAAATGTTGGTTGATTGTTCTAATGATAAATGCCTAATTTGCTTCTTTGATTGATTGAGATATTATAAATGGACATCTTAGCATGTACCACCATAAGATAATGAATTAGCTTTGGTAGGTAAAACATTAATCTGCTTAGCTAATAAATCCCTCAAAGTAACATGCCTCGTAATTACCTGCCTTGTCTACTATCCTTTCTCTCTTACCATATATTTCTAACTCAGATGGTCAATACTAGGAAGGGTGGTGGAATTGATCTACCTCCTAATTGACACACTCGGAGGATATTTAGACAACCACAACAACAACAACCTGAGATGGATCCTCCACAGCCTCCACTAGCCGGAGCTGATCCCGCAGTTGCAACCCAGATGCAGATAATTCAACAGATGGCAGACACCATGGCGGATATGCATGCGCAGATGTGGTAGGAATGCCAGGAGATGCGCCAAGAGCGAGAGGATATACGCCAGGAGATGCGCCAAGAGCGAGAGGAGATACGCTAGGAGAGAAGGGCGCAACAGCAACAGCAACAGCAGCAGCAACAACAACAAGCACCACTGCCACCACCTCCACCACCAGTTCCACCCCGGGACAAGCACCGGGATTTCATGAGCCATAAGCCACCGACGTTCGCCAGTTCTCCTGATCCACTGGACGCTGATGATTGGCTGAAGTCTGTGGAGAAGTTGATTATTGCCCAATGCTTTGATCAGGAGAAGGTTCTATATGCTTCTGGTCATCTAACATGTCCTGCTGCTGATTGGTGGGATTCATACACTGCTGCCCACGATGCTGCTAATACTATCACATGGGCAGAATTCTCTACACAGTTCAGAAACTACCATATTCCTGCTGGACTGATGAAGATTAAGAAGAAAGAGTTTCTGTCTCTGAAGATGGGGAGCATGTCAGTAAGTGAGTACCACGATAAGTTCATTCAGCTCTCTAGATATGCACCTGATGAAGTTGCTGAAGATGAGAGGAAGCAGGAGCACTTTATTGAAGGACTCAATGGACCTCTGCAGTATGCTCTAGTGGCTCACACCTTTCCGTCATTCCAGAGGCTGCTTGACAAGGCCCTAGCTATTGAACACAAGCGTGTTCAGCTCGGAGATTTGAAGAGGAAGGCGATATCCCCAGGACAGGGAAGCAGCGGTGTTCATCCTCGTTACGGATCACCCCAGGGTACACCAGTTCGTACTGGAGGAGGCTAGCGCCCAGCTCAGCACTCACCTCAAGGGACTCCACCGACTCGTCAGGCTACCCCCACTGGCACACCGACGAAATTTTTAGGACAGAGTGCAGACACTACTTGCTACAAGTGTGGGAAGACTGGACATTATGCAAATGTTTGCCCACAGAGGATTGCTACTACCCCAGTTCAGAACAAGCAGTAGACTCCGAGATCTGGCAAGGGATTCTCTATTGCCAGGGTTAATCAAGTCAGCGTTGATGCTATTCCTGATGGGGATGACATCGCACTTGCTATGTTTTACATTAATGCAATTCCTGAAACAATATTATTTGATTCTAGTGCTACACATTCATTTATGTCTGCTCGATATGCCAACACAAATGAGTTACCACTAAAAATTATGAAAACACCAATGATAGTAATTACACCCAAAGGGCCTGTTGTTGAGGAAAATCATATGGCACATAAATTGACATTGACAATTATGGGAAGAGAATTCGAGGCTACCGCTATAATATTAGAGGCAAGCAGTATAGATCAAATCCTTGGTATGTCATGGTTAAGAAAGGCAAAGGCCATTATACACTGTGGTAGGGGTACAATAGAACTCACCAGCCCTAAAGGAGAAAGATTTGACGTTGAAATTACAGTAACTACCTCTACTAGACATGCGACATTCTTCATAGATGTGGAGTTTGTTGGAAACAACATCCCTGTGGTTAGGGATTTTCCGGATGTCTTTCCAGAGGAGTTACCAGGGATGCCACTAGATAGGGAAGTTGAGTTTGTAATTGATCTCTTACCTGGGACTGCTCCTATTTCTAAACGGCCATACATGATGTCTGTAGAAGAGTTAAAAGAACTTAAGAAGTAGTTAACGGAGTTACAAGAGGCTAGGTACATTCGTCCGAGTTCCTCACCTTGGGGAGTGCCGGTTCTGTTTGTACAGAAGAAAGATGGATCACAAAGGATGTGTGTGGATTATAGATCCCTTAATGATGTTACTATGAAGAACAAGTATCTGTTACCCCGCATTGAGGATTTATTTGATCAGATGAGAGGTGTTAGGGTATTCTCAAAGATTGATCTCCGATCGGGTTACCATCAAATGAAGATTAGGCCTTCTGATATTCCCAAGACGGCTTTCTCAACCCAATATGGTTTATAGGAATTCACGGTTATGTCATTTGGATTAACTAATGCACCAGCCTATTTTATGAATCTGGTGAATAAGGTGTTTATGGAGTATCTGGATAGATCGTCGTGGTATTCATCGACGATATTCTTATTTATTCCAAGAGTGATAGTGATCATGAGGAACATCTGAGATTGGTGCTACAGAAGCTACGAGATAATCAACGCAACGCCAAGTACAGTAAATGCGAGTTCTGGATTGATGAGGTGCCATTCCTTGGACATATCATTTCTAATGGAGGGATATCAGTAGATCCTGCTAAAGTCAAGGAGATTATGGCGTGGAGCGTACCCACTACAGTTACTAAGATCCAGAGTTTCTTGGGACTTGCAGGATACTATCGAAGATTTATTGAAGGATTTTCTAAGATTGCTAATCCTATGACCTCGCTTCTGGAGAAGGGAAGAGAGTTTAAGTGGGACGAGATGTGCCAAGATAGCTTTGATCAATGAAAGAAGAGATTGATGTCACCCCCATTGTTGGTTATGCCAGATCTATAGAAGGGATTTGACATTTATTGTGATGCATGTGGCCAAGGCTTGGGATGTGTGCTTATGCAAGAAGGACATGTGATTGCCTACGCGTCTCGTCAGTTGCGGAAACATGAGTTGAACTACCCCACTCATGACTTAGAACTGTCAGCCATAGTGCACGCACTTAAGATATGGAGACATTATTTTATGGGAACAAAGTGCCAAGTGTACACGGATCATAAGAGTTTGAAGTACATATTCACTCAGAAGGATCTCAACCTTTAGGCAACGCCGATGGTTGGAGCTCATAAAGGATTATGATTTAGAGATTCACTATCACCCGGGCAAGGCGAATTTGGTTGCAGATGCCTTGAGTCGAAAGGAGCACGTTCATGCAGCTATTGTTGCCCATCTATCTGATGAGATTGTTGAGGATTTCAGGAGACTTAACCTGGGAATAGTTGCTCACACTGAAGGAGTTACTATTGATGTGGAACCTACCTTGGAACAAGAAATTCGCAAAGGTCAGATTGGTGATGCTAAAATACAAGAGATCAAGGATCTTATTACTGAAGGTAGAGGTCCAGAATTCACAGAGGATGAGCAAGGCACCGTATGGTTCAAGGAAAGGATATGTGTTCCTGATATTGATAGCCTTCATGAGACTATATTGAAGGAAGTCCATGACTCTGATTACTCTATCTACCCTGGTAGCACTAAGATGTATTAGGATTTGAAGCAGAAGTACTGGTGGTATGGATTGAAGAGAGATGTGGTTGCACATGTGGCTATGTGCGATGTGTGTCAAAGAGTTAAGGCTGAACTCCAGAGGCCAGCTGAACTACTGCATCCACTAAAGATATCCGAGTGGAAGTGGGAAGAGATTGGTATGGATTTCATTACTGGATTGCCTCGCACCCCGAAAGGATATGATTCTATATGGGTGATTGTGGATAGATTGACTAAAGTAGCTCATTTCATTCCGGTCAAGACTACTTATAAAGGCTCTCAGCTGGTAGAGTTATATATGGCTCGGATTGTGTGTTTACATGGAGTACCAAAGAAGATCGTGTCTGATCGAGGTTCACAGTTTACCTCAAGATTCTGGACAAGCTTTCATGAGAATATGAATACAAAGTTGAACTTTAGTATGACTTATCACCCTCAGACTGGTGGACAGACTGAAAGGACTAATCAAGTACTAGAGGATATGTTGAGAGCTTGTGCCCTTCAGCATGGAGGAAGTTGGGATAGAAGTCTACCATCTGCTGAGTTCTCATATAATAACAGTTATTAGGCCAGTCTGAAGATGTCACCTTTTGAAGCTTTATATGGCAGGACATGTAGGACTCCTTTATATTGGGATCAGACTGGAGAAAGACAGTTCTTTGGGCCCGAGCTTATTCAAGTAGCAGAAGAACAAGTTTGTATAATCAGGGAGAACTTGAGGGTAGCTCAGATGAGGCAAAAGAGCTATGCTGATAATAGAAGAAGACCACTGGAGTTTGAGGAAGGTGATCATGTGTACCTCAAGGTGTCACCACTTCATGGAATGAGGAGATTCAAAGCTAAGGGCAAATTGTCCCCTTGCTTTATTGGACCATTCAGAATCTTTAGGAGAGTTGGGGAGATGGTTTACCAACTTGAGCTACCTGATAATCTATCGGACGTGCATAATGTATTCCATGTGTCTCAACTTAAGAAGTGTCTCCGTGTCCCTGAGGAACAGTTACCAATGGAGGAGCTCAGTGTTCAGGGAGATTTGACCTATACGGAATATCCAATCAAGATTCTTGACACTTTGACTCGATGATGAGGACATCACTCCCATGGATTCAAACAACACTCCCCTAGTTGATGTTCAAGGTCCGATTACTCGCTCACATGCAAGACAATTGAATTTGCAGGTGAGCTCGTTCCTATGTACTTATTTTTGTGCATTTGAGAATAGTGTGCTACCTAATGAATTAATTGTACTTAGGAATGAAGGGAAGGACTAGCAAGGACATGGTGAAGGACTTGAAGGCGTGGAAGGCCAGCAAGGACATTCGGATCAAGGTGGAGGTCCATAATCTGTCTCGGTGCTGCGACACCATAACTTGGCCTTTGGGCTACGTATCTTTGTTGAGCCCATTAGGGCGCGCTCAGGGAGGGAGTCACGCTCCTAAGCCTCATATAATCAGTAGCCGCCACCACATTAGGGCTCGGGTTTTACATAAGTCATTCTGTCAAGAACAGTTCGCCGCTCGATCGGTTTGTGGGACCCCAACTTGTGAGCTTAATCATTCATCCGCAATATTCCAGATTGTGTTCTTTCTTGTTCTTTCATGTGTCTTCGATTGTCAGGCAGGAATTAGCCCTCGTGGCGATGTCAATCGTGTAGTGCATGGTTGATAACCAGAGGAGAAGTGGTGCTGCGATTGCGGGGTTCTAGTCATGTTGATTGGAAGCCGGATCGTCTGTGTGACATTTCGACCAAATCAAAAGTTACC
This sequence comes from Zea luxurians, assembly GCA_029449295.1. NCBI lineage: Eukaryota > Viridiplantae > Streptophyta > Magnoliopsida > Poales > Poaceae > Zea > Zea luxurians. Next base: position 7,922,583 of record JAOPSE010000069.1, on the reverse strand, counting down.
CCTCCTGACGGAAGATCCATAACCCACGTCCCCATCAAGTTGTAATCAGAGGCTCAGGTATTACCGTCAGGATTACCCTAGTTTAGTTTATGTTTTTCTTCCTATAACTCCAGAAAATTGCCATACAAAAAAATTCCGCTGTCCTAGAACCCTTGTTTAGCCTTTGCAATTTCGTTTTCAGTTTGGCTTTGTTCAGTTCGTGTCCGTGGTCGAGTCGTGTTGCTGGTTTAGGTTGTATCTTCGTCGTAGTTCAACTGCACCTTCGCCGCTATCCCATCCACCATTACACAGATCACAAGTCGATCCACCCCATTAATCGACTTGCCCTAACCACTGTGATTGCAGATAGGGAAGTTTTGCCCTAACCGCCGCTTTCTAGTAGTGCCTCCCAAAAACATAACTTGAGGTACCTTCCTTAAACTAGGCATAACTTTCGCTCGGGTGTCCAAAAAATCTAAAATTTTTACTGGAGCTTGGTGACGCCATTCTGAGGCCAACCAAACTCGCCTACGGCCTGTTTGGTTTCGATAAAATTGTCAAAAAAATTCAGGAAAATAAAGAAAAAATTTTGTCAAAGCTCTTGCACGCTTTTTAGAGAATTTCCTGATTTTCTGTAGACCACATCTGATCTCTGTTTTAGGTGAAACTTGGTGTAGCTCCTATTTTGTTGCTTCTTGTGCTGAGAAAAATATCAAAAAAATCATACCAAAAAATCACCTATGATTCCTACTAGTGCCCTTTTGGCCTCGCTAGTACAATATTTACTGTACTGCCATTCTGCTAGTTCCATTGTTCTTTGTTCCAACTTGTTGTGCTACACCTCGGATACATCTCTTAGCCAGCAATTGTGACTTGTGCTTTGGATATTTATTGAACTTCGCTCATCTGCACTCGATTTTGTTCCACATTCACATACATATTGTGCCTGTCCTACAGCTCCACATACTATATCTTCTGATCAATACAGATTTAACCTTGCAATCACGGTTTGACTACCTCTTGCTAAGTATCACGAACCAGCCTCCGATTGTACCATCCTTTGCTTTGTATTTCGTCAGACACTTGTAAGAGCTTGGTAAGATACAATAGAGCGTGTTCCTGTGTTCCACCTGAGAGGAGCGTGTAGTGAGATTATTAGGGATAACCGTCACCGTTTGTTTCCTGTTTTGTGTTTCGATGGCAGGCGACGAAGAAGAAGCAAGGATCCCTACAGACTTCAATGAATGTGTTAGCCGCCAAGATCTTGAGGCAAACAACAAGCTCCTAAAGGAGCAAATGGAGGAGACGGTCCATAAGTCAGTGCATGATGCCTTCATTGACATGGACCTTGGCAAGACTTACGAGAGGCTGGATCGACGATTGTCCGAGATCGTCGACAGACTTGCTGTGTTGGAGATGCAACAACAAGCACCGCCACCACCACCTCCTCGTCCATGTCTTCCCGATGATACGGTGTTTGATGCAAAAAGGTAACTATGATGAAGCGGCCACCAGAAATTTGTGCCTACGTCGCCGTCTTCATCAAAACATAGAAGGTATGCCACACCGCCAGCAAGCTAATAACAATCGTGCTCCTGACAACCCTTATGCTAAGATTAAATTTACTATACCATCTTTTTCGGGTCATTATGATTGTGAGGGATATCTTGATTGGGAGATGACGATAGAACAGAAATTTGCTGCCCACCTTGTACCAGAATGACATCAAGTTAGACAAGCCACTAGTGAATTTAAAGATTTTGCTATTGTCTGGTGGACTGGTCTAGTTGGGGATGGCAGAGCACCTACGACTTGGGAAGATCTTAAGGTAGCTATGCGCGATAGATTTGTTCCCCCATCTTATCATAGAGAATTGCGTAAGAAATTCATGTGTTTAGAGCAAGGGGATAAATCTGTTCAAGATTATTATGCTGAGCTTCATAAGGGATTGCAGCGTTGTGGGATAGTAGAGGGACATGGGGACGCTCTTTGCCGTTTTTATTTAGGTTTGTGGCGTGACATTCAGAACATTATGGATTACAAAGAATTTAACACTGTCAACAAGTTGTTCTAGTTTGCTATGCTTGCAGAGAAGGAATTGCAGGGATGACAACATCGACCTAGGGCTACTTTTGGCGCCTCCTCTACATCCCGGACGCACACACCTGCCTTTAGTCATACACCTTCGACCACTCCAGCGTCCACATGACCTACCTCGACACCTGCTGCACATGTTGGTAAACTTCCTTTGCAGGTACCCGCTAAGAAACAAAAATCACCAGCACCTGCAGCACCTTCCAGTGGTCGTTCTTCGGGTATTGTTTGCCACCGTTGTCATGGGATTGGTCACGTGAAGAAGGATTGCCCGAGTCAGCGAACATACATTGCTACGGATGATGGCTACATTAGTGCTTCCGACGGTGAGGATGACGATGATGATTCCAGTGATGTTACTGCTAATGATGATGCCATGCTTGGTGCTGATGCTATGGTGAACCTTCGAAGCATCATGGTGCAGCGTGTTCTTAGTTCTCAGCCTGAATCATCAGAGAAGCAGCAACACCATAACTTGTTCCACACTTTCTTCGCCATCAAGAATCGGTGTGCATGTGTTATTATTGATGGTGGAAGCTGCAATAATTTGGTGGGTTCAGATTTGGTCAAGAAGCATGGCCTGACCACACGTCCATGACCACATCCATACCACATTCAGTGGATCAATGACTTAGGCAAGGTTAAGGTAACACACATGGTATGAGTGCATTTCTCCATTGGTATGTATTCTGATTATGCGGATTACGATGTAGTACCTATGGAAGCTTGTTCTCTTTTGTTGGGTAGACCATGGGAATATGATACTGATGCACGTCAGCATGGTAGAAGTAATACATACACTTTTAGGCATAAAGATAAAAACATTACTTTGCTACCTTTGACTCTTGTTGAAATTTTACAAGCTGATAAAGATAGAGCTGCAAGTACCCATAAGGAACCAACTAATGAGACAGAAATTCAGCAACAAATTAAATTGAAAGCTCCTATCATGCTTGCTACTAAATCTGATCTTCTTGAAATTCATGCTACTGATGCTAGTTGCTATGCCTTGGTTTGGAAAGATGCTTTCTTTTCTATTGATGATATTCCTAGCACTTTGCCTGCATCTGTGACTAACCTTTTGCAGCAGTTCCGAGATGTTTTTCCCTCTGAGTTACCTCCAGGACTTCCTCCCGTTCATGGGATTGAGCACCAGATTGATTTGATTCCTGGAGCGAGCTTGCCCAACCATGCTGCATATCGAGCAAATCCTGAGGAGACTAAGGAGATTCAACGACAAGTCCAATACCTTTTGGACCGCGGGTATGTACGTGAGAGCCTTATTCCTTGTTTTGTTCCTGTCATTATGGTTCCAAAGAAAGATGGCAGTTGGCGCATGTGTGTAGATTGTAGAGCCATTAACAACATCATTATCCGGTACCGTCATCCTATTCCTTGATTAGATGATATGCTTAATGAGTTAAGTGGTTCTAAAATATTTTCTAAGATTGATTTGCGCAGTCGGTACCACCAAATTAGAATGAAATTAGGCGATGAATGGAAAACTGCTTTTAAAACCATGTTCGGCTTATATGAGTGGTTACTGACGCCTTTTGGATTAACTAATGCCCCTAGTACTTTTATGCGTTTGATAGTGATGAACGAGGTTTTGCGCCCATTTATTGGAAAATTTGTGGTGGATTATTTTGATGATATATTGATCTACATCACTTGTTTATCTGAACATCTTGACCATCTACGTGCTGTTTTTGATGCTCTGCGCGCCGCGCGCTTATTTGCTAACCTTGAGAAATGCACCTTTTGCACCGAACGAGTATTGTTTCTTGGCTATGTTGTCACTCCATAGGGTATTGAGGTTGATGAGGCCAAGGTGCATGCTATTCAGAGTTGGCCAACGCCATCGACGGTGACACAAGTGCGGAGTTTTCTTGGACTTGCAGGATTTTATCGTCGTTTCGTGAAGGATTTCAGCACCATCGCTGCCCCATTACATGAGTTGACCAAGAAGGGTGTTTCATTTAATAGGGGGCAGTCACAAGAGGATTCTTTTGCTCTTTTAAAAGAGAAGCTTACTCACGCGCCACTACTCCAACTTCCTGACTTTGGTAAGACTTTTGAACTCGAATGTGATGCAAGTGGAGTTGGCATTGGTGCTATTTTGATGCAAGGAGGTAAACCCGTTGCATATTTTAGTGAGAAATTGAATGGCCCTGTTCTTAATTATTCCACTTATGATAAAGAATTATATGCTCTCATACGATCTTTGCAAACATGGAAACATTATTTGTGGTATAAGGAATTTGTTATTCATTCTGATCATGAGTCACTTAAGCATCTTCGTAGTCAAACAAATCTGAACCGTAGACATGCTAAGTGGGTAGAATTTCTTGAAACTTTTCCTTACATCATTAAACATAAAAAAGGGAATGATAATGTGATTGCCGATGCTTTGTCTAGACGCTATGCTATGTTGTCTCAACTTGATTGTCGTATTTTTGGACTTGAAACAATTAAGGGACAATATGCTTTTGATGATGATTTTAAAGTGGTTGCATTAAATTGTAAAGAGGGCCATACATGGAATAAATTTGTGCTAAATGATGGATACTTGTTTAGAGCTAACCGCCTATGCATCCCAGTTGGTTCGGTCCGTCTTTTGTTGTTGCAGGAAGCGCATGGTGGTGGTTTGATGGGTCACTTTGGTGCCAAGAAGACGGAGGTTGTGCTGTCCACACACTTCTTTTGGCCTCGAATGCGGCGTGATGTTGAGCGCTTTGTAGCAAGATGCACGACGTGTCAAAAAGCTAAGTCACGATTGAAACCACATGGTTTGTATATGCCTCTTCCTATTCCTTCAGTTCCATGGGCAGACATTTCTATGGATTTTATTTTGGGATTGCCTAGGACGAAGAGGGGGAGCGATAGTGTTTTTGTTGTGGTTGATCGTTTTTTCTAAGATGGCACATTTTATACCTTGTCACAAAACGGATGATGCCATTCATATTGCTAACCTCTTTTTCAAAGAGATTGTTCGTTTGCATGGTATGCCTTCTACTATTGTTTCAGATCGTGATGTAAAATTCTTGAGTCATTTTTGGCGTACTCTATGGAACAAATTGGGGACAAAATTGCTGTTTTCTACTACTTGTCATCCCCAAACTGATGGACAAACAGAATTTGTGAATAGAACATTGTCTGCAATGCTGCGAGCAATATTGAAGAAAAACTTGAAAATGTGGGAAGAGTGTTTGCCGCATGTGGAGTTTGCATATAATCGGGCGGAACACTCCACCACCAAGGTAAGTCCTTTTCAGGTAGTGTATGGCTTTAACCCTCGTGCTCCTATTGATCTTTTGCCTCTACCTACTACCGAGCAAGTACATAGTGATGCTAAGGAGCGTGCTGACTTTATTTTGAAACTTCATGCTTCAACTAGAGCCAACAATGAAAAGATGACTGAAAATATAGAATTGCTGGTAGTCAACGTAGAAAACCAGTTAAGCTTGAAGTGGGTGATTTAGTGTGGTTGCACTTGAGAAAAGATAGATTTCCAGAGTTAAGGAAGTCTAAATTGATGCCACGTGCTGCTGGTCCATATAAGATTTTGGAGAAAATAAATGATAATGCATATAAACTTGAGTTGCCTCCCGAGTTCTGGGTTAGTCCTACATTTAACATTGTAGATTTGAAACCGTATTTGGAGGAAGAGGATGAGCTTGAGTCGAGGACGACTCCACTTCAAGAGGGGGAGGATGATGAGGACATCACTCCCATGGATTCAAACAACACTCCCCTAGTTGATGTTCAAGGTCCGATTACTCGCTCACGCGCAAGACAATTGAATTTGCAGGTGAGCTCGTTCCTATGTACTTATTCTTGTGCATTTGAGAATAGTGTGCTACCTAATGAATTAATTGTACTTAGGAATGAAGGAAAGGACCAGCAAGGACATGGTGAAGGACTTGGAGGCGTGGAATTCCAGCAAGGACGTTCAAATCAAGGTGGAGGTCCATAATCTGTCCCGGTGCTGCGACACCGTAACTTGGCCTTTGGGCCGTGTATCTTTGTTGAGCCCATTAGGGCGCATCTAGGGAGGGAGTCACGCTCCTAACCCTCATATAGTCAGTAGCCACCACCACATTAGGGCTCGGGTTTTACTTAAGTCATTCTATCAAGAACAGTTTGCCGCTCGATCGGTTTGTGGGACCCCAACTTGTGAGCTTAATCATTCATCCGCAATATTCCAGATTGTGTTCTTTCTTGTTCTTTCATGTGTCTTCGATTGTCAGGCAGGAATTAGCCCTCGTGGCGATGTCAATCGTGTAGTGCATGGTTGATAACCAGAGGAGAAGTGGTGCTGCGATTGCGGGGTTCTAGTCGTGTTGATTGGAAGCCGGATCGTCTGTGTGACATCTCCACCAAATCGAAAGTTACCCCTCCTGAAGGAAGATCCATAACCCACGTCCCCATCAAGTCTGACGGAAGATCCATAACCCACGTCCCCATCACTCGAGTTACAAGAAATAAGGTGATAAAGATGTGCAAAGTACAATGGAGTCACCATGGAGAAGATGAAGCTACTTGGGAGAGAGAAGAAGAGCTTCGCATAGATTTTCCACATGTTTTCTCTAGTCCTTCCTAAATCTCAAGGACGAGATTCTTTTTTAGGGGGCTAGGATTTGTAATACCCAAAAATGAATACAATGAGTATATAGATGATATTCTTATTTTTTGTGCCATAAATTCCTCATAGCAAGAGCATACCTATAATTAAGAGTGATTAACTAAAACAAATGATACTCAAAACTAAATTATGCATCATGCTAAGGTTTCATTTTGTGTGCATTTTGTGACAATATAAAAAAATATGTAAAAAGAAATATATTAAAGTCCAAAGTGGAATTTAAGGTCTAAAAGAAATTCTAGAATTGAGAAAGGAAGAAAAGAAATAATATATAATACAAAACAAAATGTATAAAATGTAAACTCTATCCGTAGTGGTAAGATTAAAATCTACCTTTAATTGAGTACAAAAGTCACATGTATATTTGGAGTTTAAATTGGAAATTTAAAATAAAAGGAGAAAGATAAACCAGAAAAAGATAAAACAGAAAACCATTCGCGGGCTGACTTCCATCAATTCAGCCCACCAGACGACTCCCCGCGTGGCCCGTTCCAATCCTCGGCGCCGACATTTGGGCACCACCGGGCAGTCTCACATGCTCGGCCACGTTTTCCTTCCCTCGCTGCTCTACGGGACCCGCACGCCAGCCCACGAACAGACAGCTCCGCGCCCTCGCGTTTCGCTGGCACGTGGGGCCTGACGGTCAGACCCGTCGTCTTCGCGAGATTTGTGGGCGCGTCAACCGAACTCCGAGAGACTCGCTTCATCTGGTAGCCGACCGACTTTCCCCCACCTAGCCTACGCCGTTATAAAAGGACCCTAGTCACGACCCTTTCCTCCCCTTTGCTCTCTCGTTTCATACTAGGCGCCGCCGTGACCACCGTGAGACTCCACTTGCGCCGCCGCACGGAAAATCCGGGTTCACGCCATCGGGTGGTCGTGGGAAGCAGCGCAGGAGCTTCGCCACCACCTGGGGAATCCGCGCGTCGCGTTATTGGGTGGAGTCGCGGTCGGTTCTGGTCTGAATCGCTCGTCGGAGCGGCCACTGCATATCAGATCGGCGCGGCACCGTGAGCAACGCCTTGTTCACCGCTAATGCTAGTGAGTATCCGTGCGGAGTGTTCACTAGCTCCCTAGGATCATGTAGCGCCCTTCGAATTAGAGCTTTGCGCGTAGTACAAAGAACTTGTGGTCGCCGGTGATGGCGCCGCCATGGTCCGGCTGGTGCGCCGCCGTCCGGTTGGATTAGAAGGCAGGATTGCTGGGCGCCGTAGGATCAGTGATGAGCGGCTGTGATCAAAGCGCATAACATTTTGTCGTATTGAACCGAGATCATTGATCCTCGGACAGGTGGCCACGATTAGATTCTAGATACCCCTTCGTCGTTTTGGATCTAGCGCATTGATCGGCGATCATGTGGCCGGGGGGTGTCGGGATCGCAAACAATCCTCGACCGTCGAACGTAGATTGGACGTTGGATGTGAGTGACGGTTTCGCGGAATGATAGTTTTAATCTGGGCCGCTAGTTTCTAATCGGACGGTGGATAGGGCGTACCGGTTCACTCTCGGGTGAATCTAATCTGGGCCGTGGGGCTTTAATCCGACGGCTGAGACCCATCCATACCCCTTCGTTCTGGCGTTTTTACATATGAAACCCTCTGGAAATAGAAAATGAACCCGCCATCCATCACCACTATTCACTGAGTCCTAAGAAGTTTGCACCGAAGCCCGTAGGTTCTCTAGTTTTCTTGCGCCCAGTCTAGATAGTTAGTATAACAGAGAAATTAAATTATAAATGGATTTTTAATATATAAATAAGTGCTAGAACTTGTATAAATCATAGAAAATTCATATGAACTCCAAATTAATCGATTCTAGTTTCTAAAATTTTGTAGTAATATTGTTTATCACCTAGAGTCTCTGTTTTGACATGAAAACAGTAAGAAAATTAATTTCTCACTTAATCATATATCAAGCACATAAAACCTATGGAAATTCATAATTTAAAATCCATAACTCCAAAATTAATGATTCCTGTTCCTAGGTTCTTATTTTTAATGTGTAGATTATTATTATGTATTTTGTTTACATGTTTGGTGTGATGTTAATTTCTCCTTTATACTGTGCTTGTTTGTATTGTGGTGAGTAGAAGAGCCTGTGATTGAGGATCCTAGTGCCCAGCAGATAGAAGTTGCTGAGCAGGAGCTCATTAAAGGCAAGTTGTGCCCTTGACCACTTTTTACCCAATAATGTTCTTTAATATCACTTATTCATGCATAGGTTTAATTTTGATGGGACCCAATAGGTCACCCTAGAGTTTTATCTCTTTACCTTGTTATCCCTGAATCACTTGGGTAGTTACGCTATTGCTTTACATGGTGTTGGGTTAATATTTCATTATATCCATGTTCTAATTATTTTGTTATTTTATTTATGTTCATGTCAAGATCATTATTTTTAATTGGAACATGGAGCTTAACTTGAGAAACACGTGCCACCACAAGGGAGGAATGGGACCCCTTGGCTAACTTATTAGGAAAGCTAGTGGAAGACTACCTTACCCGAAAGGGGCAAGGGCAGTAGGGGAGTTGCATGCAAGGAGGTTCTCGGGTTGATTTTGTTGTGATGGCGATCAGACGGGGGATTCTTGCAAGTGCTCTTCCTATAAACTGTATGTAACACTCCAAAATCCTATTCTGGATAAATTAGGAAAACTCATTTCATGATTTAAATAAATGTGTTTTCAAATAATAGATTATCTAAAAGATTCTTATGTGAACTATCCTTTGTGTTAAAGATTTATTCGCCAAAAAAGAATTAAGTTAAACTATCTCTTAATATAGGTTTTACATTAGAAATTATATCCTTTTAAATAAATGTGAAGATTATAAATTTATTTTATTGTACTTATAAAATATGTCTATGTGTTTGAATTATTTTCTTTAATAATTATTATTGTAAAACAACTTACATGAATTATTTCTACTGATTTTCATTTGCTTAAATAGATAAATTAATTAATAAAAATGCTTTGCATAAATCATGTTGAGTTTTTGTTCGTTGCAATTTATGCTTGAAATAGAAAATTTAACTTAGCTCTAAATTAGACATGAATTTCAAATTTAAAATAGAAAACAGAAATTAGAAATACAAGCTAATATAATGGATTGATGTATGTTAGTTGGTTTGTTTGTAAACGACGTCCTTTAGGTAAAGTCGATACAAATTAAGATATCGCAATAAGATATTTAAGAAAATACTCCTTTTAGCTCGCGTGTAACACCCAAAAAAATTATTAATTTAAAAACTTAAATAAGAATATATTCTAAGATTAATTTAAATTAAAGGACTAATATGATTAGTATAAATTAACAACAATATTATTAGAATAAAAGAGATAAGTTAGAATTCCTAAAGTATAGGATATGGTTATAACAGATAAGTACCAGATTAGATCTATCATGTAACAAATTTGGGTTTGAGTTAGTTAGGTTCCTAATATATAGGATATGGTTGTAACAGATAAGTACCAGATTAGATCTATCATGTAACCGCCCACCTCATAGCATATATAAATACATGCCACCATAACAGCTCAAGCCATCAATCAAAGACTCGTCTCATCCATAGTCTCGCAGCAGCCACCGCTCGCCGGTGGGCCTGCCACCGCGGGCAGGATGCCGTAGCCCCATTCTGGCGTGAACAGGATCGTGCGGGGGAGAAATATCCCTGTTTGTCGATCCGGTGATGAGCGCTCATGATTGAATCTCAAATACCCCATCGTGACCGAAAAGCATAGCCGTTGATCTCGGATCTGTTGGCCGAGATCAGATCGCGGGATCCTTTAATCTCGAGTGTTGGATCGAGATCTGACCGCTGACACTAGATTCCGGTTCACGACTTTGTGGATCTAATCTCGAGCGTTAAAAACATATCGAACGATCCCTGGTGATGGATACCCTTTCGACCTCGGTAATTTGCTAAAGAGCCCCTCTGTTTTATTAGAATCAACCCGTCGTCCAAAGGAGTGTAAAAGTAATTCAATTTAGGCCCTGGAAATTTACAAATTGATCCCTAGAGCTAGTAGAATTAGTATTAAGTGATCCTAAATCTTATTTAATGCATATCTTTGACGTTTTAACTCTGAATTGACCCGTTCTAGTTGCACTAGCCTCATAATAAAATTGTCTACATTTTAGTAATATTATTTTATCATATAACATGTTCTCAAAAATAGTTAACTAATTTGTTCAACCTATGTTTGTTGGGATAACGTGTTAATATAGTATTTCAATTCGGAGTATCTATAATTTTACTAGAACAGGATTATGTTATAACTTAGCCTAAAGTTGAATCAGTTATTTTTTATATATTTCTCACATGATTTATAGCATAGAATATATTATTATCATTTAATCACCTAAAACTTCAGAAAATCATATCTTTATAACCATAACTCCAATTTTAGTGGTTCTCGAACCTACGATCTCGTAGCAACGAGTAGATTATTATTATGCAGTTTGTTCTTAGGTTTGGTGTAATGTTAATTTTGTCTATACCATGTTTGTCTCTATTGCTACGACTAGCAGCGAGGTTTCGAGTCACCTGAAGAGCAAGTTGGTACCTGGAATCTCAAGTCCCAAGCAAGTTATGCCCTTGATCACTTCTTTTACCCAGTTATGTTCTTATTAATCATAATGATCTGCATAGGTTAATTTTGATGGGACCCAATAGGTTACCCTAGTTTGACTATCTTTATACCTTGTTTACCACTGAATTTTTGGGTAGTACCTGCTATTGCTATATGTGGTTTTGGGTATGGAGATACATATTATTTATGATCATACTTTTATTATCAGTTTGTTATTTACTGTTTATGATAAGATCATTATGTTAATTGGAACATGGAGCGACCACCCAGGAAAACAGTGCTACCACAAGGGTGGTATGGGACGCCCTTGACTGACTAATTAGGAAAGCTAGTGGAGGACTACCTTACCCGAAAGGGGCAAGGGCAGTAGGGGAGTGGTCAGTGTAGGGAGGCCCTTGAGTTGATTTTGCTGCGATGGCAGTCAGGCGAGGGGTCCCTACATTGGAGCTTCCTAGAAACTGTAGCGGGTTTTCTGAAGCTAGTGAAACTTTGTAAAGGCCTCGTAGTGGTACCCTACCTCACTTCCTTGGTAGAGGTGTATGGGGTCTGATCAACCCCATGGCAAATGGGTAACACAACTTGTGGGTAAAGATGCGCAACCTCTGTAGAGTGTAAAACTAGTATAACAACCATGCTCACGGTCATGAGCAGCTCAGACCCTCACATGATTAAATTATGGAACTAAATTCAATTTGTCATATGCATTGCATTGCAGGTGTTGTTATCACTTTTGTTCTACTACTTAATTGGGTTGGTATTTACTTATACTTAGTAATTACTAATAAAATTTTGACCAACTTTAAAAGCAATGCTTAGCTCTAACCATCCTCTTTGGTAAGCCTTACACTTCACATGAGCTCCCACCTTTGGCAAGTTCATGCACATTATTCCCCACAACTTGTTGAGCGATGAACGTATGTGAGCTCACTCTTGCTGTCTCACACCCCCCACAGGTCAAGAACAGGTACCGCAGGATGAGGCGCATGGAGGATGCTGTGATGAGTTCGTGAGAGGTCTAGACCGTCGTCTCCCAGTCAACTTTGGGTTGCTGGATCGTTGTCTACATATGATGTAATTATTTATTTATTTTGTACAGAACTCCTATTATATAGTAAAGATGTGACATTCGTTTCTGTACCACTATTCATCATATGTGTGAGACTTGGTCCCAGCACACCTGGTGATTATTTCGTGCCCGAGTTTTGAACCCCTAAAACTCGGGTGTGACACTGTAGAGGGTTTTCGGAAGCTAGTGGAACTTTGTAAAGGCCTCGTAGTGTTGCCTTGCCTCGCTTCCTTGGTAGAGGTGTATGGGAGTCGTGATCCCTTGGCAGATGGGTAACATGACTTGTGGGTACAGGGTCTAACCTCTGCAGAGTGTAAAATTGGTATACTAGCCGAGCTCACGGTCATGAGCAGCTCAGGACTCTCGCATGATTAATATATGGAACTTAAATTCAATTTGTCATTTGCATTGCATGAGATTATTATTAATTTTGTTCTATTATTATTTATTATGGTTTGGTATTTACTTACATTTAGTAACTGCTAATAAAATTTGACCAACTATTAAAAGCAATGCTCAGCTTTAACCCCTATTGTTGATTAGCATTACACATCACATGAACTCCCACGTTTGGTGAGTTCATGCACACTGGTTCCCCACAACTTGTTGAGCTATGATCATGTGTGAGCTCACCCTAATTGTCTCACACCCTCCACAGGAGAAGAACATGTGGTTCAGGAGGAGCCACACAACGAGGAGTTTGATCTGATCTAGGTGGCGTTTCCCAGTTGACTTGTTGGCGCCAAAGATGGAGTTTAGTTCGATTTATATTTATCTTTTATTTTGTAAGACTTCCGCAATGTAATAAGTACTATGATGTTATTGCGACATTTATCTCTATACACTCTGTTATTATATATGTTGTCTTCTTTGGCGCTTGTATGAGATGCACCCAGCTTTGTCCCTTAAATCCGGGTGTGACATGGCGGTACTTATGTGGCGGAACCACCCGAATTATTCCAGCTTAAGTGCCCGACTCACGCCTCAGGGGCCGTAACACACTTAAATCGGAATAACCCGTCAGTCCCTCAGATCTAGCCTGATAGAGCCACTTAACCAGGATCAAATTACATAATCTCACTCGAAGGTGAGTCACAGAAGAAATACAATAAAACAGGAAACCTCAAATTAAGTACTGAATTATTACATAGATCGGAGTTTTTCGAGTAGCAAATAAGAGTTCGCGAAATGAAATGCAGCGGATAATCGATGTCGTCGGTATCGAGGAAATGGGCAAGGCCTAGCCCACTACTCCTCGTGCTCCTCTCTTGCCGGAGCAACATCCCACTCGACCGTCCAACCCGGTGGCAGGGTGGTAGGCCAAGTCACACCATCAACCATTTCTTGAATGGTACCTGCAAAAATTATGCCACAAGCAAGGCTGAGTATACTAATACTCAGCTAGACTTAACCGGTGTGAGGAGTCTACTCCTCTACCTCTAGACTATGCAGCTGTTTGGCTGAGGGGGGTTTGGTTTGCCAAAAGCACTAGCTGTTTCTAAAATCAATTTTTAGCTTTTCAAATTCTATCATCATTAACTTAGCTAGATTTGCTCCTTCTAAGCATACATGGTGACAAGCATTTAGTTCAATCAACAAATTATCTCATGTAACCTCATTTCACTTCTTACTCGATGCAGTACAAGGGGTCAAGCAGTCTCATCAGCTGCGAGAAGCAGACGATTCGAATCGAGTTTTAACCTTGCAAGGTAAACCTAAACACACGGCATGTCAGGGTACTCCGACCCCACACATGACAACCGTCCCCATCGATTCCCCATTTGCGTCTAGGCCTCACCGCCTTGGCAGACAATGCTCCACTGACCCCGGCTGCCGCCGTGCAGTGACCACACTTGTACCCACCATAGCTAGCATGGGAAACCCAATCTCAGGTCGCATGAGGGATAAAGTCCGCGCCCGGCTTCACTCAGGTACTAGGTTTACCGGTTACCATTTTTCCCGGCATGTGCTTAGTACGTTCAAAAGCTTGACTCAGGTATCCACACGTTAATCCTTAATTCTTTTTCCCGTCTCATGGTCAAGGCATCCTCCCTGGATCCAAGTCCATAGACTAACATAGATCCCGTTATCAAGATGAATACAATCAATTCCTGACCTCGCGCGAGTGCTAGAAAAATCACTCGACTTCTACCGAGATCCTGATTAGCAAAGCAGCTACTCGACCTAGCATACTAGTATTCATCTCAAAAAGGAATCCTAAGTTCATGCATCTAGAGGTTTCAAGCAACTCCTACACTTAAGTGCACATTACAATCCTACAAGCATTAAGTGTAGTAAAGTAGCATATAATAATATGGTTATGCATATAAACCGGGGCTTGCCTCCAATTGCTAGGGCTGCGGGGAGATCCTCAACAGCAGCCTCGGAAGCTTGCTCCTGGTCCTCCTCTTGGACAGATCCTTGCTCAGGGATGAGCACGTACTCTCCGTCGGCAAGATTACAATCTAATGAATGCAATGCGTAAGATATATGCATGATATGATATGTGCTTTAGAAACTACAACTTTTGACGGTGTATGATCTATTTGAGTTAGACAAGGTTAAACTTTACTTATGTAAGACTTCTGGGTGGTATACTTGGCAAATTGGATTGAACTTAGCTAAGGTAAGTGGTAGGTTTATTTTTGGGGTTCCACTGAACTCTTTCCAAAGCCTTAGTGAGTTTTGACAAGAATTCAAGTTGGATTCATTGGAGTGAGGTTTATTTCTTCTTTCTTTTTCTTTTTTCTCCTTAAGTTTTTGGAGTGGGTTTGAACTACAAGTTACTTTAATAAAATTCCAAACATTCTGCAAAAATCACAGTGGCTTATTACTGGTGTATAATTCTCTGTCTCAAAATTTGGGGATCAGAAAGTGAATAATTTTCTCTAGACAAAATTACCAAACCCTAGGGCAGAAGGGGTGTTTTGAACTACAACTATTACTTAACAGTAGGTAATCCTCTAAAACTTATTTTGCTGGCTTTTAGGTGCTATAACATGACTTGACACAAATTTCTAGTCATTATTACCTATTAATTATTTTACTAAGGTTTTCTCAAGTTTCTAGCCATAGAGGTGCTTTCTACTACCACTATATTTGAAAAATATCAAACAACAGATTTCTGATTTTTCTTAGCTTCTATTTTGTGCAAGAGCAATCATTCTGAAGGTTGGCATCTTTTTGCTTAAGGGAAGGGGTGGTATGCATTAATTGGATTAAATGGCCTTTCTTATACAATATTAGCAATAGGTATTATTTTACATCTTTTCAATGGGTTTGCATTTTTCCCTGGTGGCTTATCTCATCATTGACTTAGCAAAATTTTTGGTTGCCCATTATTGCATTATTATGGGTTATTCATAATTCATTTGGACAATGCCTCATTATAATATTATATTTGTTTACCTTTCTTAAAATGATGGGCTGGGGTGTTCATTATTTTTGCATTGGGGTCCTAGTGGTTATAAGTCCACTAGATTTTTATTATCAATTTTCGGTCTGGTTTTGTAATTCTAACAATTGATTTCCAGTTGGAATAATGCTAAATAAAACATTTTATTTAAAAACTGATCTGGACTAAAGGTCTTTTTATTTTTTCTAGGTTCTCTATTACTTAAGCAAACTAGGAAAATAATTTCACTTACTGTTCATTAATTTCTAATGCCTTTCTAATTTTTCCTAAGTTTTGGGCAAAACATCTTTAAATGGATATCTACACTATATTTTTCAATACTGGGGTTCCTACTATTTTTAAACAGTGTCTAAAAGAGGTTTGAATACCTACAAATTTTCTTAGGTTCAGCACAGAAGAAAAACTAATTTTCCTTAATTAAGCAAGGTTTGGTCAGTTTCTGTTTTTAATTTTAAACTCAAAAATTTAGAACAGAAAGCATAGGGTTTATTATTTTTAAATGATAGTTCATAATATTTAGGATCTAGCAAAATAAGTTTGACAACTTTTGATTAAGAATTCATCAAGCTATGGACTTTCTAAGTTCTCTGGTTATTTAAAAAGATTAACAGAATTGATTAAATGGAAAACTACTTTGCACTGGGGTCCCTGGCGGGTGTTTCAAGTTTTTCTCACGGATCAGTCACTGGGCTACTATTCACATGAGTCACTGACATTGCAAAAAACCCCCCCGGGTTCTCTAATCCTAACCCGAGGTCCTTCTCCTAACTTAAACAGTAACCGCGGCGGAAGAAAGGGCGGAGGGGCTTACTTGCGGCGAGATTGCTCCGGTGAGGTAGTCGAGGACGTAGGGGAGGTCTCGGGGATCACAACGATGTACGGGTCGCCGTCGGGGATGGTCGGAGTCGGCCGGTCCACGTGCGCAGGCGGGGATGCTCGTCGGCGGCGAGGAGTCCGGCCTACTCACGGCGCGATAGTTCAATTGAACGGGTCAAAGAGCTTCACGGGATGCCAGGGAAGATATGGGTGCAAGGAATTGGACGAAGACTCACTGGTTAGCTTGGTCCACGCGCGACGGCGGAAGACCAAAGTCCGGTGAGGGTGATCTCAGGCTTCCGGTGAAGTTCTGCCAGGTCCGAGGGCTTGGAGAGCTTCACGGGCCTATGGCGGAGCTAACCGAAGCACTGGCGTGACTTGGGGGCGACTGGAGTGGGCTGGCCACGGTGGTCGAAGCTCTGGCGGCAATGGCGGGCGGAAAAGAGCTCGCCGGAGCTAAGGAAGGGTGTCTGGCCGGTGATGGTGAGCGCGGGGTGAAGTGAGGCGTGCCTGGGAAGGCTTTATAGGCGCGGGCGAGCACGGCCGAGGGCGGGGCTCTGACAAGCGCTCGGGGCGTGCGCGGCGATTGCCAGTGCGCGCTCTGGCGCCTAGCACAGCGTCGAGCACGAGGCAGCGCAGAGAGAGGTCGAGTTCAAGCGCGGATTGGCTCCAAATCTTTGAGATTTTGGCCATAATCCCGTTGAGAGATCTCTTCCTCTCAAGTCCCTTTATCATTTATGTGTGGAGGCTAGCAGGTTTGGTTGACTGGATTAGGAGATAGAGAGGGAAGAAATCTGGTTTGTCTCACTGCCGCACACAGGGAGAAGATCTCTGGTTTGACGTTTCCGAGGCACGCGTCCCAATGCCATCTTCTTGCATGCCACAGAGGGGTTAGTTAGGCACGTTTTTGTTAATGGGGCCATTAGGATTTGAGTTAGGGATCAAGGTGAACACGCCTGATCTTTGGCTCAAGGTCTGAAATTCAGAATTCTGAAATTCAGAATTTCCTAATGAACTCCCACATGAGAAGCTTGCTTGGGGTTTTATTTGAATTATTTTGGCCAAGCTTCCTCAATCTTTATTGTTGCTTATTAAATATATTGCAATGTTTATAATTGGCCCAAGCCATGATTTTAAATTTTTCATACCCTTTTCCCTTTCCTCTTGAAATTTGTTTGTAGGGCTCAATTAGGGTTTTTATTGGGGTTGCACATTTTTGCCTTTATGAAAAACCCATTTGTTTGAACATGATACTTTTAAGTATAGGCTTAGTGGATCCTTTATTCTTAAGTCAATTTGATGTTCATACTTAACTTTGGTTCACATAAGATGATGGTTCATGGGTTAGCGCTTTGAGAGAAACCCTAGGTGACACTAGGGTGTCACAGCCTTCCCCCCCTTAAAGGAATCTCGTCCCGAGATTCGGGTCAGAGTCCTCCCGGGGTGAAGCAAAGGGTGAGACTTATAGGAAGTGGGTGCTCTTATTATTAGGGCAATTTGCTCTTCGAATGTCATCCTCTTTGCAACTTCAGAAGGAAGTCCTTTTTAAATCTTGTTTTATGGTTACTTCATTCTGATTAAGACCACATTTCTGAATTTTAGATTCGAAGGGCAGGAGGAGGGGTTGGGTGTGATTACGTACCAGATTCCTTAGGTAGGTAATCAGGAAAGTTGGATCTCAAGAATTCTTCAATTTCCCAAGTAGCTTCTTCCTCTGAGTGATTACTCCACTGGACCTTGTACATTTTGATCGATTTAGCCCGAGTTGATCTTTCTTTGCAATCCAGTATCTTGGAAGGGTACTCTTGGTACGATAGATCCAGCTCTATCTCCAATTCTGGCTCTGCTAAGATTTCAGTCGGCAATCGAACACACTTCTTCAATTGAGATACATGGAACACACTGTGAATGGCAGACATCTTTGAAGGTAACTTCAGCTTATATGCCACGGGTCCACATGCTTCTATGATCTCATAAGGTCCAATGTAACGAGGGGCTAGCTTGCCTTTAATTCCAAACCTCTGCACTCCCTTGGTGGGTGATACCTTGAGGTATACAAAACTTCCCACCTCGAACTGGAGAGGTTTCCTTCTTTTATCATGGTAACTTTTCTGCCTGGCCAGAGCAGCTTCTAGATTCTTCCTGATTAGTTTGACCTTCCTTTCGGCTTCAGTCACTAAGTCAGGTCCAAAAACTCCTCTTTCTCCAGGTTGAGACCAATTGAGTGGTGTCCTGCACCTTCTTCCATAGAGAGCTTCGTAAGGTGCCATCCTTAGGCTGGATTGATAACTGTTATTATAAGCAAACTCTACCAAAGAGAGGTGCTTATACCAGTTCTTGCCACAATCGATTGCACAAGCTCTCAGCATATCCTCTAGGATTTGGTTTACCCTTTCCGTCTGACCATCAGTCTGTGGGTGGTAAGCTGAACTTCTGATTAGCTTGGTTCCCAAAGACTCCTGCAGTTGTTCCCAAAATCTGGCAACAAATTGGGCTCCTCGGTCAGAAACAATGGTCCGAGGTAATCCGTGCAAACACACGATCTGGTCAATATACAATTCTGCATACTTCTGAGCCTTATCAGTGGTGTGCACAGGAAGAAAATGTGCCACTTTCGTCAGTTGATCCACAATAACCCAAATCGAATCATGATGACGAGAGTTGTTGGGTAGACCCACAATGAAATCCATGCTGATGTCATCCCATTTCCACGAAGGTATGGATAGGTGTTGCAAAGCTCCAGCTGATTTCAAGTGGCTTGCCTTTATCCTCTGACAGGTGTCACATTCTGATACATACTGGGCTATCTCCCTCTTCATTCTGGTCCACCAACACAAAGGCTTCAGGTCATGGTACATTTTGGTGCTTCCAGGATGCATAGAGAATTTGGAGAGATGAGCCTCATCCAAGATTTTCCTCTT
The DNA here is from genome assembly GCA_029449295.1 of Zea luxurians. NCBI lineage: Eukaryota > Viridiplantae > Streptophyta > Magnoliopsida > Poales > Poaceae > Zea > Zea luxurians. The sequence goes on along the minus strand of JAOPSE010000069.1, from coordinate 7,903,056 downwards.
GAGGTCCTGGTTTTCAGGAATCACCAATCTGCCTTTGAACCATAACACACCCTTTTCATCTTGGCGGAAACAATTATACTTCTCAATCTTCTGATGGAGATTCTTCTTGATAATCTGCACTCCCTTGTCACTGAGCTGGGCCATGATGATCTGGTCTTGCAAAGCTGGCTTAACAAAAATGTGAGACGAAGAACCAGAAGGAATCACTTCAATTTGCATCTTGCTCAACTCATCACACAAGGTGTTAATGCGAGAATCCATCAGAACACAATTGCATTGCAACTTCTGACTCAAGGCATCTGCTACCACATTGGCTTTTCCTGGGTGATAATGTACCTCCAGGTCATAATCCTTGATCAGCTCTAGCCATCTTCTCTGCCTCATGTTTAGATCAGCCTGAGTAAAGATGTACTTAAGGCTCTTATGATCAGTGAAGATGTTGCAGTGGGTTCCCATTAAATAGTGCGTCCACATTTTTAATGCATGAACCACTGCTGCCAACTCGAGGTCATGAGTGGGATAATTCTGCTCATGAGGCCTGAGTGCTCTTGAGGCATAAGCGATGACTCGGTTGTCTTGCATCAAGACACAACCTAGCCCAGTGCCAGAGGCATCGCAGTATACATCAAAAGGCTTGCTGCTGTCGGGTTGCGCTAATACTGGTGCTGTGGTCAGATGCTGCCTTAATGCATGGAAGGCATCTTCGCACTTCTGACTCCAAACAAACTTGGCTTCTTTCTTCAGCAACTCAGTTATAGGCTTCACAATTCGAGAGAAATCTAGAATAAATCTTCGGTAATAACCAGCTAATCCCAGAAAACTCCGAATTTGACGGACAGTCGTTGGTGGCTTCCAGTTCATCACCTCTTGCACTTTATCAGGATCAACAGCTATTCCTGCTTGAGAGATAGTGTGACCCAAAAATTTGATTTCCTTCAGCCAAAAATCACACTTGGACAACTTGGCATAAAGGTGGTGCTCTCGCAGACGTTGAAGCACTACATGCAAATGCCCGACATGTTCTTCGTTCCTTGAGTACACCAAAATATCATCGATGAAAACCACTACGAATTTGTCTAATTCAGGCATGAAAACAGAATTCATCAGATACATGAAATATGCTGGTGCATTTGTCAGCCCGAATGACATCACCAAAAATTCATATAGCCCATATCTGGTTGAGAATGCCGTCTTCGGAATATCACTTGCTCGTATCTTGATCTGATGGTAGCCAAAGCGAAGGTCTATTTTGGAGAACACCTTGGCCCCGACCAACTGGTCAAAAAAAACATCAATACGAGGCAAAGGATACTTGTTCTTGATAGTTACCGCATTAAGAGGGCGGTAATCTATACACAGCCTCAAGCTTTCATCCTTCTTCTTCACAAACAGTGCTGGACATCCCCAAGGCGAAGTACTTGGGCGAATAAATCCATTATCCAGCAACTCTTGCAATTGCTTCTTCAATTCTGCCAACTCAGCTGGTGGCATTCGGTAGGGCCTTTTGGAAATTGGGGCCGTTCCCGGTTGCAACTCAATGGCAAATTCAATATCCCGGTCTGGTGGCATTCCTGGCAATTCATCAGGAAAGACATCTGCATACACGCAGACCACTGGGATCTTCTTCAGAGGTAACTCCGTCATAAAGAAAGCACACGACTGAGTAGAACCCTGACTGGGCAGAATTAAGGTGAAGTTCCCACAGAACGGAGAATTGATTTCCACGGTACGGCTGGCTACATCAAGCACAACTTGGTGCAAGGTTATCCAATTGGCTCCCAGAATAATGTCCACATTTTCTAATCCCAACACAAGAAGAGTGGTTTTGACAATGTGGCTCCCTAGTTGAATAGGCACACTTTGGTTTAATTGATTAGTTGAAACTTTACCCCCAGGTGTGACTATCAAGAATGACCCTTTTGAGTGAGAGAATGGCAGTTCACATTTAGCACTGAACTTCTGGCTAATGAAACTATGAGATGCACCAGAATCAAACAGAATTAAAGCAGGTTGATTATAAACTGAAAAGATACCGGTCATGATAGGAGCTCCCTCAGGTACTTCCTCCAGAGTAGTGAAGTTGAGCTTCCCTTGCCTGACTTGTACCTTCTGCTTTCTTCCCTTGTCCTGATTTGGTGCTGGCATCTGCCTCTGCTGGTTCCTGGGACAATTCTTGGCATAGTGGCCCACATTGCCACAAGTGAAACACTTGTTCCCATTGCCCTGGCAGAACTGCTGCTGCTGCGGAGGCTGATTGTTCCTTGGAGCGGGAGCTGGAAAGCGGTTTGGTGCCAGCTGCTGCTGCTGAGGTGGCCTGATCACCCATCTGCCTACCTGCTGCTGGAAACCCCTGCTCTGATTGTGAGAAACAATCCGGAACCTCTGAGCCTGAGCGGATGGTGCTGCCATTGGTGCCTTTCTCTTCTTCTCTGCCCGACGAGCTACAATACAGTCCTCCTGGGAGATGGCCATGTTGACCAACTCATTGAAGCTATTAGCCCGGACAGTGTTGAGTCGTTCCCGCAACTTGGTATTGAGACCCCTGCGGAAGCGGTCTCTCTTCTTTTCATCAGAATCAGCGTGGTACCCTGCATACTGGCACAGGTCGTTGAAGGCTTGCGCATACTGCAGTACCATGCAGGTTCCTTGATTAAGGGCCAAAAACTCATTTAGCTTGCGATCAAGAATGCCAGCTGGGATGTGGTGTCCTCTGAAGACAGTCTTGAATTCCTCCCAAGACACTTCACGATCAGCGGGGAGCATGGCACGGAAGTGGTCCCACCAAGTCCGAGCAGATCCGCGAAGCTGCTGCGCGGCGAAGCGAGTCTTGGTAGCATCAGGGCAGTCTCCTGTGAGGAGGGGAAACTTGGACTCGACGACGCGAAGCCACACGTTGGCGTCCAACGGATCCTCTGCCTTGGTGAACAAGGGTGGCTGCGTGCTCAGGAACTCCTGGTAGGTTGCCATTGCAGGAGGTCGCTGATGCTGGCCTCCACCATGCTGCTGAGGGTGGGGCTGGCGCTGCAAGAGCTGTCGCAGAATCTCATTCTGCTGGGCCATCAGCTCCTGCACTATGGGAGCTAGAGGAGCTGGCGGGGGAACCTGCTCGTTATGCCCGCGACGCTGCCTAGCTGCCATCTGAAAACAGAGATTGCCGCCATTGTTATCCCAGCTCACAGTTTCGAACGCCAAGATACCATCTCATACGGAAGAAAAATGCCATAATCATAATATTAGGTTCGAAATGAAGGTAACATGGCGACAAACATCCCACAGATTTCAAGAGTTCACAGTGTTACATCAATCAGGGGAAAGTACCCGTAAGCCTAGTCCAAAATCTGATATTAACTAAGTTCGCATAGGTATCTATCTGCCTAAAAGTGTCGAAGTGACTGATCAACCCTGAGCGGTGGAAGCGACACTAGATACGGGTGAAGGAGGCATCGTGGAGGTAGTCCCATTGGCACCAGGGGCTGGTCCTAGCTCCTCGGGAGCCTCTTCTCCCTCGCTTCCGGCTTCATTGGCCTCCATTTCCAGGTGGTGCATGTCCAAGTGGTCATTCTCTTCTTCGAGTTCCCTCTGCACATTGTGGAGCTGGTTCTCCAAGACATCAATGGTGTTGTCTCGGATCTCCACCTGCTGCTCCAAGGTGGTAATGCGCTGGCTCAGCCTTTCCACCTGCAGATCCTTCTCTACCAACTCGGTGGATAGATCGACCACAAAATCTTCTCGACTATTGAGAGTGAGCTTGGCGGTTTGAGCGATGTTAGCAAGAAGTGCCATAGCGTCGCTCTGAAGGGCCTGAAGGCGGTACATCGCACTCATGCACTGAACGGTGACCCTCCCAACCAAGTTAGGATACATTGCCCACACATCCTTCACATGGCTCACGCGGTTACACCACATGGGATCATCTCTCTTCTCCGCAGGGAAGAGTCCCAAGGGGTGCATCACCATCTCCAGGGGATGGTAGCCACAGAAAGTCGTCAGAGTCTTCATGGCTGCTGCTTCGACGGTGCCGTCCGTCCTAAGTCCGATCGTCTCAGAATCAAGAGAACGCCAACCCGGCTGAAGGGGATGAGCCTCCAAAGTCAGCCAGACCTGACAACGAGGTACCCGATGCTCCTCATACAACTGCACCGTGTACAAAGGGGGCGTAGGGTAACCGGCGGAGTTAAGCACTTCCCACAAGATGGAAGGGAAGCCATCACGAGAAAGGAAGTCAGAACTAAAATGAGTGTCTCCTCCACTGGCGAGGGTGGGTGAATTCATCTGCGGAAGGGAATCAGAGGTAAAGATTATGGTGGAAGGAAAAAGAAAAAGAGAGCCCGGATGGTTTTTAAAGGAAGTGGGTTAGCTCAAGTTTTTCATCCCTCTTTGTTTTTATAATGCATGCATGCTGAAAGTAACGTTGCCTCTCCAAAAATAGGGTACTTTTAGGGCATCCTTAGAAATATAAGTACTGGCCCTCGGGGCCTAACTAGTTAGCCACCTATTTCTCCCTCTATGCCTAAGGCCTTTCGTCCTAGGTCTAGCGGTCTAGTCCTGACAATCCGTAGTAGTTTCTAGGCAAGTTTTAGATTTTGAAAATTGGTATTCATGGTTTATTGTCCTTCTCTGTGGTGGAATTTGCTCCGATACCAGCTGTGACGGAACCACACGAATTATTCCAGCTTAAGTGCCCGAGTCACACCTCAGGGGCCGTAACACACTTAAATCGGAATAACCCGTCAGTCCCTCAGATCTAGTCTGATAGAGCCACTTAACCAGGATCAAATTCCACAATCTCACTCGAAGGTGAGTCACAGAAGAAATACAATAAAACAGGAAACCTCAAATTAAGTACTGAATTATTACATAGATCGGAGTTTTTCGAGTAGCAAATAAGAGTTCGCGAAATGAAATGCAGCGGATAATCGATGTCGTCGGTATCGAGGAAATGGGCAAGGCCTAGCCCACTACTCCTCGTGCTCCTCTCCTACCGGAGCAACATCCCACTCGACCGTCCAACCCGGTGGCAGGGTGGTAGGCCAAGTCACACCATCAACCATTTCCTGAATGGTACCTGCAAAAATTATGCCACAAGCAAGGCTGAGTATACTAATACTCAGCTAGACTTAACCGGTGTGAGGATTCTACTCCTCTAACTCTAGACTATGCAGCTGTTTGGCTGAGGGGGGTTTGGTTTGCCAAAAGCACTAGCTGTTTCTAAAATCAATTTTTAGCTTTTCAAATTCTATCATCATTAACTTAGCTAGATTTGCTCCTTCTAAGAATACATGGTGACAAGCATTTAGTTCAATCAACAAATTATCTCATGTAACCTCATTTCACTTCTTACTCGATGCAGTACAAGGGGTCAAGCAGTCTCATTAGCTGCGAGAAGCAGACGATTCGAATCGAGTTTTAACCTTGCAAGGTAAACCTAAACACACGGCATGTCAGGGTACTCCGACCCCACACATGACAACCGTCCCCATCGATTCCCCGTTCGCGTCCAGGCCTCACCGCCTTGGCATACAATGCTCCACTGACTCTGGCTGCCACCGTGCAGTGACCGCACTTGTACCCACCATAGCTAGCATGGGAGACCCAGTCTCAGGTCGCATGAGGGATGAAGTCCGCGCCAGGCTTCACTCAGGTACTAGGTTTACCGGTTACCATTTTTCCCGGCATGTGCTTAGTACGTTCAAAAGCTTGACTCAGGTATCCACACATTAATCCTTAATTCTTTTTCCTGTCTCATGGTCAAGGCATCCTCCCTGGATCCAAGTCCATAGACTAACATAGATCCCGTTATCAAGATGAATACAATCAATTCCTGACCTCGCGAGAGTGCTAGAAAAATCACTCGACTTCTACCGAGATCCTGATTAGCAAAGCAGCTACTCGACCTAGCATACTAGTATTCATCTCAAAAAGGAATCCTAAGTTCATGCATCTAGAGGTTTCAAGCAACTCCTACACTTAAGTGCACATTACAATCCTACAAGCATTAAGTATAGTAAAGTAGCATATAATAATATGGTTATGCATATAAACCGGGGCTTGCCTCCAATTGCTGGGGCTACGGGGAGATCCTCAACAGTAGCCTCGGAAGCTTGCTCCTGGACCTCCTCTTGGACAGATCGTTGCTCGGGGATGAGCACGTACTCTCCGTCGGCAAGATTACAATCTAATGAATGCAATGCGTAAGATATATGCATGATATGATATGTGCTTTAGAAACTACAACTTTTGACGGTGTATGATTCGTTGCGAAAAATGAAAAAATGGTTCCGGTAGCGAAAACTCGTGCTTTGTATGCACCCCGACACCCGTTTTCGGAATGGGTGACGTGCGGCAAATAAATTGCGCAAAATCACCCAAAACATGAGTTTTGGACCTAAAGTAGTGGATTGGGCATGTTCGTTGCGAGAAACGATGAAATGGTTCGGGTGGCAAAAACTAGTGCTTTGTGTGCACCCCGACACCCGTTTTCGGAATCGGTGACGTGCGGCAACGAAATTGCGCAAAACCACCCGAAACATGAGTTTTGGACCTAAAGTAGTGGATTGGGCATGTTCGTTGCAAAAAACGAAGAAATGGTTCCGGTGGCGAAAACTCGTGCTTTGTATGCACCCCGACACCCGTTTTCGGAATTGGTGACGTGCGGCAACGAAATTGCGCGAAACCACCCGAAACATGAGTTTTGGACCTAAAGTAGTGGATTGGGCATGTTCGTTGCGAAAAACAAAGAAATGGTTCCGGTGGCAAAAACTCGTGCTTTGTGTACACCCCCGACACCCGTTTCGGAATGGGTGACGTGCTGCAACGAAATTGCGCGAAACCACCCCAAACATGAGTTTTGGACCTAAAGTAGTGGATTGGGCATGTTCGTTGCGAAAAACGAATAAATGGTTCAAGTGGCAAAAACTCATGCTTTGTATGCACCCCCGACACCTGTTTTCAGAATGGGTGACGTGCGGCAAAGAAATTGCGCGAAACCACCCCAAACATGAGTTTTGGACCTAAAGTAGTGGATTGGGCATTTTCGTTGCGAAATACGAATAAATGGTTCCAGTGGCGAAAACTCATGCTTTGTATGCACCCCGACACCCCTTTTCGGAATGGGTGACGTGCGGCAACGAAATTGCGCGAAACCACCCCAAACATGAGTTTTGGACCTAAAGTAGTGGATTGTGCATGTTCGTTGCGAAAAACGAAGAAATGGTGCCGGTGGCAAAAACTCGTGCTTTGTATGCACCCCTGACACCCGTTTTCGGAATGGGTGACGTGCAGCAACGAACTTGCGCGAAACCACCCCAAACATGAGTTTTGGACCTAAAGTAGTGGATTGGGCATGTTCGTTGCGAGAAACGAAGAAATGGTTCCTGAGGCGAAAACTCGTGGTTTGCATGCACCCCGACACCCGTTTTCGGAATTGGTGACGCGCGGCAAAGAAATTGCGCGAAACCACCCCAAACATGAGTTTTGGACCTGAAGTAGTGGATTGGGCATATTCGTTGTGAGATACGAATTAATGGTTCCGGTGTCGAAAACTAATGCTTTGTATGCACCCCGACACCCATTTTCGGAATAGGTGACGTGCGGCAACGAAATTGCGCGAAACCACCCCAAACATGAGTTTTGGACCTAAAGTAGTGGATTGGGCATGTTCGTTGCGAAAAACGAAGAAATGGTTCCGGTGGCAAAAACTCGTGCTTTCTATGCACCCCGACACCTGTTTCGGAATGGGTGACGTGCGGCAACAAAATTGCGCGAAACCACCCCAAACATGAGTTTTGGACCTAAAGTAGTGGATTGGACATGTTCGTTGCGAAAAACAAAGAAATGGTTCCGGTGGCAAAAACTCGTGCTTTGTATGCACCCCGACACCCGTTTTCGGAATTGGTGACGTGCGGCAAAGAAATTGCGCGAAACCACCCCAAACATGAGTTTTGGACCTAAAGTAGTGGATTGGCAATGTTCGTTGCGTAAAACGAAGAAATGGTTCCGGTGGCGAAAACTCGTGCTTTGTATGCACCCCGACACCCGTTTTCGGAATGGGTGACGTGCGGCAACGAAATTACGCGAAACCACCCCAAACATGAGTTTTGGACCTAAAGTAGTGGATTGGGCATGTTTGTTACGTAAAACGAAGAAATGGTTCCGGTGGCAAAAACTCGTGCTTTGTATGCACCCACCGACTCCAGTTTTCGGAATGGGTGACGTGCTGCAACGAAATAGCGTGAAACCACCCCAAACATGAGTTTTGGACCTAAAGTAGCGGATTGGGCATGTGCGTTGCGTAAAACGAAAAAATGGTTCCGGTGGCAAAAACTCGTGCTTTGTATGCACCCCGACTCCAGTTTTCGGAATGGGTGACGTGCTGCAACGAAATAGCGTGAAACCACCCCAAACATGAGTTTTGGACCTAAAGTAGTGGATTGGGCATGTTCGTTGTGAAAAACGAAGAAATTGTTCAGGTGGCGAAAACTCATGCTTTGTGTGCACCCCGACAGCAGTTTTCGGAATGGGTGACGTGCGGCAACAAAGTTGCGCGAAACCACACCAAACATGAGTTTTCGACCTAAAGTAGTGGATTGGGCATGTTCGTTGCGAAAAACGAAGAATTGGTTCCGGTGGCAAAAACTCGTGCTTTGTATGCACCACGACACCCGTTTTGGGAATGGGTGACGTGCGGCAACGAAATTGCGTGAAACAACCCCAAACATGAGTTTTGGACCAAAAGTAGTGGATTGGGCATGTTCGTTGTAAAAAACGAAGAAATTGTTCAGGTGGCGAAAACTCATGCTTTGTATGCACCGTGACACCCGTTTTCGGAATAGGTGACGTGCGGCAACGAAATTGCGCGAAACCACCCCAAACATGAGTTTTGGACCTAAAGTAGTGGATTGGGCATGTTCGTTGCGAAAAACGAAGAAATGGTTCCGGTGGCGAAAACTCGTGCTTTGTATGCACCCCGACACCCGTTTTTGGAATCGGTGACGTGCGGCAACGAAATTGCGCGAAACCACCCCAAACATGAGTTTTGAGCCTAAAGTATTGGATTGTGCATGTTCGTTGCGAAAAACGAAGAAATGGTTCCGGTGGCGAAAACTCGTGCTTTGTATGCACCCCGACACCCGTTTTCGGAATTGGTGACGTGCGGCAATGAAATTGCGCGAAACCACCCCAAACATTTGTTTTGGACCCAAAGGAGTGGATTGGGCATGTTCGCTGCGAAAAACAAAGAAATGGTTCTGGTGGCGAAAACTCATGCTTTGTATGCAGCCCGACACCCGTTTTCGGAATGGGTGACGTGCGGCAACGAAATTGCGCGAAACCACCCCAAACATGAGTTTTGGACCTAAAGTAGTGGATTGGGCATGTTCGTTGCGAAAAACAAAGAAATGGTTCCGGTGGCGAAAACTCGTGCTTTGTATGCACCCCGACACCCGTTTTCGGAATGGTGACGTGCGGCAACGAAATTGCGCGAAACCACCCCAAACATGAGTTTTGGACCTAAAGGAGTGGATTGGGCATGTTCGTTTCGAAAAACAAAGAAATGGTTCTGGTGGCGAAAACTCATGCTTTGTATGCAGCCCGACACCCGTTTTCGGAATGGGTAACGTGCGGCAACGAAATAGCGCGAAACCACCCCAAACATGAGTTTTGGACCTAAAGTAGTGGATTGGGCATGTTCGTTGCGAAAAACGAAGAAATGGTTCCGGTGGCAAAAACTCGTGCTTTGTATGCACCCCGACACCCGTTTTCGGAATCGGTGACGTGCGGCAACGAAATTGCGCGAAACCACCCCAAACATGAGTTTTGGACCTAAAGTAGTGGATTGGGCATGTTCGTTGTAAAAAACGAAGAAATGGTTCCGGTGGCAAAAACTCGTGCTTTGTGTACACCCTGACACCCGTTTCGGAATGGGTGACGTGCGGCAAGAAAATTGCGCGAAACCACCCCAAACATTAGTTTTGGACCTAAAGTAGTGGATTGGGCATGTTCGTTGCGAAAAACGAAGAAATGGTTCCGGTGGCGAAAACTCGTGCTTTGTATGCACCCCGACACCCGTTTTTGGAATCGGTGACGTGCGGCAACGAAATTGCGCGAAACCACCCCAACATGAGTTTTGAACCTAAAGTCTTGGATTGGGCATGTTCGTTGCGAAAAACGAAGAATTGGTTCCAATGGCAAAAACTCGTGCTTTGTATGCACCCCGACACCCGTTTTGGGAATGGGTGACGTGCGGCAACGAAATTGCGTGAAACCACCCCAAACATGAGTTTTGGACCTAAAGTAGATTGGGCATGTTCGTTGTAAAAAACGAAGAAATTTTTCAGGTGGCGAAAACTCATGCTTTGTATGCACCCCGACACCCGTTTTCGGAATGGGTGACGTGTGGCAAAGAAATTGCGCGAAACCACCCAAACATGAGTTTTGGACCTAAAGGAGTGGATTGGGCATGTTCGTTGCGAAAAACGTAGAATTGGTTCCAATGGCAAAAACTCGTGCTTTGTATGCACCCCGACACCCGTTTTGGGAATGGGTGACGTGCGGCAACGAAATTGCATGAAACCACCCCAAACATGAGTTTTTTACCTAAAGTAGATTGGGCATGTTCGTTGTAAAAAACGAAGAAATTTTTCAGGTGGCGAAAACTCATGCTTTGTATGCACCCCGACACCCGTTTTCGGAATGGGTGACGTGTGGCAAAGAAATTGCGCGAAACCACCCAAACATGAGTTTTGGACCTAAAGGAGTGGATTGGGCATGTTCGTTGCGAAAAACGAAGAAATGGTTCCGGTGGCGAAAACTCGTGCTATGTATGCACCCCGATACCCGTTTTCGGAATTGGTGACGTGCTGCAACGAAATTGCCCGAAACCACCCCAAACATGAGTTTTGGACCTAAAGTAGTGGATTGGGCATGTTCGTTGCGAAAAACGAAGAAATGGTTCCGGTGGCGAAAACTCGTGCTTTGTATGCACCCCGACACCCGTTTTCGGAATTGGTGACGTGCGGCAAAGAAATTGCGCGAAACCACCCAAACATGAGTTTTGGACCTAAAGGAGTGGATTGGGCATGTTCGTTGCGAAAAACAAAGAAATGGTTCTGGTTGCGAAAACTCATGCTTTGTATGCAGCCCGACACCCGTTTTCGGAATGGGTGACGTGCGGCAACGAAATTGCGCGAAACCACCCCAAACATGAGTTTTGGACCTAAAGTAGTGGATTGGGCATGTTCGTTGCGAAAAACGAAGAAATGGTTCCGGTGGCGAAAACTCGTGCTTTGTATGCACCCCGACACCCGTTTTCGGAATTGGTGACGTGCGACAACGAAATTGCGCGAAACCACCCCAAACATGAGTTTTGGACCAAAAGTAGTGGATTGGGCATGTTCATTGCGAAAAACGAAGAAATGGTTCCGGTGGCAAAAACTCGTGCTTTGTGTACACCCCGACACCCGTTTCGGAATGGGTGACGTGCGGCAACGAAATTGCGCGAAACCACCCCAAACATGAGTTTTGGACCTAAAGTAGTGGATTGGGCATGTTCGTTGCGAAAAACGAATAAATGGTTCCAGTGGCAAAAACTCATGCTTTGTATGCACCCCGACACCCGTTTTCGGAATGGGTGACGTGCGGCAACGAAATTGCGCGAAACCACCCCAAACATGAGTTTTGAACCTAAAGTATTGGATTGGGCATGTTCGTTGCGAAAAACGAAGAATTGGTTCCAGTGGCAAAAACTCGTGCTTTGTATGCACCCCGACACCCGTTTTGGGAATGGGTGACGTGCGGCAACGAAATTGCGTGAAACCACCCCAAACATGAGTTTTGGACCTAAAGTAGATTGGGCATGTTCGTTGTAAAAAACGAAGAAATTTTTCAGGTGGCGAAAACTCATGCTTTGTATGCACCCCGACACCCGTTTTCGGAATGGGTGACGTAAAGGAGTGGATTGGGCATGTTTGATGTAGCTGAGGTGCCCGATCTTTCGGCGAGTAGAGATAATTCCGATTTGGCGGAAGTTGACCCTTGCGATCCGACTACGACGAGCAAGCCCGAGGCGCCAATGCAATCGCTGAACCAACTCCCTGTGGTTACCGACCTTGCTGATGCGAGATCGGCCTGATCACGAAGATCGTTTCCTGTGCGCAATCGAAGAACGAACAAGAAAAAGATGCGAGCAATCTAATCTATTACTCGAGGGTGGAGTTCTGAATACACGAAGACAGCGCAGATTTGCGCGTGCTCGAGAGTAGCTAAAGCTAGATCTAAAACAAAACTCGGAAAATAAAGGAGGCGCAGCTCCTGTATAAATAGAGAGGGGGCGCAGCCCCTAGGGTCGGCCAACCCTAGGTCGTCCATTATGGGCCGCAATTGGGCTGGTCGTCTATTCTTCTGGGCCTTCGTTCTTTAACAACATGATGTAGTTCAATTCTCTTGCACGGGCCCGAGTCACTGGCCCAGGTGGAAGGGGTGGCGCCTGGGCTGGAGAAGGTGCTGCTGGTGTAGATGTGCTCGTGTTGGTGTTGATGTCCTCATCATCCTCCCCTTCTTGAACTGAAGTCGTCCTCGACGGCAACTCCTCGTCTTCTCCCGCATATGGTTTCAAATCTGCAACATTAAAACTAGTGGAAACACCAAACTCCGCAGGCAGGTCAAGGGTATAAGCATTATCATTAATCTTGGTTAGTATCTTAAAAGGACCAGCAGCACGAGGCATCAATTTAGAACGACGCAAAGTAGGAAAACGATCCTTTCTCAAATGCAACCAAACCATATCACCAGGTTCAAAAGTAACTAGTTTCCGGCCCTTACTACCAGTAATCTGATATTTAGCATTAGCAGCAGCAATGTTTTGTTGAGTTTGTTCATGGAGATTAATCATTTGTTCAACATGTGCAAGAGCATCTATGTGTGGGGCGTCCGCAGCATCAAGCGAAAACAAAGCAATAGGCGCCCTAGGAATGTAACCATAAACAATTTGAAAAGGGCACATCTTTGTAGATGAATGGGTTGCATGATTATAAGCAAACTCAACATGAGGCAAGCAATCCTCCCAACGTTTCAAATTTTTGTCTAAAACAGCCCTAAGCATGGTAGACAAAGTTCGATTAACTACCTCAGTTTGACCATCAGCCTGAGGGTGACAAGTGGTGCTAAACAGCAATTTAGTTCCCAATTTATTCCACAGAGATCTCCAAAAATGACTCAGAAACTTAGCATCACGATCCGAGACTATTGTATTGGGAATACCGTGCAAACGAATAATCTCTCTAAAAAACAATTCAGCAACATTGCTAGCATCATCAGTCTTATGACAAGGTATGAAATGAGCCATTTTGGAGAATCGATCAACAACCACAAAAATGCTATCCCTCCCCTTCTTAGTTCTAGGCAATCCCAAAACAAAATCCATCGAAATATCAATCCAAGGGGAAGTAGGAACAGGCAAAGGCATATACAAACCATGGTTGTTCAACCGTGACTTAGCTTTCTGACAAGTAGTGCAGCGTGCAACAAGGCGCTCAACAGCAGCGCGCATCCGAGGCCAAAAGAAGTGGGCAGCCAACACCTCATGTGTCTTGTAGACGCCAAAGTGCCCCATGAGACCGCCTCCATGTGCTTCCTGTAACAACAAAAGACGAACCGAGCTAGCTGGAACACACAGCTTGTTAGCGCGAAACAGGAACCCATCCTGTATGTGAAATTTGCCCCATGGTTTCCCATTAATACAATGGCCGAAAGCATCTTTAAAATCAACATCATCCACATATTGATCTTTCACAGTGTGCAAACCAAAGATTTTAAAATCTAACTGTGACAGCATGGTATAGCGACGAGACAAAGCATCAGCAATAACATTGTCCTTCCCGTTCTTGTGTTTAATAATGTAAGGAAAGGACTCAATGAATTCTACCCATTTAGCATGACGACGGTTCAGATTTGTTTGGGTACGAATATGTTTTAAAGCCTCATGATCAGAATGGATTATAAACTCACGATGCCAAAGATAGTGCTGCCATGTATGCAAAGTGCGCACTAAAGCGTAAAGCTCCTTATCATAAGTAGAATATTTCAGACTAGCACCGCTTAATTTTTCACTAAAATAAGCAACTGGTTTTCCTTCTTGTAACAAAACAGCACCTAGCCCAATACCGCTAGCATCGCATTCAAGCTCAAACACTTTATTAAAATCAGGCAATTGCAATAGGGGAGCTTGGGTTAACTTATCTTTCAAAGTGTTGAACGCTTCCTCCTGGGAATCACTCCAAGCAAATGGAACATCTTTCTTTGTAAGCTCATGTAGAGGCGCTGCAATGGAGCTAAAATCACGAACAAATCTGCGGTAGAAACCGGCAAGTCCAAGAAAGCTCCGAATTTGTGTGACCGTCGTCGGTGTAGGCCACTCCCGAATGGCAGCAATCTTGCTGCTATCCACCTCAATGCCCTGTGGAGTAACAACATAACCAAGAAACGAGACACGTCGTGTACAAAAGATGCATTTTTCCATGTTAGCAAATAACTGGGCAGCACGCAATGCATCAAAAACAGCACTTAAATGTTCCAAATGCTCTTTCTTAGATTTGCTGTAAATAAGAATATCATCAAAATAAACAACCACAAACAATCCTATGAAGGGCCTTAGAACTTCATTCATCACTCGCATAAAAGTGCTGGGAGCATTAGTCAATCCAAACGGCATAACCAACCATTCATATAAACCAAATTTCGTTTTAAAAGCCGTTTTCCATTCATCACCCAGTTTCATTCTAATCTGGTGGTAACCACTACGCAAATCAATCTTAGTGAAAATAATGGCACCACTAAGCTCATCTAGCATATCATCAAGGCGTGGTATAGGATATCGATAACGAATAGTGATGTTATTAATAGCACGACAGTCTACACACATACGCCATGACCCATCTTTCTTGGGAACAAGTAACACAGGAACAGAGCAAGGGCTAAGAGACTCACGAATGTATCCCTTGTCAAGCAATGCCTGTACCTGGCGCTGAATCTCCTTCGTCTCATCCGGATTTGTACGGTACGGTGCGCGGTTCGGAAGCTGTGCGCCGGGAATGAGGTCGATCTGGTGCTCAATGCCACGAAGTGGTGGGAGACCCGGTGGTAAGTCTTTGGGAAAGACATCAGCGTACTCCTGCAAAAGGTTAGCAACCATAGGGGGAATAGCCAAAGATGGTGCATCATCAAGTGAAATGAGGACACTAGAGCATATAAGTGCATAGCATGGCAAATGAGCACCGTGTAGATCATCAAAATCAGCACGTGTAGCAAGTAAAACAGGAGCCTTCAACTTGATTTCAGAAGGAACAGAGGGCGATGGATCAAGTTGTTTAGCAGTTATAGCAGCTCGGGCAAGATCATCTTTAACAATTTGTTCAGGTGTCATTGGATGTATAATTATTTTCTGACCCTTAAAAATGAAAGAATAATGATTCGAGCGACCATGATGCAAGCTATCAGTATCATATTGCCAAGGTCGACCAAGTAACAAAGAGCATGCTTCCATGGGAATAACATCACAATCAACAAAATCAGAATAAGCACCCATGGAGAAAGGAACGCGCACGGAACGTGTGATTTTTATTTTACCACCATCATTAAGCCATTGAATGTGATATGGGTTTGGATGCTTACGAGTGGGTAACGATAACTTTTCGACCAGCTTGGTACTCGCCAAATTGTTGCAACTGCCGCTGTCGATAATGATGCGAATTGACCGCTCCTGCACAACACCCTTTGTATGGAACAGAGTGTGTCGCTGATTCTTCTCGGGCAAAGCGACCTGTGTACTGAGAACACGCTGCACAACAAGACTTTCATACCTATCAGCGTCGTCTGGGTTGACATGTACCTCCGCCTTAGCTGCATGGTCAGTGGCAAGTAGTGCATGTTCAATTTCTTCAGAATCACTAGCGGAAGAGTACTCACCATCGTCACGAATGAGCAAAGTGCGCTTGTTTGGGCAGTCCCGAATCACATGGCCAAATCCTCTACAGCGATGACACTGAATATCTCGTGTACGACCTGTGGGTGGGGCAGTGCTGGCTGGTTTGGTCGTCTTCTCGCGTGGAGTAGTGGTGGACGTGGATGGCGCAGGGGGAACTGGTGCTGAGGTGGATGTCGAGCTTCGTCCTGCAAAGGGGTTAGAATATGGCTTCGAGCGGCGTCCCTGCACTTCACGTTCAGCTTTGCAAGCATATTCAAATAAAGTAGTCATATCATAATATTCCTTATAATCAAGTATATCTTGGATTTCGCGGTTTAAACCACCACGAAAACGTGCCATAGCAGCGTCGTTGTCCTCTAATATGCCACAACGAATCATACCTTTTTGTAACTCCTGGAAATAGTCCTCAACAGATTGAGAACCTTGCTGAAAACGCTGCATTTTATTAAGCAAATCACGAGCATAATACGAAGGCACAAATCGATGTCGCATCGCAGCTTTCAACTGATCCCAAGTGGTTGGAATAGTAGTGGGATGTTTTATTTTAAACTCACGCCACCAAATTAAAGCAAAATCAGTAAATTCACTAATAGCAGCTTTAACCTAAGAATGTGCAGCAATATCATGGCATGAAAATTTTTGTTCAACCTCTAACTCCCAATCAAGATATGCAGCAGGATCATATTTGCCATTAAAAGGTGGAATTTTAAATTTAATCTTAGAAAATAAGTCATTAGGGGGATGACGAACCACACGGCGTGCACGACCACGGCGATCTCCATCTTCCCACTCAGTGTCACCGCCGTAGTCCTGCTCCATCTTTGTGGTCAACGCATCAAGGCGTGCCAGGATGGTGTCGAGTGTGGTGCGAGTCGCCGTTTGAGCAAGGTCAAGCTGGTTGAAACGCTCGGTCGTCGAAGTGACCGTTGAATCAAGCCGTTCATGCATCGTCCTAATGTCATCAGCAAGTCCATCAACTTGTCCCTTTACTTCCAGCAACTGTGCATCCACCGTGTCATGTGCTCCTGCCATAGTTAGCGCAAACACCAAAACACCAAAAAAAAAATGACAAAAACAGGGGTGTACTGCTCACAAGGCGCTTACACTAGTGCTGTTATCAAATTCTTATCCGTTCTTACCAAGCCACAGTGGTGAACTGCAACCAACAGGTGGAACCGGTGAAAGATTGGATGAGCGATTGCCTGGAGAAACAGAAACCTACTCGTCGTAGAAATATGTGGAGTTCTGGGTAGGCTGCACTCAAGTCAAGGATTAGCACGACCAAACAATAATGCAAAGTTGAATTATAGTGCAAAACACGAAACTATATTGCTGGCCACAAGTGCAAAGGACGGATGGAACTAGCAGAATGGCAGTACCGTAAATATTGTACTAGCGAGGCCACTAGTAGGAATCACAAGTGATTTTGTTTTTCTTTTTTGTATGAATTTTTTGATATTTTTCTCAGCACAAGAAGCAACAAAATAGGAGTTACACGAAGTTTCACCTAGAACAGAGTTCAGATGTGGTCTACAGAAAATGAGGAAGTTCTCTGAAAAACGTGCGAGAACTTTGATGAATTTTTTTCTTTATCTTCCTGAATTTTTTTGACAATTTTGTCGAAACCCAAACAGACCGTAGGTGAGTTTGGCCGGCCTCAGAATGGTGTCAACTAGCTCCTGTAAAAATTTCAGATTTTTCGGACACCCGAGCGAAAAGTTATGCCCGGTTTAAGGAAGGTAGCTCAAGTTATGTTTTCAAACGACCGGGATGAAACAACCGTATCCTATCTCCTTCGTTGTTTTTTTTTCTGTTTTTTTTTACGTAACCGAAGGAGAAAAACAAGGAAACCATGTTGACTCGGTTTTTTTTTTCTGTTTTTTTTTCGTAACCGAAGGAGAAAAACAAGGAAACGGCCGTTGACTCGGTTTGTTTTTTCTGTTTTTTTTTGACGTAACCGAAGGAGAAAAACAAGGAAACAATGTTGACTCGGTTTGTGGCGTGATCAAAGGGGAGATGGTGGCGGCGCTAGGATTTGAATGGTGGAAGAACACAATGCAACCAGCAACAAATGACGCGAAAGCACACAAATTCAGCAATGCAGATTATTGAAAGAAAGTGCGAGGCTCAAAACGGTGCTGGGATAAGGTCTAACCTGAATTTTTATGTGGTTTTGTGGACTGTAGGAAAAAAAAAAACACTCGATAAACTCACCGATCAACCTGGAAATCTGATACCAATTGATGTAGCTGAGGTGCCCGATCTTTCGGCGAGTAGAGATAATTCCGATTTGGCGGAAGTTGACCCTTGCGATCCGACTACGACGAGCAAGCCCGAGGCGCCAATGCAATCGCTGAACCAACTCCCTGTGGTTACCGACCTTGCTGATGCGAGATCGGCCTGATCACGAAGATCGTTTCCTGTGCGCAATCGAAGAACGAACAAGAAAAAGATGCGAGCAATCTAATCTATTACTCGAGGGTGGAGTTCTGAATACACGAAGACAGCGCAGATTTGCGCGTGCTCGAGAGTAGCTAAAGCTAGATCTAAAACAAAACTCGGAAAATAAAGGAGGCGCAGCTCCTGTATAAATAGAGAGGGGGCGCAGCCCCTAGGGTCGGCCAACCCTAGGTCGTCCATTATGGGCCGCAATTGGGCTGGTCGTCTATTCTTCTGGGCCTTCGTTCTTTAACAACATGATGTAGTTCAATTCTCTTGCACGGGCCCGAGTCACTGGCCCAGGTGGAAGGGGTGGCGCCTGGGCTGGAGAAGGTGCTGCTGGTGTAGATGTGCTCGTGTTGGTGTTGATGTCCTCATCAATGTTCGTTGCGAAAAACGAAGAAATGGTTCCGGTGGCGAAAACTCGTGTTATGTATGCACCCCGACACCCGTTTTCGGAATTGGTGACGTGCTGCAACGAAATTGCGCGAAACCACCCCAAACATGAGTTTTGGACCTAAAGTAGTGGATTGGGCATGTTCGTTGCGAAAAACGAAGAAATGGTTCCGGTGGCGAAAACTCGTGCTTTGTGTGCACCGCGACACCCGTTTTCGGAATTGGTGACGTGTGGCAACGAAATTGCGCGAAACCACACCAAACATGAGTTTTGGACCTAAAGTAGTGGATTGGGCATGTTCGTTGCGAAAAACGAAGAAATGGTTCCGGTGGCGAAAACTCGTGCTTGTATGCACCCAGACACCCGTTTTCGGAATGGGTGACGTGCGGCAACGAAGTTGCGCGAAACCACCCCAAACATGAGTTTTGGACCTAAAGTAGTGGATTGGGCATGTTCGTTGCGAAAAACAAAGAAATGGTTCCGGTGGCAAAAACTCGTGCTTGTATGCACCCCGACACCCGTTTTCGGAATTGGTGACGTGCGGCAAAGAAATTGCGCGAAACCACCCCAAACATGAGTTTTGGACCTAAAGGAGTGGATTGGGCATGTTCGTTGCGAAAAACGAAGAAATGGTTCTGATGGCGAAAACTCATGCTTTGTATGCACCCCGACACCCGTTTTCGTAATGGGTGACGTGCGGCAACGAAATTGCGCGAAACCACCCCAAACATGAGTTTTGGACCTAAAGTAGTGGATTGGGCATGTTCGTTGCGTAAAACGAAGAAATGGTTCCGGTGGAAAAACTCGTGCTTTGTATGCACCCCGACTCCAGTTTTCGGAATGGGTGACGTGCTGCAACGAAATAGCGCAAAACATGTTCGTTGCGAAAAACGAAGAAATGATTCCGGTGGCAAAAACTCGTGCTTTGTGTACACACCGACACCCGTTTCGGAATGGGTGACGTGCGGCAACGAAATTGCGCGAAACCACCCCAAACATGAGTTTTGGACCTAAAGTAGTGGATTGGGCATGTTCGTTGCCAAAAACGAAGAAATCGTTCTGGTGGCGGAAACTCGTGCTTTGTATGCACCCCGACACCCGTTTTCGGAATGGGTGACGTGCGGCAACGAAATTGCGTGAAACCACCCCAAACATGAGTTTTGGACCTAAAGTAGTGGATTGGGCATGTTCGTTGCGAAAAACGAAGAAATGATTCCGATGGGAAAAACTCGTGCTTTGTATGCACCCGACACCCGTTTTTGGAATGGTGACGTGCGGCAACGAAATTGCGCGAAACCACCCCAAACATGAGTTTTGGACATAAAGTAGTGGATTGGGCATGTTCGTTGCGAAAAATGAAAAAATGGTTCCGGTAGCGAAAACTCGTGCTTTGTATGCACCCCGACACCCGTTTTCGGAATGGGTGACGTGCGGCAAATAAATTGCGCAAAATCACCCAAAACATGAGTTTTGGACCTAAAGTAGTGGATTGGGCATGTTCGTTGCGAGAAACGTTGAAATGGTTCGGGTGGCAAAAACTAGTGGTTTGTGTGCACCCCGACACCCGTTTTCGGAATCGGTGACGTGCGGCAACGAAATTGCGCAAAACCACCCGAAACATGAGTTTTGGACCTAAAGTAGTGGATTGGGCATGATGAACCCAACGGGTAGAAGGGTGCCCGATCTTTCGATGAGAGATGATGGAGGTGGAAAACTTGTTGGAGAACGACGTTGGCTGCCCGACTACCACAACCAAGATGGTGTGGCGCCTTGAGCGACAGGTACACCGTCTCCTGATAACTACGATTTGGGGTGGAGGTCGACGTTGTGCTATCCGACTACAACAACCACAAGGGTGCTGCGCCTTAGCGATAGTTACACCGGCTCCTGTTGTTGCTGCTCTTGCCGTGCCAAGAACAGCCTTGAACCTGCAAGCAATCGAGAACAAGCAAGAACAAGATAACAAGCAAACACGCACGGATCTGATATAGTTGGGTTCCTGTTTCAAGTATTCGGGTGGTCTAGCCGACACACGCGTTTACAAGGAAGTAGCAAAGGCTAAACTTACATCAAACAAAACCCAAGTTATTTGGTGGCTGCTAGTTGCTTAAATAGAGAAATAGGAAGAAGGAATCCTGGTGGAGTCATGAAGTTCCCTCGGCAGTTCCTGGACGCCTCGGGTCTCGTCTCCCATTAATTCTTGATCCACCAGCAAGTAGACGAAGGGAGCTTTCCAACAAGTATTTATTTGCATTAATCGGCCTTTGAAGTTGGAAGATATGCCCCATTTAAACTTGTACTTGGTGCTGTTACGAAATCCTCTCGGGTGCAGTAGCCTTTATTGCTTTGTTGCCTTCTCCAGTTCAAGATGGTTCACCTCCCAAACACCTGAGCATAATAAAGTCATCGCAAGGCTTTAGTACCTCATTTAAAGAAGAATTAGCTTCAATAGCAAGGAACGAGTTCACCTGATAATTAAGTTTACGTGCACGGGCTCGTGTCATTGGTCCTTGATTAGCTACGAATGGTGAAGTGGTCACTGGTATGGTTGTATCAATGATAGTGATGTCCTCATCATCCTCCCCATCTTGCAACAAAGTCGTCCTCGACTCAAACGTGTCATTCTCTCCCAAGTATGGTGTTAAATCTGCAATGTTAAAAGAGGAACTGACCCCAAAATCTGCAGGCAACTGAACTTTATATGCATTATCATTAATTTTGTGAAGCACTTTGAAGGGTCCAGCAGCTCTTGGTTGTAATTTAGATTTGCGCATATCAGGGAATCTATCTTTCCTTAAATGCACCCATACTAAATCACCAGGTTCAAAGGTAATATGCTTTCTACCCTTGCTACCTGCTTCTGCATACTTAGCATTCATGGCTTTAATATTTGCTTTAGTTTGTTCATGCAGCTTTATAATCAGTTCAGCACGACGAGAAGCATCAAAATTCATTATTTCAGAATGTGGGATGGCGATAAGATCAATAGGAGCTCGAGGGACAAAACCATACACAATTTTAAAAGGGCATAGTTTAGTTGTAGAATGTTGAGAACGATTATAAGCAAATTCAATGTGAGGCAAACATTCTTCCCACAATTTGATGTTATGTTTCAGAACAGCCCTAAGCATGGTAGATAAACTACGGTTTACGACTTTGGTTTGTCCATCGGTTTGAGGGTGACAAGTAGTAGAAAAGAGCAATTTAGTTCCCAACTTAGCCCATAACGTTTTCCAAAAATGACTAAGAAATTTGGTATCCCGATCAGACACAATAGTGTTTGGAACCCCATGCAAACGAACAACTTCACGAAAGAACAAATCAGCAACATGGGTAGCGTCATCAGTTTTGTGACATGGTATAAAGTGTGCCATTTTTGAAAATCTGTCCACAACAACAAAAATACTATCCCTCCCCTTCTTTGTTCTAGGTAGTCCTAAAACAAAGTCCATAGAAATATCCTCCCATGGTGCACTAGGAACTGGGAGAGGCATGTATAAACCATGTGAATTAAGGCGAGACTTAGCTTTTTGACATGTAGTGCAGCGAGCAACAAATCGCTCCACGTCTCTTCTCATCTTCGGCCAAAAGAAATGGCTGGCCAGGATGTCTTCTGTCTTCTTCACACCAAAGTGTCCCATCAACCCACCGCCATGTGCTTCCTGTAATAATAATATACGCACGGAACCAACTGGAATGCATAATTTGTTAGCCCGAAACACAAAGCCATCAGTGAGAACAAATTTGTTCCATGTCCTTCCTTCTTTACAATGTAATAGCACATCTTTGAAATCAGCATCGAAAACATATTGTTGTTTAATTGTTTCCAAGCCAAAAATCTTAAAATCAAGTTGAGACAGCATGGTATAACGACGAGACAAGGCATCTGCAATGACATTATCTTTTCCTTTCTTATGTTTGATGACATAGGGAAAAGATTCAATAAATTCGACCCACTTGGCATGCCTACGGTTCAGATTTGTTTGGCTCCTTAGATGCTTTAAAGATTCATGATCAGAATGTATAACAAATTCTTTAGGCCATAAGTAGTGTTGCCATGTTTCCAAAGTTCGAACTAAGGCATATAATTCTTTATCATAAGTGGAATAGTTCAGACTGGGTCCATTCAGTTTCTCACTAAAATAAGCAACAGGCTTCCCTTCTTGCAACAAGACACCACCCAAACCAATACCACTAGCATCACATTCCAATTCAAAAGTCTTACTGAAATCAGGTAATTGGAGAAGGGGTGTATGAGTTAACCTATCCTTCAATGTTTCAAATGCAACCTCTTGCGCCTTGCCCCAAGAAAATGGAGCACCCTTCTTAGTAAGCTCGTGCAATGGCCCTGCGATGGTGCTGAAATTTTTCACAAATCGACGATAGAACCCCGCAAGCCCGAGAAAGCTTCGGACTTGCGTGACCATGGTAGGGACTGGCCAGCTATGTATGGCCTCCACCTTAGCCTGATCAACTTCAATTCCCTGCGGTGTCACAACATAGCCAAGAAAAGAGACACGGTCTGTGCAAAATATGCACTTGTCAAGGTTACCAAATAAGCGTGCTTCACGTAAAGCATTGAAAACAGCACGTAGATGATCAAGATGGTCTACTAGGCATTTGCTATAGATCAAGATGTCATCGAAGTAGACGACCACAAATCTTCCAATGAAAGCACGTAAAACCTCATTCATTAATCTCATGAAAGTACTAGGTGCATTAGTGAGACCAAAAGGCATGACTAACCACTCATACAAACCAAACTTGGTTTTAAATGCCGTTTTCCATTCATCCCCTAGCTTCATGCGAATTTGGTGATATCCACTACGTAAGTCAATTTTAGAGAAAATCATCGAGCCACTAAGTTCATCTAGCATATCATCTAACCTAGGGATAGGATGACGATATCTGATGGTAATGTTATTAATTGCTCGACAATCTACACACATGCGCCATGAGCCATCTTTCTTTGGGACTAATAAAACAGGGACAGAGCAAGGACTAAGGGACTCACGCACATAACCTTTATCGAGTAATTCTTGTACTTGTCGCTGAATCTCCTTGGTTTCTTCCGGGTTTGTCCTGTATGGCGCTCGGTTTGGCAAGGAAGCCCCTGGGATCAGGTCAATCTGATGCTCAATTCCTCTTATCGGTGGCAGGCCAGGTGGCACTTCGTTTGGAAATACATCAGCATATTCCTGCAAAAGATTAGTGACAGTAGAAGGCAAAGTAGATGGTATGTTGTGAAGTGAGAACAAAGCATCCTTGCAAATAAATACATAGCAGATTGAAGCAACATCATTTAATTCAAGCAAATCAGATTTGGAAGCAAGAAAACAAGCACTTTTCAGTTGTATTTCTGTCTTCCTCACTTGAGTAGATTTAGAATTGTCACTCTTATGTTGTACCAACTCCTTTGCAGCACCTAGATTTTTATTATGAACAGATTTATTTTTCTCTTTGCAAGCTCTAGCAACTTCATCCTTCAAAATAGCATCGGGGGACATGGGGTGCAATACAAGCTTCTTCTCATTATGCATAAAAGAGTAGTGATTTGTTTTACCATGATGCACGGTGTCCTTATCAAATTGCCATGGTCTACCAAATAACATAGAGCAAGCTTGCATAGGTACCACATCACAATCAATATAATCATGGTATGAACCAATTGTAAATTCCACACGGACCATACGTGTTACCTTAAGCTTACCACTGTCGTTGAACCATTGGATGTAGTAGGGGTGTGGATGTGGAAGCGTTTTCAGCCCAAGCTTCTCTACCATGGTGGTGCTTGCTAAGTTGTTGCAGCTTCCTCCATCAATTATAATACGACAAGATCGTTCCAAAACTACACATTTAGTTTGGAACAAATTGTGTCGCTGGTTTTGTTCAGCTTTAATAATTTGGGCACTCAAGACACGTCTTACAACGAGGCTCTCATAGTGTTCAGCATGTTCAGCCCCAATATGCTCTTCATCATCATGCTCCTTTTCAGCATCTTGGGCAGCAAGCATGGCATATGTATCATTATCTAAATCGCTGGCTGATGAGTACTCACCATTTTCTCTTATAATTAGTACACGCTTGCTTGGATAGTCCCTTCGGATGTGCCCAAATCCTTTGCATTGGAGGCATTGGATGTCCTTTGTTCTTCCCGTGGAAGCAATAGAAGAAGATTTAGCTACAGCTTGGGAGGATCCTTTCCCTGTCTCAATAGCACGAGA
Source organism: Zea luxurians (assembly GCA_029449295.1). Lineage (NCBI taxonomy): Eukaryota > Viridiplantae > Streptophyta > Magnoliopsida > Poales > Poaceae > Zea > Zea luxurians. Next base: position 7,878,020 of record JAOPSE010000069.1, on the reverse strand, counting down.
AGGTGTTGATTTCAATGGTGTTGCGGATGATCTATTGGAAGCATCTCCCTGAAACACATGGTTAGAGCTAGCAGCACTAGTGTGGGGCTGCCAAGATGTATTGCGACCTGCATAAGTGTTAGTGCTCAAGCATCGTCCCTGGACTTCTCTTTCAGCCTTACAAGCAAGATGAAATAAGCGAGTAACATTAGTGTATTCCTTGTAAGCTAATATATCTTGAATTTCTCTTGTCAAACCACCCATGAACCTAGCCATTGCAGCTTCTTCATTTTCTATGAGACCACACCTCAACATGCCTATTTGTAATTGTTGATAATACTCTTCAACAGATTTGTTGCCTTGTCTAAGCTGTTGTAATTTATGTAATAAATCACGAGCATGATAGGAAGGAACAAAACGACTACGCATGATTCTTTTTAAAGCATTCCAAGTTTGTGGTATGGTAGCTGGATGTGTAGTTTGGTACTCATGCCACCAAATAGAAGCAAAATCAGTGAATTCACTCGTAGCAGCTCTAACCTTTTTATCATCAGAAAAATCATAGCATGCAAATTTTTGATCTACCGACAATTCCCATGTTAGATATGCATCAGGATCATATTTTCCATCAAACGATGGTATGGAGAATTTAATTCTTCCTAGAGAATCATCATTTTCACGTACCTCACGTCGTGGAGGTCGACCACCCAAGCCATGGCGATCACGTCGTTGGTGTCGTCGGTGCCTAATAGATCGGTCATCACGCTCGGTGTCTGCTGAATACTCCGTAGCATCATCTCTTGCGGTACCAGCAATGGAACCATAGCCATCATCATCACCTTGTTGCCTACCTGCACGCCCAACGTGGTCCATCCTATCTAAGCGCTCAATAATTGCTGCAAGAGAGGTGTTAGTAGCAGCAACTGTTCGTTCCAAAGTGGTCAATGTGTTGTTGGTAACAATTTGTGCTGTTTCTAATTGACCAATGCGCTCATTGGTGACTTGAACATCTTCATTGAGGGCATCTGTGTGCAACCATACTTGACGTTCGAAATGTTGAATGATGCCCACTGTTCGTGGAGAATGTGGAGGTCGCGCATTTGCATCCTCTGCCATGGTTAGTGCAAAAGAGATACAAAAACAAGTAATGCAGCCTAGTAGTTGCTATGATGTGGATGGATAAACACTGCCTCACTAGCAAGAAATCAAGCTCTTACAAGTTCTCACCACGCAAAGCAAGTGGCGCTGGCAAACAGCAAGAACAACAACAGTGGCTGCTAGCACAACCTGGTGGTGTTGTAGAAAAAATTGTGGATTTATAGGTGGCTGCTAAAACAATAGTTCCAAGGAATAGCTAGTACCACATTAGCCACAACAAGTTGAATAAACGTTCCACAATGGTGTTGTGCTGGTCCTAGTCCAAACCGTAATAGAGACGCGAGCCGTTACACAAATGATATCACCAAATACTCAAAACAGCAAGCTGACTTAGAAAATTGTGAAACGGTGGCACACAAACTGTCTTTGTTTCGTTGCACAGGGAATTTTATCTACCAATATTCATACTGCGATTTTTTTCTCTTTTTTGTACGTGCTTTTTTTTTATCAGCGCGGCTTTTTTTTTGTGCACTTGCCTTTTCCTTTTCCTTGTTTTTTTGAACTACAGCTAGAGAACAGCTAGAGAACTAAAAATGGTGATCTAAACAAGGTGGCACGAACTCGAAACTCTAGCAGCAAGAAACTTTGGACCAGCAACTCGACACAAATGCAGCAACCGTGAATTCAACAAGTCGAAAACTAAGTAGTAAAGCAAAGGCTCAAAATGTTTTTAGGTGGTTTTCTGCTCTAAATATATCTTTGGCAAAAGTGGACTGTAGGTAAATAAAATAAGGAAGATGGAGATCTCTCACCGAGCAACCTGAAATTTGATACCACTTGATGAACCCAACGGGTAGAAGGGTGCCCGATCTTTCGATGAGAGATGATGGAGGTGGAAAACTTGTTGGAGAACGACGTTGGCTGCCCGACTACCACAACCAAGATGGTGTGGCGCCTTGAGCGACAGGTACACCGTCTCCTGATAACTACGATTTGGGGTGGAGGTCGACGTTGTGCTATCCGACTACAACAACCACAAGGGTGCTGCGCCTTAGCGATAGTTACACCGGCTCCTGTTGTTGCTGCTCTTGCCATGCCAAGAACAGCCTTGAACCTGCAAGCAATCGAGAACAAGCAAGAACAAGATAACAAGCAAACACGCACGGATCTGATATAGTTGGGGTCCTGTTTCAAGTATTCGGGTGGTCTAGCCGACACACGCGTTTACAAGGAAGTAGCAAAGGCTAAACTTACATCAAACAAAACCCAAGTTATTTGGTGGCTGCTAGTTGCTTAAATAGAGAAATAGGAAGAAGGAATTCTGGTGGAGTCATGAAGTTCCCTCGGCAGTTCCTGGACGCCTCGGGTCTCGTCTCCCATTAATTCTTGATCCACCAGCAAGTAGACGAAGGGAGCTTTCCAACAAGTATTTATTTGCATTAATCGGCCTTGGAAGTTGGAAGATATGCCCCATTTAAACTTGTACTTGGTGCTGTTACGAAATCCTCTCGGGTGCAGCAGCCTTTATTGCTTTGTTGCCTTCTCCAGTTCAAGATGGTTCACCTCCCAAACACCTGAGCATAATAAAGTCATCGCAAGGCTTTAGTACCTCATTTAAAGAAGAATTAGCTTCAATAGCAAGGAACGAGTTCACCTGATAATTAAGTTTACGTGCACGGGCTCGTGTCATTGGTCCTTGATTAGCTACGAATGGTGAAGTGGTCACTGGTATGGTTGTATCAATGATAGTGATGTCCTCATCAGGGCATGTTCGTTGCAAAAAAACGAAGAAATGGTTCCGGTGGCGAAAACTCGTGCTTTGTATGCACCCCGACACCCGTTTTCGGAATTGGTGACATGCGGCAACGAAATTGCGCGAAACCACCCCAAACATGAGTTTTGGACCTAAAGTAGTGGATTGGGCATGTTCGTTGCGAAAAACAAAGAAATGGTTCCGGTGGCAAAAACTCGTGCTTTGTGTACACCCCGACACCCGTTTCGGAATGGGTGACGTGCGGCAACGAAATTGCGCGAAACCACCCCAAACATGAGTTTTGGACCTAAAGTGGTGGATTGGGCATGTTCGTTGCGAAAAACGAATAAATGGTTCAAGTGGCAAAAACTCATGCTTTGTATGCACCCCCGACACCTGTTTTCAGAATGGGTGACGTGCGGCAACGAAATTGCGCGAAACCACCCCAAACATGAGTTTTGGACCTAAAGTAGTGGATTGGGCATTTTCGTTGCGAAATACGAATAAATGGTTCCAGTGGCGAAAACTCATGCTTTGTATGCACCCCGACACCCGTTTTGGGAATGGGTGACGTGCGGCAACGAAATTGTGCGAAACCACCCCAAACATGTTCGTTGTAAAAAACGAAGAAATTGTTCATGTGGCGATAACTCATGCTTTGTATGCACCCCGACACCCATTTTCGGAATGGGTGACATGCGGCAACATAATTGCGCGAAACCACTCCAAACATGTGTTTTGGACCTAAAGTAGTGGATTGGGCACGTTCGTTGCGAAATACGAATAAATGGTTCCGGTGGCGAAAACTCATGCTTTGTATGAACCCCGACACCCGTTTTCGGAATGGGTGACATGCGGCAACGAAATTGCGCGAAACCACCCCAAACATGAGTTTTGGACCTAAAGTAGTGGATTGGGCATGTTCGTTGCGTAAAACGAAGAAATGGTTCCAGTTGCAAAAACTCGTGCTTGTATGCACCCCGACACCCGTTTTCGGAATTGGTGACGTGCTGCAAAGAAATTGCACGAAACCACCGCAAACATGAGTTTTGGACCTAAAGTAGTGGATTGGGCATGTTCGTTGCGAAAAACGAAGAAATGGTTCCGGTGGCAAAAACTCGTGCTTTGTGTACACCCCGACACCCTTTTCGGAATGGGTGATGTGCGGCAACAAAATTGCGCGAAACCACCCCAAACATGAGTTTTCGACCTAAAGTAATGGATTGGGCATGTTCGTTGCGAAAAACGAAGAAATGGTTCTGGTGGCGGTAACTCGTGCTTTGTATGCACCCCGACACCCGTTTTCGGAATGGGTGACGTGCGGCAACGAAATTGCGCAAAACCACTCCAAACATGAGTTTTGGACCTAAAGTAGTGGATTGGGCATGTTCGTTGCGTAAAACGAAGAAATGGTTCCGGTGGCGAAAACTCGTGCTTTGTATGCACCCCGACACCCGTTTTCGGAATGGGTGACGTGCGGCAACAATATAGCGCGAAACCACCCCAAACATTAGTTTTGGACCTAAAGTAGTGGATTGGGCATGTTCGTTGCGTAAAACGAAGAAATGGTTTCGGTGGCAAAAACTCGTGATTTGTATGCACCCCGACTCCAGTTTTCAGAATGGGTGACGTGCTGCAACGAAATAGCGCGAAACCACCCCAAACATGAGTTTTGGACCTAAAGTAGTGGATTGGGCATGTGCGTTGCGAAAAACGAAGAATTGGTTCCGGTGGCAAAAACTCGTGCTTTGTATGCACACCGACACCCGTTTTGTGAATGGGTGACGTGCAGCAACGAAATTTCATGAAACCACCCCACACATGAGTTTTGGACCTAAAGTAGTGGATTGGGCATGTTCGTTGTGAAAAACGAAGAAATTGTTCAGGTGGCGAAAACTCATGCTTTGTATGCACCCGACACCTGTTTTCGGAATGGGTGACGAGCGGCAACGAAATTGCGCGAAACCACCCCTAACATGAGTTTTGGACCTAAAGTAGTGGATTGGGCATGTTCGTTGCGTAAAACAAAGAAATGGTTCCGGTGGCGAAAACTTGTGCTTTGTATGCACCCCGATACCCATTTTCGGAATGGGTGACGTGCGGCAACGAAATTGCGCGAAACCACCCGAAACATGAGTTTTGTACCTAAAGTAGTAGATTGGGCATGTTCGTTGCGTAAAACGAAGAAATGGTTCCGGTGGCAAAAACTCGTGCTTTGTATGCATCCCGACTCCAGTTTTCGGAATGGGTGACGTGCGACAACGAAATTGCGCGAAACCACTCCAAACATGAGTTTTGGACCTAAAGTAGTGGATGGGGCACGTTTGTTGCGAAATACGAATAAATGGTTCCGGTGGCGAAAACTCATGCTTTGTATGCACCCCGACACCCGTTTTCGGAATGGGTGACGTGCGACAACGAAATTGCGCGAAACCACCCCAAACATGAGTTTTCGACCTAAAGTAGTGAATTGGGCATGTTCGTTGTGAAAAACGAAGAAATTGTTCAGGTGGCGAAAACTCATGCTTTGTATGCACCCCCCGACACCCGTTTTGTGAATGGGTGACGTGCGGCAACGATATAGCGCGAAACCACCCCAAACATTAGTTTTGGACCTAAAGTAGTGGATTGGGCATGTTCGTTGCGTAAAACGAAGAAATGGTTCCGGTGGCAAAAACTCGTGATTTGGATGCACCCCAACTCCAGTTTTCGGAATGGGTGACGTGCTGCAAGAAATAGCGCGAAACCACCCCAAACATGAGTTTTGGACCTAAAGTAGTGGATTGGGCATGTGCGTTGCGAAAAACGAAGAATTGGTTCCGATGGCAAAAACTCGTGCTTTGTATGCACACCAACACCCGTTTTGTGAATGGGTGACGTGCAGCAACGAAATTGCGTGAAACCACCCCAAACATCAGTTTTGGACCTAAAGTAGTGGATTGGGCATGTTCGTTGCGTAAAACGAAGAATTGGTTCCGGTGGCGAAAACTTGTGCTTTGTATGCACCGCGATACCCGTTTTCGGAATGGGTGACGTGCGGCAACGAAATTGCGCGAAACCACCCGAAACATGAGTTTTGGACCTAAAGTAGTAGATTGGGCATGTTCGTTGCGTAAAACGAAGAAATGGTTCCGGTGGCAAAAACTCGTGCTTTGTATGCATCCCGACTCCAGTTTTCGGAATGGGTGACGTGCTGCAACGAAATAGCGCGAAACACCCCAAACATGAGTTTTGGACCTAAAGTAGTGGATTGGGCATGTTCGTTGCGAAAAACGAAGAATTGGTTCCGGTGGCAAAAACTCGTGCTTTGTATGCACCCCGACACCCGTTTTGGGAATGGGTGACGTGCGGCAACGAAATTGTGCGAAACCACCGCAAACATGAGTTTTGGACCTAAAGTAGTGGATTAGGCATGTTCGTTGCGTAAAACGAAGAAATGGTTCCAGTGGCGAAAACTCGTGCTTTGTATGCACCCCGACACCCGTTTTCGGAATGGGTGACGTGCGGCAACGATATAGCGCGAAACCACCCCAAACATTAGTTTTGGACCTAAAGTAGTGGATTGTGTATGTTCGTTGCGTAAAACGAAGAAATGGTTCCGGTGGCAAAAACTCGTGATTTGTGTGCACCCCCGACTCCAGTTTTCGGAATGGGTGACGTGCTGCAACGAAATAGCGCAAAACCACCCCAAACATGAGTTTTGGACCTAAAGTAGTGGATTGGGCATGTTCGTTGTGAAAAACGAAGAAATTGTTCAGGTGGCGAAAACTCATGCTTTGTATGCACCCGACACCCGTTTTCGGAATGGGTGACGAGCGGCAACGAAATTGCGCGAAACCACCCCTAACATGAGTTTTGGACCTAAAGTAGTGGATTGGGCATGTTCGTTGCGTAAAACGAAGAAATGGTTCCGGTGGCGAAAACTTGTGCTTTGTATGCACCCCGATACCCGTTTTCGGAATGGGTGACGTGTGGCAACGAAATTGCGCGAAACCACCGGAAACATGAGTTTTGGACCCAAAGTAGTAGATTGGGCATGTTCGTTGCGTAAAACGAAGAAATGGTTCCGGTGGCAAAAACTTGTGCTTTGTATGCATCCCGACTCCAGTTTTCGGAATGGGTGACGTGATGCAACGAAATAGCGCGAAACACCCCAAACATGAGTTTTGGACCTAAAGTAGTGGATTGGGCATGTTCGTTGCGAAAAACGAAGAATTGGTTCCGGTGGCAAAACCTCGTGCTTTGTATACACCCCGACACCCGTTTTGGGAATGAGTGACGTGCGGCAACGAAATTGTGCGAAACCACCCCAAACATGAGTTTTGGACCTAAAGTAGTGGATTGGGCATGTTCGTTGTAAAAAACGAAGAAATTGTTCATGTGGCGAAAACTCATGCTTTGTATGCACCCCGACACCCGTTTTCGGAATGGGTGACGTGCGGCAACGAAATTGCGCGAAACCACCCCAAACATGAGTTTTGGACCTAAAGTAGTGGATTGGGCATGTTCGTTGCGAAAAACGAAGAAATGATTCCAATGGCAAAAACTCGTGCTTTGTATGCACCCGACACCTGTTTTCGGAATGGGTGACGTGCGGCAAAGAAATTGCGCGAAACCATCCCAAACATGAGTTTTGGACCTAAAGTAGTGGATTGGGCATGTTCGTTGCGAAAAACAAAGAAATGGTTCCGGTGGCAAAAACTCGTGCTTTGTGTACACCCCGACACCCTTTTCGGAATGGGTGATGTGCGGCAACGAAATTGCGCGAAACCACCCCAAACATGAGTTTTCGACCTAAAGTAATGGATTGGGCATGTTCTTTGCGAAAAACGAAGAAATGGTTCTGGTGGCGGTAACTCGTGCTTTGTATGCACCCCGACACCCGTTTTCGGAATGGGTGACGTGCGGCAACGAAATTGCGCGAAACCACCCCAAACATGAGTTTTGGACCTAAAGTAGTGGATTGGGCATGTTCGTTGCGAAATACGAATAAATGGTTCCGGTGGCGAAAACTCATGCTTTGTATGCACCCCGACACCCGTTTTCAGAATGGGTGACATGCGGCAACGAAATTGCGCGAAACCACCCCAAACATGAGTTTTGGACCTAAAGTAGTGGATTGGGCATGTTCGTTGCGTAAAACGAAGAAATGGTTCCGGTTGCAAAAACTCGTGCTTGTATGCACCCCGATACCCGTTTTCGGAATTGGTGACGTGCTGCAAAGAAATTGCGCGAAACCACCCCAAACATGAGTTTTGGACCTAAAGTAGTGGATTGGGCATGTTCGTTGCGTAAAACGAAGAAATGGTTCCGGTGGCGAAAACTCGTGCTTTGTATGCACCCCGACACCCGTTTTCGGAATGGGTGACGTGCGGCTACAATATAGCGCGAAACCACCCCAAACATTAGTTTTGGACCTAAAGTAGTAGATTGGGCATGTTCGTTGCGTAAAACGAAGAAATGGTTCCGGTGGCAAAAACTCGTGATTTGTATGCACCCCGACTCCAGTTTTCGGAATGGGTGACGTGCTGCAACGAAATAGCGCGAAACCACCCCAAACATGAGTTTTGGACCTAAAGTAGTGGATTGGGCATGTGCGTTGCGAAAAACGAAGAATTGGTTCCGGTGGCAAAAACTCGTGCTTTGTATGCACACCGACACCCGTTTTGTGAATGGGTGACGTGCAGCAACGAAATTGCGTGAAACCACCCCAAACATGAGTTTTGGACCTAAAGTAGTGGATTGGGCATGTTCGTTGTGAAAAACGAAGAAATTGTTCAGGTGGCGAAAACTCATGCTTTGTATGCACCGGACACCTGTTTTCGGAATGGGTGACGAGCGGCAACGAAATTGCGCGAAACCACCCCTAACATGAGTTTTGGACCTAAAGTAGTGGATTGGGCATGTTCGTTGCGTAAAACAAAGAAATGGTTCCGGTGGCGAAAACTTGTGCTTTGTATGCACCCCGATACCCGTTTTCGGAATGGGTGACGTGCGGCAACGAAATTGCGCGAAACCACCCGAAACATGAGTTTTGTACCTAAAGTAGTAGATTGGGCATGTTCGTTGCGTAAAACGAAGAAATGGTTCCGGTGGCAAAAACTCGTGCTTTGTATGCATCCCGACTCCAGTTTTCGGAATGGGTGACGTGCTGCAACGAAATAGCGCGAAACCACCCCAAACATGAGTTTTGGACCTAAAGTAGTGGATTGGGCTTGTTCGTTGCGAAAAACGAAGAATTGGTTCCGGTGGCAAAAACTCGTGCTTTGTATGCACCCCGACACCCGTTTTGGGAATGGGTGACGTGCGGCAGCGAAATTGTGCGAAACCACCCCAAACATGAATTTTGGCCCTAAAGTAGTGGATTGGGCATGTTCGTTGTAAAAAACGAAGAAATTGTTCATGTGGCGAAAACTCATGCTTTGTATGCACCCCGACACCCGTTTTCGGAATGGGTGACATGCGGCAACATAATTGCGCGAAACCACTCCAAACATGTGTTTTGGACCTAAAGTAGTGGATTGGGCATGTTCGTTGCGAAATACGAATAAATGGTTCCGGTGGCGAAAACTCATGCTTTGTATGAACCCCGACACCCGTTTTCGGAATGGGTGACATGCGGCAACGAAATTGCGCGAAACCACCCCAAACATGAGTTTTGGACCTAAAGTAGTGGATTGGGCATGTTCGTTGCGTAAAACGAAGAAATGGTTCCAGTTGCAAAAACTCGTGCTTGTATGCACCCCGACACCCGTTTTCGTAATTGGTGACGTGCTGCAAAGAAATTGCGCGAAACCACCCCAAACATGAGTTTTGGACCTAAAGTAGTGGATTGGGCATGTTCGTTGCGAAAAACGAAGAAATGGTTTCGGTGGCAAAAACTCGTGCTTTGTGTACGCCCCGACACCCTTTTCGGAATGGGTGATGTGCGGCAACGAAATTGCGCGAAACCACCCGAAACATGAGTTTTCGACCTAAAGTAATGGATTGGGCATGTTCGTTGCGAAAAACGAAGAAATGGTTCCGGTGGCGAAAACTCGTGCTTTGTATGCACTCCGACACCCGTTTTCGGAATGGGTGACGTGCGGCAACAATATAGCGCGAAACCACCCCAAACATTAGTTTTCGACCTAAAGTAGTGGATTGGGCATGTTCGTTGCGTAAAACGAAGAAATGGTTCCGGTGGCGAAAACTTGTGCTTTGTATGCACCCCGATACCCGTTTTCGGAATGGGTGACGTGCGGCAACAAAATTGCGCGAAACCACCCAAAACATGAGTTTTGTACCTAAAGTAGTAGATTGGGCATGTTCGTTGCATAAAACGAAGAAATGGTTCCGGTGGCAAAAACTCGTGCTTTGTATGCATCCCGACTCCAGTTTTCGGAATGGGTGACGGGCTGCAACGAAATAGCGCGAAACCACCCCAAACATGAGTTTTGGACCTAAAGTAGTGGATTGGGCATGTTCGTTGCGAAAAACGAAGAATTGGTTCCGGTGGCAAAAACTCGTGCTTTGTATGCACCCCGACACCCGTTTTGGGATGGGTGACGTGCGGCAACGAAATTGTGCGAAACCACCCCAAACATGTTCGTTGTAAAAAACGAAGAAATTGTTCATGTGGCGATAACTCATGCTTTGTATGCACCCCGACACCCGTTTTCGGAATGGGTGACATGCGGCAACATAATTGCGCGAAACCACTCCGAACATGTGTTTTGGACCTAAAGTAGTGGATTGGGCATGTTCGTTGCGAAATACGAATAAATGGTTCCGGTGGCGAAAACTCATGCTTTGTACGAACCCCGACACCCGTTTTCGGAATGGGTGACATGCGGCAACGAAATTGCGCGAAACCACCCCAAACATGAGTTTTGGACCTAAAGTAGTGGATTGGGCATGTTCGTTGCGTAAAACGAAGAAATGGTTCCAGTTGCAAAAACTCGTGCTTGTATGCACCCCGACACCCGTTTTCGGAATTGATGACGTGCTGCAAAGAAATTGCGCGAAACCACCCCAAACATGAGTTTTGGACCTAAAGTAGTGGATTGGGCATGTTCGTTGCGAAAAACGAAGAAATGGTTCCGGTGGCAAAAACTCGTGCTTTGTGTACACCCCGACACCCTTTTCGGAATGGGTGATGTGCGGCAACGAAATTGCGCGAAACCACCCCAAACATGAGTTTTCGACCTAAAGTAATGGATTGGGCATGTTCGTTGCGAAAAACGAAGAAATGGTTCTGGTGGCGGTAACTCGTGCTTTGTATGCACCCCGACACCCGTTTTCGGAATGGGTGACGTGCGGCAACGAAATTGCGCGAAACCACTCCAAACATGAGTTTTGGACCTAAAGTAGTGGATTGAGCATGTTCGTTGCGTAAAACGAAGAAATGGTTCCGGTGGCGAAAACTCGTGCTTTGTATGCACCCCGACACCCGTTTTCGGAATGGGTGACGTGCGGCAACAATATAGCGCGAAACCACCCCAAACATTAGTTTTGGACCTAAAGTAGTGGATTGGGCATGTTCGTTGCGTAAAACGAAGAAATGGTTCCGGTGGCAAAAACTCGTGATTTGTATGCACCCCGACTCCAGTTTTCGGAATGGGTGACGTGCTGCAACGAAATAGCGCGAAACCACCCCAAACATGAGTTTTGGACCTAAAGTAGTGGATTGGGCATGTGCGTTGCGAAAAACGAAGAATTGGTTCCGGTGGCAAAAACTCGTGCTTTGTATGCACACCGACACCCGTTTTGTGAATGGGTGACGTGCAGCAACGAAATTTCATGAAACCACCCCAAACATGAGTTTTGGACCTAAAGTAGTGGATTGGGCATGTTCGTTGTGAAAAACGAAGAAATTGTTCAGGTGGCGAAAACTCATGCTTTGTATGCACCCGACACCTGTTTTCGGAATGGGTGACGAGCGGCAACGAAATTGCGCGAAACCACCCCTAACATGAGTTTTGGACCTAAAGTAGTGGATTGGACATGTTCGTTGCGTAAAACAAAGAAATGGTTCCGGTGGCGAAAACTTGTGCTTTGTATGCACCCCGATACCCGTTTTCGGAATGGGTGACGTGCGGCAACGAAATTGCGCGAAACCACCCGAAACATGAGTTTTGTACCTAAAGTAGTAGATTGGGCATGTTCGTTGCGTAAAACGAAGAAATGGTTCCGGTGGCAAAAACTCGTGCTTTGTATGCATCCCGACTCCAGTTTTCGGAATGGGTGACGTGCTGCAACGAAATAGCGCGAAACCACCCCAAACATGAGTTTTGGACCTAAAGTAGTGGATTGGGCTTGTTCGTTGCGAAAAACGAAGAATTGGTTCCGGTGGCAAAAACTCGTGCTTTGTATGCACCCCGACACCCGTTTTGGGAATGGGTGACGTGCGGCAGCGAAATTGTGCGAAACCACCCCAAACATGAGTTTTGGACCTAAAGTAGTGGATTGGGCATGTTCGTTGTAAAAAACGAAGAAATTGTTCATGTGGCGAAAACTCATGCTTTGTATGCACCCCGACACCCGTTTTCGGAATGGGTGACATGCAGCAACATAATTGCGCAAAACCACTCCAAACATGTGTTTTGGACCTAAAGTAGTGGATTGGGCATGTTCGTTGCGAAATACGAATAAATGGTTCCGGTGGCGAAAACTCATGCTTTGTATGAACCCCGACACCCGTTTTCGGAATGGGTGACATGCGGCAACGAAATTGCGCGAAACCACCCCAAACATGAGTTTTGGACCTAAAGTAGTGGATTGGGCATGTTCGTTGCGTAAAACGAAGAAATGGTTCCAGTTGCAAAAACTCGTGCTTGTATGCACCCCGACACCCGTTTTCGGAATTGGTGACGTGCTGCAAAGAAATTGCGCGAAACCACCCCAAACATGAGTTTTGGACCTAAAGTAGTGGATTGGGCATGTTCGTTGCGAAAAACGAAGAAATGGTTTCGGTGGCAAAAACTCGTGCTTTGTGTACGCCCCGACACCCTTTTCGGAATGGGTGATGTGCGGCAACGAAATTGCGCGAAACCACCCCAAACATGAGTTTTCGACCTAAAGTAATGGATTGGGCATGTTCGTTGCGAAAAACGAAGAAATGGTTCCGGTGGCGAAAACTCGTGCTTTGTATGCACTCCGACACCCGTTTTCGGAATGGGTGACGTGCGGCAACAATATAGCGCGAAACCACCCCAAACATTAGTTTTCGACCTAAAGTAGTGGATTGGGCATGTTCGTTGCGTAAAACGAAGAAATGGTTCCGGTGGCGAAAACTTGTGCTTTGTATGCACCCCGATACCCGTTTTCGGAATGGGTGACGTGCGGCAACAAAATTGCGCGAAACCACCCAAAACATGAGTTTTGTACCTAAAGTAGTAGATTGGGCATGTTCGTTGCATAAAACGAAGAAATGGTTCCGGTGGCAAAAACTCGTGCTTTGTATGCATCCCGACTCCAGTTTTCGGAATGGGTGACGGGCTGCAACGAAATAGCGCGAAACCACCCCAAACATGAGTTTTGGACCTAAAGTAGTGGATTGGGCATGTTCGTTGCGAAAAACGAAGAATTGGTTCCGGTGGCAAAAACTCGTGCTTTGTATGCACCCCGACACCCGTTTTGGGATGGGTGACGTGCGGCAACGAAATTGTGCGAAACCACCCCAAACATGTTCGTTGTAAAAAACGAAGAAATTGTTCATGTGGCGATAACTCATGCTTTGTATGCACCCCGACACCCGTTTTCGGAATGGGTGACATGCGACAACATAATTGCGCGAAACCACTCCGAACATGTGTTTTGGACCTAAAGTAGTGGATTGGGCATGTTCGTTGCGAAATACGAATAAATGGTTCCGGTGGCGAAAACTCATGCTTTGTACGAACCCCGACACCCGTTTTCGGAATGGGTGACATGCGGCAACGAAATTGCGCGAAACCACCCCAAACATGAGTTTTGGACCTAAAGTAGTGGATTGGGCATGTTCGTTGCGTAAAACGAAGAAATGGTTCCAGTTGCAAAAACTCGTGCTTGTATGCACCCCGACACCCGTTTTCGGAATTGGTGACGTGCTGCAAAGAAATTGCGCGAAACCACCCCAAACATGAGATTTGGACCTAAAGTAGTGGATTGGGCATGTTCGTTGCGAAAAACGAAGAAATGGTTCCGGTGGCAAAAACTCGTGCTTTGTGTACACCCCGACACCCTTTTCGGAATGGGTGATGTGCGGCAACGAAATTGCGCGAAACCACCCCAAACATGAGTTTTCGACCTAAAGTAATGGATTGGGCATGTTCGTTGCGAAAAACGAAGAAATGGTTCTGGTGGCGGTAACTCGTGCTTTGTATGCACCCCGACACCCGTTTTCGGAATGGGTGACGTGCGGCAACGAAATTGCGCGAAACCACTCCAAACATGAGTTTTGGACCTAAAGTAGTGGATTGAGCATGTTCGTTGCGTAAAACGAAGAAATGGTTCCGGTGGAGAAAACTCGTGCTTTGTATGCACCCCGACACCCGTTTTCGGAATGGGTGACGTGCGGCAACAATATAGCGCGAAACCACCCCAAACATTAGTTTTGGACCTAAAGTAGTGGATTGGGCATGTTCGTTGCGTAAAACGAAGAAATGGTTCCGGTGGCAAAAACTCGTGATTTGTATGCACCCCGACTCCAGTTTTCGGAATGGGTGACGTGCTGCAACGAAATAGCGCGAAACCACCCCAAACATGAGTTTTGGACCTAAAGTAGTGGATTGGGCATATGCGTTGCGAAAAACGAAGAATTGGTTCCGGTGGCAAAAACTCGTGCTTTGTATGCACCCCGACACCCGTTTTGGGAATGGGTGACGTGCGGCAGCGAAATTGTGCGAAACCACCCCAAACATGAGTTTTGGACCTAAAGTAGTGGATTGGGCATGTTCGTTGTAAAAAACAAAGAAATTGTTCATGTGGCGAAAACTCATGCTTTGTATGCACCCCGACACCCGTTTTCGGAATGGGTGACATGCGGCAACATAATTGCGCGAAACCACTCCAAACATGTGTTTTGGACCTAAAGTAGTGGATTGGGCATGTTCGTTGCGAAATACGAATAAATGGTTCCGGTGGCGAAAACTCATGCTTTGTATGAACCCCGACACCCGTTTTCGGAATGGGTGACATGCGGCAACGAAATTGCGCGAAACCACCCCAAACATGAGTTTTGGACCTAAAGTAGTGGATTGGGCATGTTCGTTGCGTAAAACGAAGAAATGGTTCCAGTTGCAAAAACTCGTGCTTGTATGCACCCCGACACCCGTTTTCGGAATTGGTGACGTGCTGCAAAGAAATTGCGCGAAACCACCCCAAACATGAGTTTTGGACCTAAAGTAGTGGATTGGGCATGTTCGTTGCGAAAAACGAAGAAATGGTTTCGGTGGCAAAAACTCGTGCTTTGTGTACGCCCCGACACCCTTTTCGGAATGGGTGATGTGCGGCAACGAAATTGCGCGAAACCACCCCAAACATGAGTTTTCGACCTAAAGTAATGGATTGGGCATGTTCGTTGCGAAAAACGAAGAAATGGTTCCGGTGGCGAAAACTCGTGCTTTGTATGCACTCCGACACCCGTTTTCGGAATGGGTGACGTGCGGCAACAATATAGCGCGAAACCACCCCAAACATTAGTTTTCGACCTAAAGTAGTGGATTGGGCATGTTCGTTGCGTAAAACGAAGAAATGGTTCCGGTGGCGAAAACTTGTGCTTTGTATGCACCCCGATACCCGTTTTCGGAATGGGTGACGTGCGGCAACAAAATTGCGCGAAACCACCCAAAACATGAGTTTTGTACCTAAAGTAGTAGATTGGGCATGTTCGTTGCATAAAACGAAGAAATGGTTCCGGTGGCAAAAACTCGTGCTTTGTATGCATCCCGACTCCAGTTTTCGGAATGGGTGACGGGCTGCAACGAAATAGCGCGAAACCACCCCAAACATGAGTTTTGGACCTAAAGTAGTGGATTGGGCATGTTCGTTGCGAGAAACGAAGAATTGGTTCCGGTGGCAAAAACTCGTGCTTTGTATGCACCCCGACACCCGTTTTGGGATGGGTGACGTGCGGCAACGAAATTGTGCGAAACCACCCCAAACATGTTCGTTGTAAAAAACGAAGAAATTGTTCATGTGGCGATAACTCATGCTTTGTATGCACCCCGACACCCGTTTTCGGAATGGGTGACATGCGGCAACATAATTGCGCGAAACCACTCCGAACATGTGTTTTGGACCTAAAGTAGTGGATTGGGCATGTTCGTTGCGAAATACGAATAAATGGTTCCGGTGGCGAAAACTCATGCTTTGTACGAACCCCGACACCCGTTTTCGGAATGGGTGACATGCGGCAACGAAATTGCGCGAAACCACCCCAAACATGAGTTTTGGACCTAAAGTAGTGGATTGGGCATGTTCGTTGCGTAAAACGAAGAAATGGTTCCAGTTGCAAAAACTCGTGCTTGTATGCACCCCGACACCCGTTTTCGGAATTGGTGACGTGCTGCAAAGAAATTGCGTGAAACCACCCCAAACATGAGTTTTGGACCTAAAGTAGTGGATTGGGCATGTTCGTTGCGAAAAACGAAGAAATGGTTCCGGTGGCAAAAACTCGTGCTTTGTGTACACCCCGACACCCTTTTCGGAATGGGTGATGTGCGGCAACGAAATTGCGCGAAACCACCCCAAACATGAGTTTTCGACCTAAAGTAATGGATTGGGCATGTTCGTTGCGAAAAACGAAGAAATGGTTCTGGTGGCGGTAACTCGTGCTTTGTATGCACCCCGACACCCGTTTTCGGAATGGGTGACGTGCGGCAACGAAATTGCGCGAAACCACTCCAAACATGAGTTTTGGACCTAAAGTAGTGGATTGAGCATGTTCGTTGCATAAAACGAAGAAATGGTTCCGGTGGCGAAAACTCGTGCTTTGTATGCACCCCGACACCCGTTTTCGGAATGGGTGACGTGCGGCAACAATATAGCGCGAAACCACCCCAAACATTAGTTTTGGACCTAAAGTAGTGGATTGGGCATGTTCGTTGCGTAAAACGAAGAAATGGTTCCGGTGGCAAAAACTCGTGATTTGTATGCACCCCGACTCCAGTTTTCGGAATGGGTGACGTGCTGCAACGAAATAGCGCGAAACCACCCCAAACATGAGTTTTGGACCTAAAGTAGTGGATTGGGCATGTGCGTTGCGAAAAACGAAGAATTGGTTCCGGTGGCAAAAACTCGTGCTTTGTATGCACACCGACACCCGTTTTGTGAATGGGTGACGTGCAGCAACGAAATTTCATGAAACCACCCCAAACATGAGTTTTGGACCTAAAGTAGTGGATTGGGCATGTTCGTTGTGAAAAACGAAGAAATTGTTCAGGTGGCGAAAACTCATGCTTTGTATGCACCCGACACCTGTTTTCGGAATGGGTGACGAGCGGCAACGAAATTGCGCGAAACCACCCCTAACATGAGTTTTGGACCTAAAGTAGTGGATTGGGCATGTTCGTTGCGAAAAACGAAGAAATGGTTTCGGTGGCAAAAACTCGTGCTTTGTGTACGCCCCGACACCCTTTTCGGAATGGGTGATGTGCGGCAACGAAATTGCGCGAAACCACCCCAAACATGAGTTTTCGACCTAAAGTAATGGATTGGGCATGTTCGTTGCGAAAAACGAAGAAATGGTTCCGGTGGCGAAAACTCGTGCTTTGTATGCACTCCGACACCCGTTTTCGGAATGGGTGACGTGCGGCAACAATATAGCGCGAAACCACCCCAAACATTAGTTTTCGACCTAAAGTAGTGGATTGGGCATGTTCGTTGCGTAAAACGAAGAAATGGTTCCGGTGGCGAAAACTTGTGCTTTGTATGCACCCCGATACCCGTTTTCGGAATGGGTGACGTGCGGCAACAAAATTGCGCGAAACCACCCAAAACATGAGTTTTGTACCTAAAGTAGTAGATTGGGCATGTTCGTTGCATAAAACGAAGAAATGGTTCCGGTGGCAAAAACTCGTGCTTTGTATGCATCCCGACTCCAGTTTTCGGAATGGGTGACGGGCTGCAACGAAATAGCGCGAAACCACCCCAAACATGAGTTTTGGACCTAAAGTAGTGGATTGGGCATGTTCGTTGCGAGAAACGAAGAATTGGTTCCGGTGGCAAAAACTCGTGCTTTGTATGCACCCCGACACCCGTTTTGGGATGGGTGACGTGCGGCAACGAAATTGTGCGAAACCACCCCAAACATGTTCGTTGTAAAAAACGAAGAAATTGTTCATGTGGCGATAACTCATGCTTTGTATGCACCCCGACACCCGTTTTCGGAATGGGTGACATGCGGCAACATAATTGCGCGAAACCACTCCGAACATGTGTTTTGGACCTAAAGTAGTGGATTGGGCATGTTCGTTGCGAAATACGAATAAATGGTTCCGGTGGCGAAAACTCATGCTTTGTACGAACCCCGACACCCGTTTTCGGAATGGGTGACATGCGGCAACGAAATTGCGCGAAACCACCCCAAACATGAGTTTTGGACCTAAAGTAGTGGATTGGGCATGTTCGTTGCGTAAAACGAAGAAATGGTTCCAGTTGCAAAAACTCGTGCTTGTATGCACCCCGACACCCGTTTTCGGAATTGGTGACGTGCTGCAAAGAAATTGCGCGAAACCACCCCAAACATGAGTTTTGGACCTAAAGTAGTGGATTGGGCATGTTCGTTGCGAAAAACGAAGAAATGGTTCCGGTGGCAAAAACTCGTGCTTTGTGTACACCCCGACACCCTTTTCGGAATGGGTGATGTGCGGCAACGAAATTGCGCGAAACCACCCCAAACATGAGTTTTCGACCTAAAGTAATGGATTGGGCATGTTCGTTGCGAAAAACGAAGAAATGGTTCTGGTGGCGGTAACTCGTGCTTTGTATGCACCCCGACACCCGTTTTCGGAATGGGTGACGTGCGGCAACGAAATTGCGCGAAACCACTCCAAACATGAGTTTTGGACCTAAAGTAGTGGATTGAGCATGTTCGTTGCATAAAACGAAGAAATGGTTCCGGTGGCGAAAACTCGTGCTTTGTATGCACCCCGACACCCGTTTTCGGAATGGGTGACGTGCGGCAACAATATAGCGCGAAACCACCCCAAACATTAGTTTTGGACCTAAAGTAGTGGATTGGGCATGTTCGTTGCGTAAAACGAAGAAATGGTTCCGGTGGCAAAAACTCGTGATTTGTATGCACCCCGACTCCAGTTTTCGGAATGGGTGACGTGCTGCAACGAAATAGCGCGAAACCACCCCAAACATGAGTTTTGGACCTAAAGTAGTGGATTGGGCATGTGCGTTGCGAAAAACGAAGAATTGGTTCCGGTGGCAAAAACTCGTGCTTTGTATGCACACCGACACCCGTTTTGTGAATGGGTGACGTGCAGCAACGAAATTTCATGAAACCACCCCAAACATGAGTTTTGGACCTAAAGTAGTGGATTGGGCATGTTCGTTGTGAAAAACGAAGAAATTGTTCAGGTGGCGAAAACTCATGCTTTGTATGCACCCGACACCTGTTTTCGGAATGGGTGACGAGCGGCAACGAAATTGCGCGAAACCACCCCTAACATGAGTTTTGGACCTAAAGTAGTGGATTGGACATGTTCGTTGCGTAAAACAAAGAAATGGTTCCGGTGGCGAAAACTTGTGCTTTGTATGCACCCCGATACCCGTTTTCGGAATGGGTGACGTGCGGCAACGAAATTGCGCGAAACCACCCGAAACATGAGTTTTGTACCTAAAGTAGTAGATTGGGCATGTTCGTTGCGTAAAACGAAGAAATGGTTCCGGTGGCAAAAACTCGTGCTTTGTATGCATCCCGACTCCAGTTTTCGGAATGGGTGACGTGCGACAACGAAATTGCGCGAAACCATCCCAAACAAGAGTTTTGGACCTAAAGTAGTGGATTGGGCATGTTCGTTGCGAAAAACGAAGAAATGGTTCCGGTGGCAAAAACTCGTGCTTTGTGTACACCCCGACACCCTTTTCGGAATGGGTGATGTGCGGCAACGAAATTGCGCGAAACCACCCCAAACATGAGTTTTCGACCTAAAGTAATGGGTTGGGCATGTTCGTTGCGAAAAACGAAGAAATGGTTCTGGTGGTGGTAACTCGTGCTTTGTATGCACCCCGACACCCATTTTCGGAATGGGTGACGTGCGGCAACGAAATTGCGCGAAACCACTCCAAACATGAGTTTTGGACCTAAAGTAGTGGATGGGGCACGTTCGTTGCGAAATACGAATAAATGGTTCCGGTGGCAAAAACTCATGCTTTGTATGCACCCCGACACCCGTTTTCGGAATGGGTGACGTGCGACAACGAAATTGCGCGAAACCATCCCAAACATGAGTTTGGACCTAAAGTAGTGAATTGGGCATGTTCGTTGTGAAAAACGAAGAAATTGTTCAGGTGGCGAAAACTCATGCTTTGTATGCACCCCGACACCCGTTTTGTGAATGGGTGACGTGCGGCAACGATATAGCGCGAAACCACCCCAAACATTAGTGTTGGACCTATAGTAGTGGATTGGGCATGTTCGTTGCGTAAAACGAAGAAATGGTTCCGGTGGCAAAAACTCGTGATTTGGATGCACCCCAACTCCAGTTTTCGGAATGGGTGACGTGCTGCAACGAAATAGCGCGAAACCACCCCAAACATGAGTTTTGGACCTAAAGTAGTGGATTGGGCATGTGCGTTGCGAAAAACGAAGAATTGGTTCCGATGGCAAAAACTCGTGCTTTGTATGCACACCGACACCCATTTTGTGAATGGGTGACGTGCAGCAACGAAATTGCGTGAAACCACCCCAAACATGAGTTTTGGACCTAAAGTAGTGAATTGGGCATGTTCGTTGTGAAAAACGAAGAAATTGTTCAGGTGGCGGTCACTCGTGCTTTGTATGCACACCGACACCCGTTTTGTGAATGGGTGACGTGCAGCAACGAAATTGCGCGAAACCACTCCAAACATGAGTTTTGGACCTAAAGTAGTGGATTGGGCATGTTCGTTGCGAAATACGAATAAATGGTTCCGGTGGCGAAAACTCATGCTTTGTATGCACCCCGACACCCGTTTTCGGAATGGGTGACATGCGGCAACGAAATTGCGCGAAACCACCCCAAACATGAGTTTTGGACCTAAAGTAGTGGATTGGGCATGTTCGTTGCGTAAAACGAAGAAATGGTTCCGGTTGCAAAAACTCGTGCTTGTATGCACCCCGACACCCGTTTTCGGAATTGGTGACGTGCTGCAAAGAAATTGCGCGAAACCACCCCAAACATGAGTTTTGGACCTAAAGTAGTGGATTGGGCATGTTCGTTGCGTAAAACGAAGAAATGGTTCCGGTGGCGAAAACTCATGCTTTGTATACACCCCGACACCCGTTTTTGGAATGGGTGACGTGCGGCAACGATATAGCGCGAAACCACCCCAAACATTAGTTTTGGACCTAAAGTAGTGGATTGGGCATGTTCGTTGCGTAAAACGAAGAAATGGTTCCGGTGGCAAAAACTCGTGATTTGGATGCACCCCAACTCCAGTTTTCGGAATGGGTGACGTGCTGCAACGAAATAGCGCGAAACCACCCCAAACATGAGTTTTGGACCTAAAGTAGTGGATTGGGATTGTGCGTTGCGAAAAACGAAGAATTGGTTCCGATGGCAAAAACTCGTGCTTTGTATGCACACCGACACCCGTTTTGTGAATGGGTGACGTGCAGCAACGAAATTGCGTGAAACCACCCCAAACATCAGTTTTGGACCTAAAGTAGTGGATTGGGCATGTTCGTTGCGAAAAACGAAGAATTGGTTCCGGTGGCAAAAACTCGTGCTTTGTGTACACCCCGACACCCTTTTCGGAATGGGTGATGTGCGGCAACGAAATTGCGCGAAACCACCCCAAACATGAGTTTTCGACCTAAAGTAATGGATTGGGCATGTTCGTTGCGAAAAACGAAGAAATGGTTCCGGTGGCGGTAACTCGTGCTTTGTATGCACCCCGACACCCGTTTTCGGAATGGGTGACGTGCGGCAACGAAATTGCGCGAAACCACTCCAAACATGAGTTTTGGACCTAAAGTAGTGGATTGGGCATGTTCGTTGCGAAATACGAACAAATGGTTCCAGTGGCGAAAACTCGTGCTTTGTATGCACCCCGACACCTGTTTTCGGAATGGGTGACATGCGGCAACGAAATTGCGCGAAACCACCCCAAACATGAGTTTTGGACCTAAAGTAGTGGATTGGGCATGTTCGTTGCGTAAAACGAAGAAATTGTTCCGGTTGCAAAAACTCGTGCTTGTATGCACCCCGACACCTGTTTTCGGAATGGGTGACGTGCGGCAACGAAATTGCGTGAAACCACTCCAAACATGAGTTTTGGACCTAAAGTAGTGGATTGGGCATGTTCGTTGCGAAATAAAAATAAATGGTTCCGGTGGCGAAAACTCATGCTTTGTATGCACCCCGACACCCGTTTTCGGAATGGGTGACATGCAGCAACGAAATTGCGCGAAACCACCCCAAACATGAGTTTTGGACCTAAAGTAGTGGATTGGGCATGTTCGTTGCGTAAAACGAAGAAATGGTTCCGGTTGCAAAAACTCGTGCTTGTATGCACCCCGACACCCGTTTTCGGAATGGGTGACGTGCGGCAACGATATAGCGCGAAACCACCCCAAACATTAGTTTTGGACCTAAAGTAGTGGATTGGGCATGTTCATTGCGAAAAACGAAGAAATGGTTCCGGTGGCAAAAACTCGTGCTTTGTGTAGGTGACTCCCTTTTCGGAATGGGTGACGTGCGGCAACGAAATAGCGCGAAACCACCCCAAACATGAGTTTTCGACCTAAAGTAATGGATTGGGCATGTTCGTTGCGAAAAACGAAGAAATGGTTCTGGTGGCGATAACTCGTGCTTTGTATGCACACCGACACCCGTTTTCGGAATGGGTGCCGTGCGGCAACGAAATTGCGCGAAACCACCCCAAACATGAGTTTTGGACCTAAAGTAGTGGATTGGGCATGTTCGTTGTGAAAAACGAAGAAATTGTTCAGGTGGCGAAAACTCATGCTTTGTATGCACCCGACACCCGTTTTCGGAATGGGTGACGAGCGGCAACGAAATTGCGCGAAACCACCCCTAACATGAGTTTTGGACCTAAAGTAGTGGATTGGGCATGTTCGTTGTGTAAAACGAAGAAATGGTTCTGGTGGCGAAAACTTGTGCTTTGTATGCACCCCGATACCCGTTTTCGGAATGGGTGACGTGCGGCAACGAAATTGCGCGAAACCACCCGAAACATGAGTTTTGGACCTAAAGTAGTAGATTGGGCATGTTCGTTGCGTAAAACGAAGAAATGGTTCCGGTGGCAAAAACTCGTGCTTTGTATGCATCCTGACTCCATTTTTCGGAATGGGTGACGTGCTGCAACGAAATAGCGCGAAACCACCCCAAACATGAGTTTTGGACCTAAAGTAGTGGATTGGGCATGTTTGTTGCGAAAAACGAAGAATTGGTTCCGGTGGCAAAAACTCGTGCTTTGTATGCATCTCGACACCCGTTTTGGGAATGGGTGACGTGCGGCAACGAAATTGTGCGAAACCACCCCAAACATGAGTTTTGGACCTAAAGTAGTGGATTGGGCATGTTCGTTGTAAAAAACGAAGAAATTGTTCATGCGGCGAAAACTCATGCTTTGTATGCACCCCGACACCCGTTTTCGGAATGGTTGACATGCGGCAACGAAATTGCGCGAAACCACCCCAAACATGAGTTTTGGACCTCAAGTAGTGGATTGGGCATGTTCGTTGCGAAAAACGAAGAAATGATTCCGGTGGCAAAAACTCGTGCTTTGTATGCACCCGACACCCGTTTTCGGAATGGGTGACGTGCGGCAACGAAATTGCGCGAAACCATCCCAAACATGAGTTTTGGACCTAAAGTAATGGATTGGGCATGTTCGTTGAGAAAAACGAAGAAATGGTTCCGGTGGCAAAAACTCGTGCTTTGTGTACACCCCGACACCCTTTTCGGAATGGGTGATGTGCGGCAACGAAATTGCGCGAAACCACCCCAAACATGAGTTTTCGACCTAAAGTAATGGATTGGGCATGTTCGTTGCGAAAAACGAAGAAATGGTTCTGGTGGCGGTAACTCGTGCTTTGTATGCACCCCGACACCCGTTTTCGGAATGGGTGACGTGCGGCAACGAAATTGCGCGAAACCACTCCAAACATGAGTTTTGGACCTAAAGTAGTGGATTGGGCATGTTCGTTGCGAAATACGAATAAATGGTTCCGGTGGCGAAAACTCATGCTTTGTATGCACCCCGACACCCGTTTTCGGAACGGGTGACATGCGGCAACGAAATTGCGCGAAACCACCCCAAACATGAGTTTTGGACCTAAAGTAGTGGATTGGGCATGTTCGTTGCGAAAAACGAAGAAATGATTCCGGTGGCAAAAACTCGTGCTTGTATACACCCCGACTTCCGTTTTCGGAATTGGTGACGTGCGGCAAAAAAATTGCGCGAAACCACCCCAAACATGAGTTTTGGACCTAAAGTAGTGGTTGGGCATGTTCGTTGCGTAAAACGAAGAAATAGTTCCGGTGGCGAAAACTCGTGCTTTGTATGCACCCCGACAAACGTTTTTGGAATGGGTGACGTGCGGCAACGAAATTGCCCGAAACCACCCCAAACATGAGTTTTGGACCTAAAGTAGTGGATTGGGCATGTTCGTTGCGAAAAACGAAGAAATGGTTCCGGTGGCGGAAACTCGTGCTTTGTATGCACCTCGACACCCGTTTTCGGAATTGGTGACGTGCGGCAACGAAATTGCGCGAAACCACGCCAAACATGAGTTTTGGACCTAAAGTAGTGGATTGGGTATGTTCGTTGCGAAATACGAATAAATGGTTCCAGTGGCGAAAACTCATGCTTTGTATGCACACCGACACCCGTTTTCGGAATGGTTGACGTGCGGCAACAAAATTGCGCGAAACCACCCCAAACATTAGTTTTGGACCTAAAGTAGTGGATTGGACATGTTCTTTGCAAAAAACGAAGAAATGGTTCCGGTGGCGAAAACTCGTGCTTTGTATGCACCCGACACCCGTTTTCGGAATGGGTGACGTGCGGCAACGAAATTGCGCGAAACCACCCCAAACATGAGTTTTGGACCTAAAGTAGTGGATTGGGCATGTTCATTGCGAAAAACGAGGAAATGGTTCCGGTGACAAAAACTCGTGCTTTGTATGCACCTCGACTCCAGTTTTCGGAATGGGTGACGTGCGGCAACAAAATTGCGCGAAACCACCCCAAAATGAATTTTGTACCTAAAGTAGTGGATTGGGCATGTTTGTTGCGAAATACGAAGAAATGGTTCCGGTGGCGAAAACTCATGCTTTGTATGCACCCCGACACCCGTTTTCGGAATGGTTGACGTGCGGCACCGAAATTGCGCGAAACCACCCCAAACATGAGTTTTGGACCTAAAGTAGTGGATTGGGCAAGTTCGTTGCGAAAAACGAAGAAATGGTTCCGGTGGCAAAAACTCGTGCTTGTATGCACACCGACACCCGTTTTCGGAATTGGTGACGTGGAGCAAAGAAATTGCGCGAAACTACCCCAAACATGAGTTTTGGACCTAAAGTAGTGGATTGGGCATGTTCGTTGCGAAAAACGAAGAAATGGTTTCGGTGGCAAAAACTTGTGCTTTGTATGCACCCCGACACCCGTTTCGGAATGGGTGACGTGCGGCAACGAAATTGCACGAAACCACCCCAAACATGAGTTTTGGACCTAAAGTAGTGGATTGGGCATGTTCGTTGCGTAAAACGAAGAAATGGTTCCGGTTGCAAAAACTCGTGCTTGTATGCACCCCGACACCCGTTTTCGGAATTGGTGACGTGTTTCAAAGAAATTGCGCGAAACCACCCCAAACATGAGTTTTGGACCTAAAGTAGTGGATTGGGCATGTTCGTTGCGTAAAACGAAGAAATGGTTCCGGTGGCAAAAACTTGTGCTTTGTATGCACCCCGACTCCAGTTTTCGGAATGGGTGACGTGCTGCAACGAAATAGCGCGAAACCACCCCAAACATGAGTTTTGGACCTAAAGTAGTGGATTGGGCATGTGCGTTGTGAAAACCGAAGAATTGGTTCCGGTGGCAAAAACTCGTGCTTTGTATGCACACCGACACCCGTTTTGTGAATGGGTGACGTGCAGCAACGAAATTGTGTGAAACCACCCCAAACATGAGTTTTGGACCTAAAGTAGTGGATTGGGCATGTTCGTTGTGAAAAACGAAGAAATTGTTCAGGTGGCGAAAACTCATGCTTTGTATGCACTCCCGTTTTTGGAATGGGTGACGAGCGGCAACGAAATTGCGCGAAACCACCCCTAACATGAGTTTTGACCTAAAGTAGTGGATTGGGCATGTTCGTTGCGTAAAACGAAGAAATGGTTCCGGTGGCGAAAACTCGTGCTTTGTGTGCACCCCGATACCCGTTTTCGGAATGGGTGACTTGCGGCAACGAAATTGCGCGAAACCACCCCAAACATGAGTTTTGGACCTAAAGTAGTAGATTGGGCATGTTCGTTGCGTAAAACGAAGAAATGGTTCCGATGGCAAAAACTCGTGCTTTGTATGCACCCCGACTCCAGTTTTCGGAATGGGTGACGTGCTGCAACGAAATAGCGCGAAACCACCCCAAACATGAGTTTTGGACCTAAAGTAGTGGATTGGGCATGTTCGTTGTAAAAAACGAAGAAATTGTTCATGTGGCGAAAACTCATGCTTTGTATGCACCCCGACACCCGTTCTCGGAATGGGTGACGTGCGGCAACGAAATTGCGCGAAACCACCCCAAACATGAGTTTTGGACCTAAAGTAGTGGATTGGGCATGTTCGTTGCGAAAAACGAATAAATGGTTTCGGTGGCAAAAACTCGTGCTTTGTATGCACCCCGACACCCGTTTCGGAATGGGTGACGTGCGGCAACGAAATTACACGAAACCACCCCAAACATGAGTTTTGGACCTAAAGTAGTGGATTGGGCATGTTCGTTGCGTAAAACGAAGAAATGGTTTCGGTTGCAAAAACTCGTGCTTGTATGCACCCCGACACCCGTTTTCGGAATTGGTGACGTGTTTCAAAGAAATTGCGCGAAACCACCCCAAACATGAGTTTTGGACCTAAAGTAGTGGATTGGGCATGTTCGTTGCGTAAAACGAAGAAATGGTTCCGGTGGCGAAAACTCGTGCTTTGTATGCACCCCGACACCCGTTTTCGGAATGGGTGACGTGCGGCAACGATATTGCGCGAAACCACCCCAAACATGAGTTTTGGACCTAAAGTAGTGGATTGGGCATGTTCGTTGCGTAAAACGAAGAAATGGTTCCGGTGGCAAAAACTCGTGCTTTGTATGCACCCCGACTCCAGTTTTCGGAATGGGTGACGTGCTACAACGAAATAGCGCGAAACCACCCCAAACATGAGTTTTGGACCTAAAGTAGTGGATTGGGCATGTGCGTTGCGAAAAACGAAGAATTGGTTCCGGTGGCAAAAACTCGTGCTTTGTATGCACACCGACACCCGTTTTGTGAATGGGTGACGTGCAGCAACGAAATTGCGTGAAACCACCCCAAACATGAGTTTTGGACCTAAAGTAGTGGATTGGGCATGTTCGTTGTGAAAAACGAAGAAATTGTTCTGATGAGGACATCAACACCAACACGAGCACATCTACACCAGCAGCACCTTCTCCAGCCCAGGCACCATCTTCCCCAGTCCAGGCGCCACCTCTTCCACCTGGGCCAGTGACTCGGGCCCGTGCAAGAGAATTGAACTACATCATGCTGTTAAAGAACGAAGGCCCGGAAGAATAGACGACCAACCCAACTACGGCTCATAATGGACGACCTAGGGTTGGCCGCCCCAAGGGGCTGCGCCACCTCTCTATTTATCCAGGAGCTGCGCCTCCTTTATTTTTCGAGTTTTGTTTTACGTTAGCTTTAGCTACTCTCGAACACGCGCAAATCTGCGTTGTCTTCGTGTATTCAGAACTCCACCCTCGAGTAATAGATTAGATTGCTCGCATCGTTTTCTTGTTCGTTCTTCGATTGCGCACAGGAAACGATCTTCGTGATCAGGCCGATCTCGCATCAGCAAGATCAGTAACCACAGGGAGTTGGTTCAGCGATTGCATTGGCGCTGATGTAGCTGAGGTGCCCGATCTTTCGGTGAGTAGAGATAATTCCGATTTTGCGGAAGATGACCCTTGCGATCCGACTACGACGAGCAAGCCCGAGGCACCAATGCAATCGCTGAACCAACTCCCTGTGGTTACCGACCTTGTTGATGCGAGATCGGCCTAATCACGAAGATCGTTTCCTGTGCGCAATCGAAGAACGAACAAGAAAAAGATGCGAGCAATCTAATCTATTACTCGAGGGTGGAGTTCTGAATACACGAAGACAGCGCAGATTTGCGCGTGTTCGAGAGTAGCTAAAGCTAACGTAAAACAAAACTCAAGAAATAAAGGAGGCGCAGCTCCTGGATAAATAGAGAGGGGGCGTAGCCCCTAGGGGCGGCCAACCTAGGTCGTCCATTATGGGCCGCAGTTGGGCTGGTCGTCTATTCTTCCGGGCCTTCGTTCTTTAACAGCATGATGTAGTTCAATTCTCTTGCACGGGCCCGAGTCACTGGCCCAGGTGGAAGGGGTGGCGCCTGGACTGGGGAAGATGGTGCCTGGGCTGGAGAAGGTGCTGCTGGTGTAGATGTGCTCGTGTTGGTGTTGATGTCCTCATCAGGCGCCTCGGGCTTGCTCGTCGTAGTCGGATCGCAAGGGTCATCTTCTGCCAAATCGGAATTATCTCTACTCGCCGAAAGATCGGGCACCTCAGCTACATCAATTGGTATCAGATTTCCAGGTTGATCGGTGAGTTTATCGAGTGTTTTTTTCCTACAGTCCACAAAACCACATAAAAATTCAGGTTAGCACCCTTTTGAGCCTCGCACTTTCTTTCAATAATCTGCATTGTTGAATTTGTGTGCTTTCGCGTCATTTGTTGCTGGTTGCATTGTGTTCTTCCACCATTCAAACCCTAGCGCCGCCACCATCTCCCGTTTGATCACGCCACAAACCAAGTCAACATCGTTTCCTTGTTTTTCTCCTTCGGTTACGTAAAAAAAAAACAGAAAAAACAAACCGAGTCAACGGTCGTTTCCTTGTTTTTCTCCTTCGGTTACGAAAAAAATAGAAAAAAAACAAACCGAGTCAACATCGTTTTCTTGTTTTTCTCCTTCGGTTTCGTCGAAAAAAAACAGAAACAAAAAACAACGAAGGAGAAAGGATACGGTTGTTTCATCCCAGTCGTTTGAAAACATAACTTGAGGTATCTTCCTTAAACCGGGCATAACTTTTCGCTCGGGTGTCCAAAAAATCTGAAATTTTTACAGGAGCTAGTTGACACCATTCTGAGGCCGGCCAAACTCACCTCCGGTCTGTTTGGGTTTCGACAAAAT
Organism: Zea luxurians; assembly: GCA_029449295.1. Classification (NCBI taxonomy): domain Eukaryota; kingdom Viridiplantae; phylum Streptophyta; class Magnoliopsida; order Poales; family Poaceae; genus Zea; species Zea luxurians. The sequence goes on along the minus strand of JAOPSE010000069.1, from coordinate 7,848,589 downwards.
TGTCAAAAAAATTCAGGAAAATAAAGAAAAAAATTCGTCAAAGTTCTCGCACGCTTTTCAGAGAACTTCCTGATTTTCTGTAGACCACATCTGAACTCTGTTTTAGGTGAAACTTCGTCTAGCTCCTATTTTGTTGCTTCTTGTGCTGAGAAAAATATCAAAAAAATCATACAAAATGAAAAACAAAATCACTTGTGATTCCTACTAGTGGCCTCGCTAGTACAATATTTACGGTACTGCCATTCTGCTAGTTCCATCCGTCCTTTGCACTTGTGGCCAGCAATATAGTTTCGTGTTCTGCACTATAATTCAACTTTGCATTATTGTTTGATTGTGCTAATCATTGACTTGAGTGCAGCCTACCTAGAACTCCACATATTTCTACGACGAGCAGGCTTCTGTTTCTCCAGGCAATCGCTCATCCAATCTTTCACCGGTTCCACCTGTTGGTTGCAGTTCACCACTGTGGCTTGGTAAGAACGGGTAAGAATTTGATAACAGCACTAGTGTGAGCGCCTTGTGAGCAGTACACCCCTGTTTTTTGTCGTTGTTTTTTTCTTCTTTTGGTGTTTTGGTGTTTGCGCTAACTATGGCAGGAGCACACGACACGGTGGATGCCCAGTTGCTGGAAGTAAGGGGACAAGTTGATGGACTTGCTGATGACATTAGGACGAAGCATGAACGGCTTGATTCAACGGTCACTTCGACGACCGAGTGTTTCAACCAGCTTGACCTTGCTCAAACGGCGACTCGCACCACACTCGACACCATCCTGGCACGCCTTGATGCGTTGACCACAAAGATGGAGCAGGACTACGGCGGTGACACTGAGTGGGACGATGGAGATCGCCGTGGTCGTGCACGCCGTGTGGTTCGTCATCCCCCTAATGACTTATTTTCTAAGATTAAATTTAAAATTCCACCTTTTAATGGCAAATATGATCCTGCTGTATATCTTGACTGGGAGTTAGAGGTTGAACAAAAATTTTCAAGCCATGATATTGCTGCACATTCTCAGGTTAAAGCTGCTATTAGTGAATTTACTGATTTTGCTTTAATTTGGTGGCGTGAGTTTAAAATAAAACATCCCACTACCATTCCAACCACTTGGGATCAGTTGAAAGCTGCGATGCGACATCGATTTGTGCCTTCGTATTATGCTCGTGATTTGCTTAATAAAATGCAGCGTTTTCAGCAAGGTTCTCAATCTGTTGAGGACTATTTCCAGGAGTTACAAAAAGGTATGATTCGTTGTGGGATATTGGAGGACAATGATGCTGCTATGGCACGTTTTCGTGGTGGTTTAAACCGCGAAATCCAAGATATACTTGATTATAAGGAATATTATGATATGACTACTTTATTTGAATATGCTTGCAAAGCTGAACGTGAAGTGCAGGGACGCCGCTCGAAGCCATATTCTAACCCTTTTGCAGGACGAAGCTCGACATCCACCTCAGCACCAGTTCCCCCTGCGCCATCCACGTCCACCACTACTCCACGCGAGAAGACGACCAAACCAGCCAGCACTGCCCCACCCACAGGTCGTACACGGGATATTCAGTGTCATCGCTGTAGAGGATTTGGCAATGTGATTCGGGACTGCCCAAACAAGCGCACTTTGCTCATTCGTGATGATGGTGAGTACTCTTCCGCTAGTGATTCTGAAGAAATTGAACATGCACTACTTGCCACTGACCATGCAGCTAAGGCGGAGGTACATGTCAACCCGGGCGACGCTGATAGGTATGAAAGTCTTGTTGTGCAGCGTGTTCTCAGTACACAGGTCGCTTTGCCCGAGAAGAATCAACGACACACTCTGTTCCATACAAAGGGTGTTGTGCAGGAGCGGTCAATTCGCATCATTATCGACAGCGGCAGTTGCAACAATTTGGCGAGTACCATGCTGGTCGAAAAGTTATCATTACCCACTCGTATGCATCCAAACCCATATCACATTCAATGGCTTAATGATGGTGGTAAAATAAAAATCACACGTTCCGTGCGCGTTCCTTTCTCCATGGGTGCTTATTCTGATTTTGTTGATTGTGATGTTATTCCCATGGAAGCATGCTCTTTGTTACTTGGTCGACCTTGGCAATATGATACTGATAGCTTGCATCATGGTCGTTCGAATCATTATTCTTTCATTTTTAAGGGTCAGAAAATAATTAGACATCCATTGACACCTGAACAAATTGTTAAAGATGATCTTGCCCGAGCTGCTATAACTGCTAAACAACTTGATCCATCGCCCTCTGTTCCTTCTGAAATCAAGTTGAAGGCTCCTGTTTTACTTGCTACACGTGCTGATTTTGATGATCTACACGGTGCTCATTTGCCATGCTATGCACTTATATGCTCTAGTGTCCTCATTTCACTTGATGATGCACCATCTTTGGCTATTCCCCCTATGGTTGCTAACCTTTTGCAGGAGTACGCTGATGTCTTTCCCAAAGACTTACCACCGGGTCTCCCACCACTTCGTGGCATTGAGCACCAGATCGACCTCATTCCCGGCGCACAGCTTCCTAACCGCGCACCGTACCGTACAAATCCGGATGAGATGAAGGAGATTCAGCGCCAGGTACAGGCGTTGCTTGACAAGGGATACATTCGTGAGTCTCTTAGCCCTTGCTCTGTTCCTGTGTTACTTGTTCCCAAGAAAGATGGGTCATGGCGTATGTGTGTAGACTGTCGTGCTATTAATAACATCACTATTCGTTACCGATATCCTATACCACGCCTTGATGATATGCTAGATGAGCTTAGTGGTGCCATTATTTTCACTAAGATTGATTTGCGTAGTGGTTACCACTAGATTAGAATGAAACTGGGTGATGAATGGAAAACGGCTTTTAAAACGAAATTTGGTTTATATGAATGGTTGGTTATGCCGTTTGGATTGACTAATGCTCCTAGCACTTTTATGCGAGTGATGAATGAAGTTCTAAGGCCCTTCATAGGATTATTTGTGGTTGTTTATTTTGATGATATTCTTATTTACAGCAAATCTAAGAAAGAGCATTTGGAACATTTAAGTGCTGTTTTTGATGCATTGCGTGCTGCCCAGTTATTTGCTAACATGGAAAAATGCATCTTTTGTACACGATGATGCTAGCAATGTTGCTGAATTGTTTTTTAGAGAGATTATTCGTTTGCACGGTATTCCCAATACAATAGTCTCGGATCGTGATGCTAAGTTTCTGAGTCATTTTTGGAGATCTCTGTGGAATAAATTGGGAACTAAATTGCTGTTTAGCACCACTTGTCACCCTCAGACTGATGGTCAAACTGAGGTAGTTAATCGAACTTTGTCTACCATGCTTAGGGCTGTTTTAGACAAAAATTTGAAACGTTGGGAGGATTGCTTGCCTCATGTTGAGTTTGCTTATAATCATGCAACACATTCTTCTACAAAGATGTGCCCTTTTCAAATTGTTTATGGTTACATTCCTAGGGCGCCTATTGCTTTGTTTTCGCTTGATGCTGCGGACGCCCCACACATAGATGCTCTTGCACATGTTGAACAAATGATTAATCTCCACGAACAAACTCAACAAAACATTGCTGCTGCTAATGCTAAATATCAGATTACTTGTGATGGAACCTCCCAAGTAATTAGGCCCACCTACAGTTGTCCTTGTCCAACGGACCTCAGACAACCCTATAGGTGCCCCTGAACTACTTGACAAGCTCGGTATCTTTCCTTACCTTTCCAGGAACGTCTCACCCGTCTTGCAGACATTACAGAACATCGGAGATAAAGAAATGCGGAAGCGATTACATAACTTACATTTATTAAAAGTAAGATCAGGTTGTTTATTACAGACCAGGAATATAAACGAGTGCAGAGTAATATTATTACACATACCAAGGGAGGTAAAAACTCCTCCCGACAGTTATCACACAAAAGTCTTAATGGAGGATCCTTTCCTCCCGTGCTTCACTCTTGCTTATCTTCATTAGGAACCACCTTGGTACAGAAGCAACAGAACTCTGCTGCTTCCTCACCTAAAAACAACAAGGGGATAAACCCTGAGTATGGAATTACTCAGCAAGTCTTACTCGACTAAGGAAAAGACTCTCAAGGGTATGCTGGATAAATGGAAATCAAGGAGAGGCTTTAGCAAGAATCAACTTAGATACTTTTGCAGAAATAGCTTACTAAGGTGAGTCCTTACTTTCAATCTTTTAATGCCATGTTAAGTATTAATAGACTATGTTTGCCTCTAGTCTAATTTCATCATTTCATCAGTACAACATCATTTTTATCCATACTGTTCACATCCTGACTCTAGGTTGCAGGGAAGTGACCAAGTCTTCATAACCGCGAAGGTACGGCGATCCGAATCGATTATACTCAGCTGAGGATCTCCAATCACACGACATATGTAGCACTTAACCCTTGCATATGTCAACCCGCCACCGGGGTTCTTAAGACCAGATCAGGTTCACGCAAATCGAGAGCACAGATACACCACCGTCCAGCCTCTTGCCACGGAGGGTACACGCTACTCTCGCCACCGCTCCACGCCCATTTCGTGTTATCTTATTCTGGCCTTAGTCTGCCTGAGGCAAGGCTTACCCATGACGAGGCATGTGACCAGTTAAAGGGTCCTCGATCAGCACGCCTACATACACGTTCAATCCTTAATCAACCTGGGTAGAACATCACCTGTTCCTAACCCAAGTCTCGATTTAAATACTTCCATCCTTAGGATTGTTTCTGTTCCTTAGGATGAAAATAGCATCACAGGGAACTTTGCCGTAAGATCCCACCATTGCTCCAAAAGAAAATATTCTTGCAGGTAGAAGTCATCTTTCCTCAGGATAACCCCTGAGCTAGGCAGTACAGCAAAAGACAACCTCTATCCACAAGACCTAAGCAGGGCTAAGCATTTTTGTAAAACGATTTTGATACTTCACCAGAAGTATCCATAAAGGTGTGGATATCAAGGAAAGCAATGCATCAAAAGGTTCCAAGCAATTCCTATGAACTTAATGCACATTTCACTTGACTTAAGATGTGCGAAAAGTATTTAAAAACACAAGGAAAGGGGTTGCATGCACCGGGGCTTGCCTTTGTTAACAGGTGAGTCTGGCTCGGATCCGTAAATATCAAAGTAAAAGCAGTTGCCTGCTTGAGAATCCGAGGGTGGTGGTGTCCTTTCTTCAGTGACTTCCTCTTCTTCTTCGTGTTCTAACATAACCATATATATGTATAAGAATGGATGCCATGGGATGCTCATGAGGGTGCAAAGATAATATAAACTTATTATCTAAGTCTTGAATACAACTTTCCTTCACGGTACTCCGAGAACCTAGGGTTTCCGGAGTCAGTAATGGAGTTCATAGGGCAGGGGGGTGGTTTTTGGTTTGGTGATCAAACAAGGTCCAAATCAACCCAAATTCTACCTAAGGCTTCTAAATAATATGAGGAATTCATATAAAAATTTTGAGCATTTTTGGGATTATAACTTATCTTTTAAAAATCCAAAACTACTACTTAGAACTACTTTAAATGCTTTAAAATTCCTTATTTAACCTAAAAATCATAAAACTATTTTTATTAAATTCTAGGAAAAATAACAAGCCTAGGAAAATTGGTTTCACAATTTTACCTTTTTCTACATTTTTCTACATATTTCTAAAGCTTCACTGAAAAAGAAAAAAGAAAAGAGTGTAACAGTAATGGGCTGGCTTCAGCCCAAAGGCCCAGTCCGGGGGAAAAGTGCACCCACGCGCGCCCGCGCCCGGCGACTTTGCACAGAGACCCCCGCGGTTTTGTCTAACTGCGAACGAGTTCTTCTACTGTTTCCGTGAGTCACTGACGGTTTGCAGAAACGCCCCTGACTTTCTATTTCTTCACCCGACACATCCTCGACGGCGTGCATGCCCAGCCGAGCTCTGGCGAGCGCCTGCACCGGCCGAAAGGGGCAACGGCTAGGGTTTCTGAGCAGCGGACACCAAATTAGTCTTACCCCGAGCATTTCCCCCACATCAATTGCAAGGATGGCTACCCAAATGCTCCTGACGACGGTAACAGCGGAGACTTCGAATAGAATCGCGTGTTCCCAGTCACCAATGGCAGTTTAGCTCGATCTAAAGGGTTGGGGAGTTTGAGAAGAGCTTAGGGATGTTAGAACAAGCAACAGAGCAACATGAACTGACCTAAATTGGGCTGGTCGCGGTGAGCTCGACCCTGCAGTGTTTTAGAACCGAGTTGGGGCAAATTTGAAATTGGAGCTTATGGTTGGAAGCTTGGGGTGATACTGGACGCTGGGGTACGTGATGAGGTTGCAGAGCCAATGGCGGGCTCAATTTATAGTTTCCACGGACAGTGGCGCTTGAATTGAGGGTGGCGCGGTGGCGGCCGGAGAAGAAGTGAGTCACCGGCATGGTAATTCGTGGCAGTTCACGGGATGAGAAGCCCCTACAGTCACTGGGGAATGATCATAGTTCACGGCGACGTGGTCACTGACCGGAAGCGTGGCACAATCGCGGCGGAGGATGCAAACTCCGGCGACGGCCGCACGGCCACGTTGTCGATGCACGTGGTCGGGATACCGCGAGGCCACGGCAACCCGAAATTATCCACGACGCGATCCTATCCCCTCCCCGCCGTAGTTATCCAACCGCCAGTGAACACGAATCACGGCGGCGGCGTGAATTTTCGCGCAGGGAGGTCGCCGTCGACGAGCAAGCCGCGCTGGCAACCATATCCGTTCAGTTACTGTACAATGGCGAAGTGCAGTTCAGATGAACCTGACAGAGCAACTTGAAGCCATACCTTCTCTCAATTCCATGTGGTACCGAGCCCAAACACCTATAACAAAGTTATTCCTCTATAATAACTCTACCACTTTGTTATAGCAAACATAGGCAGATTCTCACTGGATCCTAGTGGAAATAGTTCTCAAACTCGGATCAAGGTCACTGTCCACTTAAAGTTCAGACTATATCAGTCTGACAGTCCAACTTTGATTGGGTTTTTCTCCAAATTTCTCACAAGATCATGGCTTGAACCCTTAAACAAAGTTGTTCTCCTATAATTGGGCTACATACTTGTTGTGGTCACTTTGGGCAAAAACCCTATATTTCAAAAGATACAGGGCTCCAAAGTTGTGCCAAAACTGTGAATTTTCAGACTTAGGATAGAATCCTATTTGGGGTCCATTTTGCATTTAAGTCCAAAATCCAATGTTTGGCTTTCAAGTCCACATATTTGTGAACCAAATGACTTAAAGTACTTATTTTACTTGGTTTTTGCACTTTAGTCCAAAAGTGGACTAATTTCGCACATAGGTCCCTAGGGTTTGGTTTTAGGGTTTTCCAGGGTTCTAATTAGGGTTTCTGGTATCCCAGGGGCATTAATGTGATTCTACTTTGTTTTTGGGGATATTTTATGACTCTTTCCCTAAAGTATTTAGGTTTTCTCATCTTGGGTTAGGTTTTACCCCTTTAATCTCTATTTATGGTTAAGTCCCTTAACCAGGGTTTTATTTGCAAAACACCAAAACCATGCAACTTGTTTGAAAATTTTACCTAGTGAATGCACTCTAGGTGTATCAAACACATGAAATGTTAATGCTTATGATGTCATGCTCAAGTTTTAGTTGCAGTAACACCAGGGGTGTTACATTACTGGTAGTAAAGGCCGGAAACTAGTTACTTTTGAACCTGGTGATATGGTTTGGTTGCATTTGAGAAAGGATCGTTTTCCTACTTTGCGCCGTTCTAAATTGATGCCTCGTGCTGCTGGTCCTTTTAAGATACTAACCAAGATTAATGATAATGCTTATACCCTTGACCTGCCTGCGGAGTTTGGTGTTTCCACTAGTTTTAATGTTGCAGATTTGAAACCGTATGCGGGAGAAGATGAGGAGTTGCCGTCGAGGACGACTTCAGTTCAAGAAGGGGATGATGATGAGGACATCAACAATACGAGCACATCTACACCAGCAGCACCTTCTCCAGCCCAGGCACCATCTTCCCCAGTCCAGGCGCCACCCCTTCCACCTGAGCCAGTGACTCGGGCCCGTGCAAGAGAATTGAACTACATCATGCTGTTAAAGAACGAAGGCCCGGAAGAATAGACGACCAGCCCAACTACGGCTCATAATGGACGACCTAGGGTTGGCCGCCCCTAGGGGCTGCGCCCCCTCTCTATTTATCCAGGAGCTGCGCCTCCTTTATTTTTCGAGTTTTGTTTTACGTTAGCTTTAGCTACTCTCGAACACGCGCAAATCTGCGCTGTCTTCGTGTATTCAGAACTCCACCCTCGAGTAATAGATTAGATTGCTCGCATCTTTTTCTTGTTCGTTCTTCGATTGCGCACAGGAAACGATCTTCGTGATCAGGCCGATCTCGCATCAGCAAGATCGGTAACCACAGGGAGTTGGTTCAGCGATTGCATTGGCGCCTCGGGCTTGCTCGTCGTAGTCGGATCGCAAGGGTCATCTTCCGCCAAATCGGAATTATCTCTACTCGCCGAAAGATCGGGCACCTCAGCTACATCATGTTCAGGTGGCGAAAACTCATGCTTTGTATGCACTCCGACACCCGTTTTCGGAATGGGTGACGAGCGGCAACGAAATTGCGCGAAACCACCCCTAACATGAGTTTTGACCTAAAGTAGTGGATTGGGCATGTTCGTCGCGTAAAATGAAGAAATGGTTCCGGTGGCGAAAACTCGTGCTTTGTGTGCACCACGATACCCGTTTTCGGAATGGGTGACATGCGGCAACGAAATTGCGCGAAACCACCCCAAACATGAGTTTTGGACCTAAAGTAGTAGATTGGGCATGTTCGTTGCGTAAAACGAAGAAATGGTTCCGGTGGCAAAAACTCGTGCTTTGTATGCATCCCGACTCCAGTTTTCGGAATGGGTGACGTGCTGCAACGAAATAGCGCGAAACCACCCCAAACATGAGTTTTGGACCTAAAGTAGTGGATTGGGCATGTTCGTTGTAAAAAACGAAGAAATTGTTCATGTGGCGAAAACTCATGCTTTGTATGCACCCCGACACCCATTTTCGGAATGGGTGACGTGCGGCAACGAAATTGCGCGAAACCACCCCAAACATGAGTTTTGGACCTAAAGTAGTGGATTGGGCATGTTCGTTGCGAAAAACGAAGAAATGATACCGATGGCAAAAACTCGTGCTTTGTATGCACCCGACACCCGTTTTCGGAATGGGTGACGTGCGGCAACGAAATTGCGCGAAACCACCCCCAAACATGAGTTTTGGACCTAAAGTAGTGGATTGGGCATGTTCATTGCGAAAAACGAAGAAATGGTTCCGGTGGCAAAAATCGTGCTTTGTGTACACCCCGACACCCTTTTCGGAATGGGTGACGTGCGGCAACAAAATTGCGCGAAACCACCCCAAACATGAGTTTTGGAACTAAAGTAGTGGATTGGGCATGTTCGTTGCGAAAAACGAAGAAATGGTTTCGGTGGCGGAAACTCGTGCTTTGTATGCACCTCGACACCCGTTTTCGGAATTGGTGACGTGCGGCAACAAAATTGCGCGAAACCACCCCAAACATGAGTTTTGGACCTAAAGTAGTGGATTGGGTATGTTCGTTGCGAAAAACGAAGAAATGGTTCTGGTGGCGGTAACTCGTGTTTTGTATGCACCCCGACACCCGTTTTCGGAATGGGTGACGTGCGGCAACGAAATTGCGCGAAACCACCCCAAACATGAGTTTTGGACCTAAAGTAGTGGATTGGGCATGTTCGTTGCGAAATACGAATAAATGGTTCCGGTGGCGAAAACTCATGCTTTGTATGCACCCCGACACCCGTTTTCGGAATGGGTGACATGCGGCAACGAAATTGCGCGAAACCACCCCAAACATGAGTTTTGGACCTAAAGTAGTGGATTGGGCATGTTCGTTGTGAAAAACAAAGAAATGGTTCCGGTGGCAAAAACTCGTGCTTGTATGCACCCCGACTTCCGTTTTCGGAATTGGTGACGTGCGGCAAAGAAATTGCGCGAAACCACCCCAAACATGAGTTTTGGACCTAAAGTAGTGGTTGGGCATGTTCGTTGAGTAAAACGAAGAAATGGTTCCGGTGGCGAAAACTCGTGCTTTGTATGCACCCCGACACCCGTTTTCGGAATGGGTGACGTGCGACAACGAAATTGCGCGAAACCACCCCAAACATGAGTTTTGGAACTAAAGTAGTGGATTGGGCATGTTCGTTGCGAAAAACGAAGAAATGGTTCCGGTGGCGGAAACTCGTGCTTTGTATGCACCTCGACACCCGTTTTCGGAATTGGTGACGTGCGGCAACAAAATTGCGCGAAACCACCCCAAACATGAGTTTTGGACCTAAAGTAGTGGATTGGGTATGTTCGTTGCGAAATATGAATAAATGGTTCCGGTGGCGAAAAGTCGTGCTTTGTATGCACCCCGACACCCGTTTTCGGAATGGGTGACGAGCGGCTACAAAATTGCGCGAAACCACCCCAAACAAGAGTTTTGGACCTAAAGTAGTAGATTGGGCATGTTCGTTGCGTAAAACGAAGAAATGGTTCCGGTGGCAAAAACTCGTGCTTTGTATGCACCCCGACTCCAGTTTTCGGAATGGGTGACGTGCTGCAACGAAATAGCGCGAAACCACCCCAAACATGAGTTTTGGACCTAAAGTAGTGGATTGGGCATGTTCGTTGTAAAAAACGAAGAAATTGTTCATGTGGCGAAAACTCATGCTTTGTATGCACCCCGACACCCGTTTTCGGAATGGGTGACGTGTGGCAACGAAATTGCGCGAAACCACCCCAAACATGAGTTTTGGACCTAAAGTAGTGGATTGGGCATGTTCGTTGCGAAAAACGAAGAAATGATTCCGGTGGCAAAAACTCGTGCTTTGTATGCACCCGACACCCGTTTTCGGAATGGGTGACGTGCGGCAACAAAATTGCGCGAAACCACCCCAAACATGAGTTTTGGACCTAAAGTAGTGGATTGGGCATGTTCGTTGCGAAAAACGAAGAAATGGTTCCGGTGGCAAAAATCGTGCTTTGTGTACACCCCGACACCCTTTTCGGAATGGGTGACGTGCGGCAACGAAATTGCGCGAAACCACCCCAAACATGAGTTTTCGACCTAAAGTAATGGATTGGGCATGTTCGTTGCGAAAAACGAAGAAATGGTTCTGGTGGCGGTAACTCGTGCTTTGTATGCACCCCGACACCCGTTTTCGGAATGGGTGACGTGCGGCAACGAAATTGCGCGAAACCACCCCAAACATGAGTTTTGGACCTAAAGTAGTGGATTGGGCATGTTCGTTGCGAAAAACGAAGAAATGGTTCTGGTGGTGGTAACTCGTGTTTTGTATGCACCCCGACACCCATTTTCGGAATGGGTGACGTGCGGCAACGAAATTGCGCGAAACCACCCCAAACATGAGTTTTGGACCTAAAGTAGTGGATTGGGCATGTTCGTTGCGAAATACGAATAAATGGTTCCGGTGGCGAAAACTCATGCTTTGTATGCACCCCGACACCCGTTTTCGGAATGGGTGACATGCGGCAACGAAATTGCGCGAAACCACCCCAAACATGAGTTTTGGACCTAAAGTAGTGGATTGGGCATGTTCGTTGTGAAAAACAAAGAAATGGTTCCGGTGGCAAAAACTCGTGCTTGTATGCACCCCGACTTCCGTTTTCGGAATTGGTGACGTGCGGCAAAGAAATTGCGCGAAACCACCCCAAACATGAGTTTTGGACCTAAAGTAGTGGTTGGGCATGTTCGTTGAGTAAAACGAAGAAATGGTTCCGGTGGCGAAAACTCGTGCTTTGTATGCACCCCGACACCCGTTTTCGGAATGGGTGACGTGCGGCAACGAAATTGCGCGAAACCACCCCAAACATGAGTTTTGGAACTAAAGTAGTGGATTGGGCATGTTCGTTGCGAAAAACGAAGAAATGGTTCCGGTGGCGGAAACTCGTGCTTTGTATGCACCTCGACACCCGTTTTCGGAATTGGTGACGTGCGGCAACAAAATTGCGCGAAACCACCCCAAACATGAGTTTTGGACCTAAAGTAGTGGATTGGGCATGTTCGTCGCGTAAAATGAAGAAATGGTTCCGGTGGCGAAAACTCGTGCTTTGTGTGCACCACGATACCCGTTTTCGGAATGGGTGACATGCGGCAACGAAATTGCGCGAAACCACCCCAAACATGAGTTTTGGACCTAAAGTAGTAGATTGGGCATGTTCGTTGCGTAAAACGAAGAAATGGTTCCGGTGGCAAAAACTCGTGCTTTGTATGCATCCCGACTCCAGTTTTCGGAATGGGTGACGTGCTGCAACGAAATAGCGCGAAACCACCCCAAACATGAGTTTTGGACCTAAAGTAGTGGATTGGGCATGTTCGTTGTAAAAAACGAAGAAATTGTTCATGTGGCGAAAACTCATGCTTTGTATGCACCCCGACACCCGTTTTCGGAATGGGTGACGTGCGGCAACGAAATTGCGCGAAACCACCCCAAACATGAGTTTTGGACCTAAAGTAGTGGATTGGGCATGTTCGTTGCGAAAAACGAAGAAATGATTCCGGTGGCAAAAACTCGTGCTTTTATGCACCCGACACCCGTTTTCGGAATGGGTGACGTGCGGCAACGAAATTGCGCGAAACCACCCCCAAACATGAGTTTTGGACCTAAAGTAGTGGATTGGGCATGTTCATTGCGAAAAACGAAGAAATGGTTCCGGTGGCAAAAATCGTGCTTTGTGTACACCCCGACACCCTTTTCGGAATGGGTGACGTGCGGCAACGAAATTGCGCGAAACCACCCCAAACATGAGTTTTCGACCTAAAGTAATGGATTGGGCATGTTCGTTGTGAAAAACGAAGAAATGGTTCTGGTGGCGGTAACTCGTGCTTTGTATGCACCCCGACACCCGTTTTCGGAATGGGTGACATGCGGCAACGAAATTGCGCGAAACCACCCCAAACATGAGTTTTGGACCTAAAGTAGTGGATTGGGCATGTTCGTTGCGAAAAACGAAGAAATGGTTCTGGTGGCGGTAACTCGTGTTTTGTATGCACCCCGACACCCGTTTTCGGAATGGGTGACGTGCGGCAACGAAATTGCGCGAAACCACCCCAAACATGAGTTTTGGACCTAAAGTAGTGGATTGGGCATGTTCGTTGCGAAATACGAATAAATGGTTCCGGTGGCGAAAACTCATGCTTTGTATGCACCCCGACACCCGTTTTCGGAATGGGTGACATGCGGCAACTAAATTGCGCGAAACCACCCCAAACATGAGTTTTGGACCTAAAGTAGTGGATTGGGCATGTTCGTTGTGAAAAACGAAGAAATGGTTTCGGTGGCAAAAACTCGTGCTTGTATGCACCCCGACTTCTGTTTTCGGAATTGGTGACGTGCGGCAAAGAAATTGCGCGAAATCACCACAAACATGAGTTTTGGACCTAAAGTAGTGGTTGGGCATGTTCGTTGAGTAAAACGAAGAAATGGTTCCTGTGGCGAAAACTCGTGCTTTGTATGCACCCCGACACCCGTTTTCGGAATGGGTGACGTGCGGCAACGAAATTGCGCGAAACCACCCCAAACATGAGTTTTGGAACTAAAGTAGTGGATTGGGCATGTTCGTTGCGAAAAACGAAGAAATGGTTCCGGTGGCGGAAACTCGTGCTTTGTATGCACCTCGACACCCGTTTTCGGAATTGGTGACGTGCGGCAACAAAATTGCGCGAAACCACCCCAAAAATGAGTTTTGGACCTAAAGTAGTGGATTGGGTATGTTCGTTGTGAAATACGAATAAATGGTTCCGGTGGCGAAAAGTTGTGCTTTGTATGCACCCCGACACCCGTTTTCGGAATGGGTGACGAGCGGCTACAAAATTGCGCGAAACCACCCCAAAAAGAGTTTTGGACCTAAAGTAGTAGATTGGGCATGTTCGTTGCGTAAAACGAAGAAATGGTTCCGGTGGCAAAAACTCGTGCTTTGTATGCACCCCGACTCCAGTTTTCGGAATGGGTGACGTGCTGCAACGAAATAGCGCGAAACCACCCCAAACATGAGTTTTGGACCTAAAGTAGTGGATTGGGCATGTTCGTTGTAAAAAACGAAGAAATTGTTCATGTGGCGAAAACTCATGCTTTGTATGCACCCCGACACCCGTTTTCGGAATGGGTGACGTGTGGCAACGAAATTGCGCGAAACCACCCCAAACATGAGTTTTGGACCTAAAGTAGTGGATTGGGCATGTTCGTTGCGAAAAACGAAGAAATGATTCCGGTGGCAAAAACTCGTGCTTTGTATGCACCCGACACCCGTTTTCGAAATGGGTGACGTGCGGCAACGAAATTGCGCGAAACCACCCCAAACATGAGTTTTGGACCTAAAGTAGTGGATTGGGCATGTTCGTTGCGAAAAACGAAGAAATGGTTCCGGTGGCAAAAATCGTGCTTTGTGTACACCCCGACACCCTTTTCGGAATGGGTGACGTGCGGCAACGAAATTGCGCGAAACCACCCCAAACATGAGTTTTCGACCTAAAGTAATGGATTGGGCATGTTCGTTGCGAAAAACGAGGAAATGGTTCTGGTGGCGGTAACTCGTGCTTTGTATGCACCCCGACACCCGTTTTCGGAATGGGTGACGTGCGGCAACGAAATTGCGCGAAACCACCCCAAACATGAGTTTTGGACCTAAAGTAGTTGATTGGGCATGTTCGTTGCGAAATACGAATAAATGGTTCCGGTGGCGAAAACTCATGCTTTGTATGCACCCCGACACTCGTTTTCGGAATGGGTGACATGCGGCAACGAAATTGCGCGAAACCGCCCCAAACATGAGTTTTGGACCTAAAGTAGTGGATTGGGCATGTTCGTTGCGAAAAACGAAGAAATGGTTCCGGTGGCAAAAACTCGTGCTTGTATGCACCCCGACTCCCGTTTTCGGAATTGGTGATGTGCGGCAAAGAAATTGCGCGAAACCACCCCAAACATGAGTTTTGGACCTAAAGTAGTGGTTCATGTTCGTTGAGTAAAACGAAGAAATGGTTCCGGTGGCGAAAACTCGTGCTTTGTATGCACCCCGACACCCGTTTTCGGAATGGGTGACGTGCGGCAACGAAATTGCGTGAAACCACCCCAAACATGAGTTTTGGACCTAAAGTAGTGGATTGGGCATGTTCATTGCGAAAAACGAAGAAATGGTTCCGGTGGCGGAAACTCGTGCTTTGTAAGCACCTCGACACCCGTTTTCGTTATTGGTGACGTGCGGCAACGAAATTGCGCGAAACCACCCCAAACATGAGTTTTGGACCTAAAGTAGTGGATTGGGCATGTTCGTTGTAAAAAACGAAGAAATTGTTCATGTGGCGAAAACTCATGCTTTGTATGCACCACGACACCCGTTTTCGGAATAGGTGACGTGCGGCAACGAAATTGCGCGAAACCACCCCAAACATGAGTTTTGGACCTAAAGTAGTGGATTGGGCATGTTCGTTGCGAAAAACGAAGAAATGATACCGATGGCAAAAACTCGTGCTTTGTATGCACCCGACACCCGTTTTCGGAATGGGTGACGTGCGGCAACGAAATTGCGCGAAACCACCCCAAACATGAGTTTTGGACCTAAAGTAGTGGATTGGGCATGTTCGTTGCGAAAAACGAAGAAATGATACCGATGGCAAAAACTCGTGCTTTGTATGCACCCGACACCCGTTTTCGGAATGGGTGACGTGCGGCAACGAAATTGCGCGAAACCACCCCCAAACATGAGTTTTGGACCTAAAGTAGTGGATTGGGCATGTTCGTTGTGAAAAACGAAGAAATGGTT